>OY829505.1:18666223-19304451 GCA_963691665.1 Clepsis dumicolana | reverse complement strand
GTTTTGATTCATTTATTAATAACTATGTTTGTACTTGTTCACATGAAACTTCGCCCGCTGAGATAAACCGCGTCGTGCCTGTCGAGCCCCCGTCGCCGGAGCGCCGGCCCGCGCCCGCGACCCCTCCGCCGGCTGCGCGCCCCCGCTCGGCCGCGCCCCCCGCGCCCGCGTCCCCTGTGCCGCCCGCGCCACCCGCCGCCCCGCCGTCGCCCGCGGGCTCCCGCCGCCCGCTCCGGCACCGCGGGCCGCGCCCGCGCCTCGCGCCGTGCCCGCGTCCCCGGCATCCCCGACGCCTGCTGAGCGAGGCCCTCTACCGACTGTAAATGATCTTGCGACTGCACAGCGCGGGCAACCAGCTGCTGCCAGTACTATTATATACTCCGATGAGATCGGCGTGGGCTTCGGTCCCATACTCGGCCATTTCCTGCGACAGAAAGTCGCGAACTACTGCCTACGCGGTGCCAGTCTCCAGCAGCTTGCCGACCGACTGTCGAAAGACGAGTTCGACAATACGACCACCCTGATCGTCATGCTGGGCAACAGTATAGGCGTAAGGAATCTCACCTTGAAGACTTACTACGAGCTCTGTCAGCCGTTGAGCAGCGTGGTATCCACAAGATTATCTTGTGTGCGTTCCCTCATTCTAGGTCGGTTTCATACAAGCGAAATATTGTATATCTAAGTGGACTGCCATGTTATACAATGTAACTTCTTAAATAGCAAATACCAATTTTTTGATAGTAATAAATTTATAAAACGTTTTCATCTAAACGAATCACGCTGTATCTGTCCAAAAAATGTAAATTAGCAACAGCAAAACTACTAGCATAAACATAGAACCTGGCACGGGTACGCGGCGGACGGCGGCGGCGGCGCCGGCCCCGCCGGCCCCCCCGCGAACGCGCCGCCCGCGGACCGCCAGTCTTTAAACTGATGCGCGAGACAGCGGAGGAGCATAGTTTCATTTTGTTCATCAAAATATACAAGGCTTCTCCAGCAAAGCAATTGAAATCGGATTATTCCTCGATGCTTTTAATATAGACGTAATGTGTATTACTGAACACTGCTGAGACAGCATGAGCTGATATCGAAACATTCGTAATTATAGGATTGGCAGCTCTTACACTAGAAACTCAGCAATACATGGAGGAACTATGATTATTGTAAAAGATGATTATAAGTGTAAAGAACGGAAAAATGTAGTTCAACTTTCATTAGAACGAGTTATTGAGATTTCGTGTGTTGAATTGGATAATCACATCGTATTATGTGTATACAGGCCACCGTCCTCAGACTTTAGTCTATTCGAGTCCGTGATGGAGGATGCTTTGAAACAAGTTTTAATAGTAGTAAATATATCATAGTATGTGGGAGATTTCAATGTCAATTTACTGGACTCCGAAAATAGAAATTCCGTGAGACTTCTGAACCTTTTTAAATCATTTAACTTGCATCATCTTTTGAGGAACCGACTAGAGTGACGGCCAACACGGCCACATGTTTAGATAATATTTTTTGCAAGTGTGAAGCTACGAACAAAGAAATTATTAACTGCTTCAGTTCCGATCATAGCGGCCAAAAAGCTGTTTTTAAAATGCTAAGCAGACGAAGGAGCAATTAATTACTTATAGGCCGGTAACTGACGACCGTATAGGAAGATTTAAGAAAAGTATTATCAATGAGGTTCCTCAACCAAACATGGAGAAGAATGATCCTAACATCTTATATAAAGACCTGACTACTGTACTAAATCGAGAGTTTGGAACATTTTCAAACTTAAGACTGTCAAGAAAAATGGCTAAGAAGGTAAGGTTCAGTGACTGGGCCACGGTCGGGATTCACAGAGTAGGACTAAACTTTATGAACTATATGAAATGAAAAGCTACAATAACGACCCCACATTTAGAGACTATGTTAAAAGATATTCGAAACTATTTAAAAAAGTTTGTGTCGCCGCCAAAGCGGAATACCTTAGTAATAAAGTTAAATCCGCTGATAATAAAGTAAAAGCAGTATGGAACGTAATAAATTCAGAGACAGGTAAATCAAAGCCCCATAATAGCCAATATAAGTTAAAGATAGATGAAAGAATAGTAACTTCAGATTTAGAAGTGGCGAGTGCTTTTGAGGATTTTTTCTCTAATATAGCTATAGATACAAGTCGTGACTTAAAGTCATCCACTGCGCTGGCTGGCTCATACTTAAATGTGGTTTAAAAGGATAGTAACTTGAAATTTGATTTTAAACACACAAACTCGGAAGAGATTATAAAAACATTTAAATCTTTGAAAATTAAGAACACAGAGGATCTTTGGGGTATTTCAGTTAAAGTAATGCAATCTGTCATCCATATTGTGGCACCATATCTGGCCGTCGTGTTTAACAACTGCGTCGATGAGTGTGTGTTCCCTGACTTAATGAAGTACAGTAAAGTTATTCCTTTATTCAAAGCTGGCAGCTCATCTGAGCCTGGTAACTTTCGACCGGTTTCCGTGCTTCCTGTACTAAGTAAAGTGTTTGAGAAAATTATGCTAAATCAATTGCTTTATCACTTCAATATTAATGAACTATTTCACAGTCAGCAATTTGGGTTTACGAAGGGCCGCTCGACAACGGATGCGGCTGCAAATCTCATGAAGCACATTTATGACGCATGGGAACAATCGCAAGATGCAATAGGAATATTTTGCGACCTCTCCAAGGCATTTGATTGCGTGGAACACGAGACGCTTATCCGCAAACTTGAACACTACGGACTCACAACTAATGCACTGAACCTTGTTATGTCCTATCTCAGTCAGAGAATCCAGAAAGTAGACATACATAGAGTGCAGTCATGTGGATCACCGGTGAAGCTTGGAGTACCACAGGGCTCTATTTTGGGTCCGTTTCTCTTCTTGGTGTACATAAATGACTTGCCCCAGCTGCTAGAACACAAATGTGACATAGTACTGTTCGCTGATGATACCTCTCTCATTTTTAAAGTCAACAGGCAACAGGAAGATCAAAGTCACATCAATGAGACTCTAAGAGATGTGCTGAAATGGTTTACTGCAAACAATTTACTATTGAATGCAGCTAAAACGAAATGTATAAAATTTTCGTTGCCTAATGTAAGACAGGTTGACACTACTATCAGATTAAATGGAGAGAAGCTGAACCTCGTGGATGAGACTGTTTTTCTCGGGCTTACCTTAGATCGCAATTTGCAATGGAGCCCACACCTATCTGGTCTTGCTGGTAGATTGAGCTCTGCCGCTTATGCTGTACGAAGAATCCGGCAATTCACCAATGTAGAAACGGCGCGGTTAGTTTACTTCAGTTATTTTCACAGCATTATGTCTTATGGCATCCTAATTTGGGGCAAGGCGGCCGACATAGAGACAATCTTTATCCTGCAGAAGAGGGCGGTCCGGTCTATTTACAATCTTGGCTCCCGAGATTCACTTAGAGAACGCTTTAAAGAAATCGACATCCTTACAGTAGCTTCTCAGTATATATATGATGTAATATTGTATACACACAAGAACATCAAATCTTTCAAGAAAGTGTCGGATGTGCATGGTTTCAACACTCGGAATAAGCATAAACTTGCCGTCCCTAAATTTCGTCTACGAAAAGTCAGTAAGTCTTTTTTGGGAAATTGCGTGAGGTTCTACAATAAAGTGCCTGTAGATGCATGGGAATTGCCTCACAATTCATTTAAAAGATACATAAAGACCGCTCTCTTGAAAAAAGCATACTACAAAGTGGATGAATACTTATGTGATGGCACCACCTGGCCAAGGTTGAAAACAGAAGATAATTAGGACATCAATGTGACTTGGCTGCGTCCCGAAGATATTCGTGTATGGTGTCCGGCTCTGTTGCCGTTGTCCGCTGCGTACTAATTGTAATACAATTGACAAAAATAATGTTTTATTTATTTGACATGATGACATGAAATGTATATTTCATAAATTTTTGTTATTTGACATTTGGAGACCATATACATCTCCAGTTTATGTATATGTATTATTATACTTATTATTTGACCGTGGAGGCGTTTTACACCTCTGCTGATTTTAATTTAGTTTAAATTGACCCTAGAGACTATACATCTCTAAGCCATTTAGATTAAGTATTATATTATAGTATTAATTCTGGGACCCTATACATCCCTTTGTAATTTAAATTTTCACAGATATTTGACCTGGAGACCCTATACATCTCCTGCTCAAATAAAACGTGCCAGTAAAGTAAAGTGTTCTGGTTTTGCTGTTTTAATAATTACTTTTTACACTTGTTTCTAAAATGCGGTATTTTTTTTTTCTCTCTTAATCTTTTAATGACAGAGTGAGGTTTCTTTGTGTAGTTTGTCTGTGGTTGCGTATTGTAAGAGCTAATGTAACTTGTTTTTAGAAAAAATGACTTTGTGCCAAGTTTCTTGCGGCGCATTCTTCTTGGCAATCATGGTCTTTCCGAAAGCGCTGGTAGACTCAAAAAAATGACGTGTAAAAGAGCATTCAACTGCCTATTTGCTGAATAAAATTTTGAATTTTGAATTTTTGAATATGACGAAGAAAAATTATAATATAAAACGTTATGGGCTTCAAAAATCGGATCAAAAATTTTATGGGAGTCATTATAGACCCGTTCGACACGCGATCGTGTATGAACTTGTCCGTGAGCCGCTCTGGCGCCGTGCGGTTGTGTAAAGACGTGTTCTGTTTTTACCCGGCCGAATTTACATTTTCACGTAAGTTTCACTTCGTTTTTTAATTAAACTTGTGTGAGGTTCTTAATTAGGTACTGTTGTTTTTGTCAAAAAGTGTGTCTAATCTACTTAGTATTGACTGATAATTCAATGCAGCTCTAGGTCTATGCGTTTGTTTCTAGTTTGATCTTGATTCCAAAATGGCGCCAGGGTCAACAGTAGCTTGTTTCGGAGAAGTACACACGGGCTCGCGAGCCACTGTGTACGTATTAAACTTATGAAAATAATACCGAACTACTGGAACTCCATTTTCAACATTAAAATCGTATCATAATAAGACTAAAGCTTGCGAACTTTACTGATTAAACCTTAAAAAGCCTAAAAAGGCCTACTAAAGATTATAAAGTGTAGATAATAATATTTTTCGTCACGAATTATTATTTAAAAAAAAATCCAAATACTTACAAGTTTCTTATTTTTGCTAAAAATATCAGCGCCCCTATGAAGTAACGTGCAGTAGCCACTGTGTATCATTATGATTACAAGTTCTGCATGGGTAGCGTCAGTTAAAACCTACAAGAACAGTCATTAATAAATAAATAATACGTATATCAAAATTCGTAGGTAATCAATCTCTGAGCTACTATTTACTAGGGGTAGTAGTAGTACACAGCGGCTCTATTCCATCCGTAGCCACTGTGTACTGTTAGAACCACTGTATACAGGGGGTAGTACACAGTAGCTCGAGCCACTGTGTACTGTTAGAGCAACTGTGTACTAGAGGGTACTAGTCACTCTGTACCTATATACACAGTGCCTAGATTCTCACTTTTTTGAAAAAAGGTCATCTCTTTTTTGGTGAAAGCAATTGGAAGTCTATTTACTCTATATAAAACTTAAATAATGAACTTTGCTTTGTGCCTACAAAAATATTTCAGGCAACTTATACTTTTCATGCTATAGCTCGTTGAAAAAATCCTAGCGCCTGTACCCTCCTTGACTATTATGTCACACACCAATATAAAATGACCGCACACTGTGTACATTTTGCTAAGGAACAGGGCTCTGCTAACACTGAACCTCTTAAAACATTGGAGAAAAACGGGAAAATCTTTGTACGGATCCCTCGGTGCGCGAGCCCGACTCGCACTTGGCCAGTTTTTTGAATTTTTTTTTTTTTTTCTATCAATAAAATTGAAATAGAAATAGAAAAATATTTATTCAACGTACACAAGAAGTATAATAAAAAACAATTAAAAAGTAAACAAAGACGTTGAACAGGATCCCTCTCAGCATTGTGCCGCGGCAGGGTTGACAAACCGAACGACAAAAACAATTAAACTTTTAAATCTTATAATTAGCGAACCTGCTCACAAAATTTCACGAGAAACTGTTGAGAAATGTGACCAGGTTTATAAAGATTTTTTTTATAGATTCGTTTTCTGGAAATGGTAAAAAAAAAACGAAAAATGTTCAAAACTGAGGTCGCGATGTCTACAGCTCACAGAGCCACTATAGTGCCCCGCCGCTATGAAGTCAATCCTGACACATATATTGAACACTTGTTTGCCGTGCTTGTTTGCAACACGCAACAAGCAAGTCTAGCATTTTTCTCCTATGGACCCTGTGGTTAACATTGTCAATAATCAGAAACTTATAGCTGTACAATATGTCAGGATTGACTTCGTATCGGCGGGGCACTATATACGAGGGCGGGATGATAAGTAACTAGCCTTAGGTATTTAAAAAGTTTTAATTAAAAAAAGAACTTTCTCATTTTTAAAAATATGTCTCTGGCTATCTCTGTTCTAAATTTGAATTTGGTGGCTTGAATATTTTATTGATTTTTTGGCATTTGAAAATACATTGTGTCTGTTGTTTTTCAAAATTGATAAAATTGAATAAAGAGCGGTGATTAAGTTTCTTTATATGAAGGATATGAAGGGGCTTGATATTTATGAAGAGTTAAAGAATGTTTTGGGTGAATGTGCTCTTTCTCATGCCACAGTAAAAAAACTGAGTGGCTGAGTTTAAACGCGGCCGTACAAGTGTCCAAGATGAAGCCCGCCCCGGGCGTCCAAAAATCGTCACGACTCCGGAAATGGTGTCCAAAGTACATGATATAGTTTTAGCAGATCGACGATTGAAGCTATCTGAAATAGCTGACACTACAGGTATTTCGAAAGAACGGGTACATAATATCTTAAGTGACGAATTAAATATGAAAAAGTTATCCGACCGTTGGGTGCCGCATTTGCTTACGCACGATAAAAAAATAATTCGGGTGCAAAACTCGAAGGCATGCTTGGATCGTTTTCAGAGAAATAAATCATATTTTATACGTCGATTTATAACAATAGATGAAAAATGGGTTCACCATTACACGCCAGAATCAAAAAATTAATCAAAACAGTGGACTGAATCTGGGTGTTCGGCTCCTAAAAAAGCTATGGCTGTAAAGTCGGCTGGAAAAGTGTTGGCTTCTGTCTTCTGGGATGCAAATAGAATTTTGTTTATAGATTACCTTCCCAAAGGTCAAACTATTAATGGAGAATACTACGCTAATCTTTTAGATAAGCTTTATCAATGTATTCAGCAAAAACGACCGGGTTTAGCGAAAAAAAAATCATCTTCCATCAAGACAACGCAAGGGTTCACACTTGTGTTAAGGCTATGGCAAAAATCAACGAATTGAACTATGATTTGCTGCCCCACCCACCTTATTCGCCTGATCTAGCACCATCAGACTTCCACCTTTTCCCCAAGCTAAAAAAATTTTTGGGTGGACAGAAGTTTGCCACAAATGATGAAGTTATTGCCGCCGTAGAAGAGTATTTTGCCGGTCTTGAAAGAAGTCATTTTATGGAGGGCATTACAGCTTTAGAACGAAGATGGAACAAGTGCTTAGAGGTACATGGAGAGTATGTTGAAAAATAAAATCAATTTTATCACGCCAACCTAAGTATTTTTATATTAGGCTAGTTACTTATCATCCCGCCCTCGTAGTATAGAATAGATAACTTTAAGACTCCTTGACACTTATACAAACCTACATTTGATCAATTTATTTAACAATAAAAACATTGATATATTGTATAAGTAGGTAGAAATTGGAGTATCAAAAGATGATGGTTGCTTCTGCTTATGAAAGAAAGAAAGAAAGAAAGAAAGAAAACCATTTATTGCCACACAAAATAATTAATAGAAAAAAAAAGTAATACAATTTAATTTATGAAAAGTGGCAAAAGGAGCGGACTCAGCATTCGCTGCGAGTGCAAACAACAAGTCTGCATCTTCGCAGCGCTGGTTTTTAGGCCGCCCCTCTCCCCGCACTCCGTACCGCTTTACCAGGCAGCGGGTAGACTGATACTAACATGCACACAGTAACTAAAATGGAAATCATACTTATTAACACAAAAGAAAACAAATACACGAAAGGATATGTTTAAGGCGCTGTGTGTAGCCTAAGTGTCATTTTAGAAATTATAGATAAAATACTTACTCAATTATCTGAACAGTGATCTTTTTATATGTATATCTTCAGTTCATTAGCTAGTTTTTTGTTAACGCGAAAACACGATTACTAAAAAAATTCTCGATAGATTTTATTTTTGAAAAACATGCTATTTGTTTTTTATTTTCCAAATATCTCAAAAACCAGTATAAACATTGAAACGAAATTTATTTAGTTACATAGCTTTTTAGCAAGTCTAGTTTTATGTATACCACTTTTTCAATACGTTTAATGTATAATTTTTAGCATTTTTTTTTCCCTAAAATCGGCTACCGCGCGGCGTCGCATCATAGCGCCCGCCCTTCTGTTGGCCGTTCAGTACGCCAGCGACCACTGTCAACGACGGTTCTGTGTTTCGTTTGCTGGCGTGCAAAAATTGTATTAGACAACAGATAAAATGGGTAACCGCAGTGGAAAAAAAGTGCAGAGAAAAAGACAACGCTTTCATGAACAACGGGAACACATCGGAAATATAAGATTACGAAAACAGTGAGTTACTACCATACCTACCTACCTCAATTTTGGTAATATGTCTTGAGTCTCATCTCACGCTCACAAATCTCAGTATTATATCAATATATTTGTTTGCTTGTAAAAACTACCTACTCATTATGTACAAAATCGGCGTAAATAGGTAAATATCATGGGACAATTTTACACCAATTGACGTAATCCCAAACTAGGCAAAGCCTTGTATCAAAGTGTAAAGAGCTTATACCTACCAGTGGTCCGACGCCTTTGATGTTTGCATAAATGCCGACACAAGGGGTGCCACATATCTCTGATTTAAACTTACACTGTTTTGTTTCTGTGTAGACAAAAAAAAATTCCGTTTTCAAATCCAAAATGGCGGACACATGTTTTTGTTCAAAATCCGTCCCTCTGTAGATTTCGCAGACTAATGTAAGTTGACCCCACACTGCGTACATTATGCTTAGGAGCAGGGCTCGGCTTACACTGGACTTCTTAAAACACTGGGGATTACGAAAATGACACCCATTTTGAAACCCAAGATGGCGGACCCACTTTTTTGTTAAAAATCGATATGGGTGTCAATTTCTATGTTTTCAGGGGTGCTGATTACGAAAATGACACCCATTTTCAAATCCAAGATGGCGGACAAACTTTTTTGTTCAAAATCGATATCTGTGTCATTATCTAGGTATGACGGGTAGTTACAGTGTCATAGATAGTACTTTCATCCGGTATGCTACTCTATTTTCATTTTCACTGACCGTTTAGGATTTACTACTGTTTAAAGTTGGTTCGTAAACATTTTCAGTTTATATGACTAAAAAGCATTAAATAAAACAAAATTATTTAAAAACGAAAAACCCGACTCCAAAAACAATTAACTAAAAAGAGAAAAACAAGCTCATTATAAGTAGGTTATAGATAGGTCGCTTCAATATTATTAGGAGTGCAGGCGGGGGCAAACGAAAATGACGAAACAGCTGCAACATGCCCCCGCCTGCACTACAAATAATATTCAAGCGACCTATGTATAACCTACTTATATACTGAGCTAGTTTTTCTCTCTCTCTCTTTCTTTTAGGTAATTGTTTTTAAAATAGTAGGTACAAGGAGATTACAGAAAAACAGGTATGGTAGACAATAGGCGGTCTTATCGCTTAAAAGCCTATTTATTTCAACACGAAACTTTATTTCATTCAATACTAAAGTATTTGGAAGATCAAGTAAAATATTTTACAGAATAAAGTAAATTAAATGTATAGATTTGAACTTCCGGAAAAAAACAGAGTCGAATTTGGTATGTAACATAACAACCAGAATTAGGATGCCGACAGAATAAGGACGTCGGCGCTCGGCGAGTTGCGCGGCGCGGGCAGCGCAAGGTCAGCGCGGCTACTCGTGCGCCATGTCCCCTGCTTCACCCCCGCAAATACCTAAAGTTTGTCTATACACAGCGCCTTAAGCAAAATTCTAAATTCGTGGATAACAATGGAGTGCAATCTGATAACTTTTCCATCTCTAATTGGTCAAGTAAAAGCATTTTTTTCAATTTGACTTTAAAAGCATATTGGGACACAATGTCACTTCGCAGTGGTGGGGGTAGATCGTTCCAAATTTTCGAAGCTGCGAACTTGAAACCACCTCGACTGCCCACCGTCTTGTGCAGTGGAAGGAAAGCCTTGTTTGAGACTTTACTACGTGTATTCCAGTAATGTATATCTTTCATCCATGTGATATTTTCATAAAAATACTGTGGTCGTTTTTTTTTAACAATGTTTTATATTAAGCAGGGTAGATGAAGATGTCTACGTGCAGCCATTTTCAGGATATGTTTGCTGTTTAGAATTGGTGTGATACGGGCGCGCCTTGGCACTGCAAAACAGAACCTCGTACATGCATTCTGAACCCTTTGAATCGCTTGTGATGTTTTCCCGTACAGACGAGGACCATAAACTGCATCACAGTAATCGAACTGTGATAGAACAAGCGACTCGACCAGCATCAGCCTAACCTCTTCGGTGAGAAAATTTCGAATTCCATACAGTGTCTTGAGCCTGTAGAATGCATTTCGTATTTTTAAATTAATGTGCTCAACGAATCGTAATTCCCCGTTCATCCAGCAGTCCCAGGTTCCTTGCAGTTTCCACTCTTTCGATTTCAGTTCCATCAATGAGCAGGCTCGGTTTGTGCTCTATTACCTGGCGTCGTTGATGTTTGGTTCCAAGAACCAAATACTTCGACTTTGCAGGGTTCAATACCAGATTATTATCGCTTGCCCACATAAAGATAATTGCAAGACCATCGTTAATTAAATCCACAGCTCGGTTGGTGTCTTGAGGATAAAACGAAAAGTAAACCTGCGTGTCGTCGGCGTAAAGGTGAATCTTGCAGTGTTTCAGCATTCTGCTCAGGTCCGCAGTAAACAAAACAAACAGCACGGGGCTGAGGATAGATCCCTGCGGCGTACCCCTTCTAACGGTTTTTGCCGCTGATCGTATCTCTTTTCCTTGCTCATCCTCACTCTAGACGTATTGTCTTCACCCGCTCAAGTAAGATAAAAACCATTTTCTAGCCGATAACGACACGCCGTAGTAGGACATTTTTGCTAGCAACAATTCCTTGCTTATGCAATCAAACGCCCTCGAGAAGTCGAGCAAAACAAGGACACTGCTCTTACCCCCATCCGATGCTGCTATTAATCATCTGTCGCGCTGGCTAAGGCAGTGGTCGTGCTATGTCCATGACGAAATCCATTATGTTCAATTCAACTGTCAGAAATAAGTAAAATGCTGATGGATATACCTCACAAACTTTTGGACAAGTTTGGGTTGCGGCTATAAATATAATTGACCGAGTGAACGAAGTGAGCGAAGAGTCTGTCTCAGGTTGGACAAAAATTATTTCTATAAATCTGTCCGCCGTCTATCCGGCTGTTCAGTTCTCCTCTACTCTCGTGAAATTTTGCGAGTAATTGTGAGCAGGTTCGCTAATTATATGGATTTTTATGAAAAAAATTCAAAAAAGACCCGTTCCTCGTAAAATTTGTGATCACTTTCAATAAGTATTAGTTTTTTTTTAATTGAAAAATATCTGGTCACGAACACTATTCTATGAACGTAGATTATAACTTCAAAAAAGTCTATACTCTATTCCCCATATTAACAGCACCTAGCATACGCCTAGCTCCCACAGATTACTAAATGTAAGTTTACAATTAGGTTAACCTGCCCAGTTACAACAGTTTCACCCGCTCAAAATGACATCATGCACATTTTTGAGCTGTACAAGCAACACGAAAAAGAAAAACAAGCACAAGGAATCACATTCCATTTGTAAATAAATAATATACTCATATTTTGTAAAGAAAACCACGCATTTAAAATTATAACATTATGGCCAAATAATGCAAGGTCAAAAATTTCTTTCCCCACCTGATAAATCCCTACCTCTAATATTATGGCCAAATAATATATGGCCAATAATATCAATCCCGACCCCAAGTACAAATTCGGAAAGAAAAACTCCTGGTGAACTTTCATAGAATATAAGCACACCCCGTTATCAGTGTTGCAGATTCATTGAAACTAAGTCATAGGATAGGGTTGTCGCTCGATATTTATTTCGTTGTCAATGTGACATATTGGTATATAAAACGTTTTTGTTACAATAATATTTCTACAGGTAAAACAACAGATTAGTATAATTTCATTCGTTTTCTGAATAAATTATTAAGAGTTTTCGAGTTTTCCAATTTCGCCATCAGCTCTGTTTTAAACTGGGAAAATTCATGATTTTAACTGAATAAAAAGTAAAAAAAATATAATGATATACAACATCAATCATTATTGACAAATAAATGACACAATCACCTATTATGAAGTTACAAAACCGCATAAAACCTCTTTTAAGTCCGTATACTTGAAAAATATAAATAAAAAAGTGAATTGTGAAGTTCACATCAAATAGATCAGGTGCATCGAATTATATTATGTAGGTACATGTCAAGAAAATGTGCAGTGCCATCCCTGGCGTTTCCAATGAATCCGCAACACTGATAACGGGTTATGAATATCCTAATCCTAACTAATATTATAAATGCGAAAGTAACTATGTCTCTCTGTCTGCCTGTTTGTTACCTCTTCACGGGAAAACGGCTGCACCAATCTAGATGAAATATGGTAAGAAGATAGTTTGAATATTGAGGAATAACATAGGCTGCTTTTTATTAGGGAAAATTATATACTTCCCGTGGGATAGCGATAACCGAATCTACGTGGACGAAGTCGCGGGCAATGGCTAGCAAATATATATATTTTTACTATGTAGCTTTAAACTTCGTTATTCCTGGTAAATTGAATAAAACTGTTACTGTCACAAAAACTGACTATTCCATCTTTTTCCGCTGTATTTCCAATTTTTAAATCTACTGATTTAGACTGCATAATTAGTCCCATGACGACACCGAAATGTATCTTTTTTGTATTTTCTCCATTTTTTTATATTTTTGCCCTGAAACGGTTACGAAACATTTGCCTTCCATTCCACTTGCCACTCTGTGAGCTTTCTCGTCGCTTATACAATTATCACTAGTGGCCCATTTTTTATTTTTTTTTATTTCCCAAAACGAATCGACAAAAAACTACATAATTATCGAGCCTGCTTATAAAATTTCACAAAGGAACAGCTGGACAGACATACGAAAGCATTTCTGTCCAATCTGGAACGTTGACGCTTCGCTCGCTCGATCAATGAAGAACGACCTGTTATTTTGTGTCCGTGAATTAGCAGGTCAGTTATCATGTGACCACTTGTTATTTTGTGGACATGAACTAGCAGGTCGGTATATAGTCGTACATTATCCAGGTGGTATATTCCTTTGAAGTTTGACATGTCAGTCTAATGACAGCTAATGAGTGAGGGCCGCATTTTGTCAGCGCTAAAGAGGTGCGTGGCCTGTCATTAATGTTTAATGTCAGTGGTAATTTTAGTTGTTCAGTTAAGGCGCGCTCGCGGGTTTTGGTCTGTTCTGTATTATACGGGTTTCAAAGAAATCGAAAAACAATACTTTGAAAATATGTACAGTTCATGAATAAATTATCAGATAACTAATCATTCTAGTTTAAGTCAATGAATGCTCGCTAATAGACTACAATGTTCGCACCGAAAGTTCGAAAAAAAATTAGACACCTAGTTATAAACTGTCACTCTACGTTCTGATTATTTTTCTGGATGGCAAAGATAATCTATACAGCGTAGCCAATATTAAAAAAATATTTAAAAACAAAAACCGAACTGCATAACCATTAACTAAAAAGAGAAAAACTAGCTCATTACAAGTACTTAATAGACTGGTAGCTTGGATATTATAAAGAGTGCAGGCGGGGGCAAACCAATATTCATCGCATGTTACAGCTGTTTTGTCATTTTTATTTGCCCCCGCCTGCACTCCTTAAAAAAGAAGCCAATAAAATATCTGTGCAGCCTTTCTTTAGTTACAAATCATAGGGAAGTATAGAGTAGAATTGCAGCTCGCGTAAACCTTTGAAACACATATAGATAAAGTATCCTATACAATACATGCGTATCTTACGTTATGACTATATCGTGTACTATTGGCCCGAGTTGCCAACGTTGAACATATTATACATTCCCCGAAAATGGTATCATATATTATTTAGAAATATCCTTATACAAAAAAAAACAACAGGCACATTAAATTATTTTTTTGTAAGAAACTTGTTTAGAAAGATCTAATTTCATTATGACATTCAAGCTACTATGACAAATTCAATGATACAGACCTACCGGTGTCCTATCACTTTGTCGCCAGTCATTTAGCAAATTTTCGTTTCACAACCAACGATTGACAAATGCATCATTCCTAAAATTATATCCGTAAGTCTTGTCTATACACATGCGTAATTGTGTATGACGGCATCTCGTTCTTTCGATTTATTACTGTCAAAATGCCACGTCTATTTTATACTTCCTCATGTTACAAATGGTGTAACTAACACGATGTTACGACCTTGTTTTATATTATACTACCCGTCCCAGCTAACTTTGTACCGCCATAGGCCATTCCTAGAAAATGTATGAGAATATGAATTTTCGTCATTTAGTTTGTGAATTATTTTATTGTCTGGAAAAAAAAATCCGTACAATGACAATGCAAAGAAAAAGTCAGTTAAGCAGCTGGACTGATTTTTCTTAATTCACCCCCTGTCATCATGTTTTCGCAAATGTATTAAAAAACGTAGTTTGGTACACGTGCGGAAGGGTCGTTTTCATTTGTCCTGAGTCTCGACCCTCGCATGTAGGGCTAGCACGACTGGCCGCGACTTTGTTTGTCGCGCGAGATTATATTATCCGTCCCGTTGCATTCTGAGTGACAGAAAAGGACGGGCAGTTGTTCTCGCGCGAGATAAAAGTCGAACTGTGAGTTGTGCTAGACCTACTGGCGGCTTGGGCCTAGACACCTCGGGACTCGTGCAAAATGACATACCTTCCGCATTTATATCAAAAAGTACTATTTTCTGGCGCTTGATTCGTCCAAGGTTGTTACGCGTAAAAGTTGTTCGCGTTAAACGTTCAGCCCCCCGACTACGAAGCGCAAAATTCTAACTTCGTATCGTACCGTCCCTGTCAAGCTAATATTATATAACACGAGAGTGAGCGGGACGATACGATACGAACTTCGATTTTCGAATTTCGTAGTATGGGGGCAGATACGAAAACAGATTGGCAAATATGTCGTTACATTTACTGACCTTAGAACGGAGCCACATGTTTTATCACAAACGTCGCATTTAGCGGCAACTGGTAAATTGCCCTCCAACCATTGATGTGGCATAATTATATTCTGAAACAAGAAAACGGACTATAATTACTAATAATAATATATCTGGAAGCGTAACTACGAGGGCGATACTGAAAGTTTTTGGGAGTGGTCATTTAGAAACTACAATAGTAGTTTATGCAACTGCTACATAATGAGGGTCCTTAAAACACGAGTGTTTTTTTTATGAAACGAGACAAAGCCGAGTTTCATAATAGGATCACAAGAGTGTTTTAAGGCCTCATTATTTGGAGTTGCATACATTACTTTTATCTACACACATATTATAAGTCCTCTATAATGCGTTCAGAAACAGTAGAAAATGACCAGCATTTCGACAGCCAGTATCGAAAAGTCATTACGACATCAAATTCGTACGTACTCGGTGTTGTTTGTGTTTAATATTAGTAGTTTATGCAACTGCTACATAATGAGGGTCCTTAAAACACGAGTGTGGTTTTATAAAACGAGGCAAAGCTGAGTTTCATAATAGGTTCGCACGAGTGTTTTAAGGCCTAATTATGTGAAGTTGCATACATTACTTTATCTACGCACATATTATAAGTACTCTAAGATGGGTTCAGAAGCCGAAGGCATATCATACCCATACTTATTACGAATTTGACTGTTTTTTTAGGGTTCAAGACCCTTTTTCTCTGGAACGCGTGGAGGTAGCATACTGAAATTAATATCAAATACTCAAGCCTGCGGTCCCTTGAAGCTGTGAAAAAATCAACCTTCTAAGTCAACGCAATCAAAAGATACTGTCATTAAAAAGGCTATTTCCATACAAATTGCCGAAATCCAAAAACCTAAAGGGTACTTCCAGTTATCCTAGAGACTTGAAATCAACCTTATGACAACCTTATCACCTAAATTAGGCTCTTCAAAGGCCAGTCAACGAAAGGTATAGAGGGAAGTAACTTTGTTTGGACTAGTTAGGAGGTGATCATATCAAAAGTTCCCGCCCGCTTTATCACCGCCAATAACAACTGCAATAACATTTTGCAGGGGATGTTAGCTGCTATTATTGCACGCCTAATTTGAAATCATAATTAATTATAGTTACGGAGATAGAGCCACTTTGATTCGAAAATATAAATCCCACTTATTCCATATCCCGAGGGAATTTCGAAAAATCCCTTCTTAGTGCACCTTATGATACATAAGGTATATGTGTGCCAAATTTCAAGTCTCTAGGTCCAATGGTTTAGGCTGTGCGTTGTCTATCAGTCAGTCATTCAGCAAGTCAGTCAATCAAGGTGTTGTTTTATAGGTACAGATATCGAAAAATTTCACCGAGTAAAACTTGTAGCAAATTTAATCAGCTTTCTTTTGTACTTATATAGTGGTTATGTCGCTATGACGCATAGTTTCCGAGATATAAGAGAAAAACCGAACATTTGGACCTTCGAATGAAATGAATGAAATGAAATGATCATAGTAATCTCTTTATTAGTTAGTTTTTATTAGTAATTTTTTATAAAGGAATATAAAAAATTTACTAATCGTATTACACTAAAGTGCAGGGAAGAATAAGAAAAAGATGTCATTACTACCTGTGACAAGATAGAAGATTTAATGAATGAAGTCGGTTAAAAAGGGAAGAGTAGACAAAGCGTATAACATTATAAGATGTCTTAATAAGACATATAAAAGTAAGAGCATGTCAATACTGGATGAACAAGGTAAAATATTACTAAGCGATTCGGATATAATCTTATAGTTGTTGGAGGACGATATAGAGGATGAAAATAGTAGCTAAAGACGAGATGTGCTCAGACATTTGTAGAAAATAATTTAATAAAGCACTAAATAGTATACAGAATGGCAAAGCTGCCGGTAAGGACAATACATTCATACAAATGTTTACATTTGCAATTTGTGGTCCGGTTATTGAAGAAATTTTCCAACTTACCAAGCAAATATATTCAATAGGTCAAATTTCGCATGATTCTAAAATAAGTAAAATTGTTGCCTTACCAAAGAAATCTAACAGTCTACGTTGCGAAAAGCATAGGACACTTAGTTTAATTTCACAAGCGAGTAAAATTTTACTAAAGGTAATTCAAAATCGCATCAGACCCCGATCAGAAAACTATTTAGGCCCCGACCAATATGGTTTTAGACAGGGCAAAGGGACCCGGGAAACTATACTCGCTCTTAGATTAATTATGGACAGGCGTTTGGATTTGGGACTTAAAACCCATGTTGCTTTTATAGACTTGGAGAAAGATTTTGATAAAGTGAACTGGAGGAAGACGATGAATATCTAAAAAGGAGCAGGATTAAACTTTAGGGATAGAAGAATAATTTACCAACTTTATGAGGAACAGGAAGCATGGGTAGAGATGAGTGA
The DNA here is from genome assembly GCA_963691665.1 of Clepsis dumicolana. Lineage (NCBI taxonomy): Eukaryota > Metazoa > Arthropoda > Insecta > Lepidoptera > Tortricidae > Clepsis > Clepsis dumicolana. Next base: position 19,286,570 of record OY829505.1, on the reverse strand, counting down.
GACAAACGGTTGTGCAAGAGTTAGACAAAGAGTCACACTCACTACTAATTTTCAATATGTACTTTGAATTTTCAATTCAAAAAATCAGGGACATTGGAAAAGGAGGGATCAAAATTAACGGGGAGACTATCCAATTCAACCATTTCACAGATGACATTGCTGCTTTTGCAGAAACTTCAACGCAGTTAGAGGAGTTGGTAATGGATTCAACATTTAAAGAGTGTGGACTAAAGATAAACGTAACGAAGATCAAAACGCTTACAGTAACAAAACACCACTCAAATCATTCACCAATAGTGCTCAATAATACACCAATTGAACAGGTAACTAGTTTCAGATATTTAGGCAGCTTAATAATCAAATAACCGGAATAAACCGGATATTGTCGCACGAATAGCTTTTAATAAAAAAAAACATCTACTAAAATCACGCAGTTTGTCATGCAAGAAGAGGAAATAACTAGTTAATGTGTACATTTGGAGTACTGTTCTTTTTGGACGTGAAACATGGACACTGACACAGAGAGATAGGGAAAGATTGGAAGCTTTTGAGATGTGGTGCTGGAGGAGAATAAAAGGCATAAGTTGAATGGAATGGAAGACCAATGAAGGAAGTACTGTCAATGGTTACTGAGAGGAAAACGATCCTGATTACCATAGTGAATAGACGCGGGAAAATTATCGGACATTTGATACGACACGACAATTTGTTTAAGACCATTTTAGAAGGAAAAATTGAAGGACATAGGGAAAGAGGTCGACCTAGGCGAAGCTACATGCACCAGATAAAGGAGAAGGCCGGTGTCGTGTCGTATCAGAAGGTCAAGGAACTGGCTCATAGGTGAGATGATTGGAAGAAACTCCACCGGCAAAAATGTCACTCTTAAGTTTGATGATGATGATGATTTAATAATACTACTAATTGCAGCTCCCAGGTTTCCCTGTACAATAAGACTACTTCGTATACAATATGCCGAAAAAGGTTATATAGTTACAGTTCGTCCACGAATAATGTTAAAATTCCTCCTGGTGAAATCAGTTTGACTACTAAGTCAAACTGAATTTTAACATACAATGACAATGCAAAGAAAAATCCGTTAAGCAGCTGGACTGAAACTGAATTTTAACCAGGGATTGTAAAACCGTTTAAATTGAATACCTGTATATAAATTATCAGACGATTACCGCTAAAAAAATAATACCAATATTCGAATTAGACGTAATGTTGTCATTCCACTTTTGTCTTTTTCACTATGTATGCACTATTTACAGTATTCCTTACCTCTATTTAATACCGGTATTCGTTGTTCGTGATAGATAAGGTGTCAAGTAGACATTATAACTGAAGCAACAAATAGGTGTAGCGTTACTCAATAGCATTGTTGGCTAACACTGGTTGAAATGTCTGCTAGTACTGAACAAATAAATTGCGACGTATTTCAACTTGTCAATTGGCAATTTGTTTATTCGCCTTTCTGTAATACTTTAATAAAGTAACAAAGAGCCACACGAAAAAGAAAGGTTTCGTATTTATATAATAACATCTAAAATGGGCCGCGGACGGAAAATAAAAAGTGCAGCTTACCGGTATTTTGATATCGACGATAACCAAAATGAGTACACCTGCTTAATTGAAGGATGCGGAATAAAATTTAAGTAAGTTTTGTCTTTCTGTTGGAAAATTCGTTTAGGAAATGTCCAGGACCCAATAACCAAGTTATATTTAAAACTGTATTACGTTTTCAGGGGCATCATGAAACGAATCTACTATCGCATCTGAAAGTCTCTTATCACAGTCAATATTTAATTGCGAAACAAATAAATGATGAGGCATCAACTAGCAATCGAATGGAATCGCAGACTGCTCAAGTGATAGACGTGTGCGTGAATGGGCGGCCCTTTGCTCTTATAGATGACGAGGCCATTCAAAAGTTATTGCAAATAGCTATAGGTCCAGAACAAGCTGCAACGATATCTTCTCGCAGCATTCGTGACAGAATAAATTTAGAGGCAGATAAGGTTCGAGACGAAATTAAAGGTGAAATAAAGGATAAATTAATCTGTCGGAAGGTTGATGCGGCGACATGTCACGATAGGGCATTTTTATTAATCAATGCCCAATATATATGTAAAGAAAGAGTATTTCATATATTTTATATTTTTTTGGAAAGAATGCTGAACTCCAGAGATTTAACGGTGACTGCTGTTTTTGCTGATTTTGCTCGGCGCAGTCTTAAGGAAGAGACATCAACACTTTAGTAATAGTAAACTTGTCCGAGTAGTATAGTTTTCTTCTCCCAATTGTCTTACCTGGTTTTGCATCTCTCATATTCTAGATAAAAAACACCGACATTTGAACTCCTTCTTAAATTGGAAAAATCTTTTGCTGTATAATATGAATGCTTGTTTCTGACTTCTGTTCGTAAACACTAAGAAGCTTTGTCCACATCTCGGCAGATGTTTTGCATGCTATGAGATGCAGCATGACACTTTCATTCATTCTTGTCATTATCATGGTTTGCGCTTTTCAATCTTTAGCTTCCCAAACCGCTTTTGGACCTGGTTCTTCAGGTTTAGTCGCCATTCCTTCGACGGTATCCAGACATCACGTTTGGAACTTCCATATGTTCTAATTTTTTGCCCCTTCCAGTTTTATAACTGTGCTTTGCTGCCCTGTATGATCCATCTTGCTCTCTACCTTCCTGTAAATTTTCTTTCCTTGATAAATTTCAAGTATTCTTTCTCGCCGTAACAGCCGCCATCCAAAATCGCGATTGACTTGAAAAATTTTCACGGGTGATTTTTGCTTCCGACTTTACAGTGTAATTTATAGTTATTTGTGTAGTAGTTTAATTAAGTAGGGCAACATCACCTTCTTCTATTAAAAGCCAGTATTTGTATTACTTACGTTATTGTCTACGCGTACGAAGTCGCGGGAAAAGCTAGTTATTTATAAAATATAATTATGAACTCGTTCCCGCAACTTGGTTCCACGTAAAATTTATTGATAGGTATAATCGTCCCACGATAACTCTGCATAAGATATTAATTGACAACCCAGAAAAATCACGCTGTGGTAATACTTTTTTCATGTCACATTTCTTTAATTAAAAATAATAATGATAGTAGCAATCAAAAGTTGCTGTTTTTTTTAAATCAAATATGGCTATGTCCATTGGAGGACAATTTTGCCAGTGTTTAGTAGGTTTTGGCGTCGTACGGTAAAAGAAAACTATAAAATGAAATAAGAGAGGTATTTTAATGGTGGACGGTGAATGAACCATGACCTGTTTAGTGTTTAATCTAACCAAAAGTTCAAAACGTGCTGTTTGACTATAAATCAGTGTTGCCATAAACAAACTAAATTTCTACTGTTGTCAGTTCGTTGCAGGGTTATCGTGGGACGACTATAATCTCCGTGCACGCAAGCGTATCGTAACGTGTTGTACGAATGACAATTATTAATTAATCTCTTCTTGACTTCTCTCTCGTGTCGTTTTTACATGCAGAAATACCGTTAGGTTTATAAAAAACAGAATAGGATCATTATTTAAGTTTAAACAAGAAGCGAAATTAGTAATAAATAGACACAGTGTGCAGCATGCGGTTTCCTGATTCGTTCTGTATTCCGAGTTCCGAGTCTTAAACCAACTTTCAATTACTGCGTGAAAATTTGGACAAAATCTATCAAGAAAGTCATTATATTTCCTCGCATTGTTAGAGAAAAGCACTATACAAGCTTCGGCCGGAACAGGGGTTGCCGGACTCGTACCATAGCCAGCCTCGTGTTACTCGGCCGTCGAAACCCTTCGTCCGGCTGCAGTAGGTAATGTACTATTTAATCATCTTTTCAAGTGGCCATATACACATAAGTAAGCGTATTAGATTAAATACTTATTATCACATTTTCAAGTTTAAATTACAGGAGTACATTTAATTATCAACGGCTAATTACATACCTAAAATATTTCCCGTCCGCCATTTGGCTCCCATTTCTATAATCCCATAGGATTTCGGTATCAAAATGGCGTGGGAGCCGAGAGGAAAACTATTATCTCTGGATCCCTTTAGGCAGCGGCTTGGGAGCCAAGAGAAAAAATATTATCTCTGAATCCCTTTAAGCTGTAGCTTGGGAGCCAACTGGAAACTATTATCTGTGGATCCCATTAGGAAGCGGCTTGGGAAAAAGAGGAAAAACATTCTCTTGATTACTTGCTGCTCATGAATCCTATGATTAAAAGAAGTTTGATATTTAGATGACACTTGTTAAGATTACTTCAATGTCATAGTGGCTTTAATTCTATACATAATACAGGGAAATACAAATTAAAATTACAATAAAGGTAGTAGGTATGGATGAACTGACTCGCATTCATAAGAAAGGATATTGCATAAAGGTTACTATTACCACTGCAAAACTAAAAACAAGGATGGCGTTTGCTAAATTACACCGAGTAGTCCTTTTTTTTCTCGATAGTTATTTCAATTGCATTGTTTTCACCCAATTTCACCCCTTTCAGGGGGAATTTATTGAGGGGTTTATATTAGGTTCGATTTTTAATACATACAAATCGATCAAAAATGTTTTTTCTCAAACATTGTCGGAAATGTTGTCATTTTACTCGAAGTAACAGAACACGAAGTGCCTAGTTGACGGCCGCATTGCATTGCAGGCGCGATTACCTGTCCATAAATCGGATTGCTGGACTGTTTTTCATTTGTTTTTAACTTTTTTTAAAGTAAAATAGACCATGGAAACATCCAGTGACATGTCTCATTCAGCCACTCCGGTGGCTGTATGCAGGCGTTCTATTCGAAATTTAACATTTTTATCGATGTCTTCAATAGCTTGGCAGTATTAAAAAGAAAAATATACTTTTTTAACAAAAAAAATGGCGGGAATGAAATCATACGTAAACAAGTAACAATAACACACAAAGTCTGGATTTATTTAAAGTTATGCAAGTTATACTAATTTAATAGTTTTTAGTGACAAAATCGTGATCATTTGCTGTATAGAAGTCCACCATGATGAAAATCAGAGGATAACTATTAACTAAAGCAAACTGCTTAGTACCGCTTAAATTTCAATGGAAATATTTAGTCGTTGTGAAACTATTACAAAACAGGGGTAAGGAAATTAATGAATTTAGTTAGTTATTAAGTATTTAATTAAATAAAATATGTTAATAATGACTGAGATATTGTAATATTTTGCAATAAATAATATTTAAGACACTGCCACAATTATAGTCACAACAATGGCAGTTTTATCTTGCTGTATTATGAGAGTTAATTAATAATTAAAAAATCCTTATTTCCTCTTAATGTTTGAGAAAAAATCTATATCTGCCACGGCTGGAATAGCAATTGCTGGACTCGTACTTATTAAAAACACTCACCTGCGGTTCGTGTTTTTAAACTAAGTTCTCGCTCCAGCAATGGGCATTGTTCATTTTTTTTAAAAGCTTTATTTCGAAAACCATTTCGAGATATATGTTTAACAGACATTTTCCACATTTTACTTTTATAAAATAGTCAACGATTACGGATATTTTAACAAAAATACGTATGACCTTTGTTTGACCTTAGTCCCAGTCTGTATACGTTGAAAGCTATTGCATCTTTTCATTTAAAAAATACCAATCGAATCTATTCTGTGGTATTTAGGTAGTTTTGTCACTGTCAAATGTCACTTTCAGCATAAAATAAACAATGCTCGTTTTTTAACTTTCCTTTGATATTTAAAAGCTTTGGTGAAATCGGTCATATTTAATAACTCTAACTGTAATAACTTCTGCTTTCTGATTATTGAAATTATTCAACAACTATGTTCAACAACCGGAAAAATGTGCACTAGGGGGTCTATTTTTGAATCTTACTAGGTGACTAAATTCTCACTCAGCCATGACATTGATATCACTATTTGCCAAAAGCCTTATTTTTTAATGTCGTACCCGTCTACTAACATGCAGCTAATTTGCGTTTATGTCATAGGCAAGCATGTTAACATAGTAGATTGAGGTTAGCTGTCACTGCCCGTGGTCAAGAAGTCATTCAGGTGATCTCGTTTACGACTGGGTGGGAGCATTCACATTTGATATCATAGGCATGAGAATTTTGGTCACCGGTGAGATTAAAAAATACGAACTTTTTTGAAATTACTGAATTTTGTCACCGGGTGAGATTAAAAAATCGACCCCCTATATTGTGACTGACAGCAGTGACAGGGTTTGACAGTAACAGTGACAACCATTGACTTTTTTATCAAGTAAAAAGCTTGGCTCTTTCCTTGGATGCAGCCAGCATATGTAATTTACGAAAAGTCGTATCTGATATTTTTAATACATCATTAAAATTTAACTACGCTATTATATACCAAGATATTCAAATCGGTTTCTTAAAATGTTCTATGTTTTAAGAAAAAAATATAAAAAGTGTTTAAAAAAACTGAACAATGCCCATTGCTCACTTCCCACGCCTGGGCATTAATCTACTATTATAAGTTCTTAGAATTATTTCCTGGCTTAAGTGAAATTTCAGTTAATTTGATTTTGTTCTCATCAAGGCCCCTAAGCGGACATCACAGTGCTGTCAGTCGCGGCCGCGTCGTGACGAGTGGTCACTCTTTGTGTTTAAAACCTAATAGTTATTATAATAGGTGACATAACTTATTTTTTCTACTCCTATATTATATCTGTCAATTAAATGGTGAAAAAATACACAATAATAACTAACATTATAAGTCTGTTCCAAGTTCTATGCTCTATGTAATATGGTATTTTTGAATCCAAGATGGCGGATGACAGTTTGTCATTTTTGTCACTAAAAATGGCCATGGATGTCGATTTCGTGTTATTTATCTATTAAATGGCTTGTTTTTTTTAACGTAGTTTTTTAATTTCCTCACATTATTATGAGAAAAGCACCATAATATTATATTCCTCGACTGAAATGTGAATTGCTTGACTCGCATTTTAACAACTACCTCGACAGTCAATTTCCTACTTTCCGGAACTCGGCAATAATGTACTAATTTTGTATTGTATTGCAGTGATGTAACGCGCTAATTAAAATGACATGTGGTAATACCTCATCTCTTCTCTATCTATACATATAATAAAATCGTAGACCCGGCGCGTCTGTACATTGAAGATATTTACAAAAAAAAAATTGGGTCGCGTGGAATAATTAATAGAACACAAAACTGATTTTTTAGAATTTTTTATCTGTTTGTCTGTTTATCTGTTTGTATGTTTGTTTGTGGAGGCATCACGCAAAAACCACTGGACAGATTGGAATGAAATTTGACATGGTAATAGTTTACAACCTTGAATAATATATAGGATACTTTTTATCCCGTTTCATTTCATGTTTTTTACTTTAATTATTGTTTAAATTTACTTAAGTACATATTTTTCCATAATTGAATCTGACCATAGACATCACAGCTGATTCAGCTGCCATGGCTGTCACACCGTTGTTTTATTTTTCATTAGGCCAAGCACACATTATCAGCACACTAGGTACTTTACTAACTTTTTAAAAAGTTAAATAGACCATGGAAACATTAAGTGACGTCTCATTCAGCCAAATCGGTGGCTGTATGCAGGCGTTCTATTCGAAATTTAACATTTTTATCAATATCTTAAATAGCTTGGTAATATTAAAAAGACAAATACACTTAATAAAAAAAACGGTGGGAATATGTAAATACTGTAATAACAAAAACGCACTAAGTTTCGATTTATTTAAAGTAATGTAAATGATATTAAATTAACAGCTTTTAGTAACAAAATCGTGATAATTTGTTGTATTGGAGTCCACCATGATGAAAATAAGAGGAGAACTAACTATTAACTAAAGCAAACTTTGTATAAATTTCAATGGAAAATTTTTAGTCGTGAAACTATTATAAAATAGGGGTAAGGAAATTAATGAATTTAGTTAGTTATTGATTATTTAATTAAGTAAAATATATTAATAGTGACTCAGATGTAATATGTTGCAATAAATAATATTTAATACACTGCCACAAATAGTAACAACAATGTCAGTTTTGGCTTGCTGTATTATAAGAGTTAATTAATAATTAAAAATTCCTTATTTCCTCTTAATGTTTGAGAAAAAATCTATATATATCTGCCACGGCTAGAATAGCAATTGCTGGACTCGTACTTTGATTGTTTGATTAGGTACTTAATTGATTGAAAATTTATTTTCTTGTGATTTTACGAATGTAACCATTTGAGTATAGAAAATGAACCGGACTTCTTGAGAGTTGTGGTAGGCAAATCGTATTTCAAGTTTTTCAACAGAGTATGGAATATCGAGAAAGTTTATTCTTTCAGATTTGGAAGGTGGTTATAGTCTCACTAGAAAGAAAACTGGTACGTACATTTAATACAATATTAAACACAATATATAGGAATTATGATCCCTTAACAATAAAGGAAATTTACTACTGGTGCTAAAGACTTGAAATTTGGCACAAATGTACCTAGAGTATCATAGATGTGTACTAAGGAAGGATTTTTCGAAATTCCCACGGGATTGAGAATAAATGGGATTAATATTTTCGAATCAAAGTGACTCTATCTCCGTAACTATAATTATCTGATATTTTAAATTTGGCATGCAAGTAGGTAGCAATGATAGCTAAAAACACGGGATAAAGACCTAATGGTATTATTTTCATAATAACTGACTAGCGGATATAGAGACTTGAAAGTTTAACAGATATATTTCTTAAGGATCTTATAGGTGTACTAAGACGGGATTTTACGAAATTCCCTCGGGATAGGGAAATACCTAAACTTCGTTTCTTTCTTTTTTTGTAGGGGGTAATATCTGAAACTTTTGCATTTTCCCGAGGAAAAATAGGTAGGTAGCCAATATCAGTCAAGAACTGGTAGCTTCTATAAGTGAAACTTTTTTATTAAATCGATCTAAAGAGTTAAAATGCAAAATTCCCGCGGGATAGAAATACGTGAATTCAATTTCGGGACTGATTTAAAAAAAAAACACTAATAGGAAGCTATAACACTGTCGCTGATTGACATTTTGATTGAATTTTTTAAATACGTAGGTCTCTATCCCGCGGGAACTTTAATACACTTTTTTGAGATAAAGTAGCCTAATGTCAATCAGAAACAGTGTAGCTTTCTATTAGTGAAAGATTTTTTGCAAAAATAGTTAGTCATGACAGACAAGAACTGTATGTAGAATGTTAATGGTGTAAATACTTATAGTAGTTTTCAACATTTAACTAAGTAGGTAGGTAGTTCAATTGGGTTCACAGACAAAAAAACAGCAGCATCTTCTGTTAAAAACCAGTATTTGTATTAGGTACTTACGTTATTGTCTACGCGTACGAAGTCGCGGGCAAAAGCTAGTATATAATAACATTGTAGACTCTACTCTATTATCTTTGGTATATTCGGGCGACTCGGCACGTTTGTTAATTTTGTATGTTTGTTTGTGGAAGCATCACGCAAAAACAACTGAACAGATTGGAATGAAATTTGGCATGGTAATAGTTTACAACCTGAAATAATACATAGGATATTTTTTATCCCGTTTTATTTCATGCTTTTTACCTTAATTATTGTTTTAATTTACTTATATACATATTTATTTCATAATTGAAACTGACCATAGACATCACAGCTGATTCAGCTGTCATGGCTGTCACACCATTGTTTTTTTTTCATAAGGCTAAGCTCACACTAACAGCACACTACCGTCGAACAGTTACGATTCAAGATAGTTGTGGAAAATGGAAATAATGTTTCGCCTTTGCGTTTATTGGCAGTTTGAGATTGTCAAACGGTTGTCAATTTGTTTTGTTTCGTACCTTTGGCGGGAAATCGGTGAAACTGAATCGTTGTCAGTCAATTGAATTTTAGTTTCTGTGCTTAATGTTGTTTCGTGGATAGTAAAAATAGTGTATTACAGATCAAATTAACGTGATAGTGCCCAGCAAATGGAGAATACAGTAAAGTGAAAACGCGTATTCGCTGTTTGTTGCCCCCAAGTACCCGCCGGTCCTAGAGACTAGACTAGAGCTAGAGACTTGAAATTTGACATACATGTACCTAGAGTATCATAGAGGTGCACTAAGGAAGCATTTTTCGAAATTGCCACGGGATAGGGAATAAATGGGATTTACATTTTCGAATCAAATTGTCTCTATCTCCGTAGGTAGGTAACTATAATTATCAGATATTTCAAAATTGGCATGCCGTAGGTAACAATAACATCCAAAAACGGTTTTCAGGATTTGCCAAAATTTCTACGGGATAAAGACCAAATAGTATTATTTTCAAAATAACTGACTAGCGGATATAGAGACTTGAAAGTTTACAGATATATTTCTTAAGCATTTTTTGAAATTCCCACGAGATAGGGAAATACCTACACTTTGTTTCTTTCTTTTTTTCACCAATAGAAAGTACACTATCCCTGATTGACATAGGCTACTTTTTTTTAGAAAAATTGCAAAATTCCCGCGGAATAGAAATAAGTGAATCAACTTAGGGATAGAAGTAGCCTATGTCAATCAGAAACAGTGTAGCTTTCAATTAGCGAAAAGATTTTTTTGATCGGTCGAAATCCAAAATTCACTTATTTTTATCCCCAGGGAGTTTTGCATTTTCCCTAGGAAAAATTGTTACTTAGCCAATATCAGTCAAGAACTGGTAAGTAGCTTTCTATTAAAGAAAGTTTTTTATTACTTAAATCGATCTAAAGAGTTAAATGCAAAATTCCCGCGGGATAGAAATAAGTGAATTCAATTTCGGGACTGTTTAAAAAAAACACCAATAGGAAGCTACCATAATGTCTCTGATTGATATTTAAGATTTTTTTTTAAATATGTAGGTCTATACCGCGGGAACTTTATACACTTTTTAGGGTTCCGTACCTCAAAAGGAAAAAACGGAACCTTTATAGAATCACTTTGTTGTCCGTCTGTCTGTCTGTCTGTTTTCGGGATAAAGTAGCCTAATGTCAATCAGAAACAGTGTAGCTTTCTATTAGTCAAAGATTTTTTAATGGGTTTAAATGTGTACCTAATTTACTTATTTCGTTCCCCCGGGATTTTTTGCAAAAGTAGGTAGTCATGTCAGAAAAGAACTGCAATATGTTTGTAGACTGTTAATGGTGTATACTTAGTCGTTTTCAACATTTAATTAAGTAGGTAGGTAGTTCCATCAAAAAAACAGCAATACCACCATCTTCCGTTAAAAACCAGTATTTGTATTAGGTACTTACGTTATTATCTACGCGTACGAAGTCGCGGGCAAAAGCTAGTTACGAATAAATGAGTATGAGTATGAGTAATTGCGTGCGCTGTCTGCGGTCTTTTTAACCCCCGACGAAAAGGAGGGGTATTGTAAGTGTGACCTATGTATCTGTTTATCTGTGTATCTGCCTATTCCATCATAGCTGCCAAACGGACGGACCGATTTCGATGCGGTTTTTTTAAATTGAAAGCTAGTTTAATAGAGATGGTTTTTAGGTAAGTTTTATTAAAATCGGATCACCCGTTTTTGAAATATTGAACTTTTAAACATTAGAAATAAAATAGACAAAATCAGTTTTATAGAGCCGTGTCCATACTTTACGATAGTTTATTTAAAAACCTATTTGTTAGAATGTGAATTTTTAATACTATAAAATTAAATGATAAAACTTTTCTGACGTGTCGTAGCAGCCGACAGTATTTTTCAGTGAGTAATTTATAATAACTAACAAAAATTGAAGACTTCTTAAAATGTCGAAGATTTTTTAATTATACAATTTTGTTTGAAACTAGTCAATTCATTCGATTATTTAATCATTATAGAACCCAAATAAATGTTTTAATAAATAATGAATAAAAACCTGTTAATTTTATAAAAAATTAGAGTGACAAGTGACATCCCTAATAATGATAATAATGATGATTAATAAAACCGCCTTCAAAAAAATCTTAAAAAAAAACAAAATAATCTTCTAAAGCCTAAAGTTTCATGGCCTAGCAGAAATATGAAGTCGGTGCGATGCGAGCTGAATATTCTTTGAATAAAGCACCGACATATTTCTGCTAGGCCATAAAACTCTTGAGTTTCATGGACTAGCAGAAATATGAAATTGAAAATATTAAAATAATCCTCTAAAGCCTTGGCTTTAGAGGATTATTTCATGTTATTCAAGGTTATTTTTGAAGGCTGTTTTACTTTTTGTTAAAAGGTTTTTTATTTCACAATTTTAAGTTACGTTAATATGTTAAGAATTATCCTCCAACTCCTAACCGTTAAGGAGTTGTACCTTCCACCATCACCTCATCAACACGAGATGATGACTAGGTACCAGACGCAAGTACTTGAACAGCTTTAGAAAATATACGAAACAAATGATATGTGCCTATAAAATTTGAGGGTTGCTCTCGATTTCCCTGGGATCCCATCATCAGATCCTTACTTGGTGACAATGGGACCAACTAGAAAGAATACCTTTTCAAAAAAAAAGAAAGTATTTTCGAAATCGGTCAAGCCGTCTTCGAGTAATCGGGGAACATACATAATAAACAAACCGGGCAAGAGCGTGTCGGACACGCCCAGGATAGGGTTCCTAAGCCATGACGAAAAAGCCCTGTCATAGATACCTAAATAACAGGTCGTTCTTTGAAGCGTCAACGTTTCAAATTGGACAAATATTCTTTCGTATGTCTGTCCAGCTGTTCTCCTCTACCGTGTAAAATGTTGTAAACAGCCTCGATAATTATATATTTTTTGGAAATTAGCTCACGAGGTCTACAGCTCACAGAGCCACTACTGATAATATTTTACGTATAAGAGACGAGAAAGCTCACAGAGTGGCAAGTTTCAAAGGTAAAAATATAAAATAACGGAAAAAATACAAAAAAGATATTTCAGTGTCGTCATTGGCCAGATAATGCACAGTTTGAATCGGTAGATCCAAAAACTGCAAAATCAGTGGAAATAGATGGAATAGGTAGTCAGTTTCTGTGATAGTTTTATTCAATTTACCAGGATCGAACAAAGCTATAGAAAAATAAAAAAACAAATATTCTATGAAAGTTAATCGGGAGATTTTCTTTCCGAATTTCTACTCGGGTCGGGATTTATCAGGTCGGGAAATTAATGGCCCTATGTTATTTTACCATAAAGAGGTAGGAATTTATCAGGTGGGGAAATAAATTGTTGGCCCTGCATTATTTGACTATAATATTATAATTTTAAATGCATGGTTTTCTTTACAAATAATGAGTATATTATTTATTTACGTATTGAATGTGATTCCTTGTGCTTTGTTTTTCTATTTCGTGTTGTTTGTGCAATTCAAAAATGTGTAAAACTTTTGGAATTAGGCAAGTCAAGCAGATGTCACCTGAGCGGCGGCCGTTGGCGATTAAGTCATCGAATCACCTAATCACCTATATTGCTTGTCCGCGCGCGGTGAAGGGGTGTCATATCCGTCTATTTTTGGCACATCAATGACTATTAGTCCCAAACCTGTAAAGCCTGCTTATCTATTATAGTTTTCCTTTTAAATTCACTATATGCACTACTGCTCTGATTTTTTTCACATTTCCAAATATAACAGTTTCTCTGGTAGAGGGACGACGACGACGCTGGATTCCAACAAAAATGAGCACTGCAAAAATAAATATTTCGCAAACGAATAACTTAATCGAAAAATGAACTTCGAGCACCCCCAATATTTTCGAAAGACCTGTTCAACGGTACAGTCAGCAACGAAACTTGCCGAACAAAATAACGTTACAAAAGATACTAGACACATGAATTGTACATAAGTTACTGATCATAGTTACAAACAAAATTCCATTTACATTATAAGTTTCCAAAAATAGCTATACTTTTCCAATAATAGACCGGACTAATTTTCGAATTAAGACTGATGACAACCACCGAAAAAAGTACAGCACTGTCATATAATACATTTGTCTCTTTCATTTTGGTCGTGACATCATTGACATGTCATTTGTTTATGACAGCCTCTCGCTTCTTACACTTTTTTACTATTTTAGATTTTAACCGACTTCAAAAAGAGGAGGTTCTCAATTCAATTATGTTTCACGTCATTTATGAATAGATTTTACAAATTCTTTTTTTTAATGGATAAGTTACACTCCAAGGGGTGGTGGTGGCCCTATTCAGGATTGTAGGAGTCAGTTTTATAAATTTTCAATTTGATAGTTTTACTTCATACCATACAAGGATTTCTCGCGATTTTACTTGTAGATCGTTCCTATAGCTCCAATTTATACCCACTGAAATATTTGATAACAACACGACTGAATTCAATTATTGATATCTACCTACTTACGTCTATAACATAATTTCAAAAGTTTTTTTTAAATTTATTTCCTAGATATCGTGTTCTCAGAAATGCGTATCCATCGGACTGTAGGATCGAAAATATTTTTCTACCTGTCGACTATTTATGTGCGATTGTACATACTTACAGATATTTATGACCTTGTCTGTACTAAAATGTTCAGCGACTTTTGAGTAGTATACATATCAGTGGATTTATGTATTCAGTCGTGTTCAGCAAATTGTGATATTTTACAGATCAGGCTAATTATGTAATTAAATATGTTCAGCAACTTTTGTAAAAATAATGTACATCGACTTTTGGTATTCCCAAATGTCTACAGAGATTTGTACAACAGCCTGTTCAGTTACATATGAACCTTAATAGTGTGCAGGTGTTTTGAAAATTTGGATGTGTTCATGGACTTTCGTTGCTGACTGTACCCCACATTATGGGGTGGGCGAGAAATAAAAAATCATCCCGACTTTACGTGTAGGGGGGGTTTTTTTTCAAGATTTTATCCCAGGATTTTTTCGGCATAATTAATATGTATATCTATGCAAAATTACAGCTTTCTAGTACCAATAGTCTCTGAGCTATGCCGCGGACTGACAGACAGACTGACAGACAGATAGATAGACAGACATACAGACGGACATGACGAAACTATAAGGGTTCCTTTTTGCCATTTTGGCTTCGAAACCTTAAAAAACAAAAAAAAAACCAACCCGACGAATTGAGAACCTCCTCCTTTTTTTGAAGTCGGTTAAAAACTGGATAGTTATTTCAAAAAGCCCTTAACGGCTGGGATACAGTGCAAACTAAACAAAAACTTTTTCAATTTTACAAAAAGAAGAGGACAACCCTAACGCTCAATTGGCGCGTAGGTATTGATCTCAACAAAAAGGCCTAAGTTTCTGTACTGCTTTAGCATAAAATACAGAAGGGCCTCGTCTTAGTCCAGATTTTTATCAAGCTTTCAAGTAGTTACCCCATTAATTTTGCAGCTGTCGTATAAAATATTCTTCTAACCTCTAACGCAAATCTTCCCCATTTTGACAGGTACGATGGAATGTATAGTGTATTGTTATTTTAAGAATAGTTAATAACTAGGTTTATAATTTAGTAGAACCTTGTTTTGTTGTTATGCAATCGAAAAGTTGTCTACTTTATTTTCCTAATACCTTATTTTATTAATTCTTTAGATAATGTTGATGGCAAAGTAGTTCTAACGATTTTTATTTTATTTTACTGCAGGATCACTAGAAGGAATTTTCATTTTACTTGTGCTGTCAAGCGTTACTTAAGTTATGTTTAAATCACGTCTTACTTAATGGTCAGTTCACGTCTTAATAGTATGTGTCGGACATTGACTATCAGTTTTGCGACGACTGCTAACCATAAATAACTAATTAATGATCCACTGAAAACGCCCCTCATAAAGTGCACACTTGACTTTTCCGGCCGATATCTTTTTACTTATTCATACTATCTTGAAAATTTAATCGAAGTTATTGCATGACGCCGTCCGCTAAAACGTGTTTTACCAAGTCATAAGAGTTAGCTTTAAGTGTTAATGCGTTGTGAGCTCAAAGTTATAAAAATGGAAGCGTTTAACTTACGCCTTCAGCGTCTTCGACTAAGTGTGGACCAAGCGACGCCAGCGTGCTCCACTTGCAGGAAGGTGGAGCGCGCGCGGCGCAGCGTTTGTGCGCTCTGAACTTGCACAGCTCGCAGGCGAGCGCGTGCGCAGTGCCGAGCGCGCCGAACGGCTCCCGACAGACGTTACAGAACGTCGGCCGTGCGTGCGTTGCCGCATACCTGTACCAAAATATTTCTAGATCAGTATTTTATGTTGTGCTATTCGTGAACATTGCTTCTATTGAAATAAATTCTTATATGTAAATGTTCAAAGTTTAGTTTTCATATTTTTATTTAAGTTACAATATTCCTTTTACTATCATTATCATTGTTAACGAAGCTAAACCATAAAATAAATAAATGATCTAATCGAAAAGAAAACTGATACGTAAGTATATTTATTACAATATTAAATACAATAAAAGGAATTATAAATCCTTAAAAATAAATGAAATTTACCTACAAATTGAAAATACAAAACTACATTCTGCAAATACTTAGGCCTCAATTGGCTCTTTTACGAGCCTTTTCCTGAGTCTTCAGCTTCAGTGCTTTCGGAAAGACTAAATTTGTCATGAATTTGCAGTTTATCCATTAACAAAAAATCGAAATACCTACTTAATAGTAAACTAGCTACTAATAAACTTACCACTGACATGATGAATGTATGTTTTAGCAAAATGAATAATTTGATTTCATTGATAATACCATTGGTGGTCTCGGCAGGAGAGCCTCGCAACGAGGTCGGCGACGTCGCCGCCGCGGTGCAGCGCGCCGCGCAACGCGTCGGCCCACGCTTCCATCTCGCTGCGGCTCTCGGCGCACAACACGAGGACTCGACTCGATGTTATTACCTTCACAAAAGCACCGAATACATAAAGATACTATATTATTACATCGGCTGATTGAGGCTGGATTCGGAGAATCGAAGGTTATTCACCTAACTAGGGAAATGTTATCAGCAGTGGACTAAAACTATCGTTTTTGTGATCACTAGCTGGCGCCACTGTCGAGTGAGGTCCCGAAGTACGAGTATGGCTGTCTATGAGGTGCGCCAAAGTTTACCGAATTTTCTGATACCGAATATTGGAAGTCCGAAAATGTTCGTTATATAATTTTGAGTGATTCCCATGTGTTCTATGGGACAGTGACGTCACAGAACAAAATAATATATTAATTTCCTAATTATTCCATAAGAAAATTTTGGCTTTCAGATTAGCATTTGTTCTATAGAACGCCGTGGATCAAAATGATATGGCAGTATTGCAAGTTGTTCTAAAGAAAAAATTTTTTTTATTTGTTCCATCAAATGACATTTAACAACTAAAGAGGGAGCAGTCTATTTACGCTTATCTAAGCTAGAAATTTAAAAAAAAAAACGAAAATTCCTGTCCTGCGAGTCTGATATTTTGCGATTCTGGTATTGTGCGAGTCTGATATTATGCGACTCTAGGATAGGAGTATTGGCGCATATTATCAGATGACTCCAACAAAAAAGAGCACCTGCACCGTAAAGCTGAATATTTCACAAACGGATCCCTGATTAATGATGCAATTAACGATGAATTATTAGTTTTTATCACATTTTTTCATTTGTTTCTCTTTCTCATAGGCAGTGATGAAAAATATTGTGTCACTCGGGGCCAAAACATTTTGCTCTTGGGAGGCGTATGTTAAATTTCTCGTTCCGCTCTGGATACTACTTTCGAATCCTTCGGTTTGGTCGGAATTAAAAATAAATCTCTCGAGGAACAACTTGTCACCTTGTACATAATACAAATACCTATGGTTACTCACTTGAAAGCTATTATTTGCATTGTTGATACTGCACTCTGCAAATGTCGCGTCCTCTAGCTCGAACTCATCCCACAATTGGCTCTGAAACAATTAACGTTGTTATTTCCATAAGCAGATGTTCAAGTTTAATTCCTCCGGGCCCTGATTTTCGATGTCCGGGGGCATATTGCAATGATCTACTTAATTTAGAAGTTTGGTTTTTTTCGGAGGCGGCTTATAGTCGTATTTAACTGGAATATCGGTCGATCTTTGAGTAACTCAAGCTAAATATTTAAAATAAATTAAATAAATCCATTAAACTGACTACTCTGACGAGAAACTTATAGCTTTCTATTAAAAAAACGCGTTTGTTTGGATCGAGATGTTTTGAAAATAAATACAAATGTTTTTTTTTTCTTCTCATGCTCTTAAAGTTCGTGTTTGTGTTGGATTTTAGGCTACAGTTTTCATGTTCTAGTGCATAAAGTAAAATCTTCGTCTAAGATCAAAGCAATCGGCCTAAACAGTCACACACGCTATGGAACCTCATAGAATCGTTTGTTTAGTTAGGTATATACTTTGTAATAATTCTAAGACTAAGGCAATCGGGCCAACAGCCACACTCAATTTGCCACAATGAAAGTTATATACGAGGGCTGTTTGATAAGTACCCGTTTATGGAAAAAAAAAAACATTTTTTTTTGTATATATGGATTTATTTTTCTACGTAGTCACCTTTTAACTCTATACATTTGTTCCACCTATACTCAAGCTTCAATAAACCATCCAAAAAGTATGATTTTGGAAAGTCATTAAAATAGGCTTCTGTGGCGGCAATGACTTCGTAATTTGATCCAAATCGCTTGCCAAAGAGCCATTTTTTTAGGTTGGGAAACAAAAAGAAATCGCATGGGGCCAAATCTCGAAAATACGGGCGGTGAGACAACAGTTCGTAGCGTAACTGTGCTAGTTTAGCAGTCACAACTCTGGACGAATGAGCCGGGGCGTTGTCGTGATGAAACAGTTATTTTTTCTTCTTTAAATGGGGTCGTTTGTCCTTCAACACGGCGTCAAATTCAACCAATAAATTGGCATAGTACTGCCCTGTAATTGTTTTTCCCTTTTCTAAATAGTCAATATGTATAATACCCTGCGAATCCCAAAAAACGGTCGCCATGACCTTTCCAGCCGATGGGACGGTTTTTGCTTTCTTTGGAGCAGGTTCACCCGGTAAAATCCACTGCTTCGACTGCTCTTTCATTTCCGGGGTGTAGTGGTGGACCCACGTTTCGTCCACGGTCACGAAACGACGCAGAAACTCCTTCGGGTTACGTTTGAACACGGCCAAATACTGCTCTGAAGTAGTCAGTCGGTTCCGTTTTTGCTCCTCCGTGAGTAAACGCGGCACCCACCTCGCCGATACTTTCTTCATACCCATTTTTTCTTCTAATATGTGTTGTACCCTCTCGATTGAAACGTTTACAGCATCAACGATTTCTCGAAGTTTAATTCGGCGGTCGGCTAAAACGATATTTTCAATTTTCTTAACCATATCGTCTGTAGTCACCTCAACTGGCCGGCCTGGGCGATCCTCATCATAGACGGTTGTTCTCCCCCGCTCAAACTCGTTATACCAATAACTGACGGTTGTCATAGAAGGACCACATTCATGGTAAACCGCTTGCGTTCTTACTTTTAATTCATCACATGTTTTTCCTTCCAAAAATAAGAATCTAATTACAGACCGATACTGTTCTTTCTCCATTTTAACAATTTTAAGTTCACGCCTTCACTGAATCGTTGTCAAATAAAAAAAAAACAAAAGAATGGCATTTTTTTTAAATTTTCCCGCCTCTGAAAAATGGCTTTAAAAGGTGGTATACTTATTTGCGGCCAGTGATATTAATATATTTAGAAAACAGGTACTTATCAAACAGCCCTCGTATGTTAAATTCAAATAGTGCGTAAAGGGTTTCGATACTTTTGATTTAATGTAATTTGGCTGCAGTGGGTTCGAATTTGACATCTGGGGGCACGGCGCCAAGTCGAGCAAAACAAAAAAGCTCGGCCGTACCATCCTTTTCTCGGAGCCATTTAGGCCATTTTCAACATTCTGTAATTTTGTGTTGGCTGAAGCTAGAAGCCTGAATTTTCAGTAATCCGTAGGCGTAATAATTTTTTAGACCCAAGATGACGGCTGATGACATAAAAGAAGCATCACAACCGAGCTCTCGACTATCGTCACTTATTAAATATATTCTAAAATTTGTTCTCTAAATAACTTCATACCTATTTGTCAGAGTGACGACAAGTGAAAAATAGTTATATCTGTGCGGCAAATGTATGTTTCCATGCAGCACTTCCGCCTCCACTGCTACACGAATCAACACATGCCATAAAGACCCAACTATCACCACCACCACTAAACTGAAAGCTGACGCGTTTCGGTACCCTTCACGAGGCCATTATCGAAGTACCAGAACAACCGTTCAACGTGCCACCATTTACACTACTCGACTATTTTTACTATTTTACTTTTAAAATCGAGAAATGGTTCAGAAACAGAAAAATAATAATCGCGCTATCACTCACTTTGAAATCTTTTAAATCACTTTGCGCACAATAAGTCACTTAGAAGTTTTTTATTGTTTTACTTTTACTTTTATATTATTCACTTAGAAATTTTTATGTAAGAAACTTAGTTTTCTGGGTCGATAGGCAACTTAAAGTAGCTTTTTTCTGTGGCTTATTTTATTATTGAGACAACAGTAGACAATAACAACGCAGTAGTTTACTGCACACGTGCGTCCGTGTCGTTTCTTATTAAGTACGTTATTATATATATTATTTGCCATCGTGTAAGGTATTAGAAAAAGTGAATGAAATTTCGGTCTCTGAATGGGGATGTACCGAAAAATCTAACCCCCTCTTTTTATATTTTATTTCGATAAAATAGGCCAAAATAAGGATACCAGTTTCTCATTTTTTTATTTAAATGCGTATTTTTTTATATTAATTAAAAATGCTAGCTACAGCAATGACGCCACAATGAGGGAGTTTGATCAAGATAACAGATTTTTTCTTTTGAATGCACCCCAATGCATGTTTTTGCAATATCTGTCTGGCAACACTTACACATAACATGTCATGTCATTGTCAATCATGTCACCTGATGTCACCACATGATACCGATATTTGTTGTTGATTTTAATGACCTTGCGACAAAATGGACAAATATACGTGTTTCGTGCCTGATTGCATCAACTTTCACAGAAATATAAGTGCAGAAGATACAGGGATATTATAAAACTCAAACCAGAAGTATCGCCTTTGAAATTCTTGTCTATATAAATAACACGTACCTAAAGCGAAAACGTTGGACCCCTTTTTACGAATACTGCGCGCACGGAGGATCACTCTAAGCGATCACTAGTGTATCTTAATGTTCCTCATTTGTGTCTGTTCCTATATTTTTGTAAATTTTTTTTCAATAGCCTATACTGTGTCCCACTGCTGGGCAAAGGCCTCCCCTTTCTCCTTCCACATGTCTCTGGTTTCGGCCAACTCTCGCCAGTCCGGCCAAAAACGCTCCAGATCGTCCCGCCATCTCCTTCTTGGTCTTTTTTTTGTACATTAAATCATACATGGCGGTTTTGCAATTTCGATTCAGATATCGTAAACAAATTAATCGTGTTTGAATAAAACGTCAAAGCGACATATGAAAAGCTGTCAGATAAAAAATCGAATGGTCCGAAACCGTAGTATGACATTTAATGATGTGAATTTCATTGACCTTTTTAACTACATTTGTACATTGAAATAATTTGATTAATTTAATATTTAAATAAATATCAAACCAGCTTTTGCTTCGTAAGTGTTTATTTATTTTATTTTTATTTCGTAACAAAAGTATGACTGATCACGTTAAAATAAGAATATACACCACAGCTGTAATTAGTACTCCCAGCAGACCGACCACAGTTTAAGTAAAAAATATTACGAGCTCGTGTCTTCGATATGTCTTCGTCACAACGATTAAGGTCAAAATAAAGTTAAATGAAAAAATAGCAATAACTTATTAATAAAATCATTAGAATAAAATCTGGTGATTGGAAATTGTTAAGAAAACCTATTCCTAGAAATGGTTTTTGAATTAGCATAGGTTGTCAAAAACTGGTACATCCCCATTGTTACGGAACAGTTTAATATTTTTGTGGCAAGATGATTTTACAAGAAATATATGATTTTTTTTTGTATACACGGATAGTGCATACTACTACGTACATGATTCTCGCCGGTTAAATTTAAAAAAATAAATTTTATAACATGAGACATGTTTCTTGTTTAGCACGCGCAGTCAATCGTGTTGTTGAACAAATAAGATCAGAACATGAAGGAATACCAAGTTAATATCCAATGTAAAAAATCGCCAAAAATAACAAGATTGTTTAAAGCGATGGTCCCTGATGTGTCCTTACCACCGCAGTCTGTAATAACCAGATGGGGGACCTGGCTGTGTGCTGCATTTTACTATGCCAATCTATTTGAAAAAATAAAAAAATATTATTTTTACATTGAAAAGTAGAGATGCCGTCGCAATATTTTATTGGACGTAAATATGTCAAACGAGCTTAGTTTTATAAAAGATAATTATGAACTCATTGTTAACCGATCACAAATTTACACTGTACCGATATTTTTATAAAGCAAAGTTTTCAAATAGTAAACGATATTCTACAATATTAGACAAATTTTATCGACTTTTGGTGTCAGATGAAGATAAATTGGAAAAAGTATTCAATAGAAATCCGGACATAATTGAAATAAAACAGATGGCAAGTTCTCAACAATTGGAGCTAGTAACAGTCAGCATCACATGTAACTTAGCATATTATTATGAAATTCTCAAATTAGTGTTACGGTTTAAATGGCCAAAATTGTCTGACATAGCCGTTGAGTTAAAAGTATATGACCATTGACCATCACCAACGTCAAAATAAATTAACATTTAAATTTCAAAAATAGATCATTACATAGATTTGACCTCATAATTATCTAAAAATATTTTTTCATAAGCACCTGAAAGATCTAAAAACTCTTTGGAATGCATCGAAAGAAATCATTGTTATGAAATTAAAATAGTTTGTCAATTAAATTTTCTTCAGGTGACATTGTCATTACTCATTAGTCACTTCATAAATTATCTTGAAGCAATATTTCTATATTACTACTCAAGATATCTAATCAATTACTCAAATATTACACGAGGCCAATCTACACTGCCGTCAACCTGCTCGCAAACCTGCTTTAACAGCTATACATAAGGAGAGGAGAGGTTAAGATTTGCTCGCGACTATCTTAATTACAATTTTGAGAATGTGATATTCACCGATGAAAAGATGTTTACATCTTCTAATGAGAGTGGACGGTTAACTTTGTGGAGACTAAATAATACGAGAGATCTTGACCGTAACATTATCAATGTCACCGCAAGTGAACGACTGAACCTTGGGTTTTGGAGCTGGATTTTGGTAGCTGGTCCGGAAGAATTAGTAGAGATCGGTGGACGTATGAATGCCATCAACATATTGTTAGGCAGAGCCGAGACGAGCTGTTAGGCAGAGCAGAGCTTGCTCAGTTTCTAATGTAGATATTAATAAAAAAAAAAATAAGGGAAGTTATTTTAGTTAAGCAATTATGATTTTAAATAATTAATAAGATAATTAGAATAATATTTTAGAATACGTTTGTTGCACACAAATGTTTTGAATTCCAAAAACATATAGAGTAACACATTATGGCTTGACAGTTCATGCTGGCTGATGGTTTTTCTGTTTGACGTTTAAAAAGAAAAAGAGGAAAATATATGGGTCGAGCGGCAATTGTTTTTTGGAGAAAAGGAAAAAGGAATTGCGAGTTTTTGGAGAGAAAAATAATTAAAAAGACTGAGACAAATTGGTCAACGGCTGTGATTCCATAATAGATAAGTATACCGCGTGACTGTTACATCAATTAGATAAGTATTGATATCACATTATTTGATAATTTACTGTTAATGAATATTTGCTAATGTTGGTGCGGTTCAGCCGGTTAAGTAGTATACAATAAGGCTTTATGTATTAAATAATACCTATGCAGTGTTCTTTGCATTAGAGCTAGGTATGTTAAAGAAATGCTAGGTGGTTTAAACAATTACACATTAGATTATTTAGTTGCTATAGTTATTCCCGTTACCAACTTACTATAGTACTTATAGAGATCTTTCCAGATTAATTAAAACCAAATATTGTTATTAGGTAACATTTAATTGGTTTAACTAAACAATTTATGTTCCATTGATTTATATTCCAAGACACTGTAAATAATTTAGTTAGAAAAGAGTATCATGGCTGAGTTTGTTTCGGCGTTTCTTCTCAGTACATGTCTACATTTTGGAAATGCTGGTAGAGAATATATCACTATAAACTACTTACCTCGTTTTATTCCATAGGGATTATGGTTTCAAATCAATACCTACTAATGATATTCTTATCAATTTTCAGAAGTGGGATTGTTACTATGCCGAAAAGGAGTAAATTGAAGTCCACAGACTTCATTGTTGAAGACCTTGACAGTAACCTTCCAGATGGAAAGCGACTTAGACCATGGCATTCCGGACAAGGGTTGACTGAGGCTGAGCAAGCTATTCCTGCCGATGACTCCACATCTGCTGGCTCCGTGTCTGCCGGTTCTGAGACCCTCGCCTCGGTTAAACCTCTCACCACTAGTATTGTCACCGATCCCAACTCTGGTAAGCTCGTTCCATTTCATTATGACAGTACTGTGGCCAAGGCGGATATTATACCAGTGTTCGATCCAGAAAAATCAGATACATCTTCACATCAGTGGTTGGCAAAGATAGAGCAGTTGTCAGTGGTACATAATTGGTCAGATGCTGTTAAAAGTTATTATATGCAGGCACGTTTGAGAGGGATAGCACGAGTGTGGCATTCGTCACTAAATGACTACAACAAGAGTTGGAATGATTGAAAATTTGAATTTTTAAGTGCTTTTCCTCACAACATTGATTTTGCTGACAGATTAAGAGAGATGTTGAATAAACGTAAGAATATCAACGACACCATGGCACAATATTATTATCAAAAAAATGCAATGCTTTACAGGTTAAATATAACAGGCGAGGAAGCAGTGTCTTGTTTAATAGATGGTTTACCTGCACATTTAAAAGCACCAGCACGTGCCGGTAATTTTAACTCGCCAGCAGATTTATACTCTAGGTTCCTAGCTATGATGGAAGAAAAGTTTAAACCCATCCCGTTTGGTCGGATGCGCAATCAACCAAGAGAAGGTGTTGGTCCTTTGAGTGATATTCAGAACACACTTGGCCAGGGTAGAGACTTACATAAAAATGATGTAACTTGTTATTTGTGTGGTGAAGTTGGCCACATAGTACGACGGTGCCCAAAGAAGCCTAATCGTTTGCCCTGCTCAAGTTGTGGCAAAACCGGGCACTCTATGGACAAATGCTGGTCAAAGCCAAGTACCTCAAGTAGTAAGCCACCTACTACTATTAGCCTGATATCTGCCGAGGTAAATGAAACTTATTTTATGGATGTAATCATAGATGGCAAATGCGTTCGCGTATACTTTGATTCCGGTGCAAAGATCAATGTTGCTAGCATAAGTTTTTCAAAACAGCTCCAGTCTCCTTTACTACCGCGTGACTATGTGCTTAGAGGTTTCACAGGCAATGCAATTCTCGCGAACGGGTTGCACAAAGTAGTCATTGACATTAACAACATAAAATTCAACACCGAATTAGTGGTAGCGGACTGGAAGATGCAACAGTATCCTCTAGTTATTTTAGGGCAAACAATTATAAACGACCCTAGAATTAAGTTCATAATTTCGGGAAATTCTCTTGAAATTGAAGAAGTAAAAGAGTGCATGGCGTCAGATATATTATTAATTGGTGAAGTATATCCAGCAAGTAAACAACGAAATTTGTTTTGTGCAGATGACGTGGTCGTACCCTCCACGTCTATCATAAATATTAAAGTCACATGCTCTGATTTGATTGGAGATGAATCGATGTTAGTGGAAGCCGGTTTACGTAGATATGATTTAAAAGACTTTTCATTTCCCTCCACAATTCTGTCTCGCGACACAAATTATTTCGCATTACGTAACGACTCATCTAAACTTTTGACACTGAAAAGCGGAGAGCTTATTGCTAGGGGTATTTGCTGCGAGGATGTGGAAACGTTTCAATCGAATAATTGTATAAATACAACTCCAGGAATAGATGTATGTGCCATAAATACTGAAGAAATACAGTGTGATGCGAAAGACAAACAGAAAAGGGAAGAGTTAGTCTGTTTATTGCAAGATTATGCTGAATGTTTTTCGACAAACACCGCAGAGTTAGGTTGTAAAGATAAGATTAAAATGCGGATTGATCTGAGTTCCGAAAAACGTATATGCTACCGACCGTACAGACTTTCAGAGTTTGAAAAATCCATTGTGAGGGATAAAATAACTGATTTAATACAAAACAATATTATTCGGGAATCTAACTCGCCGTACTCAAGCCCAATTGTGTTGGTAAAGAAAAGTAATGGAGATTACAGATTATGCGTGGACTACCGCAAGCTCAACAGTATCACCGTGAAGGATAGATATCCGATGCCGATTATAGAAGAGCAGGTGGAAAAATTAAACGGTAAATGTGTTTACACTAGTTTGGACATGTCCCAAGGGTTCTATCAGATACCACTAGAAGAAGAATCTATTGCCAAAACAGGATTTTCAACACCAGAAGGGCATTATGAGTTTTTGAGAATGCCTTTTGAACTGGCCAACTCGCCCAGTGTTTACCAGCGTTTAATGGATAGGATTTTGGGCACATTACGATACGCAAAGGCTTTACCATACATGGATGACTTGTTAATAGCCTCGGCTAATGAAGATGAAGCTTTAAGCACGTTGAAGGAGGTATTAGACATTGTAAGAGACTCTAAACTTACTTTAAATTTGTCTAAATGCAAATTTTTACAGTCACATATACAATACTTGGGTTACGAAATTTGCGAAGAAGGTATTCGTCCTGGTACCAAAAAAATAGAAGCTGTCACAAAATTTAAAGAACCAGAGAATATCCACGAATTGAGGATGTTTCTCGGATTGACCAGTTATTTTCGAAAATTCGTTAGGTGCTATGCAGTAATAGCCCACGATCTTTACAAACTGCTGAAAAAGGGAGAGCCTTGGTTTTGGGATACGGCACAAAACGAAGCTTTTAATAAGCTCAAAGACATTTTAACGACTCGACCGGTTCTCGCTTTGTATGACCCTAAGGCAAGCATAGAAGTCCACACAGATGCGTCTTCAAAGGGAGTTGCAGGGATACTACTACAGGATGATGGTAGTGGACTCAAACCCGTAGCCTATTTCAGTAGGAAAACATCACGGGAAGAATCCATATATCATTCTTATGAGCTAGAATCACTAGCAGTCGTAGAATCACTAAAACGATTCCGGATTTACTTGGTGGGCGTCGAATTTAAGGTGGTGACAGATTGTGCCGCTGTGCGGCAAACATTTGAGAAACGTGACTTGCTTCCACGTATAGCTCGTTGGTGGTTAAGCATTCAGGAATACTCGTTTACGGTAATACATCGACCTGGAACTACACATAAACATGTAGATGCTTTAAGCCGGTCACCAGTAGATAAACCAGGTCACATTGAATCATCATACACTATGATGGTCTTGGACCTCTTGGACTGGGTTGTGTGTATGCAATATCAAGATCCCAAGTTAAACATAATAAAGGAGAAACTTGAAAATAATGTCAATGATTCCGAGATCAAGGATAATTACATACTGAAGGACAATAAGGTTTATCGCAAATGTTTGAATGATGAATTACGCCTAGTCATCCCGAAATACTGTAAGTGGAATATTCTTCGTAAATATCATGATGACATTGGTCACCCGGGGCTGAAAAAGTGCGATAAATTAATAAAAGACAATTGCTGGTTTCCGGGTATGACTCGGTTTATCAGAAAGTACGTGAACGGTTGCTTAGATTGCGCTTACAAAAGAGGTCAATACGGTAAGCACGAAGGCCAACTTCATCCGATTGACAAAGGCACAGAACCTATGAATACTTTACACATTGATCATGCAGGGCCGTTTTGTAAAAGCAAGAAAGGCAGTTCATATTTATTTGTGGTAGTAGATTCGTTTACAAAATTTGTGTGGGCTAAAGCATGTAAGACCACAAAGTCAGTAGAAGTTATTGAAAAACTGAATGATATATTCAGCACATTTGGGTACCCGAAGAGAATTATATCAGACAGTGGGGCGGCGTTTACCAGCAAATCCTTTCGGGAGTTTTGTGTTCAAAATCAGATAAAACATGTTAAAAATGCAATTGCCTGCCCACGATCTAATGGACAGGTTGAAAGGTACAATAGGACTTTAATAGAGGCTATTAATAAAAGCATTACTGACGAGAAGGATTGGGATATTTGCCTCAACAAAGTAGTTTGGGGCATAAATAACACCGTTCATGCCACAACCGGTTTCACACCTTATAGGTTGATGTTTAAAGCAAGCCGTAGCTTATTACAAGGATTAGACAACAACACTATAGATGACGAGAATACTGCCCAAAGCAATGTAGACATAGTAAGAGAGAATATTCGAAAGAAAGCAGCAGATATGAAGAGAAGGTTTGATGCAAAAAGGAATCAACCTACAATATACAAAACAAAAGACTTGGTGTTATGGAAAAAGTCGGAATCGGGTAGTAAAGATGTGAGAAGAAAGTTAAAGGAGAAATACAGCGGTCCATACAAAGTAGTCAAATGTTTAGGCAATGATCGTTACATAATAACATCACTTAAGGGAATGAAGGGATATAAGAAATTTACAGCAACTGTAGCGTCTGACGCATTGCGGAAGTTTGCGGAACCTGTGGACACTGACACTGAATCTAATGATACAGAAGTTGACAGTACGGAAGAATTAATAGATTTATTAGAGGGATAAGTAAGTTAAATGGTTAAACATTAGACTTGGTAAAAAGTAGATGAGATGGTTTAGCCTTTGGGCCGCTGCTTACTTCTGTGTGCAGCGATGATATTTAACCCTTTGGGCCGTCACCTACATTTGTAGATGACGATGATTTGTTTTCTGGGCCGTTACTCACTCGTGTGGGAAACGATGATTTAGTAACGTTGGGCCATTACTTTTATGCAGGTAATGATGATTCATCCTTTGGGCCGCTACTCACTGTGTGGGTAGCGATGATAAAATTTTAAGCTGTTACTTAATTATGCTGGTGATGTTGATGATGTATTCTCTGGGCCGTTACCCGCTTTAGTGGATAACGATGATTTTACCTTTGGGCCATTACTTACTTATATGGGTAATGATGATCTATCCTTTGGGCCGCTACTCATTCCTATGGGTAACGATGACTTATTTTGAATTATGTTAGTCGTATGATGAGTAGATAAAGACGAATTATCCTTGGACCGTTGCTTACGATGATATGTTTTGGGCCGTTACTCAGATCTTTAGTTGTAACGATGACCTTTTATCTGGGCTGTTGCTTGAGTTGGTAACAATGATCTATTGTATGGGCTGATACGTGATTTGGGATCACCATGTTAAACCTGTTAAACATGTTGTTTGTGTGTATGTTAAATGTGTCTGAACCTTTTAGCACAAAATTCTGCAAAGTTGAACAAACGCTAAGACATTTTTATTTGCAGGGACGCAAATGATGGCCAGGATGGACGAGCTGTTAGGCAGAGCCGAGACGAGCTGTTAGGCAGAGCAGAGCTTGCTCAGTTTCTAATGTAGATATTAATTTAAAAATAAATAAGGGAAGTTATTTTAGTTAAACAATTATGATTTTAAATAATTAATAAGATAATTAGAATAATATTTTAGAATACGTTTGTTGCACACAAATGTTTTGAATTCCAAAAACATATAGAGTAACACATTATGGCTTGACAGTTCATGCTGGCTGATGGTTTTTCTGTTTGACGTTTAAAAAGAAAAAGAGGAAAATATATGGGTCGAGCGGCAATTGGTTTTTGGAGAAAAGGAAAAAGGAATTGCGAGTTTTTGGAGAGAAAAATAATTAAAAAGACTGAGACAAATTGGTCAACGGCTGTGATTCCATAATAGATAAGTATACCGCGTGACTGTTACATCAATTAGATAAGTATTGATATCACATTATTTGATAATTTACTGTTAATGAATATTTGCTAATGTTGGTGCGGTTCAGCCGGTTAAGTAGTGTACAATGAGGCTTTATGTATTAAATAATACCTATGCAGTGTTCTTTGCATTAGAGCTAGGTATGTTAAAGAAATGCTAGGTGGTTTAAACAATTACACATTAGATTATTTAGTTGCTATAGTTATTCCCGTTATCAACTTACTATAGTACTTATAGAGATCTTTCCAGATTAATTAAAACGAAATATTGTTATTAGGTAACATTTAATTGGTTTAACTAAACAATTTATGTTCCATTGATTTATATTCCAAGACACTGTAAATAATTTAGTTAGAAAAGAGTATCATGGCTGAGTTTGTTTCGGCGTTTCTTCTCAGTACATGTCTACATTTTGGAAATGCTGGTAGAGAATATATCACTATAAACTACTTACCTCGTTTTATTCCATAGGGATTATGGTTTCAAATCAATACCTACTAATGATATTCTTATCAATTTTGCAAGAATGTTTGTTGCCAACTGCAGCGATCTGCTTCTCTAATAATGCTCTACTATATTTTATACATGATAATTGTTCTGTACACACATCACGACTGACCAAAGCGTGGTTAAGAGACCATGATGATCAAATGATTGCCTTGCCTTTTCCACCAAAATCATCGGATATCAATCCGATTGAAAATGTATGGGAGCTTATGGTCCAGACATGGGATCCAACAACTCCTAACCGACTAAACGGTTTTCGTGACCACGTTTTCAGTCATTGGAATACTACCGAGGAATAGAGATATGCAAAAATATGGTCGATTCTATGGGGTAACGTTTACAGTGTATAATTGACAATGCTGGAGGACACACACGATTTTATTTATTTAATATTCCTATATCTTCTCTTGTCAGACTTGCGGTAGTGTGTCTCTCTCGCATCGGTTTATATAGCCACAGAAGCAGGGACTGGAACCGGATACCTTACGGTCATTCTACGACTTTCAATTTTTTCACATTTCCGGGGCTTAAAATATTCCAGTATTAACCAATGCAGGAAAAAAAATTCTAATAAATTGCTTATGATCTCTTCTATGTATTGCCATAAACAATTGAATGATTTTGTTAATATCATATTAATAAAAAAATATTAAGTAGTGAAATTTTTATTACCGGACCCTGTTCCAATGTGTTAATTTAGATATTAATTGACGTGTACAAAAATTGCGTCTGTAGAACGCCAGTAAGAATACATTCCACAATAGCTACATTCATAAGCAATCGATTACGGTTAAATATGAAAACTAAATAATCCTATAATGCACAGAAAAAACACACGTAAAGTTTGTCACCGTAAAAAAATCATTTCCGTGCTCGAAACTAAACGCTTTGAGAATAGCATCAAAATTCTTTGATCTGGCCACCAAACGCTGGCAGACGCGCACCCAGGATACTGAAGTCTTTAATGCGATGCCAAGACGAACAGACATGCGCCCCGTTTTCCGTGAAACTTATCCCAAAGTCGCTAAACGGGAGATTGTCACAATTTTGAAATCATCGCCGGGTAGCCCTTTTCTTGGTATGTATTGTCTAATGTACTTTATTTACATATTGATGCATTTTGAGAGATTAGATACTATGCAAATCTGTTAATTGTAAATAAAAATGCACTCAAAATGGTTGGCTATTCGGCATCATGTACGAAATATTCATTACCAAAACCTTCATTACCGTAGTTTCATTATCATTAGCTCTTTACAGGTCACGGCAATGATGTTAAAATCACGGTAATGAATTTTTTTAAATGTTTTATGACTTTTCCATATATTTCATAGAAGTTACTTAAAAAAAATTGTGTTCATGTGTTCCCAGGGTTGCATAATTTATAATAACTATTTCAGTTAAACATGGGGCATCCTAAAAGTCCATGCTACGTTTCTATTTGATCTCCGGTCGGGGCAGATGTTTGTATGACGAATATGAATGTTTGTTCTCGGGTCTTGGATGCTTGATATGTCTTGTATATAAGTATGTACCTATCCATATATGTAGGTATATTTATCCGTTGTCTAGTACCCATAGTACAGGCTTTGCCTAGTTTGGGACTAGGTCAATTGGTTTCAATTGTCCCATGATATTTATTTATTTATATTATTAGTGAATACATTATTAAAGAAAATTAAGGATTGCATGCAATATAGTATAGAACAGGAACTCCAAGATACTTGCGAAGAAAGAAGAAAATGATATTGTAGGAATCAATCAATGACAGATAATTACCAAAACTCGACGTTAATTAGTGAGCACAGCAAATATTGTATTAAAATTTTAGCTTTTTATTGCGAGTTTAAATCAAAAAAACACCAATAGAGGAAGAAATCCAAGTAGAGCAATATTACAAACAGAAGAAGTAAACAATATTAAGACAGCATAAGGTAAAGGTAGGAAGAAAGAATAAAATAATTAGAATTTGGTAGAAAGGTCAAACAAAATTGATTGCAAGAGGAAGTACTGTAGATTAATCAAGATGAGTACGTACATTTTGTAATAATCGTTTGTTAATCCTTACTTCTGTTTTTGTATTTGTGACTGATGACGAGAATTTTTTGTTTGTTTAAAGATTGTTAGAAAAATTGTAACCAACTTGGAAGTTCTATGTTTTACTGTATAAATTTTTGTAATGTATGTTCCCTGAATACTCGAAGACGGCTGGACCGATTTAAAAAAAATTTTTTTTTTTTAAATTCTATACTTCATAAGTGGTCCCATTGTCACCAAGTCAGGATCTGATGATGGGATGGGATCCCAGGGAAATCGAGAACCACCCTCAATTTTACTCTAATATCTTTTCTAAAGCAATTCAATTATTTGTGTCTGGTAGTCATTATCTCATGTTAATGAGGTGATGATGGAAGGTGCAACTCCTTATAACGGTTGCGAGTTGGAGGATAATTCTTTAAATATCAAATAAACATAAAATTATGAAACAATAATAATAATAAGTGCTTCATGAAAAAAACATTTAACAAAAATAAAAACCGCATTAAAAAAAACAAATAATCCTCTAAAGCCATCACTTTTATGGCCTAGCACAAGTATGAAGTTGGTATTCAATTAATATTCCGCTAGCGTCGCACCTATTTGTGCTAGGCTACAAAAATAATCACTTTAGAAGATTAATTTATGTTTTTTTAAGACGGTTTTACTTTTTAAGACTTTTAATACATATGTCGTCAATAATAAAGTCATTTAATCGCTATATTGTAGCATTATTTTACTTTTATGCTTGTCTGTGAAAAAAAGTATGAAAAAGTTATCATCGCCGTGGCCTTATTAAGCCTTATATTTCATTACCGTGAAGTGCTTTTTAAGTATTTGAAGAAAGTTTGCTTTCAACTATGAGTATAACATGGTATAACCACGTATGTGTATATTATATATATATAACCATACAATTTAACTTAGTTAACTTAATCATAACTAATTGAGATCATATGAATGAACTTTATTATTCTAATACTGTATGTAGGTATATTACTATGCTAATTATGCTATTCGTATAGGTACTCGTTTATAGTGTAGTAGCACTTTTTAACTAAGAACTCTTATATGTTAATGTTTTTTTTTCATTTTGTTCTGTTTTTATGTAGTCAGGCAATTTGTTATGTACCTTTATTGACACGGCGTTAGTTCCTTTGGAATGTATTTTGAGGTAGGATGATGGCAGTATTAATCTGTTCTTGTGGCGTAGTGGGTAGGTAGTTTGTGAATCATCTCGCTGTGGTATTTATGGACAAATTTACTCATTTCTAAAATGTATATGCATGGTACTGTTAAAATGCTAAGTTGCTGAAAATGAGGTTTGCAGCTATCGGTATTGACTATATTTACAAGGATCCGGATGAGTTTTTTCTGTGCTGTGAAGAGTGTTGGCGCATCTGTACTATTGCCCCATAGGATGATGCCGTAGCTGAGCCACGCGTGAGCATAGGCGTAATAGGTAGCAAGTGCAGCGTGTAGGTCTGTTGATTTTTAATCTCCCGGCAAGAAAGAGGTAGATATGTCATCAGCACGCCGAAAATGAAGCGCGAAAAATGCTACAAAATGTAGCATCTTTAGCCACAATCTCTCTCAAACAAGGTTCAAACTTGCTTTAATTAGTTTAAGATTTAAGTAGGATTAGTTAAATATGGTTAGAATCATAATAGTCGGGGTCGCCGTCGTCGAAAACGATGAGGAGGACTATGTACGAGTATATGTAGAGTACTTATAATACGTGTGTAGATAAAGTAATGTATGCAACTACACATAATTAGGCCTTAAAACTGTGATCCTATTATGAAACGTGGCGAAACCCACATTATGTAGCAGTTGCATAAACTACTATTAACTGCCCACTTACTGAATAAAATTTTGATTTTGATTGGCATCATATCCGCTAATAAATGGACTTGAGATGGGACGATGATTAGAAAAAGAGTTAGGATTTTAGGAAGTGGGATCACATGAGCTCGAAAACAGCAGGAGGAAAATAAAAATGCGTGAGCTAACGGCAAAGGAAAGCTCTCAATTTCGACTGTGTCAAATAGTGACATTTTTATTCAGTGTATTTTTTAGGGACTTTTAGTAATAATTTTGATTTAAGTAGTAGTGACAATGATTAATTTACAAAACCTGTTATATTTTATAGTTTTATAATAATATTGTGCCTGTTGCTTTCGATGGAATGCAGCGTATGCAACAAAACTTTTGAACCCACAAGAGGCCTTCACATCCACCAATCACGCATTCACCAGGTCCGTATTCTTCCCGTTAGGACTGCTACAACCCCGCAAACCTCAATAATCCTTCACCTACGTCCAACTCCACTACACCTCTTCATACTCTCCTCGGCCGACTCGGCAGTCAACCCCCTTGATACAACGCATTTCACGTGGTGGTAGATCTACAGTTCCCCAAGCACTCACAGATGCTTTAAGTAATTGTGTTCGAAGCAACACTGAATTACAATGACTCGATCTCCTAACTTTTGCCTGCAACATTTTTTACGTTTCGGAACACAAAGAGGGTAACAATTCCCTGACTCAGAGGATTAGTGTAAATAGCATCTCGGAAATAGCGAAATAAACGGAATAGTTTGCGTTCCGCTACCGCCGAAGCGTGTGCTCCCATGTCGGGCTATACCTACTCGAAGCGCGAGTGATCCGTCTATTTCACTATGAATCTCACGGTACTTTTATGTTAATAGCATATCAGAAAACTAAAGACAGACAATTTTATCAGCGGATATGATGACACTCAAAATCAAAATTTTATTCAGTAAGTGGGCAGTTAACAGTAGTTTATGCAACTGCTACATAATGAGGGTCCTTGAAACACGAGTGTGTTTTTATGAAACGAGACGAAGCTGAGTTTCATAATAGGATCACACGAGAGTTTTAAGGCCTAATTATGTGTAGTAGCATGCATTACTTTATCTACACACATATTATAAGTACTCTAAGATGGGTTCAGAAGTCAAAGACATATCATACCCATACCTGTCACGAATTTGACTGTTTTTTTTAATCACAGACAAACATACGGAGCTGACGTTTCGTAGACTGTTCTTTTA
Organism: Clepsis dumicolana; assembly: GCA_963691665.1. NCBI lineage: Eukaryota > Metazoa > Arthropoda > Insecta > Lepidoptera > Tortricidae > Clepsis > Clepsis dumicolana. The sequence goes on along the minus strand of OY829505.1, from coordinate 19,250,942 downwards.
TTGAATTATTTTGGTTTTTGAAAATGTTTCAAATCTGAAACTAACAACGACATCGAATTCGATATCGAAAAGTCATTACGACATCAAGGCTTTTTGTTACTGCTGGCGGCGAGCAGTCGACGACATGCTGAAATGCTGGTCATTTTCTACGGTTTCTGAACGCATTATAGAGGACTTCTGATACGTGTGTAGATAAAATATAAATATTACAGTATTATAGGATAAAAGAGTAGAAAATAGTTATAAAGCAAAACCAGACAGCTTCCTCATGGAACACACTTTAATGATGCAAAGAGGGTCCAAAAATTAATAATTATAAATTGTGATCTCAATTGGAGTATCTTTTTGTTTTTCTTTTTCCCAAGTTTTTATTTTTACGGTTTTCCCGTGAATCTACATGGCTTAGAGATGTATGTATATTCTCTAAGGGTCAATGTAAACTCTATTTATATTTACGATCAGCAGAAACCCTTGTCCCTTTCTTAGAGATTGAATCAGTGAAGGACGCCCTAAGCGACAAGCAAAAAAATGACGCACTTCACTGTCTGATATGTATTTAACAATGACAACTTTTACGGACATTTTTGAGAAATAGTACATTATTGCCGAGGCCCGGAAAGTAGGGAATTGCCTGACGAGGTGGTTTGCAAGCCGAGCATCGCGAGGCTTGCAAAAATGCGAGTCAGGCAATTCCGATTTCCGTCTAGGAATATATAGTGCTTTTCTCAAATAATGTGAGGAAATTAAAAAACCTCATTTGCAAAAAAAAAGTAATTTAGTTGATAAATCACGAAATACGTTAACAAAAACCAAAGTGTCCAATTACTTGATGTTAAATGTGATTAAAAATTATGTCAAATTCGAGCTTACCGCTGCAAAATTACACGAAATCAACACCCATGACTATTTTTAGTGACAAAAATGTCAAACTGTCATCCGCAATCTTGGGTTCAACAAATATGTCGAATTCGATCTCGCCGCTGCCAAATGACATGAAATCGACACCCATGACAATTTTTAGTGACAAAAATGACAAACTTTCATCCGCCATCTTGGATTCAAAAAATAATGTCAAATTCGGACTCACCGGTGCAAAATTACTCGAAATCGATACCCATGACGATTTTTAGTGAAAAAAATGACAAACTGTCATCCGCCATCTTAGATTCAAAATATAATGTCAAATTCGAACTCGCCGCTGCCAAATTACTCGAAATCGATACCCATGACGATTTTTAGTGAAAAAAATGTCAAACTGTCATCCGCCATCTTGAATCCAAAAAATAATGTCAAATTCGAGCTTACCGTAGCAAAATTACACGAAATCGACCAGTGATCATTTTATTTACAAAAAATACAAACTGTCATTCGTAGTTTATGATGAAAAAAAAACTTAACACACGCACTGCGGTAAATCGGGCTGGCTTGGCTGTATGTAATTATTCTTTGGCCCCATTTTACATGCTACAACTTTTAAAAAGTTAATAAAGCGGGTAAAAATGGAATTTCATACATTTGTTTTTCTCCTAGAAGAAAAATAAATGTATCGAAAGCCATTTCCATTCACCTTCTTCGACGGATTCTTCGTTTAAAATTTTGAATGAAAAAATTAGGTGCTTCCCGGGTTTTATTTTCAAATGGAAAGCGTGAATTTCCGAGCATGTTTGAGGATAGTTATTTATGATACAAGTGCGGAAAGTAGGCAATTCCCAACGAGTGGCGGTGAACTTAAACACGAGCGTAAGCGAGTGTTTTAAACGGACACGAGTTGGAAATTGCTTTCCGCACTTATGTCATACAATGTTTTACAATGCATTAGGCGAGGAAACAAAAATATACAAAGTCACCAATAAAACCCAAAACAAATACCTACCACAGACTTAAATTAAAATGAGCAGTATGGCGAAATAATCTCAAATAAATTTTGTAGGCCTAAAATTATTTTGAAACTTTCGACAGTAAGTATTTGCATTTGTAAATTTCAAATCTTCAAAATTAAAAATAATCATGTTCCTGACTCCTAATTTTATTCTAAAGACCGTTACCAATTGTTTGACAAAATTAAAAAGTTCATAAAAAGTTTGGATCATTAATTGGCGGGAACTCTATGATGAGCTAAGAGTACAGATCTATACTTATCTGTGCTGACTTGCTTTAATTATATAATAATAATAATATCATGGGACAAACTTGCTTAATTATGCTAACCACGATTGTATTTTTATTCTAAGACCTTATAATAAAAAAAAACTGTTTCTGTTTTATATTTTAACTATAATAAATATTTAAACGTTAACTTAGTTTGGTCAAATGTTTTATCATTTGCGCAAAGCTGAATTATAAAGTCACACCTCTTTGGTATCATTCTGTTAAACACTAGTTTGGACACAACTTTCTGACATTTAGCAAATTAAAAAACTACTTTTCCACACGCGTGTGGAAAAAGATTTCCATATAATTTTTCCGCACACTTGCGAATTCGTGCTAAAATCACTAACTTTCTATGAACATGTTGACCCACATCAAAGTGCACTTTCCGAGCAAGTGTATTGTAAAAGGTATTTTCATCACACCTATTCGAAACCAGTGTTAGCAGAGCTCTACACCTAAGCAAACTGTAAGCAGTGTGGGGTCAATTTATATCGGTTACCGACACAGACAAACATAATATAATCTACTATTGCTCCCAAACCTGCGAAGCCTACTTATCTCTGATAGTTTTCCTTTTAAATTCCTTATATGCACTACCGCTCTGATTTTTTTCACATCCAAATACAATAGTTTCTCTGGTAGAGGGGGGACACTTCACTCAAACAAAAATGAGCACTTCAAAGCTAAATATTTCGCACACGAACGTCTCTACCGAAAAATGATCTGTGACCACCCCAATATTTTTGTAAGACCTATCCAACGATACCCCACACTATGGGGAGGGCGAGAAATAAAAAATCATCCCCACTTGACGTGTAGGGGAGGTATACCTCAAAAAAATTGTTTTTCAATATTTTATCCCAGCACTTTTTCGGCCTAATTAATATGTATACCTATGCAAAATTACAGCTTTCTAGTACCCACAGTCTTTGAGCTATTCCGCGGACAGACAGACAGACAGACAGACAGACGGACATGAAGAAACTATAAGGGTTCCTTTTTGCCATTTTGGCTTCGGAACCCTAAAAAGAGGCAAGGCCCCAATTTCACCAACTTTACAATTTTCAATTTTCAATGACAATTCGGTGTCAACTGCTGAGTTGAAGAGCTTTTGTTTTAGCACGCTCCATATTGTCAAAGTAATGTAGTTCGAATTGTCGCATAAAACTGACAATTTTATTGTAAAGATGGTGAAATAGGGGCCAGCACCACCGACTTTTATACATGGCCAGCACGCCGAAAATGAAGCGCAGTGCCCTAAGCACGACTTGTCGAATCCTGCGTCACGTAAAATTCGAATAGTAAACTATAACGAGTTTGTATGACGTTTGGAACAGCGCCCGCCCGTGAGCGTATTTGGAACTAAAATTTAGTATTAGATTTCTCGATCTCGATACGATAACCGTAACGTAACGCAGGATTCGACAAGTCGTGCTTAGGGCACTGAAAAGGCTATAAGCTCTTTGGCCTCAGTCGCTCTCGAATAAGGTCTAAACTTACGCGCAAATGTCAAAATGTTTGGAACATGTTTTTGGATTATTTTGTGAGCATATGACGTATCTTACTTATACTTGCTTGTACTTGTACTGGGTACGCGTAATTATGCATATTTTTACTACCTACATTGAATCAGCAGATAAGTAATTGGACAAGTGTGTTTCGAATTAGACCAATTAATTACATTGCTATAAGTACCTGTTAATTTTTCTGTAGAAACGGTTTTGAATACTTTTTAACTGTTGTATGTTTTACACTAGTTAAGTAAGTAGAAGCTCAATTAAGTATTATAGGTCCATAAGGGTTGTATATTCTATTTTACTTCTTTTGTGCGTAAATTTCAAGATTTTTATTTATTGACTTTTAAGTACAGTCGGACACGGCCAGCATCTCCGCCGGAATAGAGCGTAGATAGAGCGTAAGCCTGTTAGGTAGGAATAACTGCTTCATAACCATAAACAATTAGAAACGAAATTACACCACTAATACTTACCGACTCATTCCGTTTGCTACATCGCGTATACCAAAATTGTGCAAGAGATTCAAAATAAAACCAGGTCAGTGTTCAGAATTTAAGCAAAATATCTGCGAAGTTCAGTATATAGGTAAGTGAACATAGACAGAAACTCACAGGCAGTCTTTAATTATTAAGAATTGAGGTAATATTGAATTGCTCCCTGTAATGATTTTTATGTAGATGGTTTACACTGTGCCGTGATATCGAACGTAAAAGTCACGTATATAGTGCCCGGCGCATGAAGCGCGACTGGCTGAAACGGCTGACGCGAGCGACGGGCGGCGGGCGGCGGGCTGGCGGCGCCGCGCGGTCTCGGGGGCAGAAGCACGCCGCGCCCAGCCCGCCTAGCTACCACCCACCCATCCGCACCCGTTCCGCTTGCCACCCGTTTTCGCTTTTTAAATATTTAACTACGTGCTACTGAAAACTCATAGCAAAGATTAAGGTAAAATCCAATGTCATGTTGGAAACACACATAGAATAAGTATTTTATGCAACTGTAACATAACCAAAATCATCATACTCGTGTGATTTATTATAAAAACTCGCCCTTCGGGTTCGTTTTATAAACATGCACACTCATGTATAATGACCAGTTATGTACCGTTGCATACATTACTTTTTCTACGACTTCATTGTAGAAGTAAGAAATATTTTAAAGTACATGCTTTCCGAAAAAGACGCAACACTTTTTTAACCGACTTCAAAAAAAGGAGGAGGTTCTCAATTCGTCGGTTTTTTTTTATGTTTGTTCCCCGATTACTCGAAGACGGCTGGACTGATTTCAAAAATTCTTTTTAGTTTGAAAGGGTATACTTTCTAGTTGGTCCCATTGTCACCAAGTCAGGATCTGATGATGGGATCCCAGGAAAATCGAGGGCAACCTTCAAATTTTATAGGGACGGATCATGTGTTTCATATATTTTCTAAAGCTATTTAAGTATTTGCGTCTGGTAGTCATCATCCCATGTTGATGAGCTGATGATGGAAGGTACAACTCCTTAACGGTTAGGAGTTGGAGGATAATTCTGAAAATGTTAAATCATTATTCGAAAGTGTATACTCCTGAAGTGGTCCCATTGTCACTAAGTCAGGATCTGATGATGGGATCCCAGGGAAATCGAGGGCAACCTTCAAATTTTATAGGGACGTATCATGTGTTTCATATATTTTCGAAAGCTATTCAAGTACTTGCGTCTGGTAGTCATCATTTCGTGTTGATGAGGTGATGATGGAAGGTACAACTCCTTAACGGTTAGGAGTTGGAGGATAATATTTTAAATATTAACGTAACCAAAAATTGTGAAATATAAAATCTTTTAACAAAAAGTAAAACCGCCTTCAAAAAAAACCTCAGAAAAAAAAACATAAAATAATCCCCAAGAAGCCATGAGTTTTATGGTCTAGCAGAAATATGAAGTCGGTGCTTCATTCCAAGAATATTCCGCTAGCACCGACTTCATATTTCTGCTAGGCCATAAAACTCATGACTTTTTGGGGATCATTTTATGTTTTTTTTCTGAAGTTTTTTTCGTAGGCGGTTTTACTTTTTCAATTCACCATTTCATGAAGTATTGTCCGTCACTCTGTGCCATTAGGTATTATAATTTCTTCAGCAGTACACATTTAGAATTGAATGCAATAACAGTAAAACTCGCTAGCCGACTCATTTTTTTTTTATTTGCAGACCACAGAGCTACCTGGGCCGTGTTTAATAAAGTTACAAGTTACAATTTACAAGCGGAAGTCTCTTTCTAACAAAAGGTGATAGAATGAGACTTCCGCTTGTAAATTGTAACTTGTAACTTTATAAAACACGGCCCTGGATTTTAGTGTGTTCTCAGTTACGGATTTTTGCTTAAAAATACTCCTTAATTACGATTGGCTTACAGCTGTTTTTATTCATAATAATATCATGGGACAAATTAACACCAACTGACCTAGTCCCAAACTAGGCAAAGCTTGTACTATGGGTACTAGACAACGGATAAACATACTTATACATCCAAGACCCGAGAACAAACATTTGTATTCATCATACAAACATTTGCCCCGACCGGGATTCGAACCCGGGACCTCAAGCTTCATAGTCAGGGTCACTAACCACTTGGCTGTTCCGTAGTCTACTCATGTTTAAGCAACCAATCCCGAGGCACATGTTTAAAAAAAAACTCGATATCAGAATCGAACCTGGTATTCTTTTTTCAAATGTTATTATTAACCGACTTCAAAAAAAGGAGGAGGTTCTCAATTCGTCGGAATATTTTTTTTTACTCAATAAGAGTAACTTAATGAAATTAGTATGGGTTATTATGTTACTGAATTTTGACCATAGAGCATAGAACTTGAAACAGTTTTATAACATTAGTTATTATTGTATACTTTTTTACCATATAATATAGGAGTAGCAAACCATTTTTAATGTGAATCGTAATCATCGTTAATAGGTAACTAGGTAGTCCTACTAGCGTTTCAAACGCTATCACTACCCTGTCGCATATATTGAAAAAACGAGCTACAATTAGCGCGAAATTTTAATAAATCGAAATGGTATCGCAAGCACACTGTCTCGATTTATAAACAGCTTCCGCTCGGTGTGGCTGATTTCTTCAATATATGCGACAGAGTAGTGATAGCGGTTGAAACGCTAGTAGAACTACCCAACTATGTATTACAGCTACCGTTGATGCTGTAAATATTACGTTATTCTACTTCTTTACTTGAATCTGGGAAACACTATTTCACCAAAGACACTTTTTCAATGCTGAACCAATAGTTGTTTGTGCAACTGATTCTAAACCATTTAGAGACGAGTGCGAGTTTTTTTTTATAGCTAAAATTAATTACTAAAATTCAAAGAAAAATCCGTAACAAGATAAATTATCGAAATTTTTACGAAATTTTACATATAATTTAATTTTATAAATAGTGTTTTGTCGATTTAATTCAGGAAGAAATTTTCTAGAGTGGAGACGACGAACCGGAAGACAAAAGTTTTGGGCGGCCTCCTTCTAGGTGGAGATGGATTGTTCCAGGTAGCGGGGAGCCATTGGATGCAATCGGCTCAGGATCGCACTTACTATAATTCAGTAGAGTAGGGTTATGTGGACGTCCTATGGCTGAAACGTTGGTACATTGCCAATCGAAGGGAATTACAGTAAGTAATTGCAGACTCTCAACATCGTCAATATCAATATTTTCAAATTACTACAATACGCGTCAGTTTACGAATTAGGGTTGCGGATCATAGAAAAAAAAAACAAAAGAATTATAATTTATTTTTTCTACTCCTATATTATAATCTGTCAATTAAATTGTAAAAAAGTGTACAATAATAATAATGTTATAAGTCTGTTTCAAGTTCTATGCTCTGTGGTAAAAAAAACAGTAACATAATAACCCATACAAATTTCATTAAGTTACTCTTATTGAGTAAAATAATATCATTTGAAAAAAGAATACTAAGTTCGATTCCGATATCGAGTTTTATTAAACATGCATAGTGCCTCGTGATTGGTTGCTTAAACATGAGTAATAACAGCTGTAAGCCAATCATAATTAAGGAGTATTAATTTTTTTTAAGCAAAATTCCGTAACTGAGAACACGTTAATATCCTAGCTCTGCGTGGTCTGTGGTACGGATGCAAATAAAAAAAAAAGAGTCAGCTGGCGCGTTTTACTGATAATGCAAAACGTAGTAATTGTATTCTCTTTGATGCAAAAATTGCACTTAATTAGTTATCGGGTTATCGGATTGGTTTCGGTTCAGTAAAAGAAATTCTAAATGAGCGATGAAAATGAGATAGATACTGTGCATACTACCGAAGAAATTAAAATAATGGCGCAAACAGTGACGGAAAATGTGCTGCGGGAAAAGTCCAAAAACTTTATAACAAAAATAGATAAACAACTTCGTGAAATGGTGAATTGAAAAAAGTGTTATATCTTTTTCATTATTTAACGTTATTTTTCTCATTTTCAATGAATTAAACGATGTGTTGCTCTGTAAAGTTTTATTTGAATGAGTTATAATTAAATGAGAAAACTTTACACTGAACTTAAGGAAAACTTACCTGATGTAAGTAAACAAAGAAACGACATTTACCGTTTTTTACTCACATTGTCAATTCCTATATAGATCTTTTTGCAATAATCTAAACAAATTAAATTAAGTAAATAAGGTTTAGACATCGCCATTATTATCATCTTTTTATTTACAATCTTTTTATAACCTCTAAAACTATTCAGCTTAACCGACCACTCTGCTTTACCGACCGGGTAGGTTGTCTGCTTTATCGACAGTATAACTTAAAATTTGAAAATGAAGAAATGTTTAAGCTATAGATATCTAAAAAAGTGTTGTTCCACCAAGACAATGCTCCTGTCCATACTGCAGCGAAATCTATGGCACAAATACATAACTGTGGGCTTGAATTATTGCCGCATCCACCCTATTCGCCGGACTTGGCCCCCTCTTATTATCATCTTTTCCCGAACCTAAAAAAACACTTGGCAGGACGGAAATTTTCGACGGATATTTGAAGTACAAGAAGCTGTGACTTAATGTTTCGATCACCTCGAAGATTCTTTTTTTTTTACATGGAATAATGAAGTTAGAAGCAAGGTGGCAAAAGTGTATAGATCGTTTTAGAGACTATGTAGAGAAATAAAATTGTTATAAAAACTCAAGTCTTTGTTTTAAAGGTTAGGCTCAAAACTTTTCAATTCACTCTCGTAAGTACTAAAGAAGCAATAACGAAAAGTTCCTCCGTATCCTCATACGATAATGACAGCAACCATTTGTTACACTTCAGTATGCATTCGCGGAGAGTATGTGGGTAAATGTCTAACTGCTTATGAAGACGATATGAGATGTGGGATGCGGTGATATAGTAAAAATGACGAGGCTCGATCTCACAGATATCTACGTTTTGAAATTTTTAGTGAAGGGTCGAAATGTAAAATGGAATGTTTCCTCAGGACAGAAGACAGGTCGAATAGTTTTCCCGTGAATATCAATTATACTTTTAATAAACTCACTGAAACATGAATACCTACACAGAAAAAAAAACAGAAAAATGCCAACCCCGGGAATCGAACCCGGATCCTCCACATTCTTTGTCGCGTACCGTACCCTTACACCAAGATTGGCATAATATGCCTATATTATAGGTATTGGCCGAATTTCTTCCATGTATTAAAATCTCAGCTCGTTCGGATCCGGGTTCGATTCCCGGGGTTGACATTTTTCTGTTTTTTTCTGTGTATTCATGTTTTTGTAAGTTTATTAAAAGTATAGTTGATATTTACCGGAAAACAGTAAAAATAAAAAAAATGAAAATATACAAAAAGATACGAGAATATCGCACAAGCTAGCATTTTAGTGCGAGCTGTGTTCGCCACGGCTTTCTGAATTTGTGTGTGGAAAAATGGCGACTGAAGTAGTTTTATAACGTGCAAGCGTCCGATTATACCTTCGGCAGAGGGGTAACGCCTGAAAATCTACTCCAATCTTTATTGCTTCCAGTTTTTGACTGAAACTGAAATTAAACCAAAACGTCAACGGCGTATTGTAGGACTTAGCACTGCTTTAGCAATGTTACTCGACGATAGAATTTATGAAGGTTGGAAATATGTAAAATTACGCAGTCACAGCACACAAAACATACGCGCTTACTTGAATTAAGTAAGAAAAACTTGGTCAAAAACGAAATATTTTTGCCACAATGGTAACTCTACCGAACAAATAACGAGGTAGAAAGCTTGTATTCCCAGCTAAACATAGGTATGAAAAAAAAAATAAAAAAAAAGTAAAACCGCCTTCAAACAAAAAAAACCAAGACAAGTGCGAGTTGGACTCGCGCACGAGGGTTCCGTAGTTGAAAATAATTAATTTCTAATGGTTGCTTATATTTATTCTTCACTCACGTCCTTTTCCTTGGCGTAATAAAACGTCCGTCCGCGAAGCCTGAAGTAGCGCCGCTGCCATCGCTGGAAGCTCCGGGTCTGCTTCATCAGGAACCCCTCCTTGACCACGGGCTGCCAACAATTAAGTGCCTATCTGATTATCTCAATCAAATCACTTATTCCAATTTCTTTGAACTAACCGAAACCAGTCCAATGATATCGCCATCGTAATCTAACTTCGCAACAGGGTGAATAATCAACAAGGCACGTTTTTTTTTCTTCAAATTTTGGTGGCAATTTTCATTTTTAGACTTCTAATTGAAATTAATTTCTCATGTTAAAGAACTTATTCTTAATATATCTTAATATATTTAGTAACTTTACGAAATGGCCCCTCATTTCACCGTGTAGTTTTAGAAATATTCATATTTAAAACTTTTTAAGCCCACCAAAATTGCAATCAGCCACCAAAATTTTAAAAAGCTACCACCAACATTTTTAATGAGCACTAAAATTAGAAAGTACTACGATCATTACATAATTTATTTAAAAATGAAATGAAAAAAGATAAATAATTAACGTAAAATAATTCTAGTACGTTTATTATTCAACAAAGACTACCACAATGATCATTATATCACCATCTAAAGTCTTATTCCAATCACAACATCAACAACCATTTCTATGACTTAAATAAGATTTCAAATGCTCTCTATACACCCAACAGGTTCTGAGATAAAGCCTCTCAAATATAATATTTTTTTCGAACTTTTTTTTTAAACAAGCTATTTTTGCTGAGTTGTATCGTCAGACCAGCTCAATTTTATAAACACGAAATACGGGTAAATAAGCTTGCAATGGGTCCAAAATCGGCAGATTTACTCAATGCCCTCACTATTTCCCTCACCAGCTCCCTGCTCCATCTTCAGACCAGCTTGAAGTGACAAGCACATCACACATTTTCATTGGGTTTACATACGTGTACACAATTTTAGATCGATGGGGTGGTGGAAACTAGTTGAAAATTCAGTTGCATGATTTGTCCCAAACAATCCTAGAGTGTACAATTAATTGAAGCTAGTTTTCTTCGCAACCCTCGCTAATACTTAAAAAGTAAAAAAGATGCTGTGATTTTTTTTCACATGAACGCCTCTCCTGATGAGATAGCAGCAGCATCATAGTTTGGATTTTTTCGACTGTGGACATAATTTTTTGCTTCTTCCCTAAGCCAATAAAGCTCGGAGGTTCAATTTGTGTAGAAAGTTCCAGGATTTGCTTTGACGTAAGCAGGTGTAGCTCAAGTGACATGGTAAACTTTGATAGGCTTTATCTCAGAAACTACAAGGTCTATAAGGACAACTTTAGTCTCAAATTATAGCAAATTCAGTTTGCTTTAAAAGCGCACTAGTAAGTATTATCAACAAACTAATACTTTAGAATAAAAATCGCCATAACCTAAAACAAAGTCGACTAATTACCGGATCATGTGGTTTTGTGATTAATTAAAATAGTTTCTTACAATTTTTTTAACGAAACGATATATACACAGCACTTTGCAAAATAACAAATAATATAAACCATTTAAATGCATCTAAAAACGACTTTCCTTCTCCGGACTGCCTCCAAAAAGCCACTAAAATCCACTAAAATTTGACCACCAAAACAGGATCAGAGATAAAAAAAACTTAAAAAAAAAACATTTTTATATTTTTTGCCTAATGAATTTAATTCAGTAAAGGTGACCTCGAATCACATCATGTAGTACAGTTAACACGTCATAGCCATTCTCCCAGTATTTTTTTATTAGAACCAGAATTACATAATTTTTAACACCCATTGCACCAAAATTGGATACTGGCGTGATTACTTGGAAACATAGCCCAGAATCACACATCCGTTTCTATCGGAAGCCGCTAAGCAACGGGCAGGTTCGCTGGGGGGGGGGAGCAAGCTGATCCTTCCTGTTGCTTTTAGAAATGAGTAAGATCACTAAAATATGATTTGATGCTCGGACGTTTACTTGTGCGATACTCAGGCACACAATGAAACAGTTATAGGCCTAAGGCCAGGCAATGAATGCGCTAGCAAATGCATAGAGGGAAATTCTTGTAACACAATTTTGGACTTCGTAACTTTGATTGGACTAGTTAGGAGGTGAACATATCAAAAGTCCCCGCTCGTAACCCTTGAGCCGGAGGGGAGGAGGGGCTTCGAAGGTTCAAGTTTTCGGTGAAACTATGCGTCCTAGCAACATGACCACACATACAAAAGAAAGCTGATTAAATTTGCTACAAGTTTGATTCGGTCAGGTTTTTCGATATCTATGGATACCTATAAAACAATACCGTGATTGACCGACTTGCTGAGTGACTGACTGACAGACAACGGACAGCCTAAACCATTGGACCTAGAGACTTGAAATTTGGCACACATATACCTTATGTATCATAGAGGTGCATTACGAAGGGATTTTTCAAAATTCCCGCGGGATAGGGAATAAATAGGATTTATATTTTTGAATCAAATTGGTTCTGTCTCCATAAAGTTATGGAGATAGAGCCAAAGACATTATAATCGTTAAAGTAGTTACCTTTCTTTCTCTCGAGGCGTGAGGTAATGATGAGCACAAATGTAAAACTGAAATATTTCGAATTCAACCGTCTCTCAAAAAAAACTGTAACACGCAAGCGATAAAATCGCCATATTGGTATAACGACAGTGCTGCCAACTATCAAAAACTAGCGGCAGCGTACGCGCTTCATTAAAACTTCGTTCATAAATTGACTGTTAGTAAGTGTGAGGGAGTGATTTAATTTCTTGGGACACATGTAAATGATGATTTTCTGAATTTGTGTTTGGTTTTGAAACCTGTATTTACTATAGATAGATTAGGATTAACTTGTGTTTGTTTCTCATAGTAATCCTTTGATTAAAACCAAGTAGAGAAATTAATCTGGTGCTTGGGACATAGTGAGGGAATGATTTTGACATCATGTATGCTGTATTTTTTTATTAACATAATATAATTCAAAAACAATGACTGAAACTCCTAGCCTCAGTAGGTCACTTTCCTAGGAAATAGCAATAGCCGCCGCATATTGCTTAGGTTATTGTAAAAAATAGCAGGACAAGAATTGCGGGATTTCGTGAGAATTACCCAGAACTATAATTAATTAAGATTTCAAATTAGGCATGCAAGTAGGTAATCTATCTTAATGATTCACGGTAGTTGCCTAATAGGGTCCACATTTTTTTACCCTGTATTCTTCATTCGCTTGTAATAAACAAGAGCGTTCTAGCGAGCATTACAGCGAAACTACGTAAATTGGCTTGAAGATTTTTGCCGAGCCGAGCAATTTTGTCATCGTTCTGCTGCCGTCCCTCTTCGACCACTCCCCCCGGACGCCTGATGAGCATTTACCAGTGCGTTCGCTAGAATTATCGCGAATATGTTCGTAGCGACTTTTGGCTCCAAGCTTAGATTTGTCCATTGTTCAGTTCTAAAAATTTAAAGGAATGCTTGATGTTCTGTTACAAGTAAATGCTAAAGTTTAATTCATAACAGCACCTTTAGAAGGTTCTGTTAATCAGTATCTACATAAATAGGTTCATTTAGTAAGTTAGCACACTTATTAGCAAAATAGATTTAGTGGACATAAAGGACAATCTACGTAGTCTACAGTTACGCGTCAGTTCATTCACGTGGAAGCTCTTATATTTTAAGAGGCCTCTAATGGACGTTGAGTGTTCCATTCCGTGCTGAAGAGCCCCGTTTAATTACACATTTAGCTGTAATTACAAGCCATCCTGTTGTGGCGTTCCTGGGGTCAAAGATGGCTAGTGGGTGTATAGAATTCCAATGAGCATAATTTTGTAGGTTTTTCATTTCATTTTAATTTCAAAGTCCGATATCTCATAACATAAATCATAAACGGCTAACCGATTTAAATAAAACTTGGCTACGAATCATCGTAAAAAAATCCGCGTCCACATCAATCAAGCCGTTATTATAATATATATATTTATTTATATAATTTAAATTTAAGTACAGGCTTACAGTAAAGACCAAAGTACCTATAATGTTAATAAAGTACATACATTACATACTTAAGCAAATGGAAAAGAAGGATTACAAAAATTTAAATTAACAATACAAATTCCAATGGTGACATATTTTTGCAATAAAGAATGCCAACTGTCTGAAAACACATCAGCATCCTGGATCTGTGCTATAAAGTGATTGAGCAGCGACACCGCGAGCGTATTCGGCGTGTTGCGGGCACGGTGCGTGCACGCCGCTGCCGGCGTCGCAAGCAGCTGCTTGCGGCGGCGCCCCGCGCTCGTGTACTACTCCGGGACGAATAAACGCATGCGCTCTAGCCTCCGGATTGTCGACTTCGCTCCGCATCAGTAGACAGTAATGTTAATGTACCAGCACGTGCATTTTCCGCCGAAACGTCACTGTCTCCAGCCCATAAAGCAGACAGACGGGAGGCGCCTTTGCCTTATCTATGCACTACAATTTTTCTGCCACTTTTCGATGGGGACGAGGTATACATGTCTGCGTAATGCCGCACACTTAAGTAAAAAAAAACGCATTGCTACAAACACACACCGAAACAAACTAGTCACACAAACATAAAAACACTCGCACGAATACAGATTTCATCGTACTCACACAATTTTTACGACTTTACTTTTTTTCAAATCCTTTCGTACATCTGGACAGGCTAAGGTCAAAGACCATATCGCCTCGTCATAAGTTTTAATATTTCTGAATTTATTGTTTTCACGTCTTCAGTATTATTCCCTGTTTTTCCATGTTTTTAGGGTTCCGTACATCAAAAGGAAAAAACGGAACCCTTATAGGATCACTTTGTTGTAAGTCTGTCTGTCTGTCTGTCTGTCAAAACCCTTTTTCTCTGGAACGCGTGGAGGTAGCATGCTGAAATTAATATCAAATACTCCAAGCCTGCGGTCCCTTGAAGCTGTGAAAAAAATCAACCTTCTGAGTCAACGCAATCAAAAGATACGGTCATCAAAAAGGCTATTTCCAAACAAATTGTGGATTTCCAAAAACCTAAAGGGTACTTCCAGTTGTCCTAGAAACTTGAAATTTGATATGAAGGTAGCTCTTATAGCACAACCACCCCAAAAAGTCTCAAAATCTTAAATTTTTATGTCTGTCTGTGTATGTCACATATTTACCTGGACAATGTATTCTGAGAGATTCCATAGCGTGTCAAGCGTGAGTGGTGGATGTTTAGCCTAATTGCCTTCGTCTTGGACGAAGATTTTACTATATGCAGCTTACACCCAGCATAAATACGAACTTTAAGAGGATAGAAAGTGAAAAACACTAACATTAATAGGTTGTACGTACGAGGGCTGTTCGATAAGTACCCGTTTTCTAAATATATTAATATCACTTGCCGCATATAAGTATACCACCTTTTTAAGCCATTTTTCAGAGGCGGGATAATTAAAAAAAAAATGGCATTCTTTTGTTTTTTTTTCTCATTTGACAACGATTCAGTGAAGGCGTGAACTAAAAAATGTTAAAATGGAGAAAGAACAGTATCGGTCTGTAATTAGATTCTTATTTTTGGAAGGAAAAACATGTGATGAAATAAAAGCAAGAATGCGAGCGGTTTACCATGAATGTGCTCCTTCTATGACAACAGTCAGATATTGGTATAACGAGTTTAAGCGGGGGAGAACAACCGTCTTTGATGAGGATCGCCCAGGCCGGCCAGTTGAGGTGACTACAGACGATATGGTTAAGAAAATTGAAAATATCGTTTTAGCCGACCGCCGAATTAAACTTTGAGAAATCGTTGATGCTGTAAACGTTTCAATCGAGAGGGTACAACATATATTAGAAGAAAAATTGGGTATGAAGAAAGTATCGGCGAGGTGGGTGCCGCGTTTACTCACGTAGGAGCAAAAACGGAACCGACTGACTACTTCGGAGCAGTGTTTGGCCGTGTTCAAACGTAACCCGAAGGAGTTTCTGCGTCGTTTCGTGACCGTGGACGAAACGTGGGTCCACCACTACACCCCGGAAATGAAAGAGCAGTCGAAGCAGTGGATTTTACCGGGTGAACCTGCTCCAAAGAAAGCAAAAACCGTCCCATCGGCTGGAAAGGTCATGGCGACCGTTTTTTGGGATTCCCAGGGTATTATACATATTGACTATTTAGAAAAGGGAAAAACAATAACAGGGCAGTACTATGCCAATTTATTGGATGAATTTGACGCAGTGTTGAAGGACAAACGACCCCATTTAAAAAAGAAAAAAGTACTGTTTCATCACGACAACGCCCCGGCTCATTCGTCCAGAGTTGTGACGGCTAAATTAGCACAGTTACGCTATGAACTATTGTCTCACCCCCCGTATTCTTCAGATTTGGCCCCATGCGATTTCTTTTTGTTTCCCAACCTAAAAAAATGGCTCGGTGGCAAGCGATTTGGATCAAATGACGAAGTCATTGCCGCCACAGAGGCCTATTTTAATGACTTTCCAAAATCATACTTTTTGGATGGTTTATTGAAGCTTGAGTATAGGTGGAACAAATGTATAGAGTTAAAAGGTGACTACGTAAAAATAAATGCATGTATACAAAAAAAATGTTTTTTTTTTCCATAAACGGGTACTTATCAAACAGCCCTCGTATTAACTTGTGTATATGGAACTCATACAAATCTATTCTTGTTATGACTTAAAAATACAAATTTCAACCAAAAATGCTAGGTGTAATAAAATTTAATTACAATCATGGAAAAAATGCCGATACATACTATGCTGACATGTTTACCTTGTCAAGTTCAATAATTTCATTTCTTGATTTTTAGTCGCGATAATTTCTTTTTGTTACGTTTATTCGTCACGTTTATTGGTCGTTGAAATAAATTTACCGACATACTTGTTTTTAATGTACAAATACACAATTATTTATGGCTAAGAAGTGGAGCGTAGCGCGCTAAGACGTCAAACACCCTCCACGAAGGCCTCAGCCCGACTGATCGGTGTAGGAAGCAGCCGACCGCCGGCAGGCCGTCGCGCATGTCTCGTAGCGTGTAAGGATAAAATACCTCTTATTCCATGAAAATCACCATTTAAAAATAAAATAGTCCCAACAAGCCTTAATATACATATTAATGAATACATGGACAAAAAAACATTTTAAATTCTTACACATTATCGAATAAAATAAATTTTCCTTTATCAAAAAAGGCAGATTTTCGGCAAATTCGCGATTGTTTTCTATCAAGGCAAGTTTAATCAATCGTGTTTCGGGTCCCCACATTCACTACATATACTCATAAACTTTCATTATCTAGTTTTTATAATGTTAGATATGCAGATTTATTAGGCGAAAAATGGATTTTCCGTAAAGTCGAATCATGCATTTTGGGAGTAATCTGAACGTATTTCGTCTTAGGCAGGGCTTACACTATCTATCCCAATAGCATCGAATGTTACTGTTTACGGTTGCTTCTACACACTGTCCGCAGCCCTAGGTCGTTCACATTTCTCAAATCAGTTCACGGTGTTGAATATCCTACGTTTTACGCTGCCTGTAGGGCTCGGTGTCTCTTGGACGACGACCGAAATCGGGACGAAACACTTGCTGAGGCAATCATTGATGATAGCCTAAGACATCTGCGTCATCTGTTTGCTGTGATGCTGGTGTTTTGTGGGGTTGAAGCCAGTGCAACTGTGGGAAAAGTATAGAATCCATCTCAGCGAAAATATCCAGCGTGCTTTATGGAACAGAGTGGACAGTGAACAAGACGTAGACTTACGAGGAAAGTACAAATCGCTACCTTACTTTGCTCCGAGTTGTTGTCATTGAGATCGGCGGCGATACGCTAGACCGTTACTGCTTACCGATATCGCAGCAACTCCCAGACCAGTCGGATATTAACCGTGAGTACTCTGCGAAACCGATTACGGTACAGAGGGCGCACGACTTTTCGAAACCTGCGTCACGTAAAATCGAATAGTAAACGTTGTCGAGCTTGTATGACGTTTTGGAACAGCGCCCGCCCGTGAGCGTATTTGGAACTAAAATTTAGTATGAGGTTTCTCGATCTCGATAGGATAACCCTAATGTTAGGCAGCATTCGTAAAGTGGTGCTCGACCCTCAGCTGACATGTCCGCCATTGTAATTGATTAATATTTCGAAACTCACTGTCGAGCATAAAGCAGTTTGTAACAACGTCGCGCGGAGCGTTGACCTGCAGCTTAGTAAAACGTATTTCTTTGACGCACCAGGAGGCACCGGAAAAACATTTCTAACCAGCATACTTCTCGCGGAAATCAGGCGACAAGGGAAAATCGCCGTCACTGTAGCATTCTCAGGAATCGCTGCCACCCGCCGTTGACGTATAAGATAGTCACAAAGCATCATAATAGCAATACATTATACATGTATACTCAAGACATAATATTCGCTATAATATAATATTCGCAATTTACGTTATTTTTATCCAAAAGTAACATGGGGTTAAAAATATTGTTATGGGCAAGTGGGGGTTCAAACATCTTTTGATGTGATTATTATCTTTCCGCAAACATGATATTGGCTAACCATGTATTTTCCTTATTTATGTTTATGATTATGACTAATTAGTGACAGTAGGCAGTATGTAGTAGGTACGCCAAATTTGATTTCTTTCATCTTACTGCGTTTCCAGCTTAGTGCAAATAGTGTTTTATGGCTTAGTGCATTAAAA
Source organism: Clepsis dumicolana (assembly GCA_963691665.1). Classification (NCBI taxonomy): domain Eukaryota; kingdom Metazoa; phylum Arthropoda; class Insecta; order Lepidoptera; family Tortricidae; genus Clepsis; species Clepsis dumicolana. The sequence continues at coordinate 19,232,127 of OY829505.1, read as the reverse complement.
TGGATCAATCAAATTCTAATAAAAACGAAACAAAATTTATAATAAAAAGCAAAAAAAATAAACCGGTGTTAAGTTGGTACCTACTCCTACCCACCCACGGGAGGCACGGGTACTCATAATCATGGTGGCCTTTTGTTGATCCACTCCTGGATATAGGCCTTTTCCCTCTTCTTCCACTCTTGGCGATCTTGTGTCCGTCTTGTCCAGCGATTCTCGTCCATTCTCGCAATGTGCCCTGCCCATGCCCACTTTTTCCTTGCTATGACAGCCATGACGTCCTTCACTTTCGTTTTGCTTCTAACCCATTCATTCCGTTTCTGTTCTCGTAGGGTGATTCCGAACATCGCTCTCTCCATACCTCTTTGCGCGACTCGGAACTTTTCGGCGGATTTCTGTGTAAGAGTCATGGTCTCTGTACCGTAGGTGAGCACGGGCATGACACACTGCTCGAAGACCTTGACTTTGAGATGCAGGGATTAATTAATTATAGTTATGGAGATAAGGCCACTTTGATTCGAAAATTTTAATCCCACTTATTCCCTATCCAGTAGGAATTTCGAAAAATCCCTTCTTATTGCACCTCTATGATAAATAAGGTAATATGTTTGTCAAATTTCAAGTCTCTAGGTCCAGTGGTTTAGGCTGTACGTTGTCTGTCAGTCTGTCAGTCTTGGTACTGTTTCATAGGTATAGACAACCGTTTATTCCGCGTGAAAAAGAATTGACTATGTCAAAAGTATAACCTAACCAAATTAGAAAAGTTCAAAACCCCCTGACATTGTCATTTCATAGTTCAATATTTCATAAACGGCTGAACATATTTTAAACTAATTACGTATGGTTTATCTCACTATCCGCTGTTAACGTTTATTTATGTTTACTGTCGTATAATGGTGTGTAGCTGACCATGCACACCCATGTAGGTATTTGTGTATGGTCAGCTGTGGCGTAATTGTTCAGTGGGTTTAAAAAGTAATAAGGTTATGGTCAAGTACATACGTTGAAAAATACGTAAATATAAATAAAACCCACAAATCACTTAATGAGATACGACAGCCCATGTTTGAATTTGAACATATTTTAACTGCACCTACAGAAAGCACGGAAACTAAAAAAAGAACAGAGGATTTGGCTTGCACATCAGCGTAATATTGAATTCGCATAGCAGTAAACACAGCGCCGTATTTACTAGAACATACAAAACAAATAGCGTTTTCTTTAAGTACGTAGGTACTATAGGTAGGTTTAGGGTGCGTTTCCACTGAATCGGAGCTTAACGGGGCAGAGCGGAGAGGAGCAGTTAAAAGTGGCATCTGTTTCTACTGACGCAGAGTGGAGATTTCGAGGACTGTGATTGGTTCTAATCACGATTCGGTCCTCTCTGCTCGACCCAACTCCGCGTCAGTGAAAAAGCACCCTCAATCTCACTAGCCCTTGGCCATGGTTAACTCGCGCTATATAAGCATGTATGTAGTTACCAGTGGCATAGCTAGGGGGGGCAGGGGTGGTAACTATTTTTTTATTTTAACAATTTTGATAGATTTATGGGTTGACACCTACAATATACGCACCGGGTGCCACCCATGCTAGCTACGCCACTGGTAGTTACTAAGTTAACGACGCTCACTGGTCGGCCCTACAGATACTCGGAACCTGCAATAGAAAGATCGCTGCGTAGAATCATTTTTCCGGATGTTGAAAAGGTATCATGGTGCATTTCGCTTAATTTGTTAAATCTCCTCAAAAATAAATTACAACCAACTTAGAAAAGTTGAAAAAACCACAACATTGTCATTTCAAAGTTTAATATTTCAAAAACGGGTGACCGGATTATAATGAAACTTAATTAAGAACTATCTCGATTAAAATAGCTTTCGATTAAAAAAACCGCATCGAAATCGATTCATCCGTTTGGCAGCTATGATGCCACAGACAGATACACAGATGCACAGACACACAGATACACAGGGTCAAACTTATAACACCCCTCTTTTTAAAAACGGGTATTAAAAAGAAACAGCGATTGAAGTGAAGTATTTTGTATTGTATTTAGTTAAAGTCCAATGTCTGTTGTAAAATCGGTACCTAGGTAGAGGCATAATAATTTATTCTTATGGTAGAGGTACAAAGTGTCATTGGTGCTTATTAGTAATATTGGTCCTATACTTATGAGTTACTGAGTGACAGCAGTGTGTCAATATTGAAAATTTTTCGCCCAATACAATTTAATATTGTTATTTTATTTTTATCTGTAAAATTTCCTATTTAAATATAAAAATAGGTCAACAAAGATACCAATTTTAATACGCATGGAATACAAATCTAAAGGACTTATTTTATACCGACTTATAACACTAAGCACCTAACACTCTTGACACCCTCGCAGCCCTCAAGTCGAAGCATCCACCAGCTCCCTCCACATCCCACCTCCCAGACCCGCCTAATGCTGCCCTACCTTGCCTTGAAGCTTCAGACGATGCCGTCCTGGCCGCCATTATGTCCTTCTACAATGGCTTTGCTGGCGGACTCGATGGCCTAACACCACAACACCTAAAAGATCTAGTGAACTGCGCACCCTCTGGCATACATTCCGACCTTCTGGCCAGCATAACCAAACTTGTAAATCTGATGCTGAGAGGAGAAGTAAACCCGGAGGTAATTTCCACACTTTATGGCGCTAATCTTTGTGCACTAGCCAAAAAAGATGGAAGCGTTCGTCCCATAGGAATTGGCACTACTTTTAGACGTCTGGCCTCCAAAATTTGCTGTAAGCATATTCTTTCCTGTTTAGAATCGAAATTCCAACCTATTCAGTTAGGGTTTGGCAGTAAGGGGGGCTGTGAAGCAGCCGTTCATGCTTGCCGAACCTTCTTACAAAAGCCAGAAAACAAAATCATATTCAAATTAGATGTCAAAAACGCTTTCAATTCTTTAAATCGAAGCTCCTTGTTGTCAGAAGTTCAAAGCTCTCAATTTTTTATTTTTACGGTTTTCCCGTGAATATCAATTATATTTTTTATAAACTCACTGAAACATGAATACACAGAAAAAAAACCAGAAAAATGCCAACCCCGGGAATCGAACCCGGATCCTCGACACTCCGGGTCGTGTGCTTTTCCCCTACACCACGATTGGACATAGAGGAAAGGCCGAATTTTTTCCATGTATTCAAATCTTAGCTTGTTTTTATCACTTTTTGCAGAGACTAGCGCCATCTATGCGATTACTTCGTAAACCGAAAACAACGCACCCTTTCGAAACTTATCAGTTTACCCAGGCTCAACAACGAGATGGCGCACTAAAGCAATCAATTCATGATCTCAGTAGGTCTTTTGTCTTCGGTACATAGTACGTTACCTCTCATCGGTAAAATTCTAAATCCACCACCTAGTGGTTTAGAGGTATCGTGCTTGTCCGAAGCCAAAGACGCCTGGAAGATAGCCTGCCCTGGAACAGACCTTCCTTTTAGCAAAGAGTGCCAAAAATTATGGGACGAACCGATTTGTCTCCGGGTTTGTACTCACCTCCTCGATACTAGCCACACCAATACAGAAAAGGCCCGCTTATTGGCAGTGTCTGAAAAAGAGTCTGGGTACTGGCTTCAGGCGTACCCATCGGTCAACTATGGGAATTTGATGGACAACAACAGTTACAGGTTGGCTGTGGGCTTAAGGCTTGGCGCGACTATTGTTGAACCCCATCGTTGCCATTGTGGCATTAACGTGGATCGACTGGGTCACCACGGCCTAGCTTGTTCCAAAAGTGCCGGCCGTTTATCTCGCCACGCCTGCCTCAACGATACAATTCGTCGGGCTCTTGGCAGTATAAACGTGCCTTCATCACTGGAGCCTATTGGGCTGGCGCGTGATGATGGCAAGAGACCCGACGGCATGACGCTCGTGCCGTGGCATATGGGACGTGGTATATGGGACGGCCGCTCATATGGGATGCCACATGTGTGGACACGCTAGCGCCTTCCCACCTTGTCAAGACGTCATTAAGGGCAGGCGCGGCAGCTGAAACGGCCGAAACAGCAAAGCGTCGCAAGTACGCAAACTTAGCTGACAGCTACATATTTGCTGCGTTTGCTGTGGAAACTTTAGGGCCGTGGGGACCGGAAGCAAAAAAGCTTTTTAACTTGCTTAAAAGTAAACTTGCGCGATCCACAGGTGACCATAGGGCTGGCTCTTTCCTCGGGCATCGTATCGGCATCGCCATACAAAGAGGAAACGCAGCTAGCCTTATGGGCACCCTGCCCAGTGACAACGATCTGGGCGATATTTGTACATATAGATATTTAGATTTAGAATAATTTAGTTTAAGTTTTTTTTTTTTTTTTACTGTTTTCAATGCTGTGTTATGATAATGTTTTTTTTATGGCATTTTATCTGGTAATAAACATCGTTTACTACAATTGCCAGACAATCACTAGAAATGAAATGCATTTTTTGCGATTTTAACCCCATTTCAAATAAGATATACGTAATAAATAATTGTTTATTAAATCAATTATGACAATATGCAGTTCATAGCTTAAATGAGCATTAAGCATTCGCATTGCAGAGATCGCAAAATAAGTTCGATACATATTTTTGCACTTGACCGTACCTAATTTATTGCTGTGCTCGACTTGGCGCGGGCTCCGCTGAGCCTACTGAGCGTCTAGTGTAATCAACGGCCAAAAAATACGTCACAATCCCGTTCGCGTTTACGTCTGAATTACTATGGGCAAATTGGCAGCGCTACTAGTAACAAGTATCAGCAACAAACAATAATTCTCAGACTATTTGACAATTTAACAAAAAAGCGTTCGAGACGTATTTTTGGCTGACGATTACACTAGAGGCTCACTCAGGTAAGTATGGATGTACACAGTTTCAGTAATTATCGTCTAACGCGCTCACCTTAGCTTTGGCATTCGTCATTTCTGTCTCGCACGATCGTGTACCGTTCGACAGAAAAAGATAGCGAATGCCAAAGTGAAGGCAAGTACAATACAATACAATAACTCTTTATTGAACACCACATAACAGTCAAAACAAGAAATAAGGCACAAAGAAAATACAAGATAGCAATGGGCGGCCTTATCAATAAGTTCTCGGGCTGACAACGGTGGCATCTCTGAACTCCTGGAGTGATCATCCTTCTTATATCTTTGAAATTCTGACGAGCGAGCGACTAGGTAAGTATTTAAAAAAAGATTGTTATGGAAACAGTCGTTTTAATTTGTAATGGGTAGGTAATAAGTACTTAAGTACTAATAGGCAGGTACCTATTTGGAATTTTAGTTAAGTACCTACAAGACTCTGCTTCACTCATAACTATCTGGTACAGTCAAGAGCACCAATATGTATACACCACAAAGTCCCAAAACTATGTTGTATACATATTTTTGCAACTTTGCGCGGATCCATGTCTTTGACTTTGACTGTACCATGCAGTAGGTAGTTATGAGCCTGTAATAACCCAGTGACAATCGTAAATGGAGAATAAAACAAAATTATTAATTGCAATATAATTGCACTACAGGAGCGCAGGCGGGGGCATGTTTACAGCTGTTTCGTCATTTTCGTTTGCCCCCGCCTGCACTCCTTATAATATTCAAGCTACCTAGGTATAAAGTACTTACAATGAGCTAGTTTTTCCCTTTTTAGTTATTTGTTTTTGCAGTCGGGTTTTTTGTTTTTAAATAATTTTGTTTTATTTAAATCATAGGTATAAACTGAAAAAAAAATTGCGAACCAACTTTAAACAGTTATAGGTCCTAAATGATCACTCAACATGAAAAATGATAAAAGAAACCTAAAGTTGACTTTCAAATACATATTCAATATATAGTTATATAGTTGGTAGAATTAATTTTTTTTTTTCAATATGGCGTCTAGTGGTCGCCATATTGGATTTAAATTACTGTCATGTCTTTAGTGATACTCGCAAGATTAACACGAATCGATTGACGTAAGAATCATTAAAATCGGCAGACGCGTTCGGTTTCTAGAGTGCCACAAAGGAACAAACATACATACATAGGCTGATAAACACATTAACCCTCCTTTGCGTTTCGCAGTCGGGTAAAAAAAAAGATTTTTCCTTTTAAGTAGGTACCTACATAACACTCGCTGTCAGACATCTTTATTTTTGGCCTCGTAGAAGTTCTTTTAAAGTAGACACCCTGACGTAAAAATGTTGAGCCACAAAGCCACAATGGAACCTAGAGTTGTCAACTATTTTTTGGATAAATGTGTATTTTCCATTTTTCCATGTGTATTTGTATTTTCCAGTCCAAGGTAGGTACAAAAAATATAGTACACTGAAAGAAAATATACCTAGTACTTTGAAGAAAAACTTTTTAAATCCTGACGCGACCTAACTTGCACGGAGCGAATAGTAAAAACGGCCAACCCAAACCGTATGTAATAAGAAATATCGTATGATATAGTACACTACTATATTATATTATAGTACGGTTGGTAATGGAACCTCTACAGTCTACACCGTAAATGAATACATTTTTAAAATGTATAGTACGTACGTACCTCTGTGGATTTTACATACCTATTTTGGGTAATATTTAGGCGAGACTCCGAACGGAATATATACCTTTTGACTTTGTGGGGAAAAAGTAGGCTTCCGATTTAATTAGGTAAGTAAATCAAAAAGTTCTTAGAATAGGGTTAAAAACAAGCGAAAATATTTTTTTTTTTAATTAAATTTTTCTACATAATTTTCTTCTTGTTCTATACATTTATTAAACCGTTTTAATTTTTTTTTATTCCATCATAAAAAAAGGATTTTTCTTGAGTCTCGAAAAACTCCCCTACGGCACTCATGACCGCGTTGTCACGTCAAATTTAATTCCGCGAATATGCTCCTTTAATTTCAGTAATAAGTGAAAATCACTCGGAGCTAAGTCTAGCGAGTAGGGCGGATGATCAAAGATCTCAAAACTAGCTTGGCGGATTGCAGTGAAGGCCATAATGTGACAGATGTGCTGGAGCGTTATCATGGAGGAAAAGCACTCCAGCACGCATTTTTTATCGACGTTTTTCTTTAATTGCTTGCCGCACTTATGGTATCTATTCGGTGTAATAGGTACCAGTAATGGTTTTACCTTTTGGTAGATAATCAATAAAAAGGATTCCTTCTGTATCCTAGTAAACTGAGGCCATTACTTTACCCGCCGTCGGAAATACTCGAAATTTCTTCCTTGGGTGAGGAGATTGACATTTCCAGGACATGCTTTGCCTCTTCGTTTCAGGATCAAAATGGTGAAACCGTGGTTCATCCATAGATACGAGACGACGATAAAAAGTGTCCGGGTCACGCTTGATTATTTCAAGATTCCGCTCTGAAACCTCCACACGCAAGTCTTTGTTTGCCTGTGTTAACATTCGCGGTACCCATCTTGCTGACACCTCTTTAACACCCAAAACATCAGTTAATATTGAATGTACACTACCAAATGAAATCTTTAGGGTCTCTGCTAGATATTTAATTGTTAGTCGCCTGTCTTCCAAAACCATTTTCTCAACGGTTTGTGCGTTAACTGAGGTAGATGAACGGCCGGAGCGGGGGTCGTCTTCAAAGCTAGGTCTGCCTCTTTTAAACTCAGCAGCCCAGTAAGCGACAGTGGATTAGGGTAAAGCATCAGTGCTTACAGTTTGCTGAATGTCCAAAAAAATTTCTTTGGTAGTCATATTTTTCATACACAAGTACTTTATCACGGCACGTAACTAATTTTTTTCCATAATGTGCCGTTTTAGTCGACTTGTTTCACAAAATATCAATTTACTACGTAATCGCGGGAGCGATTCGAATAAAAATAACGGTCAAATATTACACGATAATGACAGCTCAGAATAAAAAAAACTCTATTTAAAAAGTTTATGTAAGCACCCAGTTCTAAGAACTTTTTGATGCACCCTCGTACGTAGCTACTGCTAGTGATAACTAACTTGACTGTAAGGGAGTTAGGTATCCTATCATTCCAAACTAAAGTAGGTTAATAGGTACTTTTTCGTGTAGTCTTACCTAATTGTCATACTTACTTACCTATTACCTACCTAGTTACCTAGGTATCTACTCAAAAGGGTGGCTTGTTAGAATGTGTAATAAATAGTGCATGTTTTGCTTGGTTTGCTCCCACTGCAACACTGATGAAAAACTCTTTGCCATGCCAGCGATGTGCTAAATATCAAACATTTCAATAATATTCGCTATCCTGAACACTTCCGCCCGCGCCCCGCACCCCTGCCCTGTCAGAAATACACGCAGCTATCCCTTTCGCACACGCTTACTACCTACCTACTCATAGAACTAGGTAAGTATATTGATGTGCCTTTACTTATGCGACAAAAAAGTTAGTGTGCATAATTCTACCTTGGTACATAAAAAAACTAGGTAGTAGGTAGGTACATAGGCAGAAAAAATGTAAGTATTCTTAATTTAAAGGAAAATATAATTTTCATTTCTTCGAATATTTCTAAGGCTCGTAATTTCTTATATTATTAAATATACTCAGATACCACTGGATACAACAAACGAGAAGGTTGGGATTTGGGAATTAGGTCCGAGCCCCAGGCCCAGGCATATGTCATGTCCCCTGCTCGTCCCCCTCGCCGCCTTCAAACACTGACACTTGTCACGCCCAAGTTTGTTAAAATCGTATTTACGATGCGTAGAATGAAGAAAGACAAATTGCAGCATATTTACCAGTCTGCCGACACATTTACTGGTGGATATTCTGCGAAGCATGGGCTTCCTTTCAGTTTCATTTTCACTATCGGTGCTGTCTTCACAGTAAACTGTTTTCTTCTCTTTTGCAGTAACATTTTTCTCCGCTAATGACATCACTTCGTGAACACTCGCTCAAATAACGCTCAACACTCATCAAATATAACTACATCATACAGAAAAATATTTTAATTTACATTATACGCGGACTGGATTGCTCCGATTGCTATCTCACTGACATTTTATGGGAGCGCCATGACACTAGTATAGCCGCTGAAAACAAAACAACACTGAACTGAAATGAAAGCAATACGAGGGCTCTAGCGGGGCTCTGCGGAACTTCAGCGCAGATAGCGCGGCTTGCCGCCGGCCGTCGCCGCGATGTTTTAAGACGACTGTACAGATGGCGCAGTAAGGTGCGTATTAAAGTAATTTTTTTTTATTCTAGATTAACAAAAGTGTGAACATATAATAAGAAAAAGTTTATTGATGTAAGAAATTATAATTCCCTAGCGTAAATTTTGCACTCTTAGACATTTCTTTTACATCATAATTTTATTTATTTATTTTAGGTCATAATTTTATTACTGCTTCGTGAAATCTGTGACAAAAAATATGTTCTGGAATAAAATTTCAAATCTTGAAAGTTCTTTGACAAGCTTTTCTTTTAGATCATTTTTATCTGAAATCTGAAGCTATGCACACGGTGTAAAGAAGAGTTATATATTTTTTATTTTTTTTTATTTTAGTTTTAGTTTTAAGTTTATTTACTCTTCAACATCGAGCTTATTTCCTAGATAACATTTAAAGTAAATTAACAAGTGACCGGCCGTAATTTTTGAGAAATTTACAAGATGAGGGAAATCATTAATATCCAGGTGGGCTCGTGCGGAAACCAGATCGGTGGAAAGGTAAAAAATATTTTTATACCTAATACCGTCCGTCCGTGACTCCGTAGGTTCGTCGTAGGTAACAAGCGTATTCTATGTGTGCATTGTCTGCATAATTGTGACTACGGCACAGGATAAGTACCGAAAGGTTCATTCATATCGGTTTAGCAGACTATTTTGTTAGTCACGTGCGTGGACGTACGCGATAATCTCTAGCGTAGCGTGCACTCTGCAGTATCTAAGCAGCCAGGAATATCATGCAGACTTAAACACGAATTTGTTTCCCTTATCTTATAGATAGGAAGTTTTGCCAATGATCCTAGCTTTGCTCTTGCTTAGTTTGTTACGGTAATTGTATCGGGCCTAGACGATTGAATGAAATCGTCAGAGGTGAGATGTAACGATTAAATATTAGTGCCTGGCCTTTGAAGTTAAACTTCGGTTTATTGTCCACAGTTTTGGGAAGTAATATCCGACGAACACGGAATCGATCCTAGTGGCTTCTACCACGGCGACTCTGACCTGCAGTTAGAGCGAATCAATGTATATTACAACGAGGGTTCTGGCGGGAAGTATGTGCCAAGGACTGTTTTGTTGGACCTAAAACCGTCTACGATGGATGCCGTACGTTCTGGACCCTTTGGGTGCTTGTTTCGGCCTGATAACTTCGTATATTCAATGGCTGGAGGAGCTAACAATTGGGCTAGAGGACATTACACAGAAGGTGCGGAAATATTAGAATCTTGCTTAGACGTTATCAGAAGAGAATCTGAAGCCTGCGATTGTCTTCAAGGCTTTCAAATATCTCATTCTATTGGCGGCGGTACGGGAGCGGGCCTCGGAACACTGGTCATGAATAGGATCAGAGAAGAATATCCTGACAGGATAATACTTACTTTCTCAGTTTTCCCGAGCCCGAGAGTATCCGACTGCGTTGTGGAACCGTATAACTCTATATTAGCTGTAAATCAATTGGTGGAGAACACTGATCACACTTTTTGCTTGGATAATGAAGCACTCTACGACATATGTTTTAGAACATTAAAGCTGACCACGCCCACATATGGTGACCTAAATCACTTGATTTGTGCGACAATGTCTGGCATAACAACATGCTTAAGGTTTCCTGGGCAGCTAAACGCTGATTTGAGAAAACTAGCAGTTAACATGATACCCTTTCCAAGATTACATTTCTATACCCCAGGATTCGCCCCTCTCACATCAAGAGGAGCTCAACAGTACAGAGCTCTGACAGTCCCAGAATTGACATTGCAAATGTTTGATGCCAAAAACATGATGGTGGCGTGCGATCCGCGACATGGGAGATACTTAACCGTTGCCACTATATTTAGAGGAAGAATGTCTATGAAGGAAGTGGACGAGCAACTCATGAATATTCAAAACAAAAACAGTACTTACTTCGTAGAATGGATTCCGAACAATGTCAAAATCGCAGTTTGCGATATTCCTCCAAGAGGATTAAAAATGGCATCCACGTTTATTGGAAACACAACAGCGATACAGACTATTTTTAAAAGAATATCAGAGCAGTTCGTAGCGATGTTCAGGAGAAAAGCATTCCTACATTGGTACACCGGTGAGGGAATGGATGAAATGGAGTTCTCTGAAGCGGAAAGCAACGTTAACGATCTGGTATCAGAATATCAACAGTACCAAGATGCCACGGCTGAGGAGGAGGGGGAATTTGATGAAGAGGCAGAGGGCGAAGGGTTAGAAGAATGACTTGTTTTAGGCTTTTTACATGTGTATATCCCTTTTAATGAAATAAAAATACAAAGAAAATAGTTTTTTTGCTTGAATGACTTTCTAACCTTTAACACTTTTCCAGGCGGCATCAATATAAGTGGCTGAGCAAATAACTAGATGAATGTTCACATAGTAATATTTGTCCCCCGTTTCTTGGTCATACCAGCATGTCACTAGTATGACCAATAAGATTAACTTTTATTGGTAGTCGTACTCTCATTTCAAGAACCCCCCGTAGGATTGTTAAATCAATTATTATTATACTACACAAAAGAAAATAGGGGCCAAAAGTATTTCGATCGTTACGCGAAAACTAGTGTTTTCTTTTTAAACTAATTGGCCCGAGAGTTTTTCAGACACTGGGTGAAAGCGGAAAACTCATATATGCGTTGCTGGCAGTGAATGTGTTAATACAAGGCTCACATATGTATAAGGCTCAACGATACTGTTTAATATAATTTTCACGTAACGATCAAAATACTTGTGGCCCCTATTTTCTTCAAATACAAATACAAACACAAAATACAAAATTCCGCTAACGTGGAGCTCCTGTTTCTGCGTACTTTTGGTCCTTGGGGCCGAAGCAAAACTAACACAACCTATACCTACCTATGTCTCTGTGTCGATTGAGATTGGGAAAAATCGCGACTGTGAAAAATAGCTCTTAAGACCCACCGTACCCAGAATCCCATAATATTCTCACATGAAAGTTGCTACGATGTATATTCGAAAAAAAATTGTAAACTTCAATCCCATGAACATAGGAACTATTATACTAGCTTTCGATTAAAAAAACCGCATCGAAATAGGTCCATCCGCTTGGGAACTATGTTGCCACAGACAGATACACAGATACACAGGTTAAACTTATAACGCCCCTCTTTTTCGTCTGGGGTTAAAAAGGATATAAAATTATACCGTAATCCCATGGGATTACAGGCATGAGAGCCAAATGGCAGGAGGGGCCATACCCTTGGCAGTGCGGTGGGTCACCTTTGAAGGCCAAGAACGCCTAAAAGCGTCACGTGCCGACATGCCTACGATGCCACCAGCGCTTATAGGCGTCCAGCTGCACAGGTAACTGCGACCTACGGACGTATGTTTAAGGTTTAAGTGTGCGTTGACGACTTTATGCCAACTTGGCGTGTAAATGACGACTTTTGTATGTGTCGTTGGCGTTCAAAAGAATTAAAGTTAAACGATACCACTGACTTACAGTGATGTGATGTCGACATCGACACTGTGTGTCGACATCTATAGCAGAAAGTAATAAAAACACTCACGGTTGTATTGTATATTTTATCTACATAAATATCATGCTTTCAAAAACCGTAGAAAATAACCAGCATTTCAGCATGTCGTCGACTGCTCGCCCACAGCAGTAACGAAAAGACATTAACACATCGAATTCGATGTCGTTAAGGATTTAATATTAGAAACATCTTTTAACATGAAACTACCGTGAGAAACGGATCACTCACGTATGTCAGCCGAGTATAGCCCGACAAACGAACAACTTCGAAAACCAATATATTTTACAATAAAAAAAACAGTCTACGAAACGTCAGCTCGGTATGTTTGTGTGTGATAAAAAAAACCGGCCAAGTGCGAGTCGGACTCGTGCACGAGGGTTCCGTAGAAAGATTTTAGCGCTTTTCCCCAGCATTTTAAGAAGTCAAGTGTTAGCAGAGCCCTGCTCCTAAGAAAAATGTACGCAATGTGGGGTCAACTTACCAAGTCAGGAGCTGATTGATAAGATCCCAGGGAAATCGAGGGCAACCCTCAAATTTTATAGGCACGTATCATGTGTTTCATACATATACAGTTTCGAAAGCTAATCAAGTATTCGCGTCTGGTAGTTATCATCTTATTATATTACGGTTCTGAGACGTGGGCGCTAACGATGGACCTCATAAGAAAGCTCAAAGTCACTCAGAGGGCGATGGAGAGGACTATTCTCGGGGTTTCTCTGCGGTATAGAATCAGAAATGATGATACCCGCGGTAGCACTAAGGTTACCGACATAGCCCGAAGAATTGCGAAACTTAAGTGGCAGTGGGGGGGGCAAATAGCTCGCAGAACTGATGGCCGATGGGATCAGAAGGTTCTCGAATGGCGTCCATCGGACCGGGAGACGAGCTGTCGGTAGGCCTCCAACAAGATGGAGCGACGACCTAGTAAAGATCGCGGGACCGCGGTGGATGCGGAATGCACAAGACCGGTCAGAGTGGAGAGCCTTGGGGGAGGCCTATGTTCAGCAGTGGAAGTCTTTCGGCTGACATGATGATGATGATGACTCATCATCTCGTGTTGATGGAAGGTGCAACTCCTTAACGGTTAGGAGTTGGAGGACAATTCTTCAAATATTAACGTAACTTAAAATTGCGAAATAAAAAATCTTTTAACAAAAAGTAAAACCGATTTAAAAAAACCTTAGAAAAAAACAAAATAATCCTCTAAAGCCAGGAGTTTTATGGCCTAGCAGAAATATGAAGCCGCTCGAACCTCACCGACTTCATATTTCTGCAAGGCCAACGTTTCAGATTAGACAAAAATGCTTTCGTATGTGTCCTCTAAGTAGGTAGGTAGGTAGTGTGAAATTTTATATGCAAGCTCGATAATTATATCTAGTTTTCTTACAATGAACACTGGAAGGACTCTAATAATTCTTTTACTTCGTTTTAATGCTAACTAGTAGAATGCTTTCGTAATGCAATAAGGCAAAGACAATAAGCATAGCATGTGCTAGTATAGTATAATGCTACTAAATAACTATGTGAACCTATTAAGAACAAGGCTGTTTAATTTGTACAAATTAGCATTAATAGCCGTAAAAACGTTTATAAAATCATTTTGTAGTTGCTTCTAATGCTTAAGAGATATACATAAATGCCGCAAGACAGTCACTATATCGCTTCGGTGTTAATTGGGTATGGCATGGGTCAGAAGAAAAAATGTTCAACGCATCCAAAAATACACATTTATTGTAAAACAGAACCAAAGTTACACCTAAATACTACACAATTACATAAAACAGAACAAACATCACAAAAACATTTACTCTTCTTCTACTTCTTCGTCAAACTCGCCCTCATCATCGGCTGTGGCGTCCTGGTACTGCTGGTATTCGGACACCAGGTCGTTCATGTTGCTCTCGGCCTCTGTGAACTCCATCTCGTCCATACCTTCGCCAGTATACCAATGAAGGAATGCTTTTCGTCTGAACATAGCAGTGAATTGCTCGGATATCCTTTTAAACAATTCTTGTATTGCGGTTGTGTTCCCTATGAATGTGGCAGACATTTTTAGACCACGCGGTGGAATGTCGCATACAGCAGTCTTCACGTTATTTGGAATCCACTCGACAAAGTAGCTACTATTCTTGTTTTGAATATTCAGCATCTGTTCGTCGACCTCTTTCATAGACATTCGACCACGAAAGACGGCGGCGACGGTAAGGTAGCGGCCATGGCGCGGGTCGCAAGCCGCCATCATGTTCTTGGCGTCGAACATCTGCTGCGTCAGCTCAGGCACGGAGAGAGCGCGGTACTGCTGGCTGCCGCGCGACGTCAGCGGCGCGAAGCCCGGCATGAAGAAGTGTAGCCGCGGGAACGGGACCATGTTCACGGCCAGCTTGCGGAGATCTGCGTTTAGCTGGCCCGGGAAACGCAAACACGTTGTCACGCCCGACATCGTCGCGGACACCAGATGGTTCAGGTCACCATACGTCGGGGTAATCAACTTAAGCGTTCTAAAGCAAATATCGTACAAGGCTTCATTGTCGATACAATAAGTTTCATCAGTGTTTTCAACCAATTGGTGCACAGATAAAGTTGCGTTGTATGGTTCCACCACCGTATCCGACACTTTAGGGCTAGGAACGACTGAAAATGTGTTCATGATGCGGTCAGGATATTCTTCTCTGATCTTTGAGATTAACAACGTTCCCATGCCAGAGCCAGTACCTCCACCCAAAGAATGGGTCAATTGAAAGCCTTGCAAGCAGTCGCAGCCTTCTGCTTCTTTTCTTACTACATCGAGTACAGAGTCTACAAGTTCAGCGCCTTCGGTGTAGTGCCCCTTCGCCCAGTTATTTCCAGCTCCCGATTGGCCGAAAACAAAATTGTCAGGTCGAAAGATTTGTCCAAATGGGCCAGACCGCACGGAATCCATAGTGCCGGGCTCTAAATCCACTAGGACAGCTCTTGGGACGTACTTCCCTCCGGAAGCTTCGTTGTAATAGACATTGATGCGTTCCAGCTGAAGGTCTGAATCCCCTTGGTATGCGCCCGTGGGATCGATGCCATGTTCATCTGATATTACTTCCCAAAACTGAAACAAAGTTCACATTGATAAGCATACAAAAGTATAAAAAGCAAAGCAGCCTGAATAGCTGACAGCGATAACGACATTAGTAGTAATGCGGAATAGATTATTACCTATAAAACCTAAATCTATACCTATAAAACAGTACCGTGACCGACCGACTGACTGACTGACAGACAACGCACAGCCTAAACCACTGGACGTAGAGACTTGAAATTTGGCAAACATACCTTGAGTATCCTAGAGGTGCACTAAGAAGGGATTTTTCGAAATTCCCACGGGATCAATGATATTACATAAACAGAAAGGAAGATATGTCATCAGTACGCCGAAAATGAAGCGCGAAAAATGCTACAAATTGTAGAATCTTTAGCCACAATCGCTCTCAAATAAGGTTCAAACTTGCGCGCAAATGTCAAAATGTTCGGAACATGTTTTTCGATTGTCTTTTGAGCATATGACGTATCTTTACTTATAATATCATTGCACGGGATAGGAGAACTAGCCCATTTTGAAATATTTCACGCGGGCAAAGCCGCGGGGCATAAGCTTGTGGTCTTACATTTGAATAGAGCCTTGGAATTATTAAGTTCCTTTAAAGAAAATGCTGTAGTGCGGTGCAGCTAATTAAAAATTGAATTTTACACATGGCGTACCTACTTACATGGAGTTTTCGATACAGTTTTGACAATATTTGAATGCACCCGCGTTTGCCCCACCTGTACCAATCTTAGGGCAAAACGCCAACAACAAAAGCGGCTCGACGTATTTTCAACAAAAAAAAAACAAAAATCTTGAAACTTATTTTAGATTTGCAGTTCCGGTTGAAAAAGGCACAGTATTCACTTTGGAATGTGCCGCTTACTACCACAATATACCTACCTAATGATAAATGATAAAGTGGAATACAATCCTGACTACCTTTGCTCCAATTTGATTGCCGCATTGACCAGCTTGAATATGAACGATTTCCCTCATTGTTGTTTCACTTAAAATTTTGTGTCTAATATAAATTTAGGATCAAATTTTACCAGTCCAAATGTAAACTAAAATGAAAGAAATAAAAACTAATTAAATTATTGCATGTGCTTCATACGCGGAATTTTAGAGTATAATGAGGTCAATTCATTCTTTTGTCATTCCACAGTAAAAAATAGTATTCCATTATCAAAATATTTATTTTGTTTGCAGACAGTTACAAACAAATAATTAAAAAGTTTCACATCCAAAACCTCTACTAAATAAAGTATATGACCTCTGCATCAAAAAAGCTCCTCGTTTTCCGTGGTTAACAAGGAACATGGTCTGTCTGTGTTCCCGTCTGTGACTTGCGTGTGGCTTAGCTCTTGCTTAGCTCGAAGGGAAAACTTTCATAGCACTTATATTATGAGGAACGTGAGATTTGGAGGTTAAGTTAGTTTTAGTTTATTTTTGTTTCGAAAAGCGCGAATGATCAGATTCGTGGAGTAAACTTACCTACCGGTTTGCTCAAAGAATTTTTACTTTCTTAGTGTTAATTTAAGCTACAATTGTCATTTATCTAGTGCTGTGTAATACTTAGTAATGGTTACTTTTAATACCTATAATTGACCTATAGTGGTTGACTCAAACCTCAAAATACAGAATAAACCAGACCCCGCGAGCGCGTCTAAAATTACACTTAAGTACTTAGTGTGTTTGGCGTAGTCATATCCGCGTGCACGCAAGCGTATCGTGACGTGTTGTACGAATAACAATATTAATTAATCCCTTCTTGACTTCTCGTGTCATTTTATGCAGAAATGCCGTTGGGTTTTTGAAACAAGTTTTTTTTGTTTTTTTATACGACGAGGAAGGCAAACGAGCAAGTAGCGAAATTAATAATAAATAGACGCAGTGTGCAGCATGCAGTTATGATTGAACGCGTTTCCTGATTTGTTCTGTATTCTTAGTGGAGTCTTAAACCAACTGTAATAAAATTTACTGTGCGAGAATTTGGACAAAATCTATCGAGAAAGTCAATCTATTTCCTCGCGTTGTTAGAGAAAGCACTATACTATACAAGCTTCGGCAAGAATAGGGGTTGCCGGACTCGTACTTTAGCAGGCCTCGTGTTACTCGGCCGTCTAACCCCTTCATCCGGCAACCCCTTTCTCCTCGGCCTCTGCAGTAATGTACTATTTCTCAAACATAGAAGTTCACATTCGCATTACTTTCAAAAAAGGAAGACACCTAGTTGTACATTTATGGACAGCACAGTTCTTTGCCGGCCTAACGCCAGCAAAATATGTATAAAAATCCATTACTGGCCGCTGCCGCTGTTATCTGCACGCTGTAACAGTCCAAGGACCCAATCTACCCTACCTACTAATGAAACACATTCTATACCTCTATTCACCTTACTACAACTTATAACACATAACATGGCCTCGTGACTCGTCTAATGCGTGAAGATCCTACGTTGTGATCGCTACGAAAGTAGCAGCAGTAACTCTAAGTAATTTAAGTGGCAAATAAGAACGGAAACTCTAATTAATTACTAAACAGATTTTAAGGAAAACTACCTAGCGATTAACCTACACTTCATGTTTAGAGAGCTACGTTTAGACTTCCTCAAGGTTTCTTGGACACTACCTGGGCTCAACTTTAGATTGTAAATGTACTTTAGATAAACCGCTTCTCATAGAGAAGCGGGAACTTCCTCCAAAAGCCTTCCCCAACGAAGTTCAACCAGTCCACGCCAGGAACAATACGTATCGTAAGATGCGAACTGTTAAGATGTGAGAGATAGTTTATGCACTAACAATGGTGCTTTCAAAGCCAGTACAAATACAATCATTAACAAAAGGTGTTTTCCCTTAAGCATCTATAGTTCCCGTAAGCAACGTCGGACTCTATTCTTTACCATCCTAATAAATTCATCATCCAATATTAAAAGAGATCATTCTAAGCCTACCAAGTAAACTCTGCTTGGCATAGTTTTTAGGGAATTTAACTAGCATAATGTTAGCAATATAACAAACTTCATATTTCAGTGTATGTAGCGTCTATTTATCGACTTTATGAATAACTGCAATTTATCTTAAAGCTTTACCTTTTGTAAATATTTGGCAAGTAGATATTTAGATAACCAACAATATCAATTCTATTTGATGAACTGATTTTTAAATGATTCAATAGAACTCAATCTAGTTAGAGATTCCCCCGTGTGGTGCAGAATCAACTAACAGAGCGTATACTCAGACTGCTTTCCATGTCGTCACCCTTGTTAGGTTAATAACTTCTTTAGTTATTGGTAAAGTATTTTTTACTTTGTGTATGATTCAAGATTTGGCTAGAAGATAAATTATCTATATAATTTCTTATGAATTAGACTTCTGATCACAAATTACGCTAAAATATGAAAAGTTGTTTCCTACAACTCCTTGGAGTTCCAGCAATACTTGAAGCCTAGATTCTACCTATCCTATTCCCAGACGTGTATGAATTTAGTCTAAGTCCCTAGCTCTGTGTGTAGCTTTAGAGGTTTCGCCTCATTATTTTAAACATGGTGTGTGTAATGTAGATACTTTCCGGTGTAAGAAGGTATCATCTAGCTTGGATCCCTATGAAAACTTACCTATCAACCCTACAAGTGTACTTTAACTTGGCACAGGCCCCCTATTCTCTGTGTAGTTGGCAAAACTAGGAATTCAATTCCACATTTACATTTAGATGTGTAGTGTTGAGTCTTCCGGTGTAAGAAGGGTCTCAGCTAGCTTTCCTAGTTCAAAGAAGGTGTGTTCCTATTGCCTACCACGCAGACCTAAATGTTGTTAGCTTCCTGACAATATAGTCTCTAAGAAGAGGAAGCCAACGGACCGACGATACCTACAGGTGTTCATATATAAACAATATAGATAAGGGACCGTAATACTGAGTTCCAGAAGCACTGAGTTATGCGCCCCTTTCAAGGCATACACAGACGCCTGTTACACAATCGTTACAACGGCAAACAGTATCACGAGTGAGTGGTAAAACATCTCAATTCAACTCAAATATCATTGAAATGCTTCAGGAATGCCCACCCATTCCTGGAAGACAAGCGTACTTGAATTACTCTTACGTTGACATCGTTAGATTTCCGAGTAACCAAGCTGCTCCAGACCGCTTGTTAAATTGGGAAAAATACATGAAATAATGAGCATTGCTTATAAATGTAAAGTAAAGCTAAAGAATTAATCCACCACTTCCGGAAGCAGTAAACCAATACCCAGCTTAGCTACGCTATCTAAATATTTCATTCGTACTCACTCTGGAAAACAATTAGTAACCTATTAAAAGAAAATCCTCATAAACATGTAAACGAAGTAGCCTCCTTCACGTTCCGAAACTGACAACCCCTCAAAACCAGGTAAACGAAGTAGACTCCTTCTCGTCCCAAAACTGACAACCCCCGCCCAAACGAAAACACTTCCTTATATAGACTTTTACCGTCACTCCAGCGTCAATAGCGTCAATAGCTCCTCTGGCGTCAATAGCCTCAGGCGATTACTATAACATAACAACTATTTACTTAAATAAATACCTAAAGAACCTTTAAAATATTCTCTCCACTACCAACGTGAATATTAAAACCAGAAAGCCTAAATAACTTTTGCCCTACAATTTTATAATTCCCCATTTAACTTTTCTTCAAATAAATATGTCTCCATTCTATAGCTCTACTTCGGCCTTTCCCTACATACTAAAACATCCACTACTCATAAACAACTAACCAGATTTAAATGAAACTAAAACGCCCTATTCCTCTATTGTTTGCCTTTATTATCCTGTAAATATTTTCCTTGCATTTTGCGCATTTCCTACGTATCAACGCTACAAGTTAAATAATCCCGCTTACTACTTTCTCAAGTTTATACGACCGAAAGACTAAACCATATTGCATGAAATTTGACAACAAGACAACTAAGAAACCAAAGCTTCTTATTCAATAAAAGATTTCCTTGCATTTTGAATACTTTCCTTACAATTAAAACTTTCGTCATCGCCAAATCAAATATATCCGTCTCTAACATTATTACGCCCTCTGAAGTCTGAAAATAGTACTAACTAGATAGCTAGCTAACAACTGTATCAAGAACATAAATTTAGTAGAGTTGAAGCCTCAAAACTATCAAAATCTTACGTTAGATGGCGATAGAATTAAACTCTCAACTAAAATAATTCTTAATGTATCCGACTTCAAAAAGGAAGAGATTCTACAGTCCTCTGTATGTAATTTAAACTGAAATATATTCGTGTTCTGTATTTCTAGCTCACATGAAGCTTGAAACCGTTACAACGCCGACGACCGCGTCGCCGCCATCCAGTCGGGACAGAGCCAGGGCTTAGGGGACAGGTCCCAATCATTGAAGGAGGCTAGTCGACTAGCAGAGAGTTGATGAAACTATATAAATTTGATGCCTGTTGCGTCAGCATGGCCAAGTATCCCGGAATATGATCGTCATAGTGAAATAAACGGATCGCCGGTGGCGAGACGTAGCGTGTGTTCCCAGAGGAAGAACTACGGATTAGTCCGAAACAAGTCGGGGCTATACTCGACTGACATACTCGAGTGATCCGTTTATTTTGCTATGACTGAATCTCACGGTAGTTTCATGTTAAAATATAATTGTCACCTTGTTACAATATCAACCAAAATTTGTATATGTATTTGTATATCTTTCTTTCAGTATGTACTTATCTCTCAAAGTTTCTGATTTCCTAATACTTTAATATTGACCAGTTTAAAATTCGGTGCTCACCCTAATGACAGAAGGTAAGGTAAGGTTCAGTGACTGGGCCACGGTCGGGATTCATAGGAGTAGGACTAAGCTTTACGAACTACCTATATGAAATGAAAAGCTACAATAACGACCCCACATTTAGAGACTAGGTATGTTAAAAGATATTCGAAACTATCTAAAAAAGTTTGTGTGGCCGCCAAAGCGGAATATTTTAGTAATAAAGATAAATTCGCTGATAATAAAGTAAAAGCAGTATGGAACGTAAATAAATTTCTGAATTTTAAATTTTAATTCTAAATAAATTTCGACAGGTAAATCAAGAGCCCCATAATAGCCAATATAAGTTAAAGATAGAACTTCAGATTTAGAAGTCGAGTGCTTTTGAGGATTTTTTCTCTAATATACTTAACTGTAGATATACAACTCGTGACTTAAAGTCATCCACTGCGCTGGCTGGCTCTTACTTAAATGTGGTTTAAAAGGATAGTAACTTGAAATTTGACTAAAAACACACAAACTCAGAAGACATTATTAAAACATTTCAATTTTTGAAAATAAAGAACACAGAGGATCTTTGGGGTATTTCAGTTAAAGTAAAGCAATATGTCATCCATATTGTGGCACCATATCTGGCCGTCGTGTTTAACAATGCGTCGATGAGTGTGTGTTCCCTGACTTAACGAAGTACAGTATAGTAGATTGTTCAACGAGGAAGGAAAAGGACCAATTTCTAATGAGATATTTTGGCACCCGAGCATCGCGAGGATGCCAATAATTAGAGTTTGAAATTGGCGTTTTCCCAGAGTTAAACACCCAGCTTTTCATCTCGACTATAAGGAAAGTAAAAAAAACATAAATCTTTAAGAAAAATATTCAATAGATTTTCTCCTTCGCGACCACAGAGAACAAAAGACAAACAATGCTTTCGCGCCAATTTCACGCTTTTTTTAATCGTTTTTTTTTCAAAATTAATCGCTGGTCAGAATAATTATTGTTAGTCTTTATTTAATAGATTTTATTAAAGAACTACTTTACTTTATAAATTCAATCAAGCAGTTAGACAATACCTATTCATTTATAACAGTATGTATTTTAGTACACATTTTTTGTAAAACAAGTAAGTTACAGTGTTAAAATTGAAACAAATAGTTTGACTCTATGGGCTGCATTCACAATACCATTGCCATTTAACGAGTGTTTTTTTAATTAATGCAAACTGCTTTTTTCGTATTTTTTTTTTTCATTTAAGTGTTTCAGAAAAAAACTACGTTAATGTTGTAAGTATAAGTAATTATTGGGTACCTAAGCATGTTTTTTTTTATAATAGCCAACAATAATGAAAAATAATAAAAACAAGAATTGTGCCATAGGCTGAATAGGTCATAGTCATAGCCATCCATCCAGCGCTTTTATTTTTCTTTTTTTACTCCCTAGGGGAGACATGCATAACTTTCCTCCCGTATGTTAGATAAGATATGCCTCACTTTCCGAGTATGAGAGATGAAAAAGTTATTCCTTTATTCAAAGCTGGCAGCTCATCAGAGCCTGGTAACTTTCGACCGGTTTCCGTGCTTCTTGTACTAAGTAAAGTGTTTGTGAAAATTATGCTAAATCAATTGCTTCATCACTTCAATATTAATGAACTATTTCAGAATCTAGAACTTGCGATTTTATTTTGCTTAATATACAGAACTTACACACCCAATATCATATTTTCTTAAGTTTTTCGCGATTCCGAAGATCAAAAAATCGATTTGCTTTAAAAATCCGAAGAAATAATACGTTGTTTGAGAAAAACGTGTCAAAATGCTGTTGTAGAGCGCCATCTCGCGCTGTCCCGTTTCTTTTATCCCGTTCTGGTTTTTCGACTTTATACATTAGATTCTGGGACCCTATACATCCCTTTGTAATTCAAATATTCACAGATATTTGACCTGGAGACCCTATACATCTCCTGCTCAATTAAAACGTGCCAGTAAAGTGTTATGGTTTTGCTGTTCTAATAATTATTTTTTACAATTGTTTCTAAAATACGGTATTTTTTTTCTCTCTTTATTTTTTATTGATAGATTGAGGTTTCTTTGTGTAATTTATCTGTGGTTACGTATTGTAAGAGCTAATGTAACTTGTTTTTGGAAAAAATATTTTTGCTTTGTGCCTAGTTTCTTGCTTCGCATTCTTCTTGGCAATCATGGTCTTTCCGAAAGCGCTAGTAGACAAAAAAAAAGACGTGTTAAAGAGCATTCAACTGCCTATTTGCTGAATATAATTTTGAATTTTGAATTTTGAACATACTTAATATGTTAACTCGTCTTGACCTTAATGAAATAACTTCGCCTGTTTGATCCCGATGGCCGCGAGACAAACACTGGGTCATTGTAGCTTTTATTAAAACTGATGTAGGAAGAGATCATTTTATTTCATGATTTATTATTTATTTCATTTTCTGTAATTTATTTCTTTTATTACATTTAAATTCCCAGTTTGTAACGATGAGAGAAATAGTTCATATACAAGTCGGGCGATGCGGTAACCAAATAGGATCTAAGGTTAGTACCTACTCAAGTGATCGTGGGATGAAATATGTTAGTCATTTTTATTATTTGGTCAAATGGTCAACTATTACTGGATTACCTGAAAAGCCTACCTGAGTAAAGCAAAGAAAGTTCTGGTGATGCGTAATTTCTATGAAACAAACTTAAACACTGAAGCTGGTATCATTTGTGCAGCTGACAAAAAAATAGCGCCCTCGCCACAGACCACAAGATATCGTTTCGGCTTTACCTACTTACCTACATACTTATCTGTGAATAGTTTTTGTTTTACATTCATAGAGTCCGGGAAACTAATGATTGTGAATGGATGGAAAGGTCGAAAACAGAAAGTTTGACTTCGGGATTTTGTATGGACTAAGTAGTTAGGAGCCAAACTAAAAGCCCCACCTTTCGAATGTAAACTAGCCCTAGAGTGGGAAAATCAAAGAATTTCCCGTTTTTTGGTTTTTTGTACATACTTATCTTGTTACCTTGCCGTCATAGGAACAAAATGAAAACTGATAAAAGGGTCTGGCCGGAATGCCTTAGTAAAATCGCTCCTGGCTGAATATGAAATATTCTTATGCACGTTTAATTGTCTTATTGTTAGATATGTCTGTACCGAATATTAAGCCTTAAATACATACGGTTTGCGAAAAAATTAAAATTCAGTTTTTTTTTTTTTTTTACAAACTACGTAACCGATTGACTTGATATTCGGCTCTTTTATACATTTGTTTAAGATACATTTAATTTAAAAAATAAGCGTAAAATATCAAAACGGCATTTTTTACGCGTCCAGGTTGAGAATCCGAGTGTAAAGTGCATATTTTTTTCTAATTTTTTTTATGGTTAACTATTTGACTATTTACATAGTTGGCTACAAATTTAGATTGCAGTAAACATAACAATTTATAAAAGAAAAAAAAAGAAAGAAAATTATTTAAGAACAAGGTGACGTGCCTCAACTTACTTCTTATAAAACACGCACTCGGCATGGCTATGTTTTAAGTTTGATTACAAATAAGACTATTAATTGACAATTTATGCAATCATAGCCTTTTAACGTTGGTATAATTTCATCATTTTACATGTTTAAATTTTAAATACGCATCACTTTGAATCAAAGTTTGTCCAGACAAAATTGTAAGTTCCGGTGGCAAAATTTCAGCATGTCCTAGCTGGTTATTAAACGGCTCTGGACTTGTCGAGTCGCTATACCCCAATTAGGTCTGTGGTGAGCTAGTGTTTGCGTAGAATGAAGGTGTCACTACGACGCAGAATTTCCTGCCTTAAGGCACGTAACCTCTTTGGTGGGTTTTTGTTCAACGATTCTTAAGTTTAGGTGGGTCAAATTGTAGACAAATTTCCTTATTTTTCGCGTCGAAAGTGTATGTGTTCAATAGTATTTTGGTTTAGTGTAATTTATTCAATGATTACAATCTTAGACTAGCTCATAAAATTTTTGCATTTTTTTCTTTGTAAGTTTTCAGTCTAGGTGGCTTAATTTTGGTGGTTTTGGTGGCGAAACTTGGGCCACCAATACTTAATTATGCCACCGAAACTTAAAATCACCAAAGTAAGTAAGATTCTATCTGCCAAATTTGAAAAAAATAATAAATCACCTAGTCCCAGTCATACATACTTTCGAGAATATTGTTGTATATGCACCAGATCTTGAAAATACGAGTCCACAAATTTAAGATTTCAAATTTCAGTTTTGGTGGCCATCAAATTATTTTGTTAATGAATGTTCAAATTCTCGGCGAAATAAAAAAATATGTAATAATGTACATAGGTATTTAGTATTATAAAATTATTTATTGTTAAAATCCACAAAAAAAGTGCCACCAAAACTTAAAAAATATTGAATTGTTGATATTCACCCCCTAACGTTTTTTGAAGTAGACAATTTTGCCTATTCAAGTTTAAAAAAAAATTTTTTGCTACTTGCGAGTCAGCGACGCCTACCATATTTTGTTATAATATACGCAATTTTATATTCTATTACATGTATTTTTTCCAAAAATATTGGCTTGGACGAGCAAAGTCGAAATAAGTTATTTGTATAAATATCATATCGATTCGATACTTTGACCCGTCATTGCGAAACGCAAGTTTTTGAAATTCGAACATGGTGAGCGGCAACTTACCTTTTTATTGAAATGCACCTCTGTTCTGTGGTGCTATGGTTTATACTTATGCACGTTTTAAAATAAACCGGACTAGTGCGAGTAGGACTCGCGCACGAGGGTTCCGTACAAAGATTTTAACGCTTTTTCCCAGTGTTTTAAGAAGTCCAGTGTTAGCAGAGCCCTGCTCATAAGCAAAATGTACGCAGTATGGGGTCACCTGTATTGGTCTGTGAAATCTACAGACAGACATACATATTTAAGATTTTGAGAATTTTCTGAGCGGTTGTGCTGAGCCACCTTCATACGAAATTTCAAGTTTCTACGACAACTGGAAGTACCCTTTATGTTTTCGGGGCACGGCAATTTGTATGGAAACAACCTTTATAATGACTGTATCTTTTGATAGCGTAGACTTAGAAGTTTGATTTTCTCAGGGCTTCAATGGACTGCAGGCTTGAGTATTTGATGTTAATTTCAGCATGCTACCTCCACGCGTTCCAGAGAAAAAGGGTCTTGACAGACAGACAGACGGACAAGAAAGTGATTCTATATGGATTCCGTTTTTACCTTTTGAGGTACGGGACCCTAAAAATGGCGGGAACGCGAGAAATGTTTTTGTCGGATAATGCGAATTTACTATGAATAAAAATATGGCTTTAAAAATAGTTATTTCAAAAACGTATCCCCACCCTGTATAAAATTGTGTACGATACGTCATGGATACATCGTTATTTTATTTATTTACACTGAAATTGGGTTTAAAACTCAAAGAGCAGTATATGAGCAATAAACACGATATTCACCTAAACTAATATTTTTGAAAGAATATACGTACCTACCTAAGTAAGAAATATACAATAACATTACGTGTAAAATATCAAAATAAGCAACTGTATTAACAGACAGAGCAGAGTTGTACCATAAAACTCTTCTTAATTTTTTTTAACCTATTTGACGAGTCCGATTCCCGGCGAATTAAAAAAATCGCTTAATGCAGTATTTATTGTTTTCAAAAATGAAAGTAAGTTTCTTTTGCATGTAATTGGCTATTTTCAATTATTTAATGTAGGTAATTGTCTTTCGTTGCGTTTAATTTTTTCTCCCCTGTGTAATATACAAATAAATTATTTCGACTTTGTTGATCCAGACCAATATTTCTGAAACAAAAATACATGTATTAGAATATAATAATGGCGTATATTATAACAAAATATGGTAGGTATGGTATCTACTATAGGACGCTTATTTTTTTTTATTAAATGTGTCTTAAATAAATGTATAAAATAGCCGAATAACAAGTGTTAATCGGTTACGTAATAGTTTGGTAAAAAAAAACTGTATTGTTTTTTCGCAAAACGTATGTATTTAAGGCATAATATTCGGTACAGATATATCTAACAATAAGACAAATAAACGTGCATAAGAATGTTTCATATTCAGCCAGGGGCGATTTTACTATGACATTCCGGCCAGACCCTTCACTACAAGTTGATTGTAACACAATGTGTTACAAATAACCCGTAAAAAATATAGGGTAAGGGTTATGAATTTTTTATTTATTCATTTCATACAGTGATTCAAATATATTGTATATGGACTGTTTATAATGGACCATTCAACCCCTTTTCGGCTTTGCGTACGACTAAAACCCCGGATCGTGCGGTAAGATGGCAAGCGCCCCGACGGGATGTCGTTGATCCCTTGGCCCAGTACGAATTCGTCGCATTCGGTGTTGAGACACTCGGTTCGTGGGGCAAAAGCGCGTGTGGGCTCCACGGAGCCCTAAGCAAACGCCTGAGGGAAGCAACAGGTGACCCTTCGCGCAAGCAGCTTTCTCGCTCAAAGACTTGCCATAGCACTTCAGCGCGGGAATGCTGCCTGCGTAATGGGCACCCTACTCAAGGGTCCGAATTTAGGTTATAAATGCTATAATTTTTAGCTTTATTCTTATTATTTTAAGTTAATTTTAGTTATTTGTTAATTTTATAATCCATGTAGATATTCTATTTTAATTTGTACAGTGTTTATAAATTAATAACCAATAATACATATAATATAACTTACACTTAACTTTTTTTTCAGTTTTGGGAAGTGATAAGTGATGAGCACGGTGTTAACCCTCGAGGTGAGTACGACGGCGACTCGGAGCTCCAACTAGAACGCCTCAATGTATACTACAACGAGGGTTCCTGCAGCAGATACGTTCCCCGAGCTATATTAGTTGACCTGGAACCAGGCACTATGGACTCCTTAAGATCTGAACCGCACGGAGAGCTATTTCGTCCTGATAGTATAGTTTTTGGTCAATCAGGAGCTGGTAATAATTGGGCTAAAGGACATTTTACTGAAGGCGCCGACATCCTAGAGTCAGTTCTCGACGTGGTAAGGAAAGAAGCGGAAGGATGCGATTGCCTTCAAGGATTCCAACTGGTTCACTCGATGGGGGGTGGAACGGGATCGGGATTGGGAACCTTACTTTTGTCTAATTTACGTGAAGAGTATCCAGATAGAATTGTTGTTAGTTTTTCTGTAGTACCTAGTCCAAAAGTATCTGACACCGTAGTGGAACCATATAACGCGACTCTTTCACTCAATCAGTTAATTGAAAATACAGATCAGACTTATTGCATAGATAATGAAGCGTTGTACGATATTTGCTTTAGAACACTTAAGTTGATTACCCCGACTTATGGTGACCTGAACCATCTGGTGTCCGCGACGATGTCGGGCGTGACGACGTGTTTGCGTTTCCCGGGCCAGCTAAACGCAGATCTCCGCAAGCTGGCCGTGAACATGGTCCCGTTCCCGCGGCTACACTTCTTCATGCCGGGCTTCGCGCCGCTGACGTCGCGCGGCAGCCAGCAGTACCGCACTCTCTCAGTGCCTGAGCTGACGCAGCAGATGTTCGACGCCAAGAACATGATGGCGGCATGCGACCCGCGCCATGGCCGCTACCTTACCGTCGCCGCCGTCTTTCGTGGTCGAATGTCTATGAAAGAGGTTGATGAACAGATGCTGAATATTCGAAATAAAAATAAAGGTTTTTTCGTGGAATGGATACCAAATAACGTGAAAACAGCGGTTTGCGACATACCACCAAGGGGTCTTAAAATGTCTTCCACTTTTATAGGGAATACAACAGCAATTCAAGAGGTGTTCAAAAGAATTTCCGAGCAGTTCTCTGCAATGTTTAGAAGAAAAGCATTTCTCCATTGGTACTCAGGTGAAGGTATGGACGAGTCGGACTTTACAGAAGCAGACAACAATTTAAGTGATCTTATTTCAGAATACCAACAATACCAAGATGCTACTTTAGGTGACCAAGAATTTGAAGGAGAAGAAGTATCTGGAGAAGAAAATGAACAAGAGTAATGCAAACATAGGCCGTTTTTGCATTGTGAGGTTCTTAATTTATTGTTTTTTTTTCTCAATAAAATTTTTGCTGTGGATTTTTAAGTTTATAGAAAGTCTTAACCCAAGTTATGATTATAGGGTTCAAAAAAACGACGAAGCGTTTCAAAAAAAGGCAGGTAGGTAGTGCCCTTGCGCTTCACTTGGCTCGTCTAGGCGGCACTACACTAATTATGCACTCCCGGACACATACTTACTCGCAAATCGAGACACCTTGGATTTTTACTTCTCAAAGCATTTATTGTGTACCACAGTTGAATTATACAGGTCTTATAACTTATATCCATAACGGCGTGGCCACGATTTCGCGCAACCGGTGGCGTGGCGCGGCGAGCGTTTCCTAATACATTGCGGGCATGCTAGATTAACCGAAGTGCGGTAGGCGTCTCGACCGCGCAATTAACTGAGAAATCGCTTGCCGCGCCGCTTCGTGTGAGTCGTACTCGCGCTCAGAGGGTTTCGTACCAACTTGTAGGTATATAAATAGTTTGTCTATCACGGGAATCGAGTGTCGAAGACTTTTCCCGCTTTTCATGAGTGTTTTAAAAAGTCCAGTGTACCTACACTTGGACACTTGCCTCTAACAAAAATGAGCACTTCAAAGCTAAATATTTCGCAAACTCAATCGAAGAAAGGTCTTCGAGCACCCCTAATATTTTTACAAGAGCTATCCAATGATACCCCACACTATTAGGTAGACGAGAGAAAAAAACATCCCATTTTACTAGTAGGTACCTACGTAGCTACATCAAAAAAAAATTTTTTTCGAGATTTTATTTTACCACTTTGTTGGCCTAAATAATAATATGCAAAATTACAGCTTTTTAGTAAGTACCAATAGCCTCTGAGCTAAGCCGCAGACAGACAGAGAGACGGATATGACGAAACTATAAGGGTTCCGTTTTGCCATTATGGCTATGGAACCCTAAAAAGACTTTTGTGGGTTTTTCCTGTTACTTTATTAAGGTACCTAAACAAATAATCTTGGACACAGCTGAAGTGGCTGCACAAGTTGTGACACTTTTCCAGATTGGTGTTAGTGAGCAAAATGTGAGTGGGTACAATAGAGTACTATCGGTACCTAGAGACGGGGGCTACGTTCATCATCGAGAAAGACCACGATTTCGTGTGACAACGGATAGACAAGATTTGATTTCTCGAAAAGCTTACGAAATCGTCACCAAAATTTCAGTGTACCTAGTTCCAATAATGAACTGTATTTAGGCTCCTGAACTATCCTCCACACAAGCCAGTAAACGGGTTCAAACCTGCGAAAGTCCATCGCGAGATATGCCCATCAAACTTGAAACTGAGCATGTGGTTGTGACTATGTTGTGACGGGACCACAGCTGTCACCTTCGATCAATAATTTCAAGGCTGTCACCATCAAATGCCAACCAATTAAATTGCCAGTGCCTTGAGGCTCATGCAGATTACTAACAGACACTCCAATGAATTTAGACTCAAATCTCAAAGCTGTTAATGTGTGACTATAGGTACTGAAACTCAGGTGACGATTTCGTAAAGGTTTCGTCTAGAAAAATTGATCTTACCTTTCCGTTGTTACACAAAATTCAGACTAGGTAGGTAAGTATTTTTACGTGTGATTTTTTTTAGTTTTATGTACTAACTAGCTGTTGCCCGCGACTTCGTCCGCGTAGATTTCGGTTATTGCTATCCCGCGGGTACTATATAATTTTCCCGAATAAAAAGTAGCATATGTTATTCCTCAATATTCAAACTATCTTCTTACCAAATTTCATCTAGATTGGTGCAGCGGTTTTCCCGTGAAGAGGTAACAAACAGACAGACAGAGAGACAGAGGGACAGAGATACAGAGAGACAGAGTTACTTTCGCATTTATAATATTAGTTAGGATTAGGATTCATACTGACTTGCCTAAGTGTTTTTTGTTGCTAACTCCTAACTAATCAACATGAGAACTTGATAACTTATAAATTGTGCTCGTCCTTGATAGTCAATACCAAGTTCAATAATTTTGAAGAATTCAT
Source organism: Clepsis dumicolana (assembly GCA_963691665.1). Classification (NCBI taxonomy): domain Eukaryota; kingdom Metazoa; phylum Arthropoda; class Insecta; order Lepidoptera; family Tortricidae; genus Clepsis; species Clepsis dumicolana. Next base: position 19,200,572 of record OY829505.1, on the reverse strand, counting down.
CTAATGGCTCAGTCTGCATTCCTTCTGGAAGAACATTGGGGCGTGGCGTGTCTTGGTTTCTACTTACTTACTCTGAAAGGAAACATGCGACGCGTAAGTAAGCTTTTGTAAGTTGAATATTTTTAACCGACTTCAATAAAAGGAGAAGGTTCTCAATTTGTCGGAATATTTTTTTATTATTATGAGTTAGGTACAGGTATTAGTACATTATGATACAAGTGTGCCAAATTGGTCATTACGGGCGAGGCGGGTTTGAGGAGTGTAATGACTAATGCTCACGCGTTTCATACGACGTTTTTCAACACACTTGCGAGGAATAAAAATAGCAAAAATTAACTAGGTATTCAACTAACCTATGTTAGTAGATATTGGTTATTCGGAGCTTCCTTTGAGAACTTTCCAATGTCAGAATGTCTTTGGTGATGGCACCTTGGATTTGTTGATGTGATAAACGTCCGAGTATTTATTTAAGATCACAGTTAAACGTGAATACGTTTTGATGTCGGTGCCAGTTTTAGTCCGTACAATGCTTTGCAAAATCGAGTATATCTAAGTATTATTCACCATAACGAACTATACTTGTACATGTTAGCCAGTTTAATTACCTAGTAGCCTTACTCAAAGTGTCCTCCGTCCTGGGTGGAGCCCTGGGACTCCGCAAAGAGTTTGTGGGGACTCCGCGGTGTTACTTGGCCACAATACATTTTTTAGGAGGACAAGTTCAAAAAATAAATACGATTAAGTAACTAATTATAATATTGCGTGGTTACGATAGTTGTTCAATAAGCTGGCTATAAACACATTTTCAGAAAACGTTTAATACTTACTTGAATGGTTATTTTTACTGTTCTTTCATTATATATAACTTTTAGTTTTAGTGTATCGGTTAACGTGTATTTCTGTTTTGATTTAGATGGCACAATAATTCACTTTAAAACATCAATTGCATTTTATCTTCACTTAGTAGGTATTTCTAGATTCTACATTCAGATCTTTATCAATAATGAAAACTCTACAGTTTTCAAAGTTATATTATAAACATAATGCATCTCTCTACTAGGTACCTAAAAATAACCAATCAAGTAAGTATTAAACGTTTTCTGAAAATGTGTTTATGTTCTGTGTGTGTGTGTGTGTGTGTTCTGTGTGTATGTGTTTTCTGTTCGTCTGTCTTTTCGCCTTAAAGTCCTTAATCTTGTAAAACGTTACGGCGGTTTCATTTTTTTTTTTAATAAAATGAAACCTGTGACAAACAAAGTAATATTAATATACCAAACGTTGGTAGGTGATACGTTAGTCGACTATTTGATAGCGTTAAAAAATAATCTAGTTGACAAATTATACAATACAAAATGAAAAAATGTTAAATTATTATTCGATAAAATAAATTATTTGCAAAATCAGTAGTTGTGTAAAGATAATTTTAGGAATGATGCATTTGTCAATCGTTGGTTGTGAAACGAAAATTTGTTAAATGACTGGCGACAAAGTGATAGGACACCAGTTGACAACATAATAGCAAATAGTCACAGTCATTTATTGAATCAGGCGTTACTTTGCGGAGGTCCATATTTATGAACTAAAAAACAAAGCAAAGCAAAGTAATTGTTTTTTTTTTTAGTTCATAGTCACAGTCAGTTCGACGTTCTGTACTGATTATTTCAAGTATCGATATCGGTTAACTAAAGAGGCTGATAAATGATATGTAGGTACCTATAACGAAAAAAAAACTAGGTAATTATAATCATACTCTACATATGTAGCGCGAATCAGTTTTGCGTCAGCGGCATGAAATATACGGGCATACAGCGCGTAATCAACGGCCAAAAATACGTCTCGATCGCGTTTGCGTTACGGGTGTCAAATAGTATGAGAATTGTTGTTGTCGATACGTGCCACTAGTGGCCCTGCTAATGTGCCCATAGCATAGAATAAAGATACAAAATAATGCTAGCAAGCGTGCCACCGAAAAGGACAACAGATAAAGTACATACAATATTTACGGCTGTCAAGTAATGAAAAAATTACCCCACAGTCTGCTTTAGTACTATGATTATTATAGGTCGAATAATGTACTTAACTCATACCTTGACGGATTTTAATAATCGATCCAGCAAATATGATCACTAAATTATGTTCGTCTAGCAGTATTTAACAGTCTTCCAACTTGGGGGCACCAACCATCTACTATCACGGTTAAAATTGTTTAGTGATCAGTTTTATATTACACTATGATTAAGTCTCATGGTAGTTTAATGTTGAACTAAATTCTCTTACTATAACATTACCTTGTATTATGTGTAAGTATATTATTTATTAAGTAGGTAAGTCAAACACTATAAATAATTCAGTGAAACACATATTAGGTGAAAATGTATAAATAACATTAAGAAACTCTACAAAAGTTAAAAAGTGAAGTACTGTTGTTTTCCCTTTCTTCCAAAGCAATGTTGTCTCAAAATGCTCACTTCATATTTTTGATAAAGGATTTGGCACATAATTGATTTTTCCCGTAGCTTCTATCTATTGTCAGCGGGAAATCTGAAATTTTTATAAAAATGAAATAGGTGTATTATTTGATATATTACGAATTACCCTATTGTGGGGTAAATTTTTAGTCTAGAAACTAGCAACACTAATCTTTGAGGTGATAAAACAAAAATATCAGAAATATAGCCGAAACCTAACAAATTTAACAAAAATGTAACGCATGTAGTTAACGACCATAAAAATATAACTTCGTTAGTCATTGAACTAACAAAATATACGAGAGTAAATTGTCTACTTACGAATGAAAAGACAACCCAGTAACCTTCCTTCTATTATCGCTTTTACAGCCAATAACACTACACCGTGGAATTATCACAGATGCAAAAGCTAAAAAGCTATCACCGGCCACTTTTTAGCGCAAGTAAATCACGAAATACTTTAAAATTTCAACTTATAAACGTAAAAATCTATGAACTGCTTCCGCTCCTTCCGACAAACGTCAAAGTTTGAGCATTGCGAAGCGCAACCTTGAAAAACCCGGCCATACGATGAGGGACAGAAAATAGATATCTTTGTCTCTTTTAGCCATGAATAATGTGTATTAAGCCGTCCTTTTTGTGAGTGAGTAAGAAATGTCCAGCCGTCTATCTCTTTCTCTGTCTACGGCCCATAGTAATAAAACGCGAACACGATCGTGACGTTTTCTTTGACTGTTGATTACACTTGACGCTCTGGTAATCATATGTTTAATTACTGTCAACGTTTACGCATGGCCATAACATAACTTTTTGATTTGAGCGAACGACAAGGCAGCATTGACGACAAGTCATTCAGTAAATTAAGTAGGTAGGTACGCTTACTCATTAGTAAGGCATACCAATTTATTTTCCCCTCACTACCTCGGAAAGCCGTCTTTTATCCTTTAATACAAGCGGGTAAAATCGCATTTTATCCACTAGTGGGGAAAGTAATTTGACCTTGGAGTGGAGCGTGTTTCAGTAGCTTTTGACAGTTAACAAAACGTAAAACGCTCATAATAATTATTCGTTCGATATTAACATTATATAAATGATAAATGGTTTGAGAATTTAATAAAAAATAACAAATTTGGCTTTATTTAATGGTGCTTAAAATTCCATAGGAAACATAATGATGTTGAATATAATTCTGAACGCACAAGTTGAGTCGATGCAATTTCAAAACGCATCGTCAGAAATGTCAACACTGACACCGAAAATTTTCTCACCGATTCCGACTTACGTAAAAATACACAACTTTCAGAGTTTTCTGTTATAATATCGTAAAAAAAATGTGATTCCGGTGATGAAGATTTATTTTTATGAGCTGTTTTTTGTATGTTGCGCTTTCCTCGCTACAGTGAGGTGAAAAGTTTTTTGTTACACACGGGTGCAAATGTATTTTACTTCTCGTGTGTTGAAACACTCGCTACGCTCAGGATTCTATTTTAGCTCTTTTCTTCTATTCTATTCGCTCGCGGTTCAACTATAGAATCCTTTCGCTTGCTTGTGTTTCAATTCCATACTCGCGGGTAAAATACAGCTTTGCACCCTTGTATAAAAAATAACTATTAACAGTCAACTCAAGGGCTGCCAGACAGTATAAAATGGGATCCAAAATTAGGTGACTGATCCTTTTTTAACATGAAACTACAGTGAGACTCAATCATAGTGAAATAAAATGTAAGCCGAGTTTAGTCCGACTTGTTTCGGACTAATTCGTAGTCCTTTCTCTGTGGGAGCACGATGGGCAGCGAGACCCACACTATGCTCAACTTATATACTTGAGTATTCCGTTTTATTTCACTATGATTATATCCTCTTTGTATCTAGAGCCCACATGTCACTATGTACTATATACGTAACGTACTAATTAGATACGAAAAATCTTCATAATTTTTCACGTTAATATTTTTATGCATGTTCAGGATTTTTTAAGTTAGGTAAGTACTATTTGTATGCTGACATTCTATTTAGTATAATTTCAGAAACAGGGCCGAATAATTTAAAAATACCTACCGGTAGCCCTGTGTCTTGGTAAATCTGGGAGCTATAAATAGTCCACTCAATCATGTAATGTAATTTGCTCCTCATTCCAGCCGCGCTCGTGACCACGTTGAGTAGGTAAGGAACAATTCTGTCCTTAAATTATATTTAAATTCACTTGTCAGATACTGGCAAGCCGTTTGATCAGGACTAATATTTATTTTTATAATTTTAAAATATCTAGTTTTAGTGTTGCGTTCGTGAAATAGGTACTTACCTACCTATGTAAGTAGTTGTATTTAAGCGTTCAAATTTTTACCCGTGTAGTTATCAAAATCACAATATTATTTCAGGCAGGTTCGACATGGGGTTCAAAAGACTCTGGGATTCAACATGCCCTCAAGTATGGGATAAATGGGAAGCTGATGGGGTAACATGGACTATACAAGATCTACCGCCAGAGGATGATGATTACGCGGTCCAGCTGCTTTTAGAACAGTTCTGTCCGGACGAGACACTATGTTCTACACTTGGTTAGTATTTTTTTTAACACAGTTGCTCAAAAAGTGGTACTTTCTGTAGGTACGTATCATGCGGAAAGTTGTATTTTGCTTACTAGTGCTTTTTACTTTTCTAAGGCGCCGGCGGCAACGGGCCGCCTCCTCCCTCCACCTCGGCGCCGGCGGGTGGTGGTAGGGCACCTCATGCCGGCCCACCCCCTCTGTGTCTTTTTTTCGCAAATATATTATTAAGAAAGAAAGAAAGAAAACCATTTATTGCCACACAAAATAATTAATAGAAAAAAAAAGTAAATACGTCGTTTGGTACACGTGCGGATGGGTAATATTCGCTCGTCCAAAATGTCATACCTTCCGCATTTATATCAAAAAGTTCTATCATAGTTTTTCCAGCACGAATCTGCAAGTGTGCGAAAAAGTTATGTGAATAAATTTTTCCACACGTGCGTAGAAATAGTAGATTAATTCAATGAGAGAGGAAAATGCTCTGGTGCCAATAATTAGAGCTTGAAATTGGCGTTTTCCCAGAGTTAAACACTCTGCTTTTCATCTCGACTACAAGGAAAGTAAAATAAAATAATGTTTAAAAAAGCATTTGTAAAAAATATATACATTTGCCGCGACCACAGAGAACACAATTTAGAAAAGTTGAAAAACCTCCGACATAATATTTATTTATTTTATTATGGTATGCATTTTTTTTTCAGGCATCGATAAAGATGCTAAAGCCTTGCACAGTATTGGTAGCTTTTGGCGCAAATCTATATCTGAACGTATGAGTTTGGCTTGCTACAAAGAAGTCGGAGATAATAAAACATTGGCTGCGTTTAATATATGTATCGCCAAATGTATTGACGATGAAAAACCAAAAGAAGAACAGGTTAGCATTTATCATTATCACTATTATTTAGGATAGTGCTTAGGTAGCTCTTCGTGAGCAGTAGGTAGGTACATACCTACACAGTTGTATTATATAGTTAATATGTACGTTTGGAACCACGCAAATTAAAGACGTTTATAATAAAACATAAAACACGTTAATTCTCACGTTATTCTACGTTACTTATATTACTTAGCTCTACAAGACAATTTGCTCAAAATATCTGAATGATCTAAGTAAGTACCAACTGCCAAAACATTAACACAGGACAAATTTTGTATAGGTTTTTAGGTATCCCGCCTTACCTTACCTAATTATGTACGGTCAAGTGCAAAAATATTTATCGAATTAATCCACAACAACAAGAATACTTACTACAACTTTAATGCGCCGATGTAAAAGATATGGCATATATTTTTGAGAAAGTTGTATGCACCCGTATTTTTGCACTGGACTATACCTATGTATTTATTAATGTACTTACAATTATTTTTCAATTTAGAAGGAATCGAGCTGTTTCATGGAAATCATGAAAACTCTGGATTATTTGGACTCGAAATGCGATGTATTTGGCGCCTTGTGCGTGGACAAGTACATGTACGGTGTCGGTCTGCTAGTCACCCGGGAAAACAGAGGCTTTAAACTTGGGGCCAAGTTACTAGCCGCGAGGTAAGTAAGTCGAAGGATATGAAACGTCATACCGATTTAACCTACCACCCTTAAACATCAGCGCCGAGAAACGAAGATTTTACATTAGGCGCCTTTACTTTAAGCTTCTATTTCGATGCAGGAAGAGGCCCGAGCACGACTATTCGAATCCTGCGTAACGTTACCGAAAAATTAGTATGACGTTTGGAACAGCGCCCGCCCGTGAGCGTATTTGGAACTAAAATTTTGTATAAGTTTCTCGATTTCGATACGATAACGTTACGTTACGTTACGCTGGCTTCGAATAATCGTACTCAGGCCTCTGTAAGTAACAGTACTCAAGTAGAACATTGAGATCGTAATACAAATTAATAAAATTAATTATAGTCCGGGCAACGAATGATTGTGGATGTTAAGGTCGAAAGCAGAAATTTTGAATTCGGGAATTTGTATGGACTAGTTAGAAGATAAACATACTGAAAGTCCCCACCCCTCCGAGGTGAACTCGAGGGTGGAGGGCCCAAAGGTTTTTAGGTTATCTTAATTAATTGTAGTTATGGAGATAGAGCCACTTTGATTCGAAAATATAAATCCCACTTATCCAGTGGGAATTTCGAAAAATCCCTTCTTAGTGCACCTCTATGATACCTACATATGTGTGCCAAATTTCAAGTCTCTAGGTCCAATGGTTTAGGCTGTGCGTTGTCTGTCAGTCAGTAATTCAGCAAGTCAGTCAATCTCGGTATTGTTATAAAGGTATAGATATCGAAAAACTTGACCGAGTAAAACTTGTAGCAAATTTAATCAGCTTTCTTTAGTATGTAGTGGTTACATGTGTTTATGTCGCTAGGACGCATAGTTTCCGAGATATAAGCGAAAAACCGAAAACTTGGACCTTCGAAGCCCGGCCCCTCCCCTCCGGCTCAAGGGCTACGAGCGAGGACTTTTGATATGTTCACCTCCTAACTTCTCCAAACAAAGTTAGGAAGTCAAAAATTGTGTTCCCAGCATTTCCCTCTATACATTTGTTAGCGCATTCATTGCCTGGCATTAGATCTCCTTAATGTAGGTACTTACATGGAATGAGGAATACCAAAAACCGGGCAAGTGCTATCTGACTCGCGCACAAAGAGTTCCGTACCAATTTGTAGGTATGTAAATAGTTCGTCTATCACGGGAATCGACTCTCCAAGATTTTTAAATTGTCCAGTGTTAGCAGAGCCCCTAAGCAAACTGAACGCAGTAGGGCAGGGACATTTTATATTGGTTACTGACATGGACAAACGTAAATAAGTTGGTCAAAAATAACCCGTAAACCTGTAGAGCCTACTTATCTGTGATAGTTTTCCTTTTAAATTCACTTTATGTATGCACTTAGCTCCGGTTTATTTTTCAAATAAGCACAATAATTTCTCTGGTAGAGGGGGGGGAGGGGGGGCACTAGAACCTACCAAAAATGAGCACTTTAAAGCTAAATTTTCGCAATTTATAATAATGTATATTTCGAGGAAAACCAAATTAGTTCTCATGTCTAGTAGAATTATGACATATTTTTTCTGATAGGATAGGTAAATAATTATAACTTTAATATGTAAACTTGATTACGAAACTAATCATTTTACAACAATTTACAACTAGCCTTAACTAGTTCAAATAAAGTAGCAAAGTCAAACTTTCTGTTTTCGACCTTTCCATCCACACCCCCCTTGTGAGCACTCACTTACCAAGCTTTTGATTAATTATTCCTCACAGGGAACCTATGTGTCACAAATATGGTTTGACTGCAACGTCGACCATGTTCAGTGGCATAGCTTCGCAGAAACTGGCTGCTCAATGTGGTTATAAGACGGATTTGGAAGTAACCCTAGACGAGCTGGCGCAGAACGGAATGAAGTACCCCAAAGGCGATAGGAGATCAATTAAACTTATGTCAAAAAAATACAGAGTTTAAGAAAACTACATAATACGAGGGCTGTTTGATAAGTACCCGTTTTCTAAATATATTAATATCACTGGCCGCAAATAAGTATACCACCTTTTTACGCCATTTTTCAGAGGCGGGAAAATTAAAAAAAAAATGGCATTCTTTTGTTTTTTTCTCATTTGACAACGATTCAGTGAAGGCGTGAACTTAAAATTGTTAAAATGGAGAAAGAACAGTATCGGTCTGTAATTAGATTCTTATTTTTGGAAGGAAAAACATGTGATGAAACAAAAGTAAGAATGCAAGCGGTTTACCATGAATGTGCTCCTTCTATGACAACCGTCAGATATTGGTATAACGAGTTTAAGCGGGGGAGAACAAACGTCTTTGATGAGGATCGCCCAGGCCGGCCAGTTGAGGTGACTACAGACGATATGGTTAAGAAAATTGAAAATATCGTTTTAGCCGACCGCCGAATTAAACTTCGAGAAATCGTTGATGCTGTAAACGTTTCAATCGAGAGGGTACAACACATATTAGAAGAAAAATTGGGTATGAAGAAAGTATCGGCGAGGTGGGTGCCGCGATTACTCACGGAGGAGCAAAAACGAAACCGACCGACTACTTCGGAGCAGTGTTTGGCCGTGTTCAAACGTAACCCGAAGGAGTTTCTGCGTCGTTTCGTGACCGTGGACGAAACGTGGGTCCACCACTACACCCCGGAAATGAAAGAGCAGTCGAAGCATGAACCTGCTCCAAAGAAAGCAAAAACCGTCCCATCGGAGGAAAGGTCATGGCGACCGTTTTTTGGGATTCGCAGGGTTACATACATATTGACTATTTAGAAAAGGGAAAAACAATAACAGGGCAGTACTATGCCAATTTATTGGATGAATTTGACGCCGTGTTGAAGGACAAACGACCCCATTTAAAAAAGAAAAAAGTACTGTTTCATCACGACAACGCCCCGGCTCATTCGTCCAGAGTTGTGACGGCTAAATTAGCACAGTTACGCTACGAACTATTGTCTCACCCCCCGTATTCTCCAGATTTGGCCCCATGCGATTTCTTTTTGTTTCCCAACCTAAAAAAATGGCTCGGTGGCAAGCGATTTGGATCAAATGACGAAGTCATTGCCGCTACAGAGGCCTACTTTAATGACTTTCCAAAATCATACTTTTTGGATGGTTTATTGAAGCTTGAGTATAGGTGGAACAAATGTATAGAGTTAAAAGGTGACTACGTAGAAAAATAAATGCATATATACAAAAAAAAAATATTTTTTTTCCATAAACGGGTACTTATCAAACAGCCCTCGTATGGCCAAGCGTTCTACGAGTGTCATTGGAATATGAAATACGATTCAATCATTAATTTTTCATGTTTTTCAAACCTACCAAACTATTGTTCTCTGGCGCGAGTGTTATTCTTCTATGCTTTTTTTTTAATTTCTGCCTTCTTTGTGAAATTCATGGACAAAAAATCGTTTAGAATAATAAAATTTCGTCTTAAATTTATGTGGCTCTCATTTTATTTACAAGGCCTGTGCAGGTTTCATTTGTTAGATATGACTTTATTACTCGTAAAGTGGGGATGGTTTTTTTCCTCGTCTACTCCATAGTGTAGGGCAGTCTCTGGAAACTTAGAACAATTTTTTTTTCTATGAAATTTACAACCCTCCTCTACCAACATAACATAACATCTGTTTCCGTTGGCAGCATTGAGTGCGAATTAATGCCACCTAAATACTAATAGTAATATTGGTAGAAATTTTATGAGCTAATTATTTTATTTTGGGATGCGAACGCAGAGAAACATTAAGTATGCAAATTTTGATAACATTTATGTTATTTTTAGAGGGTCACTGCATCAACAGACGCACTTGCAAAAATTCTACCAAAAACGTGGTACTATTTCTGTTATTTTTTATGGCATCCCAACCATAATGTAAAAAAATGTCTGCCGTGACGTATTCATGTTTGTTTGAGAAAATTTTGAAAGTTTTCCTGTGTTTTTGTTTTTCCAAGTATGACTGAGTATGACTCCTGCGAATAAAACGTCGTGTAGAGCAATTGCTCCTCCGTTTTGTTTATAAGAAAACTGGGACTTTATTATTCACGTGTGGTGTGATTTTTCTATCGCGATATTTGACGATTTCATATTTTTAAGACAGTGACTCTAAATTTGTGTTTTTGTGCTTTTCACCATGGGTAAAGGCCATAGAATGTTTGATATTTGCGGTTTATAGGAGAGACATGTCGGCGATAAATTATCCGTGCTTTGTAATTGTAATTTGTAGCTTTATAAAACACGGCTCTGGGAGACTAAAAAAAAAATGATGCGTAAAAGAGCATTCAGCCGCCTTGTAATGCTGAATAAAATCTTGATTTTTTTTTCTTGAAGTGCCTTTAGTCTTTTCATTGGCTGTATTGAACATCCAAAAATAAAGTTCAAACGAGAATTAGAGGAAAATCGTTCATTAAATTTTCTGGATTTAACTATTACAAGAGTAAATAATAGGCACCAGTTTCAAATTTACCGTAAGCCTACGTACACAGATACTGTCATACCTGCCTGAGTTACATACTATATATCAGATAGCAACAACAAATGGTTATAGTACAGCAATGGTTAATAGTCTGGTTCAAAAGAAGCAGGGACGGATAGTGAATAGCATGCTTTACTCTGCGTTGCCATCTCAGCCTACTAACAAATTTAGATCTAGTATTACTTATGTTGGCCGGTTGTCTGACAAGATTTATAATATTTTAAAATCAAATAACATCAATGTTGCCTTTAAGACTACTAATTCTTTACGTTCTAGACTTTGTAATAACAAAGAAAAGGTGGATAAAGGGAACAGGTCGGGCGTATATAAACTCACTTGTGGCGACTGTAGTCAAGTATACATTGGACAAACCGGTCGAAGCTTTGATACTAGATTTAAAGAGCATGTCTCGTCATATAGGCATGATCATCCAGAGAAATCAAACTTTGCCAAGCATTTATTAGAAACGAATCATTCGTTGTTAGACTCAGATACGTACGAAATTTTACATTATTGTGATAAGGGTTTGCGGCTATCGGTTTTAGAACAATTGGAAATAATTAGGTACAACAACATGGGGTCTATTATTAATGAACAAGTTAATTTGGTTTCTTCGCCTTTGTTACGACTTGGTTCTAATTTTAATAATGTGTCATAGTAATAATGAGAACATGACTTCTCTTTTTACCGTACTCGGTTAAAAATAACGGGGTACCTGGCGTAGATTAAAAATAAAAATAAAAAGGGTAGTTTGGAATTCATTTCTTAAAAAAGGGTAGTTTAGGACTTACATAAAAGGGTAGTTTGGAATTTATAAAATATTAGTGGGTACGTTGGTTTTGTCATTAACTAAGTTGAGTACATGGTTTACATATGTCAGTAGTGGAAGTGGTGGCATGTTGAGCGGTTGTTGTTGTGCTTCGTAAATGGCCTCGTGGAGAGTGCCGAAACGCGTCAGCGTTTAGTATAGTGGTGGTGGTGATAGTTGGTTCTGTGTGGCATGTGTTGATTCGTGTAGCAGTGGAGGTGGAGGTGTTGCATGGAAACATACATTTGCTGCACAGATATAACTATTTGTCATTAGTGGTCGCGGGTGAGCAAAGTAATTGTTTTTTAGTTCATAAATATGGACCTCCGCAAAGTAACGCCTGATTCAATAAATTATAAATTGTATTGAGCTGTTTTGGTGTGAAATAAATGGTAACTAAAAAAGTAACATTATTACTGGAATATGACGTAAACGTAATAATATTATTCATATTAAGATGAATATTCAATAAATCATTATATTTACCATTTTCTTGACTTTCATTGTTTTATTTTTACACATTTCATCCACAAACCCCACTGCATACATCCCTAAAATTATCGATATATCGATGAAAGAAAATGTATCGATATGATGCAGGACATTCCTATTAACCTTTGCCAATCCCTAAATAGTAGAATTAGTAGAATCACAGAGTAGAATAATAAAAAAATTGACAGTTCATCATCTCATATTGGTAGCATTGTTGTTTTTATGCGAATGTTGGCACTGAAAGGTTGTAAACCTCCTCAAAAAGTGTTGTATGAAGTTCCCTCTCTTAAAACGTAGTGATTATATTCTCTTTGGTGTGGGGTATCATTGGATAGGTCTTTTAAACTATTGAGGGTGTTCGAAGATCATTTTTTGATTAAGAGATTCGTTCCTTGTTCTACGCTCAAAGCCCGCCAGAAGACTACCTCAATCTTTCTTCTCCCTCTCTCACTGCTTTACCACCTTCACCCACCGACCCACCTGCTGCGTTAGACTCAGTATCATCTTGACAGATAGCGGACGGACCCCACCCAGGCAAAACGTCTGTGTTTACTCAAAAGTTTGATTGGAAACAGCCAAAAGTAAAATCCAATTAATCTATATAATTGTGTTGCATTAAACTATATTTTACCAATTAGCATTATTTGTTTGGAAGAAAACGTAACTCTACAAAAAATATTTTACCTAAAAACGGCTATATCTCGAAACCGGTTTTTTATTCTTGGTCTCTTTCTTCATAACTATGGTCAATTTGGTCTACTAATAAGTACTTATTATGCTCTTTTACGTCGTCTGTGTAAGGAATTTAAACATAGAGAACTAGAATGCTTATAAGTCTTAGTTTATCGACGTTTGTGAGAGGGATCACAAACGACGATAAACTAAGGCATAGCATATTTGGCATATGTCAACGTTATATGCACTAAGCAACTACGAATAATAATCAGATAGCATAATAGTTAGAGACCCTGACTATGAAGCTTAGATATGACGCGTTCGATCCCCGGTCGCAACAGATGTTTGTATGATGAATACGAATGTTTGTTTCCCGGGTCTTGGATGTTTTAATATGTATATAAGTTTGTATTTATCTAGATAAGTACATTTATCCGTTGTCTAGTACCCATAGTAAAGGCTTTATCTAGTTTGGGGCTAGGTCAATTTGTGTCAATTGTCCTATGATATTATTACTATTTTAATTCAATTCAATTAAAGACTCAATAACAATTTTAAGAAAAAAAAAAGAGGATTATGCTAAAATCATTTATTTAGACGTATTTATATTCCTAATAATTATACCTAATAAGTGGTATTGTTATATGAAATCAAGCTACGGTAAATATAGTAAATTTTTAACAAATGATTCAACAGTTTTTATTATCATCAGGCATCACTAGAATCACATCTCATTCTGTTCTCAGCCGTGGACCGTAAATAGGCTGGAGATAATGATGACGATCTGGAATCGGTTCGGATATCCATTGACTCCCAATCCAACTCCTCCGTAACACTCGTACTAATAATATTACGGGACTTAATAACGTACGCAAATTCAACATTGCTTGCAACAAAACATTGCTAATAATCGTTTTTTTTTTTTATAAACGAGTAATAATCTGCTATCTTCTGGACAACACTTAAAATAGGGATATAAGACGGAACTGAGATTCCTTGCGTCAAAACTTGCTGAAATATTCGTCTCTTTTTCGAAGCGAAACGTCACAATGTACTCACCGGCTGAAATTATCGCTCACCCTATTATTGTGTCAACTGTTAATATTATACCTAGTATGGTTTCGCAATATATAATAAAAAAATAGGGTGATCGATTAATTGTGCCAGTGAGTATAATTAAAGTCAATATTTAACTAAAATTAATCTATGGAGTTTTTATGAGGCGAGGATAAGTTTGCCGGCCTGAACTCGGGCAGGCAGTGGCGCTGCAGGTCGGGCCGCGAGCACTCGGTGAGGAACAGGCTGAGCACGATGGGTGCGCACGCTGGCACGCGCCGCGCCATCAGCCACTCTCGGTCGCGCTGCTTTATCGGGTAGCGCTTCGGCTCCGCGAAACAAACCGTCACGCTCTCATCCGAGTAGGGCGGCCTGAAAACATTTTAAACATGAAACTATCGCGAGACTCAACCATAGTGAAATAAAAGGGATGCGAAGATTTAAGAGCATGACTTGTGAAAAAGTACAGGCTATGAAACCTGAGAATAAACTTGATACTTAGTCCCGTTTATTTGGTACTTTGCACTTTGTATTTAGTACTTTTTAAGACTAAGGCAACCGGGCCAACAGCCACACAATTTTCCACAGTAAAAGTTTTATATTTTTAATTCAAATAGTAGTAAGAGGGGGATTCGATTTCATGTAATTTGGCTGAGTTTGAATTTGACGTTATTTTTCGGAGCCAAGACGGCGAATGACAGTTTGATATTTTTGACTCAAAAAATGGTCACGGGTGTCGATTTCGTGTAATTTGGCTGCGATAAGCTCAGATTTGATAATATTTTTTGGATCCAAGATGGCGGATTAAGTTTGTTATTTTTGAAACTGTTGTTTAATTTCCTCGCAATCGAAGCGAAAAACGTTCATAAAACCCATTTTCCACTCGACTTACCGTCTCGCGTAAAATGGGGCGTTTTATACACAATTGTACAATTTACAATAATAACATTACTAACTGTTCGTCAATGACTCTTCCGCCGCCCAGGTGGATGAACCTCGCGAGCAGCAGCCGGCGCGCGGCGGACACGTGCAGCAGCGCGACGACGCCGGCGAACGGCCCGGGCAGGCCGTGGTCGCGCCGCGTGCGCCAGCGGTTCGCCGCCACCGCCAGCGCGTGCTCGCTCGCGCCCACGCTCGGCAGGCACTCCGCGACCGGGTTGCCCCACTCGAAAGCTTCCTCCTGACAAATTATTATATCGCTATAGCTCATTAATACTCTTGCACGAGTGGCTTTCGTGGCTCTCGCCTTACTCCATGCACGCCAGCATCGGGACTGGGTATGCGTCGAAGGATCTTGCCTGAAGCAAATTTTGAAGACAACTTATTAACAGTGCCAGTTAAAGAAAAGCTTTTAAAATTCTGGTAATATAACTGGTGATTCGTTACAACTTCTTTCATACGAATCCCATTCTCCCTATCAATTACCGGCAAGAATGTCCCGGCAGCGGCGCTCCTGGCGATATACGCGGGGTGGAGTATCCAGCAACCAGCCGCAATTGAGCTCAGGATGCGTTGACTGCGCGCCGGCACCGTGCAAAGAAGATGAGTCGCCGGCGACGCGCTCGACTCGTCGCTCGCGGTCGCTCCAGCTTCCGTCTCCGCTTCCGCCAGGTCCGTTACCTTCCCCCCGAGTCGCAGTATCATCTCCACCGTCTCCTCGTGATTCTAAAACATTAACACAAAAAACCGCATTCAAAAAAACCTCAGAAAAAACATAAACAATACACTCTTTTTTTTCGGGCAGTCGTGTTATAATCCTCTAAAAATATGAAGTCGGTGCGGTGCGAGCAGAATATTCTTTGAATAAAGCACAGACTTCATATTTCTGCTAGGCCATAAAACTTATGGCTTTAGAGGATTATTTTGTTTCTTTTCTGAGGTTTTTTTGAAGGCGGTTTTACTTTTTGTGTAAAGATTTTTTTATTTCACAATTTTAAGTTACGTTAATATTTAAAATATTATCCTCCAACTCCTAACCGTTAAGGGGTCCTGCCATCATCACCTCATCAACACGAGATGATAACTACCAGACGCAAGTACAACAGCTTTCGCGTATAGCTTAGCGAATAGCTTTCGAAAATAATATGAAACACATGATAAGCGCCTATAACATTTGAAGGTTGCCCTCGATTTCCCTGGGATCCCATCATCAGATCCTGACGTGGTGACAATGGGACCAACTAGAAAGTATACCCTTTCAAACAAAACCGGCCTACGACGACCGGATAGCCTAGTGGTTAGAGACCCTGACTATGAAGCTTGAGGTCCCGGGTTCGATCCCCGGTCGGGGCAGATGTTTGTATGATGAATACGAATGTTTGCTCTCGGGTCTTGGGTGTTTAATATGTATATAAGTATGTATTTATCTATATAAGTATGTTAATCCGTTGTCTAGTACGCATAGTACAGGCTTTGCCTAGTTTGGGACTAGGTCGATTGGTGTAAATTGTCCCATGATATTTATTTATTTTATTTTAAAAAATATTTTTTGAAATCGGTAAAGCCGTCTTCGAGTAATCAGGACACATACGTAAAAAAAAAAAATTTCGGACGAATTGAGAACCGCCTCCTTTTTTTGAAGTCTGTTAAAAATCAGCAGGAGAGTTGACCTTAAAGGGTTAACAAAACTACAAGAAAAGAAACAAGCATTACTTACATCAACATTCGAAGAGAGCATGAATCGTTTCACTGAAGATTTTCTTGATGTAGCGTATGATTTTTCTTCATTCAAGGCGCTTGTTCGAAGGCGTTCGTTTTCCAGAAGAACTATTTCGTCAGGTACATCGTCCTTAGGGTTATGTTTCACGTTGTTACCATTGGAAAAAGAAAAGGCGTGAGCCACCGAATCGTTTTGGCCGCGGGCACAATCCAGAACAATATCTGCAATATCCGCCGTTACTTTCGGAGGACCATCATGCTTTAATGTTTTTTTAATATCAATTTTATTATCTTCCTGTAATGGAACCGTTGAAGGTAGGTTTTGTTTCAAGTAGGGTAGATTAGTAGCGGGATGTGAACGGACCATTTCTGCAGGTGCCGTTCGCATCCGTTTCGGTTTAGATATTTCGGCTGAACAGTCCAGATCCTTTTGTGACGGTGTAGTGTCATCCCAGCCGACAGTATTGGGTTGTGATTCTGCTCCGGGCTCGTATTCCATATCTACCAAGTCAAAAACATTATCATAAGGAGAGTTTGAATAAAGTCAACCAAATGACGATAGATCGAACTGCAATTAAACATTTGCTTAGAACTACGAATATCTATGGAAGCGTAACTAAGCCCAAAAAATGGCTCCACTAAACCAAATAGGTGCCGCTGTGGGTGGGGAATAATATATGAACAAAACAATGCGTCAGTCAGCCGTGACATTCGTGACATGCGGGCTTATGTCATGGGAGTTTCGATTGTGAAGGGCATGATTTGCGTATTTTAATATTTTACAAATATACTATCGTGTGTCGTGAGGTGGTGTAGAAACCATAGGGATATGAAAAAAGACCACAATTACTTACCTTAAGTAGGTAAATATACATTCTAAAAACCCATACTTCATGATTCACATCCTGACGGCTGAGCGAGATAGTTCGATGGTTCGACCGAACAATGTCGAGAAATGCCGAGCGCAGCCAACGAGTATCGTCGCTCATTGGCGAGTTTGCGATCTTAGATGTACGAAGTGATATGTGTACTTGCGTCGTGCGTGTTATAGGGTCATATTTATATCCATCTTTACATATAATAAAGCACAAGAAGGTCGAAAGTCTGTACATTGAAGATATTTAATATAATATTTAGTTCAAAAATTTGTAATGTATGATAGAATGATAATCTTCAAAATGATACCTACAATATTTTTTTCTGCCTAAAAAAATAATAAATACTCTAAATTATGCAATTTAAAATTAAACCAAGCATATTTTATAGATGATCAAACGAAAAATTTAGTATTTCAGCTACAACATTTATTTTTCTTTGCATTTCGCACCACAGACCTGAGAAACTAGTTTAGACAAAACGATATATAGCCATTCGGCAGTAGGTAATTGATTGCCCCATGCTAGTTGCCATAGCTGGCCAGTTCACAAGTATCCATATTGTGCGGTTATAGCTTTACCAGAGCGTTTTATCATGCATACTCGTTGCATGCTACTTGAAGTGGCCTAACCCAAAATTTTCCGCAATTCAAAAGAACTCGTATGGGCAAAATTGTGACGGACTCTATTTGAGTATCGACGGTACTCTGACTCAACCTCGTATATAAACTATGGCGAAATTGGAATAACCACTGTAGACCGCGTACCTATAAAGTTGTTTTTCTAATTTCGTCAAAGTTTATATCCGAGGTTGAGTCAGAGTACCGTCGGTATGTAGGTGCGATCTCAGGTGGTGTAGCTGTAGACTATAGCTAAACTGTAGCGAGATGTTACCGGGTCTTGCGCTGGAGGTGCGGGCGCGCGCGGTGGCGGGCGGCGGCGCGCGGCGGCCCGTCAGCGCGCTGCTCAGCCGCTGCAGCTGCGCGTCCACCGCGGCCGGCAGCGTGCTCGACGCACTGCCGGCGTGCCCGCCCTTGCCGCCCTCCGAATCCGACACCGAAGCCCCGCCAGCGCACTACATTTATAACATTATAGGGCATACTTTAGCTCGCTGCATATGATTGTACCCTCCTATACTTAGTACTTTATATTTCTTTACTGGCAATATATGGCGTATAAGCAATACTGAAAATTGTTACTTGCCTGATTTTCCGACAGTTTAGCAATCTTTGGTGGTGGAGTATTCGCTGGCTCCTGTGGATAAAGGTCATGTTATCAGGTGGCACTTCAAATTGTAGCAAATTAATATGAAAGATTAGCAATTTAGCATGTCGCGTTATGCCTGCGATTTATTGGGTACCCGTTTGTTTAAAAGAAGACGTAATGAGATGGACCATTTTGGGAAGTAAACATTTCAGGAAGCAGGCCTTAACCATACTGGACCATTTATGTCCTCATAACCGAATGCTATTTTACTCCAATCACGCTTATTTTTTGGTTTTAAAAATACACTTAGTACTATTTCATTTAATTAAGCCGTGGAGCGATGCGTTCTACAGACTGCAAACTTTATACCAACTTCATAAATAGCAGACATTTTACCTCCAATTCCAATTTTCTCGCTACATTTAGTTCAACAGACTTCTTATCAAACTGCGCCAGGAATTTGCCGTGCAAGTCCGACAGTGGCTGAAATAAAGAATAATAAATAATACAACAACAAGTGTCTCTCCGACCTCATCCTCATATTTACCGCGGCCCTAATTCAAATTGTAAGCCTGCAGAACTCACCGTGTCATCGTTGTAGTTCTGATTGTCTGCAGAAGGCAGGTCGCTGACGAACCCCCAGAGCCGTTTGCGAGCGTCGATCGATAAGCGGTTAGAGCCCGGTCGCAAGTCGCCTCCAATTTTACTGCTCGGTGTATTTCTTTTATTCTCAACTAATAATCAATCATAAAATAAAATTACACTTAAAACACACACAATAAAAAAATAATAATAAGTACATAAATATTACAGGGTAAGAGCGAGCGGTGCTCGCCAGGCGGTCTTGATGTAATAAAAATAGGACAGGAAAAGGTTAAGCGTAGCATACCAAAAATAAAACTGCCTGATGTTTTTGAGTTGACTGAATATTTGTGATGTAGTTACGTGAACTTACACGGATTCATTGGTGTCCTGATGGGATCTGAGAGCATTTCCCCTCTCTTCACAGCTTGCAGCCTGCGACGGGTGGTGGGGCTCAAGCGGTGAAGGTTGGGCGTCAACAACACCTCTTCTAAAGGCGGAGTTTGCATCGTGCGCTCCGGTTCGGGCTCTTGGAAAGATTCTAAAACGAAATTGTGAATTACTACGCGTTATTTCCATTCGCACGAATTTATGTCCTACTATCCTACTTCATTATTTGAAATAAACGTATTGAATTAATAAAGGTCTAATCCCAATAACAGATAAATATTTAAGGCCAATTAATATACTGCCATAAATACAAAGAGATTACACGTAGCCATCCCTTTACACATGCCTCATCGCAGGGCCGGGTTAACCATAAGGTAGGTTTAGACGGAGACTATTTTAAGACGCCTAAATTACGGCGCCAGTGTCTACCGTACAGCATATCGTCAGACCGTTTAGACAATGACAATAGGTATTATTGATTTATTATGTCTTCAAAATAAGCTGAAAAGTAGCCCGAAAATTGCATGGCCTAGGGGCCCCGGCATGGTTTATCCGGCCCTGCCTTAACGCCACTTTCTTTATCTATACCTATAAAACAGTACCGTGACTGACTGAATGACTAACAGACAACGCACAGCCTAAACCACTGGACCTAGAGACTTGACATTTTTCAAACATATACCTTGAGTATCCTAGAGGTGCACTAAGAAGGGATTTTTCGAAATTACCACGCGATATGAGAACTACCTAACCCATTTTGAAATATTTCACGAGGGCAAAGCCACGGGCCATAAGCTAGTACTTCATAAAATTTAACTCTTTCAACAAAAGCCCAACTGGTGTAAAAAATATAAATTTGCGCTTAGTTACATGTTACATTATATTAGTTTGCATTAATTTCCCAGAGGCGAGATGATTACCTTCGGACTCCTCTTTAGGACTATCTTCTTTGGGGCTGTTTTCTTTAGAGCTGTCTTCTTGGTCGCTATTGAACATTCCCATCCGCCACATAGTAATAAATCGTGTTGCAGGAGACAATCCCTCAAACTGTGCGTCTGAAATTAATCATTTTCAGATCAATATTGTGACTATAGACGTAAAGGTTAAAATGGTTACGTCTATAGCCACCTACAAGGTACATAAAGTGATTTAAATTTTCGCGATTTTCACACAGTATCATGATACTCGGGACTTTGTCGCGTAAAAAATATATTTAAATTTAAATACCTCTACGTTGCGGACGCGACGTTGCGTCCATAATCTCGTGGTTGTCCCTTCGAGACCATGGACGCAATGTCGTGTCCGAACCGTTGAGACATTTAAATTTAAATGTATTTTTTTACGCGATTAAGTCCCGAGTATCATAATAATGTAGCACAAGGTAAATATTTACTTTTATTCCTCTTTTTATTCTTCTGGGGCTGGTTGTTAATCACTGTGGCGGGCAGCCGCGAGCGGGCGAGGGAAGGTGGAAGCATTTCTTCAACAGCTCTGGGGAGTGAGCTGCGAGCTTCGACAGCTGTTTCCGACTGGGGCAACGCTGTGTCAGGTTTATCGGAACTTGAATTAGGTGCGTTCGATTCCTGCACGTCATCGCATGGCACATCAGCGCTTGGAGATTGCCCTGAAAGAAGTAAATTTAGAAAAAACTAACAATTTAATGGCCTTGGCCTATCAATGTCAATGTGACGAAAAAGGAGAAACGAACTTTAACGTCATTTTAGTTAAAATAGGTTTACGAATAACAGGGTAAGTATCACCGAACTTGCTTTATTGTAAAATAGTATATGAGTAGGAATTAAAATTTATTTCTCAATGAAAAACGAATGAAAAGGCGTAATTGTATTGTGTACAAATTTCAAAAAAAATCCACACCATTTTGGCCGTTTTCAGAGCGTTTGCTAACAGTTGTGGCATCGGCGTCGAAGTGCACAGCTTCGGTATCGACGGAGTGTTCGCGCTCGGGCAGGCGCGCGCCGGCGGCGGCGCAGGCGAGCAGCCAGCCGGCGCGCACGGCCGGCACGCCCCACTTCACGGCGCCGGCGTACTTCGCGCCGCTGGCCTCCTTGCAGATCAGATGCGTCGACGCCAGCGCGCTAGCGGTCGTCCGCCGGCAAAACTGTTGTTGCGTGCTAAACATTTACGTTGAGCTTAGAGTTTGTAAAGATGCTTGTACAGTGCTACTTATTCTACGATAAAAACTAGTCTTAAAATAGTAGTTTATGCAACTGTTACATAATGAGGGTCCTTTAACTAAGTTCTAATTATGTAGAGTTGCATACATTACTACTCTACACACATATTATAAGTTCTCTACGATGGGTTCAGAAGCCAAAGGCATAATAAAACTGTCACGAATTTGGCTGTATTTTTTTTCAATTATAGACAAACATACCAAGCTGAAGTTTCGTACTGACTTTTTTTTTTATTGAGGCCTATTTTAAATTGTATTGGTTTTTGAAGATGAAAATTGAGTGTCGTGAATAATGATAATTATCTACGGTTTTTGAACGCATAATAGAGGACTTACGATATTTGTGTAGATAATAGCACTTTTTGATACAAGTGCGGAAAGTATGTCAGTCCTGCGGTGTCTAGGCACGAGCCGTGAGGCGAGGGTCGAGACTCAGGACGAGTAAAAATGACACTTCCGCACGTGTACCAAACGACGTTTAATACATTTGCGAGAAAATTACAATGAAACCAGAGGCTGTGAGCCTGCGGGAGCTTCCCTGTCGTGGAGGAGATGGAAGGTGTAGGCGGCCTAGTGCCGCCGGCGCCTTGGAAAAGTAAAAAGCAGTGTACGAAAAATCCAACTTTCCACATGATACGTAGCCACAAAAAGTACCACTTTTTGAGCAACTGTATTAATAAAAATACAACTTACGTGGCACCAAGCATTTTGGCTACCTCGTCGAGGAAGGCGCGCTCGGCGCCGGTGTAGGTGCTGATGCTGGCCACGACCCCGCGCAGCGGCGCCCCGCCCGCCGCCGCCAGCTTCACAGGCCGGTGGTAGTACTCTATGCCAACCAGCGCTTGGTGCGACAGACAGTCTTTCTATCAAAAGAATATTAAGTAAGCCTGTTACTAGAGCAGAAGGAAAAACGAACTATCACCCTAACTGCTTATCCCGTTCTTTTAAGGCCGACGGTCACCAGCGGCACGGCGCTGAACTTATCTTGATATACTCAGCTTTGTTACGAAGGGCACACGGAAAGTACATGCCTAGTCACATTTTTATAAAACGAGATTTTAAACCGAAAATGTAGAGCACTCAATAGAATATCAATAGTACTTTGACTCAACCTCGTATATAAACTTTGACGAAATTGTAATAACCACCTTGGGTTCGCGGACTAGAGTGGTTATTCCAAATTCGTCAAAGTTTACATACGAGGTTGAGTCAGAGTACCGTCGATATACGTACCACTGTTACAGATACAAATATTTATGTACCTAACTAGTCTTTTTTATAGCTTTAAAAAAAGATGCATACGAAAATTATATGGATAATATACATCGTTCCAAACTTTTCGTGTATCTTTTATATTGTGTTAATATCGTCACGAGGACAATGAGGGCTTTTGCGAATCAAAAATCCGCTAGGATCGTTAATGTCGAGTGAAGACTATCTGTCATTCTCCATCAGTGAGAGACAAGCTAGAACCTTTACTGGCCTATGATTGGTGGAGATTGACAAATAGACCTCACTCGACATCAGTGATCGTAGCGGATCTTTGATTTCCGTTGGTAATGAGTTTGCTTCTCACTTGAATCTTATTTAAATTTTACTGCTAAACATCGCATGAAAACCCTATAACCCCTTAGACACCACTCACTACAGTCACTAAGTATCATCTTATTAATTATAATAAGGTAAATAACACAAAAGCAGGAAATATCAGAATAATAGTGACGCAACTTACCAATTTTAACATGATATCGAAATTCTTTGTGACGTCTTACTTAAAATAAATCTTAAATAAAACATACTTTGGCAATAAAAGCAGTTGATAAATCCCAACTTAGCACTATGACAAAATTCACCTGTTAGGCTCCAGTAGTATGTAATCTGGCTATCTAGTAGTAGGGAATCTGGCTAGGAATAATGTCAGATGTACATTTCCTTACTCTACGCCACAAATTTCATATTTTCTTAGTGCCTATTTCCTCCCATATATCTAGCGGATTGACTCTTCACACAGTACTGATAAATTGAAGTTAAAAATAAATCCTTAAACATATAACAGACACACAGAATAATATGAATGACACAAATTGCAGAATGCCAACATTAACAACCATTTACCAAGATTACATTTGACATATAATGCGACCAAAGTTAAAATGTCATCATAGCTACGCGATTTAGTGCGGAGTTAAGACGCTTCCTTGAGAGGCTGACCTTGATTTTTCAAAATTCGCACCGATTACGTAAATTACTTATTATTTTTTTAATAATCTAAATAAAGGCCCGGTGCCCAGCAGTGGGACGTAAATAGGCCGATGATGATGATTGTGATGATGATGATGATTATAAAAAGATATTTTAATAATGTTAAACATAGAAATCCTAGCCTATTAAATTATCTATACATTGGTGTATGTCACAAGTCAAAGTAAATTATGCTTATGATGTAGTAACAGAATATTAATTGCAACTTGACTTACTTGTGATGCAGATATCAGTATTAAATAGGAAAAAAAAAATTAAACATAGAAAAACAAGTTAAGATGTTATGGATACTTAATGCATTTATATATTTTGTTTTTATCGTTTAAATAATTTACAGAAAGGCTCTAATAAGCAGCCATTTCAGCGTCTGGGTCAGGTAAGCGCCTTAATGCTTTTTGTTTTTCTAGGATTGTATTTGTTAGTAGTTGACAGAAAATACACTCGTAATTTCTTTTTTAAGGAGCTTAGAGCAGGAAAAGAATGGAGATGTTAAAGCGCGATTTCCCGTCTGGCAAATCTCTTACATTAAGTCTGACCAAAATGATCAGGGTCTGTTGGTTGTGTGCGTGTTTTTGGCATTTGTGTGACAGTTTTGTTTTACTGTGCGTTTATAGGAATGTAACAAATTTTGACAGGAGCTTAGACGTGTGCTGTAGAGGTGTGTGTTCCTCGTCCCCCTCAAGAAGTGGCAAAAAAGTTGTAGTGCATAGATAAGCCAAAGGCGCCTCCCGTCTGTCTGCTTTATGATATGGAGTGAAAACGGACTACTTCTACAGTCAAAAACCCATGTGACCCACACCGCCTGTATTAAAGTAGTAAATGAACAGTGCAGTGTTCCTGAGATTCTTTCACTGCCAGCAACGCATATATGCGTTTTCCTGACTTTCACCCGATGCCTGTCGCAATTTTACAGGTAATTTGAACGCACATGTGCGTTTGCGGCACCTGAAAAACTCTCAGGCCAAAGGGGTTTCAGCGAATGCGTTAAGTCACATATCACACGTCAATTTCACGTGTTACTTCGCATCTATGGTTTTTCACCTCCACATAAAGTCCCAGTTAAAACTAACACAGTGTATAGTACAAGCGTCTTACCACCCAGAACACAGTGACGGCTTCCGCCCCTTTGGTGACAAGGTTTTCAGTGTCAAAGTCGAGCGGCACGAGGGCGTGGGAGCCCCCTGCGCCCGCCGCCGCCACCACGCCACCCGCCTCGCGGATCTCTGCCCCGATCTCGCAGATTGCATCCATTCCCAACCCTTGCACTTCAAATACTATGTCTGTAATAATGAACACACCCAATAATGTGCAATAATCTGTAATAATGAGCAAGACCATACAGAGTCGTACAAACATTGCTGAAAAACTTTTAGTAGGTTACATAGTACTTTAAAACGAACTAAGGAACTCTGGCTTAGTTAGTTACCCTCTCACCGTGGCCTACAATACTTGAGAACTTACTTACTTTGCAGCTCTACTTCGGCTTAGAGCTCATAAAAAAAATTACACACTTATGGACTTCACATAAAGCAAATCTTACTCATTGCGATAATAAAACAATTTAAGAAAAAGCCGTGATAGCCTAGTGGTTCGACCTATGGCCTCTCAAGCAAAGGGTCATGGGTTCAAACCCCGACCCGCACTTCTGAGTTTTTCCGTAATTTATGTTACATCTGTAATTTATCATGAGCTTTTCGGTGTAGGAAAACATCGTGAGGAAACCTGCACACTTCTGCAAAGAAATTCAATGATGTGTGTGAAGTTCCCAATCCGCACTGGGACATAAAGAAGGCTGGTGATTCCATTGGTTAAGATTATTATTATTGTTGTATGTCGCACCCATTCACGGGATAACAGTGTCCCGGACCTTTGGGAGGCCTGCGCGGAGCCGAAGCCAACGCGTTGAGTCCCTTATGAAAATTTAATGAAGAGTGAGGGATACATCGAAAAATTATTATTATTATTGCATAAGAGCTTCATACCAAATTTTAAGTTTCTTGAACAACTGGAAGTACCCTATAAGTTTTGATGCAACCGCAATTTGTACGAAAACAACCTTTTCATCTCACTCACTCGGAAAGGCTGTCATTATCAGGCAAAATCTGCGTGGAAAATCGGTTTGGAAAATGGAAAGAGTTTTTGAAATTCGAACGTCACATTCATCGAGTTCAACGTCAATTTCATTGGCTGCGAAGGGCTCAATTTGATGTTTTTTTTTAATGGTTTAAACCCTTGCTGTTTGAGCAAGGAGGTATGATTAATGATTTTTTAACATTGTTTTTTGATCCAAAACGGCAGCTGAGAGTTTGACTTTTTTGACGAAAAAATTGGTCATGTGTGTCGATTTCGTGTAATTTGACCTAGATGCGATCAAATTTTATATTATTTTTTGGATCCAAGATGGCGGATGACAGTTTGTCATTTTTGCTACAAAAAATTGTCGTGGGTGTCGATTTCGTGTAATTTGACCTCGTTGCGATCAAATTTGAGATTATTTTTTTGGATCAAAGATGGCGGATGACAGTTTGTCACTTTTGACACAATAAATAGTCATGGGTGTCAGTTCCGTGTAATTTGACCTCGTTGCGCTTAAATTTGAACTTATTTTTTGGATCACTTTTGACACAAAAAATAGTCATGAGTGGCGATATCGTGTAATTTAAAATTGATGTGCTCAAATTTGACTTTATTTTTGGGCTCCAAGATGGCAGATGACAGTTTGTCACTTTTGACTCAAAAAATAGTCATGGGTGTCGATTCCATGTAATTTGACGTCAATGCGCTAAAAATTGACGTTATTTTTTGGATCCAAGATGGCGGATGACTCTTTGTCACTTTTGACACAAAAAACAGGACTTCATGACTAGGTAATTTGTTTCCCGTCTCCGGTGATGACGAATTTGCCATTATATTTAGGATTCAGGATGGTGGATGACAATTTGTCATTTTTAACACAAGTTTGAATGTGTGTTTACTTTTTTAATTGGCAATTTAATAACGTCAAAGTATCATCCGGCATCTTGGATTCAAAAATAATATATTTTTAATCATTACAACATGTTTTTCTCTCTTCTACCATTTTCCTCGCTGTAGTGAGATGAAAAGTTGTGTGTTTCGCTTGGCTGCAAAGTTGCTTTGCATCTCGTGCCTTGAAACCCTCGCTGCGCTCATGATTCTTTTTTTGAACCTCTCGCTTCGCTCGTGGTTCAATTCTAGAATCCTTCGCTTGCTCGGGTTTCAAACCAAGCACTCGGGCCAAACAATAACCTTGCAGCCTTGCATAACAAATAACTATTTTAATGATTGATTGCGTGGACATAGAAGTTAGATTTTTCACAGCTTCATGGGACTGCAGGTTTGAGTATTTGGTATTAATTTCAACTTGCTACCTCCGACGCGCTCCAGAGAAATGGGGTCTTGATAAACAGACAGAAAGACGGACAACAAAGTGATCCTATAAGGATTCCGTTTTTCCTTTTGAGGTGCGGAACTCTAAAAACAATAAGGAACAATATGATAGAAATACATTATTTATGGAAGACAACCGATCACTATAATGAGACAAAAAACAGGCGGGATACTAACCTTTGAATATGTTGTCCATAACAGTGTAGTCTGATTGAGTTATAACCGTATGGTCAGTAACTTCAGTAGTTTTCTTCTCCTGCACCGGTTCTAAGGACTTTGTAACGATTGATGACGTGTTCGGAAAATTCTCTGAAATAATAAACTTGCTTTTAAATTAGTTTATCAACGTTTTATTGTTACTAGCGTTTGCTCGCGACTTCGTACGCATAAACAATAACGTACTCGTAAGTAATACAAATACCGGTTTTTAATGGAAGAAACTGATGTTGTTGTTTTTTTTTCTGTGAACCCAATGAAACTACTTACTTAAATGTTGAAAACTACTATACAACATTAACATTCTACAAACATACAGTTCTTGACTGACATTGGCTACCTACTTTTCCTCGGGAAAATTCCCAGGGGATAGAAACAAGTTAATTTTGCATTTGGACCGATTAAAATCGACCGAATACGTAATAGAAAGCTAAGTACACTGTTTCTGATTGACATAGGCTACTTTTATCCCGAAGTTGAATTCAGTTATTTTTATCCGGCGGGAATTTGGCATTTTCCCGGAGAAATAGTAGCCTATGTCAATCAGGGATAGTGTAGCTTTTACTAAATACCTAAACCCTACATAAAGCACAGCCGTCTTCTAACTTTTTAAAAATAACTCACAATACTAGAGTGCCCCTCCACCAGAGATGTGCTATGCTACGTTGCTATGGATGCGCTGATATCCACCAATCAAATTCATTGCTCCATATAGCATAGCAGTGGTAGAAACGGGTGCAATGAATATGCAAAAACGAAGACTTTTAGAATTATGTCAACTTTTTCATGACTTTGAACGTCCCACTACGGGACTATCTCGCATAGTCGTGGCCGGGCCGTAAAAGTGAGAATTTACTGTTAATGTTATTAGGCATCTTGGGTACAGCTCAAATGTTCGGTAAATCAATCAGAATGTGCCATCTAGTACTGGTAAGGACCAATGGTTATAAGGATAAGGGTGAGTGAAAATTCAGTCAGATTCAGATAAAACTTACGGCTCAAGTAGTGATTGACGATCGGGTCCTCATGCTCGTCAAAGCCGGGCGGCGGCGGCGGCGGCGCGGCGCGCGCAGTGCGGAGCAGCTGCAGGTTGCGCTTGCTCATCGGGGACGCGCTCTCCGCCGTCGGCCGCGCTTGGCTCTTTTCGGGCGAGGCCGGCGGCACGTTTATGAGGAACTGCAGAGAAGAGATTACGTCAAATTAAACTGTTGTACCATTTTCATTAAACAGATAATTGTGTTTAATAACAATAACAACTGGTTATCTGTTTGGAAATTTGATAAAAGTAATAGTTGGGTATGAACAGCTAATTTTCAAAACTTGGATATATTGGGTATAGTGGCAGACGTAGCTAAATGAGCACCGTTGCTTATGAAAACTCAGTGTCAGTAATTGTATCGACTGTCATAGGCAGACTTATAACTCTTAGACACAGGATACGTTTTTAAAAATAAAATAAAAACTTCAGACAGGGGTTCAGTAAGTCCATGTGAGCACCCCTGTGAAGTTTTTTTTAAAACATAAATAAAAAAAACATTCTCCCACATAATATTGTCCACCACCAGAGGCTATGAATACAATGAGAGAATGTTTTTTTTTTTCAAAGTGAAAACTTTATAGGGGTGTTGCTTTTGACTTTTAGACTTGATCAACCCCTGGCTGAAGACTTGGCGGTTCATTAATACGAACCCTGTATAGGGTGGGCAGAGTTACTCTTATACGTAGGTACACTTAATTTTTAGGATCCTACTAATGTTATAAATGTGAAAGTAACTCTGTCTCTCTGTCTGTCTGTTTGTTTGTTACCTCTTCACGGGAAAACCGCTGCACCAATCTAAAAAAAAATCTAAAATTGGCCGATATTTTCTCAGACTTTAGCAGCACAAGACGTTTTGAAGAATGTATAATTATTAAAACAAATTGATCAAGCGAAAAGCGCTCCATAACCAATTTGCCGTTCCTACACAAAATAATTTTCATGAAGCAACTGTCATATTTGCCGCCGAAACAAAATGGCGGCAAAAAAAAAGTTGCATACCTCTAAGTTGCCCACCCTGTACAAGAATAAGCTGTCTCGCCTATCTCTAGTATGGATAGAGTACCGACAGCGCATCGCCCACCTCCGCTTCATCCAAGATTCGTCCGGCCTCTATACTCCGCAGCAGCCAGAGCGGCGAGAGCACGGGCACGGCGGGCAGCGCGGCGGCGGCGGCGGTGGCGGCCGCGGGCGCTGCCACCGCATGCGTCACGCGCTCGTGCGGCGCGTCGTACCGCACTCCGCCGCCGCGCGACACGCACGCCGCTGCGCGCTCGCGCGATACGCCCTCTAGCCCCGACACCCAGATCTGTTGGACCACAAATAAATAGTCCTAAATTAAGCAGAGCTTGTGTTATAAGTACCTACTCGGCAACGGGGAAACATATTTATATTGATGTGCATACATAAATATATAATAAACACTAGCTGTTGCATGCGAATTCGTCTGCGTAGAATTCTGTTATAGTTATCCCGCGGAAACTATACATTTTTGCGGATAAAAAAATAGTTTACGTTTTAATAGGCTATAACATACATTCCAAATTTGAATCAAATCTATTCGGCCGTTTCAGAGTGAAGATGTAATAAACATACAATACACACAAACTCACTGACTCGGGTTGGAATCCATCATATTAATATCCTTTGTAATATTTGTAAATTTCATAATAACTTTGATCATAATGATCTTTTGGAATAATAACGTTTGCCCTAATGTGCCTTAATATTGTTTATCCTGATATTGAACATCCTAATGCTTATTTGAACTATCTTCTTAAGTATTAATGATCATGTTAATCATGTACATATCCTAATACTTACTGGTTGCCATAATCATCTATGCACTAACTTGTCATAGTATATATTTGTCATAAAAGTCATAATAATTATTTATACCTATAAGACAGTACCGTGACTGACTGACGACAACGCACAGCCGAAACTACTGGAAATTGAGACTTGAAATTTGGCAAACATATACCTTGAGTATCCTAGAGGTGCACTAAGGGATTTTTCGAAATTCCCACGGGAAAGGGAATTAGCCCATTTTGAAATATTTTACGGAGGCAAAGCCGCGATGCATAAGCTAGTATACTATAAGTATGTAGAGATACTAATCTGTAATGTTCATCCTAACCTAACCTACTTTTCTAACAGCGGTTCGTTTGTGTAGGGGTCGCAATTTTAACCCGACCTAATCTACTTTTCTGGCAGCGGTTCGTTTCCGTGGAGGTCGCAGTTCTAACCTAACTGAATTTATTGAAATAGATTTGTGAAAATCTTAACAAAATCCGTTCAGTAGTTTATACGTAATGCGTGGTGAAACAAACAAACATTTTGAAAATGTTTTTCATATGTCCAGTTACTTATTTTAAGTCAGATCGGTTTTTGGCCTTGACGATTTTATTATAGGTATATATATATATGTATCTATACATACCTATAATAAAATCGGTAGGCCTTGTAGCCCGATAACAAATAAATATAGAAATATCTGAAGTTGGGACCACAAACTTCATAGTTAGGCTAACTAACAACTAGGCTACTCGGTCGCACACGATATTCACAGTAATCCTTCTGATCGTCTGGGAGATTAGTGAATAAGTAGGTACTCGAATAAATATACTTACACAAAACCCGTCAAAGATAGGTCCAGCCTTCTTGATGTTAGTCATGTCAAACTTTTCAAATTCTTTTACAATTTCATCTGGAAAACTTGTAGAGTCCGTTTTCGATTCCTGGTGTAACTAAAAATAAAAACATATCATTAAATTATCAACCCCATGATGGATTGTTGGCAGTTGACCCACCGCGCGCGAGGAAGTATAGACTATTTTGACTATTTTCGGGCTCAAAACACGTACGTACGTAGATTAGTTGCCGTGTTAAAGAGGAGAGAAATACGGCGGTGGGACAGGTGTCTAACGAACTATAACCCATCGTTTATTGGAGTAACGGCGCAGTGTAGCCTTGGTCATGTACAGATTGATTTTTAGATATTCATAGTACTATCTTACTTTTGTGTTCTCTGAAAGTGCGTGAATATCTGTCGCCCCTGTTTCATCTATAAAATTTCTCGGACGTCCAACTTTTGTGATACGGGAAAAGTTTAAGCCTGTTAAAAAAACGGGAGATAAGCGAAAATATGTTAGGTGTTTACATCATGGTACTTTTCAATTGATATCATAAAAAAATTACATACTCATGTCAGGCAACCTATTTTCCGTAATAGGTGATGATGTGGACGCCGTGCAGATCTTGTACCGGGCCACGGGCACCGCAAACCCCAACGCGGCGGAATCTTTAATCCAATGCGGTGTAACGCACAGTTTACCATATTCTATGGCTGCTTTGCATTTATCACTTCCAATATTATCCCTGCAGATATTTAAAAATAATTATTTATTCTCACTTTACATTTATTCTGTTGTAGAATTTTTATAGTTACACGAACCAATTCTTTACTTGGTACCAAAAATTTACATAAAAAATCAAATTTTAAACAAACTGTGAAAGCAGTCAAATTTATTTCTTAATAATTAACACCGCAAATAATTGATTAACTAATCATAAAAAAATCAGCCTCCTACTAGCTACACATTTTTATTATTATCGTTTTTGTAGGTCATCATGAGTGGTTACCGCCAAAAAAGTAAACTTTATCGTCCTGTGAAAATAAAAAACTTTCCAGGATATTAATGTTCCGATTACTTTAAAAACATGCTTGATTTGTTTACTGTCATTAAAAATAAAAATTACAGCATAATTGCAACAATTAAAAAACTGTTACTGGTCAACATGTTGACTGAACAAAAAAAGTTTCTCGTTAGAAGTAGACAATTATGGAAGTTTATTCTTAGATGAAATCATTTTTTTTTTTTTCAATTTATGTTTTTTAAATAAAAAAGCAAATAAAGACACTAACTAAAGAGACATTTTTTGAGATAAGGTGCTTGAAAAACACGGGCAAGAGCGTGTCGGACACGCCGGATAGGGTTCCTAAGCCATTACGAAAAAGCCCTGGCATAGATAAGATACCTAATTTAATAGTACAGTATTGCCGAGGCCCGGAAAGTAGGAAATTGCCTGACGAGGTGGTTTCGTGGCAGGACCTAAGAACACTGTATGCCTAATATCAGCCTTTAATCTTCTTTTGTTTCAGATTTATTCACGAAAATGCTAAAAAATCAAGGTAAATTTTAAACTATTATTTTAGCTAATCCAAGCAAGCGAGGGTAACAAAATAAAATCAGAATTGAGAAGAATAGAATAGGGCTAATGATGCATGTTTTTTGGTTACCTTCACATGCTTGGTTTAGCTAAAATCACAGTTTAAAAATTACCTTGATTTTTTAACATTTTCGTGAATAAATCTGAAACAAAAGAAAATTAAAGGCTAATATTAGGCATACAATGTTCTTAGGTCCTGCCACTACGTACTCCACCTAAAAGTATTACCGAATCCCTCACTTCCAAAAAAATTAAAAATCTCTTATTAACTTATCCTGCTAGACCCTTTTTCGAGCATCTTATCTCAAAAACAACTAGACATGCAGAGCTGTAGGTTGGCTTCAATTGTTTCAAATTTAATATGCTTTCAAAATGATAGTAGCAACTAATGTCAAAAGCCCATAGTTTTTGAAGTGAACTGCAAAAACTGAAAACTGGGAAAAAAATTGCAGTTTTTCACGTATTACGCAAACAACACAACTTTTTTTGCGTGCAAAAAGTAGTTTAATGTCCATTTTCATCAACGACTCCTGAAATTTAAGGGATCCCTTAGCTCTTTTAACACCTAAGATCAATTTCCGTTTCCCCAACGCTTAAGGAACACCTAACTGCTAAGGGGGCCCCTTAAGTTTAGGGGCTCGAATATTGACCCCCTAGCGTTAACTGACAGTTCGCGCAGTCGCAGATGCGTTTTAGTTTATACAGGTTATCGTGCATTTGTTCATGCAATAATTAACTTGATTGATAAGATTTATATAAAATGGAAAACTATTTAAATTATTTTGTAGAGTTTGGAAGCTGTTGAATCATTGGATTTAATATTCACATCAAACTTGGATCAGACTGAAGATCAGATGATTTAACAAAGTATGACAGGTAGTAAAGATTTTTCTACTCGTAGAATGTCGAAAGAAAGCGTGCTTTTCATGCTTGAAAAAAATTAACATTATAGGTACTTAATTGGAATATAAGGATAACTCAGAACAGAAGAAGAATAGTTCTGTATAAAGGAAGACCTCATCGCAGCTGGACGAATGCCTAATATTCATCATCAGTCTATTAATGACCCTCAGAATACAAAACAAACCAGAAGCCCCGTTCAATTATAACAGCACGCCGCGGACTGTGTCAATTTTTTATTGATTTTGCTACATGCAGGTAGGAACCACACGAGAAGGGATTACTTAATTAACATTGTCATTCGTAGGTACAACATGTCACGATACGCTGCGTGCACGGAGATGACTACGCGAACCTATTTAAGTGTATTTTTAGTTGCTTCAGTTAAGGCGCGCTCGCGGGTTCTGGTCTGTTCTGTATTATACAGGAATCGAATAACACAATACTTTGAAAATATGTACAGTTCATGAATAAATTAACTACAATCATCACACCGAAAGTTTGAAAAAAAAAATTGATACTTAGTTATAATAATATAAACTGTCACTGTAAGTTCTTATTTCTCTGGATGGCAAAGATAATGCCATACAGCCTAGTCAAGATTTAAAAATAAGAAATAAGAGTACATGGTTTACATATGTCAGTAGTGGAAGTGGTGGCATGTTGAGCGGTTGTTGTTGTGCTTCGTAAATGGCCTCGTGGAGAGTGCCGAAACGCGTCAGCGTTTAGTTTAGTGGTGGTGGTGATAGTTGGGTCTGTGTGGCATGTGTTGATTCGTGTAGCAATGGAGGCGGAGGTGTTGCATGGAAACATACATTTGCCGCACAGATATAACTATTTGTCATTAGTGGTCGCGGATGAGCAAAGTAATTGTTTTTAGTTCATAAGAAATAAAACGTCAATTTAGTATTAATAATATATTTGTCTAGTTTTTCTATGTTTTTAACATGTTGGTAAGTTATTTGTCTTAAAAAAAGTTATCGATACAAAACCGGTTTTAGAAATCACTATAGCTAAAACAAACCGTCACTTAGTTAAGTAACCGCTGTTAAGGTGTTATCTAAGATGGTGAAAATGAAATTAGATAAGGGAGAGATATAAGGGGCCACTTAGAATAGGGGTCCCCTGACTAGGTGATAACTTAGGTGTCGTTGGTGAAAACGGGCATCATTCTCCCCTAACCTAAAGGGTCCAAATGACATACCAAAAGAGCAGCTTTACATCGCATTTTGCATTTTTAGGTTTTTTTTATTTTTAAGATTTTACTGGCCTAGTAGAATGATAGATTAAACAGGCGAGGCTAATTAAAATCGTTATTTTGCGTCTAAGAGATGCTCCTACGAATAGTTATTTAATATCACTATTTTTATGTTACCCATTGCTTATAATCATAAATTAAAAACAATTAATTTGCCTATCAGCGATCACACGTGTAAAATAGCTAGGTCTATGCGACAGACGTATGTTTCCATGCAACACCTGCGCCTCCACTGCTACACAAATCAACTCATGAAATGCAGCCTCAACTATCAAAATCACAACTACACCTACCATACGCTGACGCGTTTCCTGTCGGGTAGGGCAACTGGTAGCATGCTGAACGGTTGTTTTGGTGCTCTGAGAATAAGCTCGTAGAGGTCCGAAACGCGTAAGCGTATAGTGTAGTGGTGGTGGTGATAATTGGGTATTAATAATTGTTTTTAGTTTACCCAATGCTTGTTAAACTAACCTTGATAACACAAGAACATCCGTTGTTTCGCTTAGAAACGCCCTAGAGAATTCGCCGCCGTTTGCATTAACAAGCTTCATTATAAGCTTTTTCTCGTGCACTGAAAGACCTGACGTAGTAATTTGAAGATTGGCGAAGGGCGGCAGGCGATGGCTATGAAATTCTGATGATGACCCGTTGATATCTAACTTTAGGGACGCTTCCCAAACAGCCTGCACCCAGGCTTCACGCATTACCGGTACACCTCTTTCAGTAGATTTCTGAGAAATAAGAAATTAGTATTTAAAACTTAATTAAGTAGCTAGTACCTTCCACAATTTGAATTTTTAGTCACCATCATTTTAACTAAAAAATACTTTATGATTAAAAGACGAATTTTGTTGCTCAAGTGCTGTTGTGGAACAGAAAGGAATTATTTCTGTTTCATGGCTGGTTGTTGCATGGTTTATTTAGGACCATGTTTTTTTTAATGCAGAGGAAACTTGATAGGAAAACAACATGTAGAATTCTATTCTTTTGCGCTTTAGGTCAATGATTACAAAGTTAAGATATGTTACGTTCCTAAAGTCTGTGCTGTGTAAAGCTCAGAGACATCGACGTGACAGAACCTCTGTCGTAATTGACAGGCCGCTGTCACTCAAACTCGAATGATATTTTATTGTTGCGATAGTGTTTTACGGTGGTACAGTCGAGTTCTCCAATATCTATACAGTCAACCGTTCAAAAATATCTATACACAGACCTTATTGGCAGTTACATAACCTTTGGCTGTACAGATATTGGAGAACTCGACTGTACCTGAATACATTTCCCTTACTGTACACTCACGGGCCACCATACAACCCTTTCATAGTAAAGTAACGCCACGTCAACAAACAAATTTCAATAATATTTTGACATTGACATTTTGCGACAAGGTTCTATTGCGGCTTAACAATTAAAGTCCGCTAGGGTACAATCGAATATAAAAAGAAGTATCTACTTTTCACCTTAGTGCATTGTTACAAGGTACGCGGGTCGGTATCAAAACGACTGAATCTACAAAATGACCTGTACTATATATGGATTAGATCGCGAAACGACCACAGATGCAGAAAGTCTATATCTCATTAAAAATTACATGATAGTAAAACGACTACCGAGCAGAACGCCATCATCTCGGAATGGCTTAGTATCCTCCTGTCACAGGTATATTCATATACCTACTAGGAGGTCTCTAACCTTCTTGCACGTTTCTATGGATATTGATATAAATACACTTTCATTAACCGACTTCAAAAAAAGGAGGAGGTTCTCAATTCGTCGGAATATTTTTTTTTTATGTATGTTCCCCGATTACTCGAAGACGGCTGGACCGATTTCAAAAATTCTTTTTTTGTTTGAAAGGTTATACTTTCTAGTTGGTCCCATTGTCACCAAGTCAGGATCTGATGATGGGATCCCAGGGAAATTGAGGGCAAACCCCAAATTTTATAGGGACGGATCATGTGTTTCATATATTTTCGAACACTATTAAAGTACTTGCGTCTGGTAGTCATCATCTCGTGTTGATGAGGTGATGATGGAAGGTACAACTCCTTAACGGTTAGGAGTTGGAGGTTAATATTTTAAATATTAACGTAACTGAAAATTGTGAAATAAAAAATCTTTTAACAAAAAGTAAAACCGCCTTCAAAAAAAACCTCTGAAAAAAAAACATAAAATAATCCCCAAAAAGCCATGAGTTTTATGGCCTAGCAGAAATATGAAGCCGGTGCTTCATTCCAAGAATATTCCGCTAGCACCGCACCGACTTCATATTTCTGCTAGGCCATAAAACTCATGGCTTTTTGGGGATTATTTTATGTTTTTTTTCTGAGGTTTTTTTTTTGAAGGCGGTTTTACTTTTTTTTTCATATTAATATTGTATACAGGAAGTAAAATTTTATTAATGGGACTACGAGAAACAAGTCTCACTCGTGAACCAATTGATGGGACGAATAAATAGGACCACGGAGAAAACGGGGATAAAATAAATTGCGTTTGAGAAACGAACCGGTTGCAAAGTTGGTCGTCATGTCACTCTCAAAGAGTAGTTGAAGTGAACTGTCAGAAACAATGATATTATAAGGGGTGTAGTTAATTTTTTTGTTCTAGTTTGTTTGTGGCTGGTACTTTAACGCACATGGACAACTTTACCGTACAAGACCAGAGGTCGTTTGGCAGTGTCTTACCCAACCTCGACATTGGCAGAATCATCGCAGCGATCGATTATTATCCCAAAAAAACCTTGGAAAAAAAACGTAAAATAATCCTCTAAAGCCTGAAGTCTTATGGCCTAGCACTAAGCAGCAGAAATATGAAGTCGGTGCGGTGCGAGCGGAATATTCTTTGAATGAAGCACCGACTTCATATATCTGCTGCTTAGTGCTAGGCCATAAAACTTAGGGCTTTAGTTTCTGTTGTCATTTAATTTTATTTATTTATCATTATTTTAGAGGATTATTTTACGTTTTTTTTCTAAGGTTTTTTTTGAAGGCGGTTTTACTTTTTTGTCAAAAGATTTCTATTTCACAATTTTACGTTGATTTAACA
This sequence comes from Clepsis dumicolana, assembly GCA_963691665.1. Lineage (NCBI taxonomy): Eukaryota > Metazoa > Arthropoda > Insecta > Lepidoptera > Tortricidae > Clepsis > Clepsis dumicolana. Next base: position 19,162,267 of record OY829505.1, on the reverse strand, counting down.
TTTTCAGAATTAACCTCCAACTCCTAACCGTTAAGGAGTTGTACCTTCCATCATCAGCTCATCAACATAAGATGATGACTACCGGACGCAAATACTTGAATAGCCTTAGAAAACATATGAAACACATGATACGTGCCTATAAAATTTGAGTGTTGCCCCCGATTTCCCTGAGATCCCATCTTCAGATCATGACTTAGTGACAATGGGACCACCTCAGGAGTATACCCTTTCGAATAAAAAAAAACATTGAAAATCGGTCTATAATTGACGGAGTAATCGATTTACATACATAAAAAAAGCATACAGTGGAACATAGAACCTCTTCCTTTTTTGAAGTCAGTTAAAAATTTTATTGAATTGACATTATAAGGCCAAGGTGGCATCTATCTATCTACATGTATCTCTTTTTAGGGTTCCGAAGCAAAATGGCTAAAAGGAACCCTTATAGTTTCGTCATGTCCGTCTGTCTGTCTGTCTGTCCGCGGCATAGCTCACGAGACTATTGGTACTAGAAAGCTGTAATTTTGCATACGAGGGCTGTTTGATAAGTACCCGTTTTCTAAATATATTAATATCACTGGCCGCAAATAAGTATACCACCTTTTTAAGCCATTTTTCAGAGGCGGGAAAATTAAAAAAAAATGGCATTCTTTTGTTTTTTTTTTCTCATTTGACAACGATTCAGTGAAGGCGTGAACTTAAAATTGTTAAAATGGAGAAAGAACAGTATCGGTCTGTAATTAGATTCTTATTTTTGGAAGGAAAAACATGTGATGAAATAAAAGTAAGAATGCAAGCGGTTTACCATGAATGTGCTCCTTCTATGACAACCGTCAGATATTGGTATAACGAGTTTAAGCGGGGCAGAACAACCGTCTTTGATGAGGATCGCCCAGGCCGGCCAGTTGAGGTGACTACAGGCGAAATGGTTAAGAAAATTGAAAATATCGTTTTAGCCGACCGCCGAATTAAACTTCGAGAAATCGTTGATGCTGTAAACGTTTCAATCGAGAGGGTACAACACATATTAGAAGAAAACTTGGGTATGAAGAAAGTATCGGCGAGGTGGGTGCCGCGTTTACTCACGGAGGAGCAAAAACGGAACCGACTGACTACTTCGGAGCAGTGTTTGGCCGTGTTCAAACGTAACTCGAAGGAGTTTCTGCGTCGTTTCGTGACCGTGGACGAAACGTGGGTCCACCACTACACCCCGGAAATGAAAGAGCAGTCGAAGCAGTGGATTTTACCGGGTGAACCTGCTCTAAAGAAAGCAAAAACCGTCCCATCGGCTGGAAAGGTCATGGCGACCGTTTTTTGGGATTCGCAGGGTATTATACATATTGACTATTTAGAAAAGGGAAAAACAATAATAGGGCGGTACTATGCCAATTTATGGGATTAATTTGACGCCGTGTTGAAGGACAAACGACCCCATTTAAAAAAGAAAAAAGTACTGTTTCATCACGACAACGCCCCGGCTCATTCGTCCAGAGTTGTGACGGCAAAATTAGCACAGTTACGCTACGAACTATTGTCTCACCCCCCGTATTCTCCAGATTTGGCCCCATGCGATTTCTTTTTGTTTCCCAACCTAAAAAAATGGCTCGGTGGCAAGCGATTTGGATCAAATGACGAATTCATTGCCGCCACAGAGGCCTATTTTAATGACTTTCCAAAATCATACTTTTTGGATGGTTTATTGAAGCTTGAGTATAGGTGGAACAAATGTATAGAGTTAAAAGGTGACTACGTAGAAAAATAATAGCATATATACAAAAAAAAAATTTTTTTTTTTTTTCATAAACGGGTACTTATCAAACAGCCCTCGTAGATATACATATTAATTAGGCCGAAAAAGTGCTGGGATAAAATCTTGAATAATTTATCGCCCACCCCATAGTGTGGGATATTGTTGAATAGGTCTTTCAAAAATATTGGGGGTGCTCGAAAATTATTTCCGATAAAGTTATTCATTTGCGAAGTATTTAGCTTTGAAGTGCTCATTTTTGTTGGAGTCCAGTGTCTCCCCCCCACCCCTCTACCAAAGAAACTGTTATATTTGGAAATGTGAAAAAATCAGAGCAGTAGGGCATATAGTGAATTTAAAAGGAAAACTATCAGAGATAAGCAGGCTTTACAGGTTTGGGAGTAATAGTAAATTATGTGTGTCTATATGTCAGTAACTGATATAAATTGACCCCTCACTACATAGTTTGCTTTGTAGGGCTCTGCTAACACTGGTTTCTAATAGGTGTGATGAAAATACCTTTAAATTAGGTATCTATGCCAGGGCTTTTTCGTAATGGCTTAGGAACCCTATCCTGGGCGTGTCCGACACGCTCTTGCCCGGTTTTTACTTATTTGTAATAAAAAACATCATTGCTATAGGTATATAACCTTATCAGGCACACTCATTTGAAACATCAAACATGCTTATTTAAGGATACTTATAAATTTTAAGTAGGTAGGTAGGTATTTTAGTCAAACATCGGATAGCAATAGCAAAGCAGTGTTTATAAAGTGCAACAATAAACACACTCAAACAACTTGATTCATAATACACTATAGAATGCAGTAAAAATCATAACAAATTTTGATGTCATGCAATGTGGTGTCACCGTGACGTTTACGGTGAAAAGGGTCAATGTTGGGTCAGGAATTAACCCATGGGAGCACACTGTCAATTTAATATACCTACTACAATTTGAATTTTATATTTCAAAGATACATATAGATATTTATAATAAATATTATGTTATGATTATAAATAAAACATGTGCTTTTGCATAGAAATTATCAACAGGCTGATGACTTCAAAGATTATTGAACAAGAAACAGCTAATGCAAATAAAGGCAAAAGTAAAAACTAGACTTGTAATTAACAAATATAATTTGCTTGGCGTAAATACTTGAAAAAACAAAAAAGAAAGTGATTTGATTATACATTGAATGCATATTGAATGTAATAATAATGACATAAGAAGGTTAAAAGAAACAATGAATACTTGACCAAGTTAAGTATTCATTGTAAATGTCATCAAACTATTATCTGTTCAATATTAATAGTAGTTTATCTACACCTTGGGGCTCAAACGGCGTAAAGGACATTTGGGCGTAAAGGCACTCTTTATGCAACAATTCAACGGTCGTTTACGATCGCCAAATAATCCACCCTAAAAAAATATTTTATGGCGTAAAATTTTTTTTTTGTATAATTGTCCTTTACAGCATATAAACACTAATTTAATCTTTAAAATTGTTGTTCTTTATACTCATCACTCATCAAAATGTAATTGACCTACGGCGTTAAAACAAATTGAATGTAGGAACTCTTGTGTTAAGGTTATCATGAGCAGCAGTGATCAGATCACTTATTTTTTAGTTAATAGATAAGTTAATTGTTCCGTGATACAAACAGCAATATTTTCGCTTTGCAATTATCAGGTAACAAAAAAATAGAACTACTTATTTTAATTTTAGTCAGATTTGTATAGATTAATGCCAAAAAGGAATATTCACTTGAAAGTGCTGAAAACGTGTCAAACTCTACATATCTCTATGATCTATTCTCATTACTCTCACCTACATACAGATATCTAAATACCGAATTTATAACAATAATGGGAATCGCTGGCTAGCAGTTGCAGTGCTACCCATAAATTTATTAATATTTATTGCTTTGGGGCCCTAATTGAAATATTATCAGGTAGTAAGGGAACATACCTATACTATGTTACCTGTTTTTTTACTCCCTCCCGCCGTCGGTGATCATCCATACCATAGCATGGATGATGATTAATGACAAGACCCGTCCCCCTTTAAAACAGGCCATGTAATATGGGTATATTCCCTAAATACAGCAAACACTACTATAATTAAAGGTATCATCATTAAAAACTTACAATGTATTTGTCTGAGAGAACATTATTCGAAATTAAATGTGTTGTTGCATCTGTCAAAACAGGGCTGTATGTGCCTCCCATCCATTCAATTTTTTGCTGGATTTGTGCCTGAAATTCAATTGAAATTATTTCATGCCAAAGTTTTGTAGTACAGGCAACACATCTTCCATTTCTAAATATGAAGGTTTAGCTAGGTAGGTACCTTAGTATTTTTTGGCAATCCACTTGCAGTTACAACCAATCCTCGCATTGCCACTGTATATATTGGATGTCCTCTAGATGGAATGGAATTTCCTTCTGTAAAACAGCATGACAAACATCGAGGTCCAACTAATCTGTAAAAATAGTGGATAAGCAATCAATGCAGGTTTTATGAATAGATATTTAGTATTGAATTTGTGGAAGAAAAGATAAAACATAGATGATAGAAGCTTGATAGAGGTAATTCTAAGATAACTTTTATTCTGTATGTAGAAAGGAGATATTACTCATTTATGCCAACAATGGGTTCCAAAACCTTTTTGTACCAAGGCAAAGTAAACCCAAAGTGAAACAGGTTAAAAAAAACCTAATAAAATGATTTATTTTGTCTAAAATAAGGTGTCCTACCTATGTATTTATAAATTAATTAACAATTGGTTATTTATTTAAAGCAGAAGTAGCCTGGTGGTTTGACCCATGGCCTATCAAGCAGCAGGTAGTGGGTTTGAGTCCAGATTGTACCTAAATTACCTATCATGGGCTTTTCAGTGAATGAAAACATAGTGAGGAAAAATGCACACTCCTGTGTAGCAATTCTATGGCATGTGTAATGTCCCCAATCCACACTGGGCCCATGTGGCATGGGAACTGTAGCCCAAGCCCATCTTATTGTGTGAGGAAGCCCTATGGCCTGTAATGGGATGTAAATAAATAGGCTGATGATGAAGTTATTTTAAATATATACATACTGACAATTTGTAGATTTCAATTGCTCATATAATTCTCCTTCGAATTCTGACAAAATATAAACATGTTTTTTCATTGCTAACACATCATTATGAAGTTTAAGATCATTTTCATGTATCCACTGTGCTTGCAGTCCGCCCCCTTGGTGATTCTCACAAGCCTGTACATCACAAAAAACAAAAATTATGGTTTTGAATTACCTCCGAGTGAAGAATCAAAATAAGAAAGTGATACATAAATATTAATCAGTCAGTTTTTTGAGCTGTATCTCCACAGAAATCATCTTTTCTGACATGCTAGTAGATTTAGATAAGAACATGAGCCTACTGCAGAAAACATGACTTCCTATAAGTAATTAATTTATTAAAAAATGCATATGTTATGTTTTGTATAAGTACATGTCACAATTAATTGAAATGAAATGAAATTTTGACTCAGTTTGACTCATAATTGTGAAAACTGGACTCCTAGAGTTGCTGGCCACATATTGCAGCAAAACATAGCCCATTTATTTAGAAGCCCCTATATGTTTAGCAGAGCCATAGCACTAATGAACGCATCTTATATGCGTTCACTGCATAGCACCCTAGCATTTACGGAAGACAACCAACCATCACTCCCTTTTACACAAGACATACGCCTAGTGGATCGAGAGAAATATTTTTTCGCTGGTGGAAATTTCTAGCGTGCTATAATAGGCGAACCGCCCATGAAACTTGTTGCGTTAGCATGCCTTGCCCGTATTCATGATATGTGAATGAAACCAAACATCATCAAGCTTACCGTATAAGCAACAAGCATGTCCTCGGAACAATCATTTTTATTATTACAATGCTTCGGAATAACAAATGTAACTTGAATATCTTCACACATTATTCTTGTTATGCTATTTATTTTCAGTCACGGATTATTTGGCCAACTCGACGCGGCCGCGACTGTTTGTCTGTTTCTTTCTTTCTTTGCTTGTTTGTTGTGTGACTGTGTGTTGTTTTGTTGAGGTTGAGAGGTTGAGTTTGATTTTTTTTTTTTTTTTTTACATTTATCCATCTGGACAGGCTAAGGTCAAAGACCATATCGCCTCGTCATAAGTTTTAATATTTCTGAATTTGTTGTTTTCACGTCTTCAGTTTTTTCCCCTCTTTGTTGGTATATCCAATTAAACTTCTTTAGTATGTTTTCTTTCAATGCAGTCACATCCAATAAAACTTCTTCAGTAAGTATTTTTTTTTTTTTTCCAATGTAGTCATGTCCAATAAAACTTCTTCAGTATAATTTCAATCAATGTAGTCACGTCCAATAAAACTTCTTCAGTTATCAAATCCAGTAAATGTACAATCCAGAAAATTATTCGTCATCTCCGTTTTGTCATGTCAAAAAAAAAAATGTTTTTAAAAGTATCCCTGAAAATACACATGAAAGAAAAACAATCTGACTCCTGTCAGAGTTGTCAGTCGTTTTGGCTTTGTTTTATTTACAAAATTACAAATTATCCTAACCTAACCTAGCTTACACCTGAAACGAGAGAAAAGAAAATACAAGACAATGAATGAAGCAACGTTACACCTATAAACATGCATGAGAATAATTAAATTTCTTTAACAGTTGATTTGATAAAGTTGTACAGTGACTCATAAGTAGAATGATTTTTTAACAACTCTTGAACAGAACGCGGGACCAGATGCGGTTCTCCATAGATGCGGATTAATTCATCCATCAGCACAAGGCGCTGAATGCCAAAGGACGAACAATAGAAAAATATATGATCTATAGTTTGGTTCTCATTTGATTGGCAATATTCACAATGAGAATCACTTACAAACTTCATGCGATACAAGTGATGATTGAGACGACAGTGACCAAACCTAAGACGGCATACTGTGCTATAAAAACTCCTGCTGCGGTAAATACACCCTTTACGTAACCAGGATAGAGATTGTAAATTTACATTTAAGGCAGCATACCAAGAACCCTTGTTTTCTATTTGCACAGCATGATTCCAATGTTTTACCCACTGATTATACATTCTTTGTTTCAAAATTGCAATAACGTCAGTATATGGGAGTGGAAGATTAAAACTAACATCAATAGTTTGTGGAGAATCTGATATGGATCGAGCCAAGAAATCAACATTTTCATTACCAGACACCCCTATGTGAGATGGAGTCCACATAAAATCAACAACAATTTGGTGGTTTATATAGAGTTCAGACCATAGATCTTTAATTAGGAAGATTATATAATTAGTATTAGATTTTGGTTTATTATTTTGGATAGCTTTTAATACACTCATACTATCACTGACAATTACCCATTTATGTGACCCATTATTTTTCCATAAAATGTGTTTCAGTGCACAGACAATAGCGACTGCCTCTGCTGTGAAGATACTAGCTTGCCTATCTATTTTAAAACCCATACCCATTTTATTTTCAGGATCATATATTGCAGAAGATACACTAGTCTCGGTTTTTGATCCATCTGTGTAAATGAATTTAAAACCATCCCATGAAGCAAATTTTTCATATACCTGTTGCTTTCTGGAAAGATCACTATCAATTATAACATTCATGGGACTGTATTTACTCTCATAGGTCCCATCAAAATAAGAGGAATGATTATTGCTTTTGTGTATACTAAACTGCCTTAAATAACCAGTAAATTCAGATAAACCCTGGACAATGTAGAAAGGTTTCTGGATAGAGAGCAGATTACCATTAACAAGTTCTTTTAAAAGAAGGTTTTGGTTTTCAGAGTGACATCTTAGAACAAATCTTTCTTTTAAATAGGCAAGTCGTATAGCCACTGGAGGCAGATTGCACTCCACTTGTAATGAAACAATTGGAGTGGTTTTAAATGCTCCAGTCACTATGCGCATGCACTTATTTTGAATTTTTTCTAAAATATCGATGATTTTACAGTCTGAAGCGAAGCACATAAACCCATATTCAAAATGACTTCGAACTAGCGATTTATATAACATAAGTAATATTTTGGGATCAGAGCCCCAATTAGTACCACACAATGACTTGAGGATATTAAAAGCTTTGTTAGCTTTGATGACTAAATAATCTGCATATTTTTTCCAGGATAAATTGTGACAAAATATAACACCTAAGAACTTTGTATCCAAGACCACTGGGAGAGGAGAATTATTATAAAATAAGGAGGGCAAAGTAGCAGTTAATTTTTGACCAAATACTACAACTTTTGACTTTAAATTATTAACTTCAAGATTTAAATATGAAAAATAGCTATGCAGTTTTATTAATGCTAAGTTAATGCTATTTATTATAAGATTAGTATTACCACCAGACAAATAAACAACTAAATCATCAGCAAATTGTAAATTTTTAACACTAGGTCCCAATACCAAATTTAGCCGCCGTATATACAAGATGAAAATTAAAGGTGATAGAATCCCTCCCTGACACACCCCTATGGATGACAATCGAGGACCAAACAATCCACCATCAAACTTTACATAAACTTTTCTACCAGAGAGAAATTTTTTAATCCACTGTACAACCTTAACTGGAATACCTATATTTATAAGTTCTGTACATAAAATATCAATATTTACATTGTTAAACGCGCCAGTAATATCAAAAAACACTGAAACGAGTTTGTTATTATTACTGATGCTTTTTAATATATTTAAGTGAAGCAAAGAAATACTTTCACGAGCTGAGCGACCTCTACGAAAACCGAACTGATTAATTGGGAGCAATCCATTATGTTCTACATAATATTCAAGACGCTGCTTTACTAACTGTTCAAAAACTTTCCCTGCGCAAGATGTTAGTGTTATAGGACGGTAAGAATCAGGATTAAACTTAGGTTTTTCAGATTTTAATATAGGAATGATGCAGTCGGTTTTCCATTCAGGTGGGATATCATTGCTTAACCAAAGTGCGTTATAAATATTTAATAAAATCATCAAACAACTCTCTGGCAATTTCTTGAACATCATATATGGAATTCCATCTAAACCACATGAAGTGTCCCTACGCGAAAAAATTGCAGATTTCAATTCTTCAAGAGAGAATAGTTTAATCAGAAAATTGTTGTGCATATTAAGATTAGAAGACTCAAAAGACAAGCTATCTTCATTTTCTACACTATCAGGAGTATATTTCTGTAGAAAATCCAAAATCCAATCATAATTACCAACAGGCTGTCGAGGAACGTAAGTTTTATTGAACTTGCGCATAAAGCGCCAAATTACTGACAATGGGGTAAAGCGATTAAAAGAATTGCATAAATCAGCCCAAGAGTTTTGTCTTTCTGTTTTGAGAACAAGTTTTTTAATAGCTTGCAGTCGCTTAAATTCTAAAAAGTTATCTAGAGTAAAATTTTGTTTAAAAGTGATGAACGCCTGTTTGCAGTTTTGAACGGCTGTAGAACATTTATCATTCCACCATGGGAGATTTAGTTTTTTTTTAAATTTTCTATTGGAGGAAGAACGATTGGAACTATTATCAGAGGGTCCTCTGCGGTTAGGCATGGATTGTGAAACAGCACATAATAAAGTTTTGGAAAACAAAGCGTACGCCTCAAGAGGCGTGTACGAGTTTAACTGAAAATCATTTAGCATATATTTAACTTTTTCAGCATACACTTTCCAATCCACATTCCTAAAATCAGGGTGGATGGGCAAATGTACACTATTAACACATTGATTTGGATATGATACATTATTATTAACAACCAAATTAATTATTACAGGTAGATGATAACTACCGAGAGGATCATCATAAACCGACCAACTACAGCAAGGGGCTAACGAAGGAGAAACTATTGACAAATCTAATGCATTTGGACGCCAGGTCATAGATCCCACAGTAGTGGGCGTACCATCATTTAATATAACCAGATAATTATCATCGACAACATCTAAAACCGCACGGCCACGTGATGAAGTAGAACAACAACCCCATGAGGTGTGATGCGCATTAAAATCCCCGGCGATTATTATAGGTTCAGGTATAGATTTGATAAGATTTTCAAATTTAGTTTTTTCGAATGTTGGATTGCAATTTGTAGGGCTATAAAAGCTCACTACACTAATATGTTTGCCATTAACAGTAATCTGGATACAAATGTTTTGAAGAGAATCGTCAAAAAATGTGTTTATTTTCGTATAAGAAATACTATTGTGAATCAAAATACATACACCGTTATGTTTATTACCACAATCATTGCGCTCTATATTAAACCCTTGAACCTTTAGCCTCAGATGAGGCTTCAACCAGGTTTCGCAAATGATTGCGATATGTATATTTTCATCATATAAAAATTTTGTAAATGCATGCCTATTGTGTATAATACTCTGAGCATTCCATTGCACGACGTTAAGAGTGTCCATTACGGTTTAGAATGAACGCTCTTACCGATCGTGTCTTGGAACGCCGCGCGTATGGATTCGGTATTGATGGGCGCTTCGTTCTTGTTAGCCATTAATTTAATTATTACTTGTGTTATCATGTTTATGAATGTATTACTTTTAAGCATATTTTGCAAATATGTTTCGGCTGACCTAGCAGCCAAATGAGGAAAAGCATTCTCATTGAATAAATCAGAATATTTAGCAGATCGGGATTTTATTTTATTTTCTTCAATTTTCTTTTTTTTCAGAGGGCAAGACGCAGAAATAGCAACGTGAGTACCCTTGCAATTAGCACAAACCGGATTTTCTTTATCAGCAGTACAGACTTTATAGTTGTGATTTTCAGTGCAGATAGAACAGACTTCAGCATTTTTACAAAAACTCGCAATATGTCCAAACTGCTGGCATCTGAGACACTGTTTAACTGGTGGAACATATTGCGTTACCTCGTGTCTCCATGAATCCAGGAACACATGTTCAGGCAGCTGAGTGGAGGCAAAGGTTACCGCTACAGTCTGCGTGGGAACAGTGGAGACACCGCCTCCCTCTGTCCTCACTCTGCGCATGAACCGCCGCACCTGAATTACATTGCGAGAGCTGCCGATCAAGGAAAATATTTTTTTGTTTGACATTTCTAATGGGACAGATTTCACCACCCCAGTTACTTCTGTATCTGCTGCCGGAATTGAAGCGTGAAGCCCCAACTCGTCTAGGAATTTTTGGTTGCTTAAAAATGTGTTGGCATTATTCGACACATCGAAAGTGATAGCTACTTTGTATTTGTTGACTGGCCTGAGATGCAAAACTCCGGAGACTGCATATTTTCTTATCGCCTGAGATAGGCAGACTTTGTCGTTGTCTGTAAACGGTGTATTTGCTGTTTTATGTACAAGAAAAACAACGAAGTCTTGCCTTTGTGAGGTTTCTGGGTATTTTCGAAAATAATTAGATACCTTGTACGTGTCATATTTGTCGGGCGCGTCGTCTATGTCGGAGTCCTCAGTAGAAGACCCTCGATTTTCTCTTTCTTTTTTTCGTTTTTTGGGCTTCTCCCGCCCCATCTTACCTTAAAACTTATAATTACCGCTCTATTCCTAATGTACAACTTTTTACAATGATAAAATAGACAATGTTTACAAAATTGAGAATTTTAACAAATTATTTTAAGAAAACCGCGCCTTTCCTGTTCACAGGTTCCCCGGTTGAGTTTGAGTTGATTTGACAAAAAAAAATAAGGTTCGTTTGAGATAATGGAAAACCGGGCCGTGTTTTATAAACCTACAGGCTACAAGTTACAAGTCTACGGAAAGCTACACTTGTAATACGGTATTGTAAATCTCGACTACAAGTAAATTCTACAAGTGTAATCACAGACCTAATAGCAAGTGGACCGGTGATACCTACAGAATTAGCGTGCATACCTACTAAAATTTGGCACGTAACATGGCTGCTTTTCCTAGGGTTGGGACTGTTAAACGTATGCAGATATCGATATCGATAAAATCTACGCTATAGAAGTTTATTTAACTGTCACGTTACGAGTGTTTTAAGGCCTAATTATCTAGAGTAGCATACATTACTTTAATCTACACACATATTATAAGTACTCTAATGCCCGTTTTCACCAACGACTCTTAAAATTTAAGGGACCCCTTAGCTCTTTTAGGGGACACCTAAGATCAATTTCCGTTTCACCAACGCTTAAGTAACACCTAACTGCTTAGGGGGTCCCGTAAGTTTAGGGGGTCGAATATTGACCCTCTAGCGGTAAGTGACAGTTCGCGCAGTCGCAGATGCGTTTTAATTTTTATAGGTTATCGTGCATTTGTTATGCAATAATTAACTTGATTGATAATATTTATATAAATTGGAAAGCTATTTAAATGATTTTGTAGAGTTTGGAAGCTGTTGAATAAATAGATTTAATATTCACATCAAAGTTATTTAGATCAGACTGAAGATCAGATGATTTATCAAAGTATGATAGGTACTAAAGATTTTTCGTAAGATATACCTGCTAGTAGAATGTCGAAAGAAAACGTGCTTTTCATACTTGAAAAAATTTAACATTAGAGGTATTTGGAATATAAGAATAACCCAAAACAGAAGAAGAATAGTTCTGTATAAAGGAAGGCCTCATCGCAGTTGGACGAATGCCTAATACTAATTATCCATCATCAGTCTATTCTTGACCCTCAGAATACAAAACAAACAAGAAGTCGCGTTCAATCATAACGCCGCTCACTGTGTCAATTTATTATTGATTTCGCTATCCGTTTACACTTAAAATAATAATCCTATTCTGTTTTTTTATAAACCCAACGGCATTTCTGCATGTAGGAACCACATGAGAAGCGATTAATTAACATGCGCGCTCGCGGGTTTTGGTCTGTTCTGTATTCAAAGAAATCGAATAACACAATACTTTGAAAATATGTACAGTTCATGAATAAATTATCAGATAACTAATAATTCTAGCTTCAGTCAATGAATGCTCGCTAATAAACTACAATCATCGCACCGAAAGTTCGAAAAAAATTTGATAGTTATAAACTGTTCTGATTTTTCTGGATGGCAAAGATAATGCCATACAGCCTAGTCAACATTTAAAAATAAGAAATAAGACGTCAATTTAGTATTAATTATATATCTGTATAGTTTTTCTATGTTTTTAAAATGTTGGTTTAATTTTTTACAGACGATTTTTGAAGTTATTTCTCTTAAAAAAAATTATCGATACAAAACCGGTTTTAGAAATCACTATAGCTAAAACAAACCGTCACTTAGTTAAGTAACCCCTATTAAGGCGTTACCTAAGATGGTGAAAACGAAATTAGGTTAGGGAGAGATATAAGGGGCCACTTAGGATAGGGGTCCCCTGACTAGGTGATGACTTAAGTGTCGTTGGTGAAAACGGGCATAAGACACGTTCAGAAGCAGAAGGCATTATCATATCCATACCTGTCACGAATTTAACTGTTGTTTTTATCATAGATAAGTTAACATACCGAGCTGACGTTTCGTTTCGACTGTTTTTTTATTGTAAATTATGTTGGTTTTTGCAGATATTTCATATTTTCTACGGTTTTTGAACGCATTATAGAGGAGTTATGACATGTGTGTATATGGGTTTGCAGATACGTTGCCAACCTAGAGAGCTAAGATGGAATTCCCTTTGTGCCCGTAATTACACCGGCTATCTTACTCTCCACACCGGTACACAACAGTGCAAGCACTGCTACTTCGCACAAGGTCCTACTACCCACAAAAGTGAAAATAAATAACATTTGTCTTAGGCATCTCCAAAGTTTTTATTCATTTCTAATAGTTTTTGAAAGATGCTTTGTCACAACACTCACAACTTCTTTTTCCGTGATAGCGAAACCTCAAATCTATAATCATTTTGATTACAGACGTTACCTTACCCTCACAATTGATGTACAAGGCAACACAGGTGACAGGCACGAGTAGACTGAAAAAAAAAATAATTAAGTATCTATAAGTTTATCTCTAGCCTACGCAAGGGACATTTTTTCCAAATCTCAAATCTAGTTCACGATGTGCGTTGTATGTCAGTCAGTAAATCACGGTTTTATTTTATATGTTTAGATCTAACAATTACCTGAATTGCTCCGTCACGTCATCAATCTCGTCACATTAAGAGTTCTGTTGAAGCATTATGACAAGTCGAAGTGCATCGAGCAGACAAACCATGTCTTATGTCGTGGGCTTATATTTTCAATTCCAATCGTTTTCTTTTTGGCAGTTTCATTTACAGGAAATCTGACGAAAAAAAAATTCAAACAATGTTTAGAATTCCATCGATACCTATGTCGATACTTAGCACCGCATAAGCTAATATGCCAAAATCATGCAAATGATTTCTGTTGAAATAAATAAAATCATTGGAAAATAAAACAAATCGTACTAAAACAGACGTTCGTACTCATTTTATAAGATCATTATGTTACGATACATGCCAAAATACAATAAAACATTCGAATTACTCAAGGTAACTGGTTACTAACCTTTGAAGGGTCAATTCAGGTTGATTAATGTTTTTTTAACACTACACTGTCTGACGCAGCACTAGGGCATGATTGTCCTATTAAAGACAAAGCCCTGCACACCATGATAACTCGTTTCTTAGAGTAATGCCCGTTTTCACCAACGACTCCTAAAATTTAAGGGATCCCTTAGCTCTTTTAGGGGACACCTAAGATCAATTTCCGTTTCACCAACGCTTAAGTAACACTTAACTGCTTAGGGGGTCCCGTAAGTTTAGGGGGTCGAATATTGACCCCCTAGCGCTAAGGGACAGTTCGCGCAGTCGCAGATGCGTTTTAATTTTTATAGGTTATCGTGCATTTGTTATGCAATAATTAACTTGATTGATAATATTTATATAAAATGGAAGGCTATTTAAATGATTTTGTAGAGTTCGGAAGCTGTTGAATAAATAGATTGAATATTCACATCAAAGTTATTTAGATCAGACTGAAGATCAGATGATTTATCAAAGTCTGATAGGTACTAAAGATTTTTCATAAGATATACCTACTCGTAGAATGTCGAAAAAAAACTTGCTTTTCATACTTGAAAAAATTTAACATTAGAGGTATTTGGAATATAAGAATAACCCTAAACAGAAGAAGAATAGTTCTGTATAAAGGAAGGCCTCATCGCAGTTGGACGAATGCCTAATACTAATTATCCATCATCAGTCTATTCTTGACCCTCAGAATACAAAACAAACCAGAAGCCGCGTTCAATCATAATAGCACGCCTCGTACTGTGTCAATTTATTATTGATTTCGCTATCCGTTTACACTTAAAATAATAATCCTATTCTGTTTTTTTATAAACCCAACGCCATTTCTTCATGTAAGAACCACATGAGAAGCAATTAATTAACATGCGCGCTCGCGGGTTCTGGTCTGTTCTGTATTATACGGGTTTCAAAGAAATCGAATAACACAATACTTTGAAAATATGTACAGTTCATGAATAAATTATCAGATAACTAATCATTCCAGTTTCAGTCAATGAAAGTTCGAAAAAAATTTGATAGTTATAAACTGTTCTGATTTTTCTGGATGGCAAAGATAATGCCATACAGCCTAGTCAACATTTAAAAATAAGAAATAAGACGTCAATTTAGTATTAATTCTATATCTGTATAGTTTTTCTATGTTTTTATATTGTTGGTTTATTTTTTTACATAGGATTTTTGAAGTTATTTCTCTTAAAAAAAATATCGATACAAAACCGGTTTTAGAAATCACTATAGCTAAAACAAACCGTCACTTATTTAAGTAACCCCTATTAAGGCGTTACCTAAGATGGTGAAAACGAAATTAGGTTATGGAGAGATATAAGTGGCCACTTAGGATAGGGGTCCCCTGACTAGGTGATGACTTAAGTTTCGTTGGTGAAAACGGGCATAATCCTCACAAAAACAGCAAATGTATTCGGAGCCGGCTACCGTTTGACAGCACATCTACCACGAAACTTGGCACGGAACATGGTGGCACCTGCCACGCTGTCGTAAACTCGTGACGTCACTTATAGAGTGCTGCCAAATTTAGTAACCAACAAATACTATTTGTCTCTCCTATTCATATGCAGCTGTCAGTAAGTGTCGATATGGCAGATATTTGTATAAGTCACGCTTCATATAGAAGAATATGCAGCTGTCAGTAAGTTAAAAAGAGATAAAATGCCGTTAGACATGTATGTGTCGATATGGCAGATATTTGTATAAGTCACGCTTCATATAGAAGAATATAGCGCCTCCACTTTCCTATCTCAATGGCCAAAAATTACAAATACGTAGAGGTTTTTTATCTATCACATATTAAAAATACTCGTTCAAAGTTGATAAATGAAAATCTGTCTAAGTACATAAAACAAAATCGTGTTAATTGCACTATTTATAAGTCAAGAACGGCTGGACCGATTTTTATGATCTTTCATTTGTTGGATTTATCTTTGCTTCGAATAGCAGCATAGGTATTAATAAAGGGGGAAACTTCACGAGAAAAAAAAATTGGAAGTTCATTTTCTCATAGGTACATTTTCTATAGAATGACCCATGGCGGTACGAAGTTCGCGGGTCGGCTTGTAGAATATGTCTATTCTAAACAATGGCGAAAAATGGCCAAAAAATGTTTTTTTTTTTAATACGACGAGGAAGGCAAACGAGCAAGTGGATCATCTGATGGTAAGTGACCACCACTGCCCTGCCCACTGCATGTCAACGATCGCATGATAATCCAGTGCATACAGACAGACACAGACAGAGAATTGAAGCTTCGAGCTCAATGAATCATTTTGATTAATCGACGATTCTAATGAGCTCCCAATTTCTTGCAGAATCTAGTCTAGTCTATTTGCGTACAGTTCATATTGGACCTTGCATTATAATATTGAAAAGGTGTGTCAAGATCTGTATTTATTCGTGGCCAAAACTTCCTAGTTCTATGCTGCCATGGACTCTCTTCTTCCGAGTCCGACTCAGACGAGTTTCTCAATAAAATAACCATTCCTTGACCACCTTTAGTTTAATAACTTGAAGAAGAGATAGACAAGTAGATAGAACGATTGATTTGGTACTGATCAAGATACCTAATTCAAAAATTTGTGCACCTGTAGCCATTGTTACAGGTCTCAAGACGTACGTAAGTTTTCGTTACAATTTTACAATGCTACAGTTGTATTTTACAATATTTTTAAAAAACGCCTGTTCGATTGTGAATTTAAAACTATAAAATGTCCACTTTTTATCTATGATACGGCTACAGGCGCCCGTACTTGTAGCTTGTAAAAATTTAGCACAGTACTTTTATAAAACGCAAATTGTAAAAAACAGGACAAGTGGAAAGGACAGGACAACATTTTTTGGCCGTTTTTTGCCATTGTTTAGAATAGATGTATTTTACAAGCCTACCCGCGAACTTAGTACCGCCATAGGTCATTCTATAGAAAATGTACCTATGAGAAAATGAACTTTCTATTTTTCTTCTCGAGAAATTTTCCCCTCTATCTCACTATTCGAAGCAAAGATAAATCCAACAAACGAAAGATCATAAAATTTGGTCCACCCGTTCTTGACTTATAAATAGTGCAATTAACACGATCTTGCTCGATTATGAATTTAAAACTATAAAAGGTCCACTTTTTGACTATGATATGGCTACAGGCGCCTGTACTCGTAGCTTGTAAAATTGTAGCACAATACTTTTATAAAACGCAAATTGTAAAAAACAGGACAAGTGTTGCCAATAAACGCCTATAAAATTGTAACTTGTAAGTTTATAAAACACGGCCCAGGTGACTGTTTCCTGTAGACTTGTAACTTGTAGCCTGTAGGTTTATAAAACACGGCCCAGGTCCCAAGACGTACGTAAGTTTTCATTATAATTTTACAAATCTACAGTTGTATTTAACAATTTTTTTAAAAAACGCTTGTTCGATTATAAATTTAAAACTATAAAAGGTCCACTTTTTGTCTATGATATGACTACAGGCTCCTGTACTCGTAGCTTGTAAAATTGTTGCACAATACTTTTATAAAACGCAAATTGTAAAAAAAACAGAACAGGTGTTGCCAATAAACGCCTGTAAAATTGTAACTATAAAACACGGCCCATGGCCGTGTTTTATAAACCTACAAGTTACAGGTTACAAGTCTACAGGAAACAGTCACCTGTAATGCACTATGTACAATTACAGGTGTTTTATAAAGACACACGTAAAGCTACACTTGTAATACGGTATTGTAAATCTCGACTACAAGTAAATTCTACAAGTGTAATGGACATCACTGATTTAAAAAAAGTGGCTGCCAAAAATTACAAATATTTAGAGGTTTTTTATCTATTACATATTAAAAATACCCATGCAAAGTTGATAAGTAAAAATCTATCTACATCCTATGTAGTACATAAAACAAAATAATTGCACTATTTATAAGTCAAGAACGGCTGGACCGATTTTTATGATCTTACATTTGTTGAATTTATATCTTTGCTTCGAATAGCAGGATAGGTATTAATAGAGGGGAAAATTTAACTAGAAAAAAAATAAGAAGTTCATTTTCTCATAGGTACATTTTCTAAGGAATGACCTAGGCGGTACGAAGTTCGCGGGTCGGCTAGTAAAATATATCTATTCTAAGCAATGGCAGAAAACGGACAAAAAATGCATGTCAACGATTGCATGATACTCCAGTGCATACAGACAGACACAGACAGACACAGACAGAGAATTGAAGCTTCGTGCTCAATGAATTATTTTGATTACTCGACTATTCTAAGTAGCTCCCAATTTCTTGCAGATTCTAGTCTATTTGCGTACAGTTCATTCTGGACCTTTCATTATCTAATATTGAAAAGGTGTGTCAAAATCTGTATTTATTCGTGGCCAATACTCCCTAGTTCTTTGCTGTCGTGGACTCTCTTCTTCCGAGTCCGACTCAGACGAGTTCCTCAGTAAACAAATCATTCTTTGATGACCTTGAGTTTAATAACTTGAAGAAGAGATAGATAGGTAGATAGAACGATTGATTTGGTACTGATCAAGACACCTAATTCAAAAATTTGTGCATCTGTAGCCATTGTTACAGGTCTCAAGATGTACGTAAGTTTTCGTTACAATGTTACAAATCTACAGTTGTATTTTACAATTTTTTTAAAAAACGCTTGTTCGATTATGAATTTAAAACTATAAAATGTCCACTTTTTGTCTATGATACGGCTACAAGCGCCTGTACTTGTAGCTTGTAAAATTGTAGCACAGTACTTTTATAAAACGCAAATTGTAAAAAACAGGACAAGTGTCGCCAATAAACGCCTGTAAAATTGTAACTTGTAGGTTTATAAAACACGGCCCTGAAGTTAGATCGGATGCTTCCGTTTATGGCTAAACCGGGCTAAACCGCTCTCGTCCGAGGCGGCGCCCTTACAACTTGCAACCAACCAAAAAAAAATAAAGATAGAGTAGAGCGAGTAGCGCTTTAGACTTACTTTACTCTTTGCTTTGCTTTACTCTTTGGAGACTTTGGAGTAGAGAATGTAAATGTTACCACAGATTAGAGAGACTATGTACAAATGTTACATTTTTGGTTTTTGGTTGAGTTGAGGTTAAAAATGTTAATGGGATAATGGGACTGTAATAATAAGTGTTTTTTATTCGCGGAAATTTGTTTAAATTTGGTTATAATGTTATATGACGAGTTCAAGCCCCTTGTAGATCTAGTTTTAAACAATTGGACCGCTTTGCAGCTGGCAGTAGAACATGGAATGGGCGCACCGGGAGGAGAAAAGGTATGATGGATTTTACTTAACACAATAATTTTATTATATTTTATTATAAGTATATAGATACTTTATTTACATAATAAAAGCAATTTACAATGACATTAAATCTAAGCTTATCCTAAATAAACTACAACTTAAAACTAAATAAAATCTAAATAAGGCCCCCATAGCATAGTGTCCAAAAGGCTGGCAGCGTTGCCTCGCTGAATAGCGATGCTGATTCTTTGAGAGAGAAAACTGCCAGCCCTTTGGTCTCAAGTTGCATCAACTAAGCGCTTTTGTAACTCAGAAATAAGCTTGTAAGCGCTGGGACCCCATGGACCCAAAGTTTCAAACCCGACAGGAACAAAATTATAATTCGGACCGAGAGATTGATATTTAGATTTTTTTCTATTTTCGGCCGTTTCTGCCGCTGCACCAGCTTTTTGTGTGGTTCCCTGGAGATATGAGGGTGCTGCTGTATCGACACAGGTCGCATCCCAAACCAGAACCCTACCCATTCTCCAGGGAATCAGAGACATACCGTCCGGCCTTTTGCCATCGTCGCGGGCAATGCCGCTTGGCTCCAAAATGGCCGGCACGTTTGCAGAGGCAAGAGCCTGGCGGATTATGTCATTGAGCACGGCATGATAAGAGAAACGACCGGCGCTCTTTTGACAGGAAAGACCATGGTGTCCCGTTTCGTCCACATTGGTGCCACAGAGGCAATGGTGTGGTGAACACAGCGCAACACCCAGTATATAGATTAGATGCGTATGTAGCTTGTTTCTTATTTTCAGACAGCACAGCTTATGTCAGTTTACATAGCGCGGTATTGCGTCGAAAATATTGTGGACATAGATAACCTTACAGAAGTGTTAGAAGACCTGATGGATGAAGAATTTGATACAGTTTGTCACGACAATTCACCGAAAGGTAAACATTACTGATACTAATGAAATGATGCAATAATTCTGATACTGAAACCCAAGTACATGACCCATACAGGGGATCAGTATCAAAATGACTGAATCTACAAAATGACCTGTCGTTTTGTTACTGACCCTATACAGGATGTTTGGTATGACAATGTAGTAACTTTAGGAGGCGATTCAGGTGACTATTAGGATTAGTTTAAGTTGTCTTAGTCCAACATGAGGTAGTTTTTTTATAAATTTGAGTTTCTCAACATTTTTTACTTGGTACCAAAACTTTATTTTTTATTTTATTTATTTACTGGAACACAAACCGTCATACATTTGTTCATGAACAATTAACAAAATGTGTAAATCATTGACAAAACAGTGTTAACATAGTAAACGGTAAGTAAATTTAATAAAAATTCAGCCTCCTAGCTGAATATGACAGATATGCAAGATCACAAAGTTTGAATGTATAAAAAAGTAATAAACAGCGTTATTTTAAATATAGACAACATCAAGCTAAGGTTACAATATTACCTTCGAATTTTTTTTAAGTTGTTTCGAAATCGTCATCATCATCATCATCAGCCTATTTTACGTCCCACTACTGGGCACAGGCCTCCTCTCAGAATGAGAGGGCTTGGGCTATAGTTCCCACGCGGGCCCAGTGCGGATTGGGAACTTCACACGCACCATTGAATTGCTTCGCAGGAGTGTGCAGGTTTCCTCACGATGTTTTCCTTCATCGAAAAGCTTATGATAAATTACAAATGTGATTTCGCACATAAATTCCGAAAAACTCAGAGGTGCAAGCCGGGGTTTGAACCCTCGACCCACTGCTTCAGAGGCTTCTAAATACATTAAGAGAAATGTTAAAGGGTTCTATTTAATTATAATAACGGTTATAGGAATCACAAGTTCAAGGTATAAATGAATTCTTGCATACTTGGTTTTTAAGGACGGTACATGAAATAAGGTTTTATGGCCAAATTCACGATTGGGGCAACAAAGGTGATAGTGGAAGTTGTAAAACCCCAAATTCGTAGAAAAACCACAAATCGATGTACAAGATAGCCGTTTGGTACACGTATACTTGAGGTCGAAACAGTTTTCTTGTATTGAGAATTTTTTTTTGTTCCAAAACCTATCATGTGTGGTATAAATGAAAGGGCTTTTGGAGCCTTGTCTGACTTGTTTTAAATTACAACAAAAACAATTTTCGAGGCATACCAAGTTTGGGCTCCTGCAGATACGATACGGTTAAATTATTTCTCATAAAATATACCTCACATGATACATATTATCCTCATTTCTAACCTCAAGAAAGCAATTTTGAAAATATTAACATTTAGATTTAAAAAATAATAATATTATGTGGTGTGGGACGGGGTCAGGGGGGAGGGGGTTAAAGAACTTAATACTTGTGATTGTTATTACACTTAGGTAACACCAATATACAAAACAGCATAGTTGTAGTGCAGTTTCATAATGGTTCGTAAAATAGTTAAGTATGAGCTGGTGAGTACTGCCTCACTTAGTAGTAATTAAAAATTAAAAAAAAATCTAAATGTTAAATTTTTAAAATTGCTTTCTTGACGTTAGAAATGAGGATAATTATGTATCATTTGAGGTATATTTTACGAGAAATAATTTAACCGTAGGTAAGTTATCTGCAGGAGCCTAAACTTGGTAAGTTTCGAAAATTATTTTTGTTGTAATTTAAAACAAGTGGCTGAAATGTATTGATGTGGTATATTTTTATAATCGTCTCAAAAAGCCCTTTGATTTGATACCACACACGATAGGTTTAGAACAAAAAAAAATTTTCCATACAAAAAAAAGATGACGTCATAACTCATCTCCTAATAGAATTTTTTTTTGTTCTTTGGGTGAAAAAAACTGTTTTGACGCCTAAATTCGATTTACTTGTGTAGTAGTTTGCCTGATATACAAGATGACTAAAAAGGCTTATTGCCCTAAACAAGAGATACCGAAGAAGCAGCATGACTGTAATGTGAATTGACTAAGAAGCAGATTGCCTGAAATACAAGATGACTATCTACTAGACGAGTTATGCAGATAACGTGCGATAGCTAGAAGGCGCTTCGGGTTTGTACTTCTCTCTCACTCGCTCTTAATAAGAGCATATGGTATGAGAGGGAATGAGAGACCAATACAAACCTGAAGCACCTTCTAAGAGCTATCGCACATTATCTATATAACTCGTCTAGTAGAATAGGGTGACCACACCGTTGGTAATTTTTTTGTAGCCATTTAACCATTTAGGCATCCTGCTTTGTAGGCATCAACTTTAGGCAATCAGCTTCTTAGTCAATTTTACATTTCAGGCGCATCTCTTGTTTAGGGCAAACAGTTTTTTAGGCAAATCTCATGTTTAGGTATAACACCTCCATTGGCATTTTGCGTTTAAGGTAACTCGATCAAGAGGGCAAATTTTGTTGTATATAATAAAAGCTGATAAAATTTACTACAACTTGGTTAAGTATATATAAAAACAGTCGTTTTTCAAAAATGTGTTTATTACCATTCTTTCAAGTATGCTAATATTATCAAGTACCGTTGAAAAGTTATACAAATTTCAGTTAATTAGTGCACAGGCCATTATTTTAAGTATTCTCAGCTGCAAATATATCAGATCTTATATCGGCAGACTGCTTTTAGTCAATACCTATGCTATTATTCATTAGACTTGGAACTGTGGGCAGTTGGTGTATCCATCGAATATAACGTTATTACACGTTTTCCCTGGGTAGTTACGCGTTATGAATTTTAGATAGTGTTACATACAGTGGCCACTATGCCTCCACTTGGCCAAATCACTTTATGAATGAGGAATCCTCCACCAAGTAAAATGTCAAGATTCTGTAGGTGACATGGCTTGCTAGTTGCGTCAAACATGGAGTAGAGGGCTGATTTTTAGATTTTCTTCATCCCATTTATATGGAGGGCTAAAGTTAATGAGTAAGGTAAAAACAAAATTTTTGAAAAACTACTGTTTTTCGAAGCTCGTATCTAGACAACGATTGAGAATAGGTAAAAAGTATGTACAACCAAGTTGTAGAAAATTTTACTAGCTTTGTTTATGTACGACAAAATTTCCTATGACTCATCATTTCCGAGATGTAAGAAAAAAACCAAAAAACGGGACCTTCTTTCCCCCCTCTTGGTTCACCTCGGAGGGGCGGGGACTTTTCGTATGTTTGTCTCTTAACTAGTCTAAAAGTCCCAAAGTCCAAACTTTCTGCTTTCGACCATTCCATCCACAATCATTTGTTGACCATACTAATAGTTCGGTGGTTATTCCTAATAAGACCACATTACCTTGCATTGCTACAATCCCATTACATTGCATTGCTACAATGCACTTTATAATTACAGAAGTGGCAACATTACTGTTACAATTCTTGGCATTGCTCAAAGAGGGAAGAAGAGAAGAACTTCAAGTAAGAATTGCTGCAATGCCTGCATGTCAAAAATGGCTGAGTGTTCCAGTGTGTGTTGCCGTTCCCCCACAAGTAAGTTGACTCATATCATAAAGCCTAAAAGAGACATTTATGATGTACATCTACCATAAGAATAAATAATAACATAGTAGAACGGAATCTCTTTTGATCGAGTCCAAAACGCCGCCATTTATCTACCTACTTTTCCCTTCACGTCGTTACACCCCTCTGTCGCGCAGGCGTGTTGCTAGGGTTGCTTGCTGTTAAATATTAGGTACTTACATCTACAGATAATGTCACTAATATTTAAGTTTTTCTTTACTTTGAAATCATTATTTTATTCCAGTTTTACAAAATATGAGATTTATAAATCATTACGTACCTTCATAATTATAGACACTTCTAAATAGGAAGTTATTATACTTAACTGCCAAACCAAATGAAGCCATTTAAGGTGATTTAAGTACCTAAGTATTACTTACCTACAAATATAAAATAAAATACATACAGGCTCACGTAAAACTATTACAACCAAATTATAAACAACCAAACGCGCGTGCGGCGACGCCGGCCGTGACAGCTTGACTAAGTAGTTTGTTTAACGAATGCTCTAATATAGTGACCTTGAGCCCGTCCGGAGCGGGAGTTTCCATTCTACTATGTTACTATTTATTCTTATGCATCTACAATATAAAGAAATATGTCCTCATAAATTAATATTATTTTTACGGAATCTGTGTTGCTTTTTTTACCCGACTGCGAAACGCAAAGGAAGGTAATTTTAATTTGGAAACTTTCTTTTCCTTGAAAAAATTTAAGATCATCGAAATTATGGCATTTATAGAATAGTTTATTTTAAAATATGTTTTTACCCGACTGTGAAACACAAAGGAGCGTAATGTGTTTAACAGCCTATGTACGAGTATGTATGTATGTACGAGTACATACATACATAGGCCACAACAGGGAACAAACTAACATACGTACATACATACATATGTATGTTTGTTCCTTCCTTTGTGGCACTCTAGAGAACGAACGCGTGGGCCAATTTTAATGATTCTTATGTCAATCGATTCCTATTAATCTTGCGAGTGTCACTAAAGACATGATAGTAATTTAAATCAAATATGGCGACCACCAGACGCCATATTGTGAAAAATAAAAAACATACAGTCGACAAACTATATCAAGTGGGGTATCATTGAATAGGTATTTGAAAATCAACTTTAGGTTTCTTTTATATTTTTTTTAGTTTGAGGGACCGTTTAGGATCTATAAATGTTTAAAGTTGGTTCGCAAACATTTTCAGTTTATATTACTAAAAAGCTTTAAATAAAATAAAATAATTTAAAAGCAAAAAACCCGACTGCAAAAACAATTAACTAAAAAACTAAAAAGAGAAAAAGTAGCCCACTACAAGTACTTCATACATAGGTAGCTTGAATATTATTAGGAGTGCAGGCAGGGGCAAACAAAAGTACTTGTAATGGGCTAGTTTTTCTCTTTTTAGTTAGTTGTTTTTGCAGTCGGGTTTTTATTTTTAAATGATTTTGTTTTTATACTGATGCGAGTCATATTTATTGTAAGACAGAGTTTACATGAGCAAATATGTAGGTTTATGAAATATAAAGGTAAGTAGGTAAGTACTTATAGGTAATCAAATAAAAAAACACATTACCCTCCTTTGCGTTTCGCAGTCGGGTAAAAATACAGGCATGTTACAAAACAGTTCAGTCACAATTTTGAACATGTTATTCACATGTACCTAGGTACATTTATTTTAAAAATGGCTCAAAAACCATTGTAAGTGCTGTTTGTACTATTATGTATTCGGTGGTACTGTTAAGTTTTGTATCTTTTTCCAGCTCTGTTTCAGAAGGTATACATACCTAAATTCACTGGCATATTAATTACTTTACCTTTTATTTTCACATATTGTGTGTGAAGAGTATTCAAATAGCCGGCTCATGCAATTTTTTTAAATAAATCATCTTATCTTATACATATTCCATTCACTCATTTTTGACCCATTCATGCTAAAGCAGATTTTTAATCAGCCATTCATAGTAAACTGATAGATCCTGCGTTACCGGTTTTGGCCTAAAGAATAATGGTGTTGTAACCAACGCTTCAATGAAAAATCAGTATTTCGAAGTTTAGTTTTTAGTACGGAAAATACGAATTATGGTCAACAATTGACACATAAAATGGCGGCAGTGGAAGGTAGGTAAAACCATGAAGCGTTTCAAACATGGTTTCAACTTCCAAAATTTTGTAGGGTAGGTTGAAAAAAAAATCTCCCGTAGACCATAGATATTGTCAACTATCAGAAGCAATTAATGTATGGGAGATTTTTTTTTATATTACTCTCCAAATAAAAACTTTACATAGGTCTTCACTTAGACTTACTTAACCCCTGGTTGAATTCTTAACGGTTCATTAAAACGCATTCTGTATACAATTGATGAAATTGACAACATTTTACATTTATAAGACTATAATTTAATAAGTTGTCTGTATTCGGCTTGGAAAGAGGAACACAACAATACACAGTGTGTTTTTCGACCCCAAAAAGTGATATTCTCTTTTTATTAATCAAATCTATTGCTCGTATCATTACAAAGGCCAGACGAGATGTCCAGAGTGCCGATTTTCAATATATTTTTTTAATTTTTTAAGAATTTTTAAACTTTGTGTGACCTTCATGAAAGGAAAAGGAAAATTAATTCTTGTAGAAAAACTACAGCCAGTTCATCGTTTAACGTGGCATTGTTTTATGTGGCGATTGAACGCGCATATAAATCCGATTTCATTTGCTCTTAAATGTGAATAGACTAGTTCCAAAAAAAGAATTTCCCCTTTTTGGTTTTTATTTTTTATTTCCATTTCTAGGTCGAAGTAGAATCTCTGGATGTGTGGGATACATTACTTATAATGGGTTGTATAATGCCAATTTTTTTATATTCAAAATACGCGGATGTTTGGAGAAATACAGATTTTTGTCTTAAGGTAATTTTCTTGCTATTAGGGTTGTCACTTAAAAGTCAAGGTTTTAGTTGTTCATTTATTTTTATTTTTTAATTACTAAAATGTTTCTTATCACCCAGTTTTTATTTTAACCAGTTAAATTCCTAGTTACTTCCTAGTTCCTAGTTAGCTACTGGACCGATCGTTGCGATTAAAGCGAAAATGACAAAAAGCACGCCTTGCGAGCTGCTCCAGCATCAGCAGTGAGCGCACCGTTTACGATCTAATTTTCAAATAAATCAACTTCGTTGGCTAAAATAATATTTAATACCTCTTGATTAATACCAAATACGCCAGAATCATCATTTTCGATAATAGAAGTGTCTGCCGACGATGATTGCAGTTGCTACATCTAGAACTGTCATCTCCGATCGTAGAATTGTCTGTCGACGATGTTTGCAGTTCATTATGGTCGACGGGTTGCAGTAAATCTCGCGCAGCATAAGACAGGGGAAAACGCTACGAAAACCTTTGATGGCGACGAATACGAATCATTGAAATAGCTGGATCCGACGATTCTAATGCACGGTGTAAGAGATCAGTCATGGGTTTTTTTTCGGTTAATTTTACGGTAATGAAGCTCTCTGTCTCTACACCAGAATTTATTCCGGGATTCCGCTGCTTGCACCGACAGCATTTCTACAAAGTGTATTGACGTGGAGTTTTAGCTTAAGTATATCGAGGGTGGACCGCTTCCCACGCCATACATAACACTGCATTGGAATTAAATTAACAATCTGCTAAAAAAAATCAAACGAAAAACCAAAAAGATAAAAACTTACAAAATAATATAAGATTTTAGATCAGTCAATGAAGATCATCGTCCTGAACTCTTTTTTTATTAAAAGACAATCAACATTAACTTTATTTTTTTTTAATAATATGTTTGAATTGTAAAGTCACAGCCCTAACACATTTTTTTAACCCATTATAAGGAATGTATCCCACACATCCAGAGATTCTACTTCGACCTAGAATTGGAAATAAAAAATTAAAAACAAAAAGGGGAAATTCTTTTTTTGCGACTAGTCTATTCACATTTAAGAGCAAATGAAATCGGATTTATATGCGCGTTCAATCGCCACATAAAACAATGCTACGTTAAACGATGAACTGGCTGTAGTTTTTCTACAAGAATTAATTTTCCTTTTCCTTTCGTGAAGGTCACACAAAGTTTAAAACTTCCTTTTTGAAAAAAAAAAAAAATCGGCACTCTGGACATCTCGTCTGGCCTTTGTATTACAAGCAATAGATTTGATTAATAAAAAGAGAATGTCACTTTTTGGGGTCGAAAAACACACTACGCAATAGTTTTAAAATTTCAGTAGGATTTATGAATAATTTACTAAAAGGTACTTAACTTAAAAGGACGTAAGGTTTAAGCCTGACTGTTCTATACATTTTGACACAGCTAAACTGGTCTTAAAATGGGTTTAATTTTTTCTGCAAGAGAAGGTAAATGTGTTTCTTGTAAATGTAAATCTTAAATTAATTTCATTCTAGAGTCACGGCAATCCGGATGATGACACCACTAGCAGTGATAGTGAGGATGACCCATGCATTGATCATGTGAATAATGTAGCGCCATCATCATCAAACCACAACACTGAACCTGAACCAATGGAAGAAGATATAGAGCCTGGTTGGACTGTGGTGAAGACAAGGAGAAAAAATCTAAAGTAGATATTTAAGAATATTCAACGTTCTACTAAAAATAATAGTGTAATTTTGTGGTATCGTTTGTGGAATTGTCTGATACTTATCAATTCAAGGAGCGGAATTCTCAGCAAAAATCAAGTCAATAGGGAAAGAACATTGTAATTTATCGACTTTTCCAGTTATCGATTATTTTATTTACTTAGTTCAAATTTGACACGAATGACATGACAGGCTAATGGCCAAGAGTGGATTTGAAGTAGCTATAGGTTACTAGATTAATGTGGATATGAGTGCCAATAAAACAAAATTAATGTAACTTATCGGAACAAAAAAGAAAAACGGTAAGTACTTGGAAGCTTTTGTAAATTTTTGGCAAAAAATACTTATTTATTTAATCTTTATTCTACAAAATAAAAAATTAAAATGCACACAAGGCGAACTTAATGCCTTATTATGATGTTAATAAATAAATTAAACGTCATTTGTTACTTTTTGAAATAGTTTATAATGTTACACAATACTTAATGTTAAAAGTCTATAAGCAAAGAGTCGATTTGATAACATAGACTGCGCACTGGCACTGGAATAGTCGATTAAACTTATGTCCAATCCCTCGTGAAGTTTGATGTCTGCTATTAACTATTCCGCTCCTTGCTTATCTTACCATATTTAATTGATCTTCATTGATCAATATTTTACAGATTCATTTCAATAAATAAAGTCTGTTAAAAAGTAGGTAATTCACATAGTAATATGCCTGTTCTTGGGGTCTGTTTCATGAAAATTACATGTAACTTGTAGTCTCTTTCTAATAAAAGTGAAAAAAAAAATATTCCGACGAATTGAGAACATTTTCTTTTTTTTTTGAAGTCGGCTAAGAAGATGCTTCCGCTTTTATTACGAGTTAAAAGTTATCATTAAACAGGCTCTTTGTTGTATTTTGTAATGATTTAGGCACAAAACAGAAAAAAACAGAAGTGGTAACTGGGCGTGCCGCGTGAGCCTTATTCCTGATAAAGGGTCTGGCCGGAATGCCATAGTAAAATCGCCCCTGGCTGAATATGAAATATTCTTATGCACGTTTATTTGTCTTATTGTTAGATATATCTGTACCGAATATTATGCCTTAATTACATACGTTTTGCGAAAAAAAAAAGTTTTCATTTTTTTTTGCCAAACTACGTAACCGATTAACTTGTTATTCTTCTAATTTATACATTTATTTAAGACACATTTAATAAAAAAAAATAAGCGTCCTAACGTTTTTTAAAGTGGACAAGTTTGCCTATTCAAGTTTAAAAATTTTTTTTACTACTTGCGAGTCAGCTACACCTACCATATTTTGTTATAATATACGCCATTTTATATTCTAATATAACCGGATCAACAAAGTCGAAATATTGTTTTTGTATATACAGGGGAGAAAAAATTAAACGCAACGAAAGACAATTACCTAAGTACATTAAATAATGAAAATAGCCAATTTCTTGCAACAGAAACTTACTTTTATTTTTGAAAACAATAAATACTGCTTTAAGCGATTTTTGTAATTCGCTTGCATTGGACGGGAATCGAACTCGTCAAATAGGTTAAAAAAATTAAGAGGAGTTTTATGGTACAAATGTCTACTCTGGCTGTTCACACATTTGCTTATTTTTTTATTTTACACGTAATGTTATTATATTACTTACATAGGTAGGTACGTATATTCTATCAAAAATATTAGTTTAGGTGAATACTGCTCTTTGAGTTTTAAACCCAATTTCAATGTAAATAAATGAAATAACTATGTATCATACACAATTTTATATAGGGTGGGGATACGTTTTTGAAATAACTTCTTAAAGCCATATTTTTATTCATAGTAAATTCGCATTATCCGACAAAAACATTTCTCGCGTTCCCGCCATTTTTAGGGTTCCGTACCTCAAAAGGAAAAAACGGGATCCATATAGGATCACTTTCTTGTCCGTCTGTCTGTCTGTCTGCCAAGACCCTTTTTCTCTGGAACGCGTGGAGGTAGCATGCTGAAATTAACATCAAATAAGCCTAAAGCCTGCAGTCCATTGAAGCCCTGATAAAATCAAACTTCTAAGTCAACGCTATCAAAAGATAGTAATTAAAAAGGTTGTTTCCATACAAATTGCCGTGCCCCGAAAACATAAAGGGTACTTCCAGTTTTCGTAGAAACTTGAAATTTGGCATGAAGGTGGCTCAGCACAACCGCTCAGAAAATTCTCAAAATCTTAAATATGTATGTCTGTATGTAGATTTCACAGACCAATGTAGATGACCGCATACTGCGTACATTTTGCTTATGAGCAGGGCTCTGCTAACACTGGACTTCTTAAAACACTGGGGAAAAGCGTTAAAATCTTTGTACGGAACCCTCGTGCGCGAGTCCGACTCGCACTTGTCCGTTTTTTTAAAACGTGCGTAAGTATAAAACATAGAACCACAGAGCTGCATTTCAGTAAAAAGGTAAGTTTGTCGCTCACCATGTTCGAATTTCAAAAACTTGCGTTTCGCAATGACTGGTCGAAGTATCGAATCGATAGGATATTTATTCAAATAACTTATTTCGACTTTGTTGATCCAAACCAATATTTTTGGAAAAAATACATGTAACAGAATATAGAACTGCGTATAATCTAACAAAATTATGGTAGGTGTCGCTGACTCGCAAGCAGTAAAAAATTTTTTTTTATATACTTGAACAGGCAAAATTGTCCTCTTCAAAAAATGTTAGGATGCTTATTTTTTTTATTAAATGTGTCTTAAACAAATGTATAAAATAGCCGAATATCAAGTCAATCGGTTACGTAGTTTGGCAAAAAAAAAATTGAAACTGAATTTTATAATTTTTTATTTTTTCGCAAACCGTATGTATTTAAGGCTTAATATTCGGTACAGATATATCTAACAATAAGACGTGCATAAGAATATTTCACATTCAGCCAGGGGCGATTTTACTATGGCATTCCGGCCAGACCCTTAAGCAAGTCTTCGCACAGTCCGCCACTGTCAGTTATATGTGTCGGTCATGTGTCAGTTATAAAAATAATAAAAACTCTCGAAACATGCCTCAGTGCGCCATTGTGGGGTGTTGGGCCGTGTTTTATAAAGCTATAAGTTGCAATTTACAAGCACATTGAAATACATCAGCAACAGGCCTCGTCAACTAGCTTAACCTAAATTACAAAACATCATCAGCAACATGCTTCGTCAAAAACCCTAACCTAAAACCCCCCACCCCGCATTGTACCCGGCTCAAAGGTCCCCATAATACCAGCAGCATTACCCCGCTGAATGGCAATGGAGACCTGTTGCACCAAATACGACCCAGAGCGAGGGTCACAGCCCCTGTCTTGCCATTTACAAGCGGAAGTCTCATTTTATCACCTTTTGTTAGAAAGAGACTTCCGCTTGTAAATTGTAACTCGTAGCTTTATAAAACACGGCCCTGTAATAACAGCTAGACAAAAAAGGGTCCCTATGGTGGCGTCTCATACCATGGGAAAGCCCTGTGTTATGTTATTTAAATAAGTTTGTTATGTTTTGATTCTTCTAAGGAATTTTATGTATTGTGCTTAATAATAGTAAACCTTATGTACACATAATACAGTTGATTTTTTTAACAAATAGTTGTGCTTCTAGTCTAGAATGAATAGCACATGCATATATATATAGCACTACCACCGAATAAATTCCTGTGCCAAAAAGTCAGTGGCGTCGTGGTACATACGTACCTCTAGGACACTCCTCAGCGTAACTTTTGTCTAGCATGTTACTTATAAAAGTGCAGTAACCTATTTTAAAATCCGCGTCTCTTTCCATACGCTTTTCTAAGCCAAGAAATCTTGAAAATGCGTGTGGATAACTGTCCGGTAAATTGTTCCTGTAGACCTGCGTGCTGCGCCACTTGAAAGTGTTCACGTAGGCCCTGAAGCTTTTATTAGGACATTAGGTCTAATTTGGCACCCTCAGAGCGACACTTTTTGTTTTCGTACAGGACCGCAAGTACCTGAAAATGAAAAATTTACTAAACGGAAAGTGTTGTCTCATTTAATGTGTGTGTACGACCCTTTGGGTCTTCTGACACTCTTGGTTATACAGGGCCGTATTCTATTTCAGCAAACGTGGAGAACTGGTATTGATTGGGACTCAAAAGCTGCCATCAGGTACTGTTCGAAGATGGCTGTCTTGGTCTCAGCAGTTAACCATAATTTCGGAGTTTAAAACTCCCCGTTGGTATCAATGTGGGTTTGAAGGCAAGAACATTAGTGACAGGCAACTTCACGTGCTAGCTGACGCTAGCGAGCAAGCGTACTCTTGTGTGGCGATTTACATTTACGGACGGCTCTGTGAAGCTGTCTATTATTGGTGGCAAGGCTCGCCTAGCTCCTCTGAAGCCCACATCCATCCTTCGGCTCGAGCACCAAGCAGCTCTGACCGCAGCTCGGTTTGCTAATACTGTTTGGACCGGTCTCGAAGTTCAATCGAATGCAACTTATTTTTGGTCTGATTCTACCACGGTTTTGAGTTAGATTCGAAGTGATGCGCGAACATTAAAACCGTTTGTTGCGAATCGCGTTGGCGAAATCACTGAAATTACAAACGTCACTAATTGGAAGTATGCGCCAGGTGGTTTAAATGTTGCAGACGATGCCACCAGGTTCATAAATAGTGACATCGATTTAAAACGGTGGTTCTCTGGACTCTATTTCTTATTACTGCCTGTTACAGATTGGCCTAAAGAACAATCGTCTTGTGAAAGCTTACCGGCCTTTGAGGAGTTAAAACCCTTGAAGGTGCAGGTGGGTCATACTATTCTGGACGAACCTTTATC
The DNA here is from genome assembly GCA_963691665.1 of Clepsis dumicolana. Classification (NCBI taxonomy): domain Eukaryota; kingdom Metazoa; phylum Arthropoda; class Insecta; order Lepidoptera; family Tortricidae; genus Clepsis; species Clepsis dumicolana. Next base: position 19,128,807 of record OY829505.1, on the reverse strand, counting down.
GGTTGTGCCAGATCCATCGCGTTTCAGCGAGTGGATTCGTTTGGTGCGTGCGACCGCGCGCGTCTACCAATGCGCGTACAAGTTTCGGTCCCTGTTAGCACGTAAAGTTCCGAATTCTAAAGCTTCTATTAACACTTTTCTCCCACCTCTGACTACAGCAGATATCCAAGAAGCAGAATATGCCATCTTGAGAAAGTCACAGAGAGACAGTTTTGACCTAGAAGTCACGTTAACGCACGACTCGTCACCTTTACCAAAGTCCAGCAGATTGTTCTCTCTGTCACCGGTACTCGATCAAAACTGACTCCTGAGGCTAGACAGCCGCATCAAGTTCATGAGGAACATGGATTATGATACCACGTCACCGGTTATTCTCGATGGCCGCCACCCTGCAGTTCGACTTCTTATACGTCAAAGCTGCTCACAGATTTAACGAGCTAGTTTGTAACGAGTTAAAGCAGCGATACTGGATACTACGGTGCCGCAGTGCAGTTCGCACAGTCGCCAGGCAATGCATGTCGTGCACGAAGCGCAGAGCATCGCCACAGATTCCACCGTTGGGAGACCTGCCGGAAGCTCGACTTGACCACCACATCCGCCCCTTTACAAACGTGGGTTTGGACTACTTCGGTCCTGTGCAAGTAGCGATCGGCCGGCGCAGAGAAAAGCGTTGGGTTGCCCTATTTACTTGTATGACGACGAGGGCCATTCATTTGGAAATTGTCGCAAGTCTGACTGCTGACTCCGCCATCTCCTGTCTGCGAAGATTCATGGCGCGCAGGGGCCTCCCAAGGAAGATTTTATCAGATAACGTAACGTCGTTTGTTGGTGCCAACCGACACTTGGCAGAATTCTATAGCCAGCCGGTGCAAGATTTCGCTGCCAACAATCAAACTGAATGGACTTTCATACCACCTGCATCACCATTCATGGGAGGTTGCTGGGAGCGGCTTGTGCGCACGGTGAAAACTGCTCTCATGGCAACTCTGAACGAGAGAGCTCCCAGAGAGGAACTGCTGCACACTCTCCCTCTAGAAGCCGAAGCGCTAGTTAACTCGAGACCTCTGACGTACGTGACTCAAAATGGTGAATGCCAAAGTCTCACATCATTCCACTTCTTGATTGGCACATCCTCAAACCAGCAGTTGCCAGCTCGCCTCGACGAACGAGTCTACTCACTAAGAAAGGATTGGAAAAAGGTATTACGCCTATCAGAACATTTTTGGATGGGGTGGCTTAAAGAATACCTACCAAGTTTAAAGCCAAGGAGAGCTCAAGGGGACCAATACAAAAACATTCAGGTCGGTGACGTTGTGCTCGTAATAGACTCTTCAGACTTCTTCTTCCTTCCTTCTTCTGAGTTACATACTATATATCAGATAGCAACAACAAATGGTTAGGTACAACAACATGGGGTCTATTATTAATGAACAAGTTAATTTGGTTTCTTCGCCTTTGTTACGACTTGGTTCTAATTTTAATAATGTGTCATAGTAATAATGAGAACATGACTTCTCTTTTTACCGTACTCGGTTAAAAATAACGGGGTACCTGGCGTAAATTAAAAATAAAAAGGGTAGTTTGGAATTCATTTCTTAAAAAAGGGTAGTTTAGGACTTACATAAAAGGGTAGTTTGAAATTTATAAAATATTAGTGGGTACGTTGGTTTTGTCATTAACTAAGTTAAGTACATGGTTTACATATGTCAGTAGTGGAAGTGGTGTCATGTTGAGCGGTTGTTGTTGTGCTTCGTAAATGGCCTCGTGGAGAGTGCCGAAACGCGTCAGCGTTTAGTATAGTGGTGGTGGTGATAGTTGGGTCTGTGTGGCATGTGTTGATTCGTGTAGCAGTGGAGGCGGAGGTGTTGCATGGAAACATACATTTGCCGCACAGATATAACTATTTGTCATTAGTGGTCGCGGGTGAGCAAAGTAATTGTTTTTAGTTCATAAATATGGACCTCCGCAAAGTAGCGCCTGATTCAATAAATTATTGTGAATTGTTATGTTAAAAAGGAAACAAATGAAGTCGTGGGTAAGTTGAAGCAGGTAAAAAATATTACAGCAGAAGCCACGATTTCATTACAGGAAAATTTGACAACACCTATACAATGTTTACACTTAATTGCCAATAGAACAACATGTGCTGCTGATAAGTCCATATTAATTGAAATCTGCAATAAATTAGAGCGAATCCGGGAAAAAGCTGCGGAAGCTAGCAAAACAAATGAAAATAAATTACAAGAAATTATGAACAGTTTAAGACAAGAACAAAAAAGAACAGCACTTGCTACAAATACATCTGTGATAACAGTCAGGAGGATTGCCACACATGCAATTTGGATTTTCTCACGGTATTCAGAACACCTGAAAAAAAAAACCTCGCAAAACTAATAACGGACATCGATAACTTTGACAAAGGAGTCATAAAAAGGTGCATTCATAAATTTCATTTAACTAATAAAGAGCTTCCCACAATTTAAAAACTGAGACAAAAATTACAGGAAGATTAAAATTTTCAAGGCTCTAAAACAAGTCTTAGACAGATTATAAAAGAAATGGGCTTTAAATGGCAAAAAACCGAAAATAACAGGAAGGTTTTAACAGAAACTTCAAACATTCGACTCAAGTGAATCGAATACCTGTGCTGGGCGCGGGGGATGATTATTTAATTATATTTAATTATTATTGGGATGGTGCAATGAAACACGTCTTTCAAGTTCAGTTGTAGATTAGTCATAGACAATTTTATTTGTTTCTAAAATCAGGATGGGAATCGAACCATAGACAATACTACATGCCCTTTCTTAAAAAAGTAAATTTGACATTGACAATACATTGACATTTAATTGGCATTTGACATTGACGTTTCATTGTTTATCATCTGACAAACATGAATCTACAAATTTGCAATACATTCGATTAAATAAATTAAAACAATTGAAATTAATTATTACTCGAAGTCATATTACAATACATTATACAAAATTATGTCAGTGAATTAAAACTACGTATTCAGTGTTTACATCGTCATTTACATATTATCTAGATATAAGCTAAGTTTGTTAATTTACAATAAATTATTTTATAAGTCTAATTTGTTTGTTTTCTTTAACAATCTTCCTCTAGAGCTGTACCTTATTTCAGGAGTATTGCTGCTAATCGCAATATCCATAATTTCAGGTAAGTTTTGTACATTGTTACTTGAGCCTGACTGACTATCTGACTGAGACATGACTAATTGATTTTCTGACAAAAATTCAATATCTTGATTATCTTCATTGACTTCAATGAACAATGGAGATTGCAATGTATCTGACTCATCATAAAGGCTTGACATAGGACTTACAATATTTGTATTATTTGACACATTATTTTGATCATTCGACGGACTTAATACATTTTGATTATTTGACGGACTTGATACATTTTGGTTATTAGACTGACTTAATACACTTTGATTATTCAATGGACTAATTACATTTGACTGACTTGACTCAATAGACATAAACGTTTCATTCATAGAATTCGTTTTAGAACAGTTTTGACTTTCATTATCAGATCTTGACATTTGACTTTTAGCTTTTTTAATATAATCAGGAATGTGATAACATCTCACTGTATCTTCCCTCCTAACATGTTTTTCACACTTACTTGGACTTTGACCTTTTGACTTTACAGTAATATTTGACCTATATTTACTGTTTGTAAATGTTTGACTAGACTGAGTGGACTGTGACTGTGACAATTTATGACTGTTATTGTTTGTGTTGCTAATATGACTATGACTATTTGACTGTGGCAGACATGACTTAAACAATTTAATATGTTGTGTATTTCTTCTATATACTGTGCCATTTTCACTTTTCACTAGGTAAGATCTAGGAAATTGAGCCTTAGACAAGATAAATCCTTTCGACCAAATTAGATCTTTAGGGTTTTTCTTAAAATAGACTTGATCATTTAGCTGAAATTCTTGGGGCTTATCAGCATTTTTGTTATAGTATAACTTTCTTTTATTTATCACTTCAGACTTATTTTTGAAATGATCTGCGAATTTGACAATTTTAGGCTTTAAATTGCTAGTTTGAGTAGGTAATTTAGTTCTTAATGTTCTTAACATTAATAGTTCTGATGGTGATTTTAAATTTCCTCTAGGAGTAGTTCTGTACTGTAATAGACCTATATAAATGTCTGTACCTGAACTCTCACATTTTCTTAATATGTTTTTTATAATTTTGACAGAAATTTCTGCGAGCCCGTTCGACCTGGACAAATGAGGACTAGATGTTATGTGTTCTATATCCCAGTCCTTCATGAAGTTTTGGAACTCTTGAGAATTGTATGGAGGACCACCGTCACTCACAAGTTGTAGAGGAATACCATGTCGAGCAAAAATAGATTTTAAATGTGTTATTACAGTTTGGCTTCGATGATCTGTATTTAAATGAGCTATTTCAATGTAATTTGAATAGTAATCAACCACTAAGAGATATTTTTTGTTATTATAGTCAAATAAATCTGTAGCTACTTTTTGCCATGGCAATGTTGGCTGTTCATGACTTAATAAAGTTTCCTTTGTTTTATTTGAGCTGTATGTCATACAAGTCTCACATTGCCTTGTTTTTTCTTCAATGTCATGGTAAATGTTTGGCCAAAATACAATGCCACGGGCTAAATTTTTGGTTTTTTCCATGCCCATGTGACCTTCATGTAATTTTTGTAATATTTCTGACCGCATTGACTTCGGAATGACTACAGACTGATTTTTGAATACAATTTCATCTATTACATGGATTTCGTCGCGAATATTCCAATATGGTAGGGTTAATGGGTCACATTGTTGTTTACAGTTAGGCCAACCTGTTTTATGATATTCTATTAACTTTTGTAAAGTTAAATCTGACTTTGTATGAGACACAATTTGTTGCAGCTTATTTGGAGTTATTGCTAAGTTAGAAGTTAATAATTTTACCTGACAGACAATGTTGTTTTCCAGTTCATCTAAATCGAATTTATCTATTTCAGTATTTAAATTCATGACAGGAGCTCTTGACAAAGTATCTGAAACATACATTTCAGTACCTTTTGTGTATGAAACTACTAGGTCGTATGATTGTAAAGTTATCATCATTCTTTGGAGCCTTGCTGGGACATCTGAAAGTGGCTTTTTAAACAATGTCACCAGAGGTTGATGGTCTGTTTCTACGTGTATAGTTTTGCCATAAATATACTGATGGAATTTTTTGCATCCAAAAACAATAGCATATAATTCTTTCTCTATTTGAGCATAGTTTTCTTGTGTTTTTGTTAAAGACTTGGATGAGTAAGCAATAGGATTTTTCCCATGAAAAATTACTGCACCAACAGCTTTTTGACTTGCATCAACAGACATTCTGACTGGTTTGTTTACATCATAATGCACTAAGACAGGTGATTGACAAATTAGTTCTTTTAAATTTATGAATTGCTTATCATGACTGTGTGTCCATTGCCAAATGTTTTGTTTTTTAAGAAGATCTCTAAGTAAACTTGTCTCATGAGCTAAATTAGGAATATATGAACCTAAATAATTCACCATACCTAAAAAACGTTGGAGATCCTTGACATTCTCCGGCTTAGGCATTTTCATGATAGCTTCGATCTTAGAAGTATCTGCAGAAATACCATTTTTATTAAATATATGCCCTACATATGCTACTTCAGCCTTGTTAAATTTACATTTTGACTTGTTAAACTTTAAATTGACTTCTCTAGCTTTCCTAAGAACATTTTCCAACCTCGCATCATGTTCTGCTTGGTTTGAGCCATAAACAAGTATATCATCGACGAATATTAAAACACCAGGTAAATCACCGAACAGATCTGTCATTACTCTATGGAAAATTTCACCACTTGAATTTATGCCATATGGTAAGCGAAGGAATTTATACCTACCGAATTGTGTGTTAAATGTGCAGAGGTCACTACTTTCTGCATCTAGTTTGATCATCCAATATCCTGAGTTTGCATCTAATTTTGAAAAAATAGCAGCACCAGCTACTTTTGAGCGTAAATCGTCCAAAGTAGGATAAGGAAAAAGAGGTCTTTTAATAGCTTTATTTAGGTTTCTAGGGTCTAGACATATGCGTAATTCACCATTGGGTTTTACTACAGGGACTATCGCGTTAACCCAGTTTGTTGGCTTGGTTACTTTCTCAATGACTTGTAATTGTTGCATTCTATCTAACTCTGACTTTAGCTTAGGGTGTAATGCATATGGAATTCTGCGAACCGGACATATTTTTGGTGTGATACTTGTATCTACATCTAAATGAGCCTCAGATGGTAAACAACCTAACCCCTCGAAAGTATCGGCATAATTCTCGATAATTATTTGTACTGACCTTTGGTTTTGGTTAATGTTTTGTGTGTTTGTTAGTTCAAATAGTCTTTTCACAATGCCACATTCTTCACATGTTTTCCAACCCAATATTGTCGCACATTTACATTTCACTACAATAAATTTAATGTTGACATGATAACCATTATCAAATTTGCACGCCAGTGTAACACTACCTAAATTATCAATTAATTGTCTTGAAAATGTGAAAATCTTATCATTCGAGCTTTGAATAGGGATCTGAATATTGCACATATTTTCTAAATGTCGTATAGTTTCTAACGAGATTACATTAATGTCTGCTCCAGTGTCAATTTGACAGTTAAATTTTTGATCATAAAAATTAACATTTATTTTCCAATTATGCGGATTATTACAATTATGGTTATTATTTACTGCATTTATTATAAAATCATTTGAATAATTATAATTATGTTGATTATTGATGTCATATTCATTTAAATTTTCAAAATTAACGGACATAACGGAACTTACATTTTTCTTGTTTTTATTCTGGTCGTTGAAATAACAGCATATCGCGAAGTGATTCAGTTTCTTGCAAATAGAACAAGTTCTACCCTTTGCGGGACATTTGACTCGATGTTGTTGACCACATCTTTTACAAATTGCATTTGATTTGCTGTTTGACCTGAAATTAGCTGAAAAATAATGATTAGGTGTTCGTTCTCGGCTGTGACTATTATTTCTGTTATTTCGCTGGAGGTCGACTTTTGATCTTGATCTTGATGAATGTCTCATTGGTGTTGAACCTTTACTTGTCTGGTTGTTTCTTGATATTGCCTGAACTTGCATGTCGGTTTCTTCATTTCCCAATTTTCTTGATCTTTGGCATGATAATTCCATGGTCTTGGCTACTTCGACTGCTTCGTTGATGTCTTTGAATTCCTTTTGTAGAAGTTTTTCTTTTATTTGTCCATTTCTAATTCCAATTATGAACATGTCTTTGACTAACGATTCTTTTAGTGCTTCGAATTTGCAACTTGACGATAAATTATTTAAATATGTTACATATTCGTCTAAATTCTCGTTTTGTTTCTGATAACGGGTGAAGAAATTAAATCTTTCGACCGTTACATTTTTGAATTCGTTAAATTTCGAATCAAATTTTTCTAAAATGGACGTTAACGTTTCTTCTTTTGAATTTACATGGAATGAATTATAGATATGAAGTCCTTCATCGCCAATAGAATTCAAAAATATTGCGATTTGTTTCGAATTTGGAACTTTTTCCAAGTCGTTTGCTTCAAAATATATGAGGAATTTCTGTTTCCACAGTTTCCACTTCTCGGAATTTGCACACTCTTTGCCGCCATTCTCTTTTGTAAGATTCAAAGGTTTAAGACCGTTGGCTAGTATGATATTATGTACCTTTTCGTTTCCGTCGTTGCCACCCATTTTTGTTTGTTGTTGCACCTTTTCTTGACTTCGCCTTCGACTTCGACTTCTGACACCATGTGCTGGGCGCGGGGGATGATTATTTAATTATATTTAATTATTATTGGGATGGTGCAATGAAACACGTCTTTCAAGTTCAGTTGTAGATTAGTCATAGACAATTTTATTTGTTTCTAAAATCAGGATGGGAATCGAACCATAGACAATACTACAATACCTAGAAAAAATTAAAAAATATCATCAAGAAGGTAGTGCAATAATCTACACAGACGAATCATACGTGGATTCATCACACTCGAATCCCAAGGCTTGGACGGATGGTTCAACGAAGGGCCTTAAAACACCAATTTCTAAAGGACAACGCGTGGTTATCGTACATGCTGGATGCTCACTTTCAAAGCTGGATGCAAATCAGGAGACTACCACGACAACATGATTACGAAAACTACGAAAAATGGTTGAGAACACAACTCATACCTAATATTCCACCTAATTCTGTTGTCGTGGTAGATAACGCTTCCTACCATAATAAACAGTATGACCTTGCACTCACATCAAACTCCAGAAAAGCGGATATGCAAGCCTGGCTGTCCGAAAAAGGTATAGAATTCTATGAAAAAATGTTGAAACCGCAGTTATATCAGTTAATAAAAACACACAAAGAACAATTTAAAACGTTTTCTATTGACAAAATTTTGGCTGAACACAATCACAACGTTCTAAGACTGCTTCCGTATCACCCCGATCTCAACCCTATTGAGATGGCTTGGTCCATGATTAAGCAGTATGTGGGGAGTAAAAACGTTAAATGGAATCTTAATAATGCTATTGAGCTTATCAAAGAAAAAGTTGATCTAATGAAAGCACGAGAGTGGGAGATATTGTGTAATAAAGTCTATTCTGTAGAAGAAGAATACTCAAAAAGTGACCACATTATAGATCTTATGACAGAACAGTTTATTATTAGTGTCACTGATGACAGCACGGACAACGAAGAGAGTGAAGATAGCGATAACTTCGAAATGTCTGAAGACGATGAAATGCCCTTAGCCTCGTGTTTCCATCCTCAACCTTCGGCTTCGATATCGCATGATGATATAATGGAAGGAATATCAACACTGCTGGATGATTAATTTTTTTTCAATGTTATTGAATAAGTATTGAACATCGAATATAATACATATAAAATATACCTTTACGTTTTATTTTTCTAAATATACTAGCAAGATAAGTCACAAGCAAAAACGAGTGTTATTATAATGTTAGGTGACTAAGGCACAAAAAATAAGAGATAAGAAAAAAAATGCTCTCAAGAACAGGCCCTTATCAATTTTGTGCGCGATTGTACATGCGCCAATTTGCCTCCACCAGTTTCGACGAGCGATCTTAATTCATCGCGCGGCCTATAAGACATGGAAGCATTCCTGTCACTTTAAAATGACAAAAATAAGATTCGTTTTTAAAATGCCTTCATGTGTGGTGAAGTTGTGCAAAAATCACACGGATCACTGTCCCAAGGCACCCAAGGGTAGTGGAATCACTTTTCACACGTAAGTACACCATTACTTGAAAATTCAAAAATCTTGCTTACCACAGGGATGTCATTATGCATAATGTAGCAGCTCATTTTACTAATTATTAATTACCTGTTGGACTATTATATTTATTAAGATACAGATTTGGATTTCAGGCGAAAGCGAGTGGAAATTCGGAACGTTGTCCAAACCCAGGCTCTCGAAACTAAGTAATTCAAATGCCCGCCAAGGCATTTGAATTTGCCCACCAACGCGTTAATTAGCCAGCCAGCACGACGCGGCGATGGTCTGCCAAACTGCTTCCACCTCCAAAAAGTAGTAGACTTAAAAAATTTGGCCCAGCTAGAAAATCTATTGCTAGCCTTGTTTTATAGCGTTGTGCGCCTGAGGCGTGGGTTGACTGCCTATGTTATCATATTTAACCATATTATTATTTAAAATTGGTTTACTTATGTATACTTTTAGCTTTCTTAAAATTAATAGTATAATTGTATAACAGTTTATATTCAATTTAATGTAAGTACTCATTTGTTATTTATAAATAAATGCGATGTGTTGTCTTCTCTTCGTGCTGCCCGCCATATTTGAATGCAGAAAGGAGGGGGAGGCAGAGAGGAAGACTGAGGCGGGAAAACGAAGAGGAGCGAGAGAGAAGGAAGCCGGCACGGTTTTTTGGAGGGAAACGTCATATGGAAGCGTAAGGATTTTTCAGGGTGATAAAAACTTGTAATGCGATATTAGAAGGACGACCAATAAACAAATTATAATATCAGTACATGGTTTTATTGGATTTACGTAAGTATAAGTAAAATCTTACAATACTCTAAATTTGCTAAATATAATACATTATAATTATAATTATTAAGATAGTGAAAGAAAACGATTTTTTTTATGACTGGTCCCCTCAAGCATAACGTTGTCCACGCATCTGACCACATCTGACAGCACAGACATAGCAATGTCTGACAGACGTTGACGTCGCAGCAGGCGCGCGAACCAATAATGGCCGTAATCTGTCATGCCGAGAACCAATCACATTGGGCCAGTCCGCATTGCCGGACGCTGACAAACGCTACTGGCCTTCTGGTCAAATCTTTGAGTATTTATAAAATGGCGTAACTAACAAAGCACATCCTAATAGCAACCTAGATAGAGTTTTGGCTCTGCTAGTGAACGATACGTTGTATGGAAAGACTGCTTCCATGTCTTATATGCGTTCACTGCGGTGACAGGACTTTAATTTACAGAAATTTACAAAACACATCAGACGTGGCTGTATGGACTCAGTTTCCTTTGCTCATCTCTTATGGGATGATTAAAAAAAATATGACATATCTCTCTCTCTCTCTCTCTCTCTCTCTAATCTGTTACTTGTGACAAGGGGGAGGAAAGTTACCTGTATTTGACAGTTGAAGTTTTTAGCTGCGCCATCTCTTACCTGTGTAAGGCTACTTTTTAGTAGTTAGTGCGTTAATCATTGCTGTCGGTTTAAAAAAAATACGGTATATTTTTTTCATTATATATTGCAAAATTTTATGAAAAAATATCGAACCGAAGGCTTGTAATTTTCAGACACAAATTATTGCTTGTACTTCTGTTAAAAAAATTGCAAAATTTATCATCATGCGAAGAAGAGAAAAAACGGTTTTTGGTACTCCTACTACATCCCTTCACACTTTTCGTACTCGAGTAAACGTCATACAGCATGCAGCTGATGCAGCGCCCAGCGGCTTTCTGTTTTTTAGAAAATGCGCAGTGTTTAACTGTTATTTCGTTAATTGTCCACTGGTAAATACGTAGAGTCGATTTTCAGCTCCTCCGTTTTATCAGTGTCAGTTCGTGTGTATTGGACGTTGCGGCGAAAATACGGACGCTTTAGTTACAATCTTTCTGTGTTGTTTCAGTTATTTATTGCGATATCAGATGCTTGTGATTTGTGCTATTGTTAGTTGTTGCGATTTTGGACGCTTTAAATGTATAATTTACAAAATAAACGATTTTGGATTCTGAGTTTGAATTTTTCATAATTTCTAATCTAATAAGATGTGTGTGTGCGCGCGTGTGTGCGCCCGCGCGCGTGTGTCTCCGAGCTTGCGCACGTGTGTGTTAAGAAATCTGTTCTGTCGACTATCACAGATAAAAGATGGCATTGCTGTAGAGGCTGGTTGAGAGTGACATTTTTTTCCGCTGAGAAGGTGCTCTATTCCCCGTATATTATATATTTGCTATGCTTGTGACTTAGGTCACAGCACAGACTGCCCCCCGACTACGAAAATCGAAGTTCGTATCGTATCGTCCCGCTCACTCTCGTGTTAAATAATATTAGCTTGAGAGGGACGGCACGATACGAAGTTCGAATTTTGCACTTCGTAGTCGGGGGTCTGATGAGTTTGAGTTTGAGTTAATTTTTGGTTATTTTCTCGGTGAAGTAACTTTACATGTACAAAAAAACCGCGTTTTCCTAATGCCACTAACAGTGAGGCAAAGAACTATTCACAACAAAAATGTCGCTAAAAGATCCACTAGTTTTAAAGGAAAGCGACCGTCTAAAAGTGGCGAAGGGTAACTATGCTTGTTTCTAATTTTACTCGAGAAATACTAGTATTTTATAATTATTGCAGTTCACAGTAAAATTATACCGTTAAAAATCGTAAGGCATCATAACCACATCTCTCAGCATTGAATCGCATTAGGTATTTGAAGAATCGCTGTTTTGTATGAAGATGGGCGCATCCTTATACAAAACCGATTCTCCGTATACCTAATGCGCTTCGATGCCGATGGAGATGCAATGCCAGCCTTAAAGCTCTAAAAATGTTTACTACAGGCATTTTTAAGCCCACACCCCACAGTTGTGAACTTCGCTCTGTCTACTAATATATCTATACAATCAGGATGCTTGTGATGTAAATCGGCAATATTGTTACTTTGATTAAAACTGCATGAAAATCTTTTCTCTGTTGAAGTACCTATTTGGTACTGATTTAGCATTTAGTATTACTCAAGAAGCATCTTCATAGGTGTAGGTTATCCACAAAAACCAATCTATAAGTGAATTATTGTTCTTTTGAGAAAATAAATGGAAACCCAAGGTTTGTGTCATAAATTATTATTTTCATCTTAAAGTGTTTGCCATACAGTTGACTTCTGTATATTTTTCAGTGAGTTCCTTGTTACAAATGCTCCTTCAGATCTTCGGAGCATTGCATACCCTGGGGGAGCCATGACTTTAATATTTCTCCTAGCTGCCCGGTTAATGTCAGCATATTATGGACACATTGCTGATTGTGATGAAACTTTTAATTATTGGGAGCCATTGCATTACTTAGGTAAGTAAAGTTGTAATGTCTAAAATAATTATTATTCTATCTTAAAAATTTGATCTTACTTACCAACCTTCCAAAAAGTTGTAATTGTATCATGGGCTGTTTTCTGAATCTTGATGGCTGAATTGCGTCTATTTTTAACAGACTTCAAAATATGGAGCATGTTCTTAATTTGTCGAATTAATTTTATTTTATTTTCTTATGGATGTTTCCCAATTACTCAAAGACGGACCAATTTGGAAAAATCTTTTTTTGTTTGAAAGAGTATACTTTCTAGTTGGTCCCATTTTTACCAAGTCAGAATTTGATAATGGGATCCCAGGGAAATCAAGGCCAATCCTCAAATTTTATAGGCATATATCCCAAGTTTCATATATTTTCTAAAGCTATTCAAGTATTTGCATCTGGTAGACATCATCTCGTGTTGATAAGGTGATGAGTTGATGTTAGGAGTTGAAGGATAATTCGTTAAATATTAATGTAACTTTAAATTGTGAAATAAAAAATCTTTTAGCAAAAAGCAAAACTGCCTTCAAACAAAAAGAAAACAAAATAATCCTCTAAAGATATCAGTTTTATGGCCTACCACAAATATGAAGTTAATGCGGTGCAAGCAGGATACCTATTCTTTGCGCCAAGCACTGGCTGACGCAATTTCGCACAACTTGTGGAAGTTCAAAATGCCTGATTTCAAATAATGCCAGCCGGACACCTGATCAAGTGCTAAAATGCCTGGCAAATCAGGCAAAAGCCTGGCATATCATAACCCTTGAAAACTTGTTTAAGTCTGTACTACTAGTTGTTTCCTTTATTGTTTTGTGTGTATTAATTTTGATATTATTTGTTTTGCAGTATATGGAAATGGTTTACAAACATGGGAGTATAGTCCAGTCTATGCTATCAGATCATACATGTCCTTATGGCTTTTTGGTGTACCTGCCAAGATACTTGCACTGATTATGAATCCTGTTACATTATTTTACACCATAAGAACATTGCTGGCAGTTTTGACAGCTATTGCAGAATTGATGTTTTACAAGTAAGAGTTTTCTTTTGTTTTGTTGTAAAATTGACAGAGGCAGAAGGCATAGAAAATGTGGGCCACCAATTTCAGATTTGCAGTTTGTGGAGTCGGGCCCCTCGAAAACGTCATGTTTTCTTGTTCTATCAGGCATGTTATCAGAGGGCTGTGCAAAAATATCTTCCCCACATCAAATTAAGGTATCCCTTCCATTAAAAATGTTCGTCACCAAAATGAGGGGCTATCTTGGGTCAAGAATCCGCTAGGATCGCTAGTGTCGAGTGAGGTCTATCTGTCATTCTCCACCAATGAGAGACAAGCTACTGGCCTATGATTGGTGGAAATTGATTGATAGACCTCACTTGACGCTAGCGATCCTAACGGATTATTGACTCGCGATAGCCCTCATTGTTTGAAATAATATTCTGTTAATTGCGTTGAATAAATAAATTATGTATCTATTGTTAAAAATCTGAAATAAATGTTAGGTTTATTGCTGAATTAGGGTTAAAAACAAAATTATTTAAAAACAAAAAACCCGACTGCAAAAACAATTAAATAGATAGAGAAAAACTAGCTCATTATAAGTACTTTATATATTATCATTACAGCTTTATTTCCACATTAAAATTTTTGTTTTATTATATAATAATTATACATATATATATTTTTGTTTCTTTTTTTAACTATTGTCATGTGGCCCCCCCAAGGGTAAAAGCATCATCCATCCTTTTCCATTCTTCTCTACTATTGGCAACATTCATCCAGTCTCTTCATGCTATGTCTCTAACGTCATCAGCCCATCTCTTTCTCTGTCTTCCCGGACCCGGCCATTTTGTTATTTGATGAGTCCATCTTCTATCTTCACATCTTGCTACATGCCCTGCCCATCTCCATTTCTGTTTCAGGCTAAACTGAAGGGCATCTGTTAGTTTAAGTTTTCTTTTTTTCAGTTTTCTTTCGTTCCTTGTTTTTTGTATTTTTCTTAGTTTTAATATGCTTCTCTCCATTGCATGCTGACAAGACATAATTTTTCTTTTCGCTTTTTCCGTGTAGACCCATGTTTGGCATGCATAAGTTAGGCTTGGGAGAATACAGGATATATAGGCAGCTTGAATATTATAAGGAGTGCAGGCGGGGGCAAACAAAGCTGACAAATTTTCTGTAACATGCCCCCGCCTGCACTCCTTCTATTATTCAAGCTGCCTATGTATAAAGTACTTATAATGAGCTAGTTTTTCTCTTTTTAGTTAATTGTTTTTGCAGTCGGGTTTTTTGTTTTTAAATAATTTTGTTTAATTAAAGCTTATTAGTCATATAAACTGAAAATGTTTGCGAACCAACTTTAAACAGTTATAGATCCTAAATGGTCACTCAAAATGAAAAATGGTAAAAGAAACCTAAAGTTGATTTTTAAATACCTATTCAATAATACCCCACTTGATATAGTTTGTCGACTTTAAAAAATTTTATTCACAATTTGGTGGTCGCCATATTGGATTTGAATTACTGCCCCCGAACTACGAAATTCGAAAATCGAAGTTCGTATCGTATCGTCCCATTCACTCTCGTGTTAAATAATATTAGCTTGAGAGGGACGGCACGATACAAAGTTCGAATTTTGCGCTTCGTAGTCTGGGGGTTGTAATGTCTTTAGTGACACTCGCAAGATTAACACAAATCGGTTGACGTAAGAATCATTAAAATCGGCCCACGCGTTCGGTCTCTAGACGGCCACAAAGGAACAAACATACATACATACATATATAGGCTGATAAACACATTACTCTCCTTTGCGTTTCGCATTTGGGTAAAAAGTGAAATTTTGCTACATTTGTGCTTACTGTATGATAACAATTATAATTTTTATTTCTATGATTATCTTTCAGAGCAGTCTGTCATGAATTTGGCGTGCATGTCGGCCGGGTCTGGTTATGTCTTACGATCCCAGCTGCAGGCTGCTTCGCCAGCAGCGCTGCCTTGTTGCCATCAGCCTGGAGCTCTGCACTGTGCTCGGCTGCCTTAGCGTGTTTTTGGCGCCGGCGTTACCCTGCGGCAATATTGTTTACTGCGTCTACTGCATTACTTAGTAAGTTAGCTATTATGGAAATAACTTATAATTTGATTTATAACAGATTTTTAAGAGATCTGGTAGGTACTGTGGGGATGTCTATGTCAATGGCCTATGGTGTTCATTTGTCATCTGGTAACCACCTCCCTTACTCCTGTATCTCCATTTGCAACATAATATTTTGCAATAACATTAGTCATCTGTGGACTATCAATATTCAATCAAGAATCTATAATTTTCGCAGGTTGGCCGTTTACAGCTCTTATTGGCTTGCCGATTGCAATAGACATGCTTATAATGAAGAGACAATTCAAAACATTTTTTAAATGGTCTATTGTATCACTTTTGATTATTCTGCTTCCCACTGTAGCTGTTGACTCATGGCATTACGGACGATTAGTAGTAGCACCTTGGAATATAATTGCATATAATATATTTACTGAACATGGCCCAGATTTATATGGAGTAGAACCTTGGACTTACTATTTTGTGAATGGATTCCTTAATTTCAATATTGTTTGGGTGAGTACTGTCTATGTATGTTATTGTGTGTGGTTTTGTTCTGGCCATTAATAAAGCCTACATTATAATATCTTTCATGTCATTACATTTATACATGTGTTTTATATGTATTTTATATAAATAATTAACTTTTTCAGGTATTAGCGCTATCCTGCCCGCTGCTACTAATTGCCTGTACCGCTATTTCCGCCCGTTCCACGGCTCGCGCCCCTTTTTGTTCTCCCTATTGGTTGGGACTGATGCCGCTTGCTTTGTGGTTGGCCGTGTTTATGCTGCAGCCTCATAAAGAAGAAAGGTTTGTATACACACCACCACAGTATATAATTATTATCGTTTTGTTACCATTTGAATTGCACAAACATAATTTATTGATTCAGGCGTTACTTTGCGGATGTCTATATTTATGAACTAAAAACAATTACTTTGCTCACCCGCGACCACAACACAAACACAAACATTTTCGCCTGCCACATGTGGCAGCAACTAGTCTACCGCGCCCGTGGCAGGCAGCATTTAGTGAAATCATCTTATTTTTGAAAGTAATAAAGTACAACTTTTACAACTTCAATATATATTTTATTCAGGTTTTTATACCCTGTGTACAACATGATTGTCCTGGCCGGGGCTATTGGCTTAGATTGCCTACAGAAGATGACCTTCGCTGTCGGTACCGAGTTGTTCCGGTGGAGAAGAGAAAGGGAGAAGCTGCACTATCTGGTTTACACTGTCCCACTTATGGTTATGTGTGTGTTGGTAGCAGGCTTTGTCAGTAAGTAAACTTATTAAGAACGTATAGTTCACTAAAATAACTCACGGTAGTTTCATGTTAAAAGTGATCAAACTATTTTATTACTTTTATTCAGACATTTCACTTAAAACGTTCCTATTTCACATAGACAAATGTCAGTTACGACGACAATTATTTAAATTGTGTGTTTCCCGTATTAATTTATTGCAATAATCCAGTACAAGTAATTCAAATATCATTAAATCTAAGCTAAAACATAAAGTACTTAATACAATTAACTAAAATCAAGTAACGGGCATTTACATGGAAATACATCAGTACATATTAGTTTTTATTTGATTAAAAATCGTCTTAATTGCAGTAATAAGTGGGGCATCGGTATTTTATGAGTATTTTCGGAAGTTTGGTATCGACGTTACTCTGACTCAACCTCGTATATGTATAAATTTTGACGAATTGGAACGACCACTTTAGGTTCGCGGTCTAGAATGGTTATTCCAATTTTGTCAAAGTTTATATACGAGGTTGGGTCAGAGTACCGTCGATATGTGAAAATGTAAAATGATTTTATTTTGACATCAGTCAACAACCCAATTGACTGTCTTTGTTTTTGTTTGTGACTGACGGGACGCGGTGGGGGTAGCGATGCCTAGAATCGATTTGCCGCGTGCTAATCTGTTTTTGAATTGTTTTCATGCGGCTTAGGTATGTTTCCCATCACTGAAATACACTCGTGACATCAAAGCACCGTCGCTACGCTCGGTTCCCATACAAATCGATAAACACTATCATTTTGCTTGATATAGTTCTGTGGTAGCGTACCAACCCTAGTTCAACACGCGGATGACGTCATTAATGTTCTACATCGCATTAGCGAAGATTCTCAAGTCGGATGCATAAATACAACTTCCAACTCTCTTCCTTTGGACTTCGGTCCCCAGGCATGACATCTGGCTGGAGAGAGATCTCTCTATTGGAGTTTTCCCCAAATACCTAACCCGAGGTTAACTTGACGTATATGTATCGTCTGACGTTACATTAACCCTGGGTTAGTGAGTTACCTAGGTCGGTGCAAGTCGTTAGTTTTTCGTTGTGTCCAATTCCTATTTGCGGTTTTGTTACCTCATTAACTCATTATCGTCCGTCATAAAAAATAAACATACTTCGCAGATAAAAAAAACTGCATGCATTAACATTTTACCGGATTTTCAACTCTAGGGCCTTTGCCAAAAATTTTAATTGCATTGATTTTATTTTAATACATCCCTGGCGTTAACCTGAGCACGGACAGTCGGACAATGGTAAGTACAAGTACAAAAAGGCACCTCGTAACCTATTGCTTAGGGACATAGAGTCGATATTCAATCTAACTTTCTAGATGGTTGTAACAACTTTTTACAATATGGTCATTTTGGTGTTTTGTGTGCTATTCTATTAGTAAACAAAACTATTGTTCCTTTAAGTAGATTGGACACAGCCAAAAACGAACGATTATAGTCATATTTATATTATAACGAGTGTTTTTTTTAAACAGGGCTTTGTAGTTTTTTTAGCACACTATTTGCCAATGGAAATAAGTGTAAAATTCCTGTGGTAGTGCTGGCTGTGGTATATCATTCCTTGTTAAGAGACTTCCTTGAGAGGATGACCTTGAATGTTTCGCGCCTTTCTCGCCCCAACTCACTTCTACTTCTACTTCTACTATTACGTATTAAATACGAACAAAAATAATTATGAAACGTAGAAAAACAAGTTGAGATGTTTAGTACGGGAAGTAGTGGCATAGGGTGCAAATTTTGGTATCGGATGGATTCACTTGGCACAGTTGTATCCTAGGTCAAACTGATTTTCAGATACACGTATGATAACTATACACAGTAAAGTACATATTTAAGATAGTATTTGCTTTTCGCACTAAATTCGGTATTTATTTGAATAAAAAAAATAGCAAACCGATTTTTATATGTTTGTCATTATTTTAATTTTTTTCTATGAAACTATACATGAAATGTCTCAAAAATGAATTTCTCATGTCCGATTCATCAGATGCCGTCACCACACTCGATTTATTAGGTAAACTAGCTTTTGCCCGCGGCTTCGCTCGCGTGAACCATAAGCATTTCAAAGAAGCAAGCAATCAAGCAAGCAAGCAAGCAAGCAAACGTGCAAGCGAACCTGCAAGCTTGCAAGCAATATTGCAAGCAAGCATGCAAGCTGGCACGCGAGCAAGTATACTAAGGTATAATGCACGCAAGCAGGCATGCAAGCAGACATGCAAGCAGGCATGCAAGCAGGCCATCAAGTAGGCATGCAAACAGGCATACAAGCAGGCATCAAGCAAGATGCAAGCAAGCATGCAAGCAAGCACGCAAGCAATCATTCAAGCAATTATTAAAGCTTGTAAGAAAACATACAAGCAAGCATCCAGGAAGCAATCAAGCAAGCATTCAAGCAGGCATGTAAGCAGGCACGCAAGCAAGCATGCAAGCAAACATGCAAGTGCTCGCTTTACAATCATTATGGGTTATGTTATAAGATTTCTAACGTGTTTTGCCGTGGGAATGAGATATTTTCCCGTAGCAAAAGTAGCCTATGTCACTCGTCAACCTTTCAACTATCTCCATATAGGTATAAAAAATATAAAAACTTTAATCCATCGCAAAACCACAAATAAAGGCGATGTTGTAACGTGTTTCCCGTGGGAATGAGATATTATCCCGTGATAAAAAGTAGCCTATGTCACTCTCCGTTTTTGCGTTTTAGCACTGAACGCGGACGGACGTACCTATTAGCAATATAGGGCTTCATTTTAATTAAATGTTAATTTGAGACAATGTAGCTTTCTATTAGTGGATGAATTTTTAAAATCAGCGCAGAAGTTGGGTTCACTTATTTCTATCCCGCGGGTTTTTTCATTTTAAGTAATTTTAACTCTTCAGATCGATAAAAAAAAACTTTGACTTATAAAAAGCTACAGTTCTTAACTGACATAGGCACCTACTTTTTCCTCGGGAAAATGCAAAATTCCCGGGGGATTGAAATAAGCGAATAATACATTTAGCCCGATTAAAAATCTTTCACTAACAGAAAGCTACATTGTTTCTGATTGATATAGGCTACTTTTATCCCGCCGGATATTAATAACTGTTTTAGCCTAGCTATTTAAAAAAACCTTAAATATGAATCAGTGACAGTGTAGCTTTCTATTAGTGATTTTAATTTAAATCAGCCCCGAAGTTGAGTTCGCTTATTTCTATCCCGCGGGAATTTTGCATTTTAACTCTTGAGATCGATTAAAAAATTCTAAAATGTAAATCCCATTTATTCCCTATCCAGTGGGAATTTCGAAAAAGTTCTTCTTAGTGCACCTCTATGATCCTCAAGAAATAATAATTGTAAACTTGCCAGTCTCTATATCTGCTAGTCAGTAACTATTAAAATATTACTGTTTATCCTTTATCCCGTGGGAATTTTGAAAAATCCTGAAACCCGTTATTAGCTGTTATTATTACCTACTTGCATGCCAAATTTGTAATCTCTAATAATTATAGCTGCGGAGATAGAGCCACTTTGATTCGAAAATATAAATCCCATTTATTCCCTATCCCGTGGGAATTTCGAAAAATCCCTTCTTAGTGCTCCTCTAGGATACTCAATGTATATGTCTGCCAAATTTCAAGTCTCTAGGTCCAGTGGTTTAGGCTGTGCGTTGTCTGTCAGTCAGTCAGTCAGCCAGTCAGTCACGGTCTTCTTCTTTTAGGTATAGATAGAAGTCGATATATTCTCTTTTATCTAAAGCGCGGCGGCGTATAACACGGTGTAAAACTAACAGCGCGAGGCCGCGCGTACCATGTCCGATTTTTTTCAGATAGACGTATGATAGCTATACATAGTAAAGTATGCATTTTTTTAAAGCTAAGTAGATAAATTTCCTTTAAGACAGTATTTTTTATTTTGCACAATATTCACTATTTTTAAAGATACTGATAGTTGAATAAAAAAATGGCAAACCGATTTTGATAATGTTCGTCAATATTTTCATTTTTTTCTATGAAACTATACTTGAAATGTCTCAAAAATGAATTGCTCATGTCCGGTTTATCAGAAAATGACACCACACTCGAGATGGTAGGTAAATAGAAGCCGATATGGTTTTTTTTCTAAAGCGTGGCGGCGTGTAACTTTGAATGCTCCCCCTCCCTACCCCCCGGGGGTAGTGGATGGCTACCGGGCTAAATCAGCTCAGTGTGACCTAGGATACAACTGTGCCAAGTGAATCCATCCGATACCAAAATTTGCACGTCCCATACATAGGATGCCACTACTTCCCTTACTATGTTGTAGATAACGTACTTAATGTATTTATCTATTTTGTTTTTATCGTTCTAATAATGTACAGAATGGCTCTAAAAAGCAGCCATTTCGGCGTCTGGCTCAGGGAAGTCCCTTAAACATACAATAATAATTTTTAGCCTTATTTAGGTGATTTTAAAAACCTGCCTATCTGTCTGCTTCATTTTTTTTGTCTCTGCAGATGTTTCGCGGATACTAGCACTTTACAATAATTATCATGGTCCAATGACCATTCTACAAGACCTTCCAGCAGAAACAAACAATACAAGAGAGTTGTACGTGTGTTTCGGCAAAGATTGGTACCGATCGCCATCCAGTTTTCACTTGCCTCCTGCATACCGGACCCGTTTCATAACGAGTGAATTTAATGGACAACTACCCGCACCTTATGATTCATCCTATAATGGTATTATTTTTGAGTTCATTATAAAACATTAATGTATATGAAAAGTTGTACCTAACTAAGTCATACATAAGCTACAAGCACAAGGATGACATATGTGATAAAGATACCGTTTTTGGTTCTCAGATATATTATACGTTTATAAAGTCTTAATTCTTATTCCGAATTGCACGGCTACATAATCTACAAGGTAATTAAGATATCTTATTCCAAGTTCACCAAGTACTTAGACTTACTAAGCAGTCGAAATGGTAGATTGTTTTTGGGGTTTACGTAGGTAATTACAAAACTCGCCGTGTAAATGCCGAGTCATTATTATTATTATTATTAAGTATAGAATTAATATGTCATAGTCACTATAAATAATGGTAGGTAACTAATTAGATAGGTAACAATGTATGACAAAGATGTTGTACAGATGAGTGCAACTGACTAACTTGGTTGTACACATGTCATGATCTAACAACAACTTTTTGCGGTGGAAGGACTGCGTTGTGAGAGTTTCCTTTTTACATTTTGTTTTTGATGGAATCTGCTTTACGGAAATATGATAATATAAATATTATGGATGTATCGGAATCAAAGTGGTAAAACTGAATATATTATTTCTCATATAAACTTTTAATTCTTTTACAGCCACCCGGCTCATTCACCGTCATTTTAACGACCTGAACAAGGGAGATAACAGTACCTACCTAAAGCCCTCTGAGTGTCATTATCTGCTTGACTCTGATGTTGGCCAGCCCAACGCGTTGCAGCCAGCGTACCATCTCCAGTCAGCTTCGTGGCAAATAATATCAAGTATACCTTTACTAGATGCTGAAAAGTCTCATAAAATTTTCAGGGCATTCTTTGTACCATTTCTGTCAAATAAACATAATATTTACGCGTCCTTGTACTTGTTAAAGAATAAGCTAATCATAAGTTAATCTTTAATATATCCCAGTAAGTTACATCTCTATAAGTAAGCATGTACAGGTCGGTCATATTATGTACATCTCCATAAAGTTGCAAGAATATTATTACTCTACCTCAAATTTACTACAAATCAAAAGACTTAATCGCGCTTAATTATTTTGATCTTAATTATTTGAACTTTGCGGGCAGTGCTGCAGCCGCTGCGGTCGCGACGTCGTCATGAGTAGACTGAAGTGGAGGGTATCTCTGCTCTCTAGCCTAGCGTGTTATGCGAACTAGCCGCACTTGATCTTATTCAATTCACATCAGCACCCTAACATACCAAAACACTGCCCTAACATACAATCTCGACGCCATGTCAGGACGGGCCAACTCCACGTTTAGGTAAGATTTTACAAGTACGCGGCGGGACCGGGCCATAGGACTAAATTCACATGGCCGCCGCGCGCCCAGCAAGTCGCGCGCCGGCTGGGTCGCATGGCCGATGTTGCTTACTCACGCGTCGCGTGCATCGCATTGTCCGTGGTGTGCGAATTACGACGAACTACAAAATGAAAGCATACTGCGCCGCATTCGGCTGCCTGAAGAACAACAAGGATTCAAACCTCACGTTTTTTCAGACTTCCCAAGGAAACTGAAGGGCAAAGAAATGCACGTCAACCTATACGTAATTTAGTAGGTAGGAACTTACTTACCAAAGGTTATTTGTTATTTTTATTTATGTCACCCATATTAGGTACAATTATTAATTATTACAAACGTTTATTTTAATTTGCAATGTTTGTACATATGTAGGTATGTATGTTCGGGTCAAATCTTGCAAGTTAAATTTCTTGTTCGCGTCGCGTCGCATCAAGTCGTATGCCATTTGTTCACAAAATTGGAGTAATAATCGTATAACCTTGTACTATTATGTATTCTGTGACATAACTTATAATTAAATATTCAGCTTAATTATTTTTAAGAGAAGGCAATCCTAGCATAGTCAGAAGAGATAAGAGATACACGATAGAAAGAGAGGCAACTTGTAGGTGAATATAACTACCGCTGTGCGACCTGAATTGCGCTTTATTGTGTCGTAGCAAGAGTCGCTATTTATTTAAATGATTTTTGCGGAGTCGGTCTTGTACTATTATGTATTCTGTGGCTTTGCTTATCATCGAATTACAATACATGTAGATGTGGATGTGTGCACGCAACGGATAGTGATTGAGACCTTTGTTTTGTAGTCATATGTGCATAGGTTTTTGTAACCACGATATTGTTACAATTTTTGTTCCTGTTGTAACTATTAAATACGAATTTTTAAACCTTCCGAGTGATGTTTTATGGCTAATTTTACTTGAAAGCTCCTACAGCTTCCTATTTTATTAACAGACTTCAAAAAAGAAGCAGGTTCTCAATTCGTCGGAATCTTTTTATTTATTTTATGCCAAATATCAAGCTCATAGGTAAACTGAAAGTACTCCAATAAAGTTTCGATGGGCTGTCGCAAGTGCGCTAGTCGGTAAGTACTTACCTATTCATAAGAATTGTCGTTACGTGTTTTGAACTCGAAGTGATAGTGCGACAACAGTTAAAAATAAAATAATTAAAAATAGTTTCTAAAGAGGTAACCTAGCACAAAGTAACTACGTAAGTTATATAAGAATCAGCTATCTTTATTCTGTGTGTTTTTTTGAAAGTGTGGGTTGCGACCCCCAGGGGGGTCGCGGCACTTTTCCAGGGGGTCGCGAGCATCAGCTTCAAAAGTCTCATGACTACATGGAATGAAGATTTTTTCAACGGCGTTTTAATTAAACAGCAAAAATTCTTAGACAAATGTGCATTTATTTATTCTACGATTGTAAAACATGTATTTTTTAAATTAATTACGAAGAATAGGCTTGTTTCATTTTAACTAATTTGTCAAAACGTGGTTCCTGTCACGACACGCAGACAATCAAAATCATTCTCCAAATTAAATCTATCCATTTTTTGTGTTTTTATGTCAACATTATCAACCATTGATGAAAATGACAGCTCACTCAAAAAAGATGGTATCAAAATATGAAGTGCTTCTTTTGCTAGATTGGGATATTCAGCCATTATTTTCACCCAGAACGCGCCGATTGATACTCGTACGGATACTAAGTCTAATTTTAGCATCCTATCAGCTGCAAGTTCCAAAATTGTTTCCTTCACAGTGGTGTTGACATCGGCCAGTTCCACGTGTATTCAAAAAAATATTTTAATAAATAAGTAAAACCGCCTTAAAAAAAAAACCCTAGAAAAAAAACGTAAAATAATCCTCTAAAATAATGATGAATAAATAAAATAAAATAAAATGCGTTTATTTCGGACAACAGAAACTAAAGCCTAAAGTTTTATGGCCTAGCACTAAGCAGCAGAAATATGAAGTCTGTGAGGTGCGAGCGAAATATTCTTTGAATAAAGCACCAACTTCATATTTCTGCTGCTTAGTGCTAGGCCATAAAACTTTAGGCTTTAGTTTCTGTTGTCCGAAATAAACGCATTTTATTTTATTTTATGTATTCATCATTATTTTAGAGGATTATTTTACGTTTTTTTTCTAGGGTTTTTTTTTTAAGGCGGTTTTACTTTTTTGTTAAAAGATTTTTATTTCACAATTTTACGATGATTTAACATTTTTAGAATTATCCTCTAACTCCTAACCGTTAAGGAGTTGTACCTTCCATTATCAGCTCATCAACACGAGATGATGACTACCGGACGCAAATACTTGAATAGCCTTAAAAAATATATTAAACACATGATACGTCCCTATAAAGTGCGTGCGATAACGCTTCAGAACAAATAACACATTGTGGCTTATCGTCCATAACAGAAAAAACAATTTTTAAATAGTTTTCGTCATATTTTTTATTTTTCTTCTTTTTTTTAGGATCACTTTCAGTAGTTAATCCAGACGTTGAAGGCATCGATTATCTTTTTAGAAACTTTTCCATTTTGTCGCGAAATAATAGTCCAAAATAACAGTCGCACATCTATAACAGATTTACTTCCTTTCAATATTTAAAAAAGGGGCAAGTAGGTTACGAAACAGTAACTATCTTCTGATAATATAGCTTGCGTTCCAAATATCCTTCGCGAATTTGCTCATAATTTAAGTATCTGTTTAACAACAATTATAAATTTTGGTACTTAGGTACCTACTCAGTATTTAATTTAAACTTAAAATATGTGTACGTGGTTATAAAGTACGACTACTTGTAAAGTAATCTTTCTTTAGTACCATTGTGATATCAGTAAATTAAAAAAATACTATTTTAATACGCATTTAAACTATTTTAGATTTTTTTATTTCTAACACCCACAAAATTAAATACAGTTGAAATTTTCACAGATGATGTATTTCTGTTACCGCTATAACAACACACACCTTCAGAATGAAACATACCTAATTCTAAATATGTCATATTTCTATACTTATTCAATTTTGTAGTAGTACTGTAAGATGTTAGGTATAATTTTGAAATATGTCTTACCTATTCAGAATTGGGTATGTTTCATTCTGAAAGTGCGACAACACAAATTATGAAAAGTATTTGCCAAAAAAAAGGTATACCTACGACCCCATTTGCGTAACATACCTATGCGTCTTGCCTTTGTATTGAAAAAATAGCGATTACTTACTTACTATTGACGATTGTAAAATACGCTTTTCATTGTTTTGAATCGCTCCTTTGCATTCCAAAGGACCATTGGTTTACGCACACATTAGCGCCTTAAGTGTGGGTGAAATCATTACCAGACTGGCTTACGTTAAATTACTTATACGCAGAGTTTTAAGAAAATACAGATGTTTCGCTTCATTTAAAATGATGTGTCCCTATAAATTGCAAAATTCTTCATCGTAGGTATGCGACTACAAGCGTTAACGTAGGTGAAAATTTTACGCAGCTAGATCACTCCAAAGTAGAAAAAAGAAGTAAGTATGTCGGTCTTACCAACAGTGAGACAGTGACCTTATATTATTGACTGTATACCTAATTTATGTCTTTTTTCCATATTTGACTTAAGTACTCACTTAAGTATACTTGTCCTTTTTCTAGGGTTCCGTAGTTTGCAGTTATGTTACCTGAGTACTCTTAAAATTATAATATCCTAAGAAAATAATAAACGTTTGCTGTGACGCTATGAGGCATTTATAAAGATGACTGGCATAAATTTATTGGTAATTTGCATTTATCTTGTCATATTTATTTATTTGTTGTTGTTTTTAAACACCGACGAAAAAGTGGGGTGTCATAAGTTTGACCTGTGTAGGTATCTGTTTGTCTCTCTGTGGCATCATAACTCCCAAACGGATGGACCGATTTATTTAATTTTTAATCGAGACAATTCTTAGCTAAGTTTCATTAAAATCGGTCCACCCGATTTGAAATATTGAACTTTGAAATGACAATGTCAGGGGGTTTTCAACTTTTATAAGTTGGTTAGGTTAGGTTATATGCGACGGTGAATTGAAAAGTTTTGAGCCTGAGATTGACAATGAAATTAAAAAGAAAAAATAATACTGGCATGTAAGACTTATTTATTTTTTATCATAGGTAATGCACTATCTTTTGTTTTTCTTCTGTCACAATTGCAAATTTTGTAATCGAATTACTATACGAGGTTCGCGGTTTCCTTTAGAATGGATAAAATTGAGCACCGTTCTGTTATAAAGTACTTACAAAAAAAAGCCAATTTTTGAAGACATGTGCCAGACTAGGAGAATCCGCTTCATCATATGCCACTGTAAAACGATGGGTAGTAAATTTTAAACGGGGCAGAGAAGTAGTTGAAGATGAACCTAGGTGTGGAAGACCAATAACAGCTTCAACAGACGAAAATGTCAAAAAAATACTACATATGATTATGAATGATAGGCGGTTGAAAGTTGCAGAGATAGCGGGGACAATTGGCATTTCCTATTGAGCGAGTACAAAACATAATCACCATACCCCATTATCAGTGTTGCGGATCCATTGAAAACGCTAGGGATGGCACTGCACATTTTCTTGACATGTACTCGATGCACCTGGTCTATTTGATGTGAACTTCACAATTCATTTTTTTATTTAAGTTTCAAGTGTACGGACTTAAAAGGTTTTATGCTGATTACTATTGCACCCTCTTACAACGTCTGCGTGAAGAAATTAAAACGAAAAGACCTGGTGTGATATCTAAAAAAGTGTTGTTCCACCAGGACAATGCTCCTGTCTATACTGCAGCAAAATCTATCGCACAAATACATAACTGTGGGTTTGAATTATTGCCGCATCCACCCTATTCGCGGGACTTGGGCCCCCTCTGATTATAATTTTTTCCCGAACCTAAGAAAACACTTGACAGGACGGAAATTTTCGACGGATATTGAGGTACAAGAAGCTGTGACTGAATATTTCGATCACCTCGAAGATTCTTTTTTGACAAGGAATAATAAAGTTAGAAGCAAGGTGGCAAAAGTGTTTTGGAGACTAAGTTTAGATCGTTTTGGAGACTAAGTATGTAGAGAAATAAAATTGTTATAAAAACTCTTTAAGTCTTTATTTTAAAGGATAGGCTTAAAACTTTTCTATTCACCCTCGTACCTAATGTGACTTATTTATCAACTGTATGTGTGGATCAGTGCAATTACAAAAATTTAAAATGAAATGTTGAAATATATTTGCTTAAGTATATATTGTTTTTTTTTTATCAAACGAAATTACTTGTTGAAACAGAATACCTATCCTTCGACTACGAAGTCCATATCTTGTCCTGCTGCCCTTACGATGTCATATTATGAGTTATTTACGACATTACCTATTTAATTTCTACTCTTTTATCTACACACATATCATAAGTCCTCTATAGTGCGTTCAGAAACCGTAGAAAATGACCAGCATTGCAGCAAGCCGACGACTTCGCTGCCAGTGCCCCCCAACCACCACCCCAGCAGTAAAGTAATAGTCATTGCGACATCGAATTCGATGTCGTAATGACTTTTCGATATCGAATTCGATGTTTCAAATTTGAAAACTAACGTAATTTACAATCATAGTGAAATAAAACGGATCACTTACGAATATAAGTCGAGTTCAGTCCGACATGTATAAATAATAATGTGATTTTTTACAATTAAAAAAAAACAGTTTACGAAACGTCCGCTCGGTATGTTTGTTTATGATAAAAAAAAACAGTCAAATTCGTGACAGGTATGGGTATGATATAATGCCTTCGGCTTCTGAACCCATATTAGAGTACATAAAATAATTATGTGTGTAGATAAAGTAATGTATGCAACTCCACATAATTAGGCCTTAAAACACTCGTGTTTTAAGGACCCTCATTATGTAGCAGTTGCATAAACGAACCCTTAGTGGGTCACTAATCACTAATTGATTCTAGCCAAAATGCAGTGGTTGCACGGTTCGCGAGGGATTATACGAGGGCTGTTTGATAAGTACCCGTTTATGGAAAAAAAAAACTTTTTTTTTTATATATGCATTTATTTTTCTACGTAGTCACCTTTTAACTCTATACATTTGTTCCACCTATACTCAAGCTTCAATAAACCATCCAAAAAGTATGATTTTGGAAAGTCATTAAAATAGGCCTCTGTGGCGGCAATGACTTCGTCATTTGATCCAAATCGCTTGCCACCGAGCCATTTTTTTAGGTTGGGAAACAAAAAGAAATCGCATGGGGCCAAATAGAAATAGAAATAGAAAAAAAATTATTCAACGTACACAAGAAGTATAATAAAAAACAATTAAAAAGTAAACAAAGACGTTGAACAGGATCCCTCTCAGCATTGTGCCGCGGCAGGGGCCACGGCGCTGGTTTTCAGAGGGACCCCGATTTAAAACTAAACTTAAAACGAAGACAAAAACAGTGTACACATGACGGTGAAAAGGGAAGAGGTAAGTAATTTAACAAATAAACAATATAAACCTGGAGAATACGGGGGTGAGACAATAGTTCGTAGCGTAACTGTGCTAATTTAGCCGTCACAACTCTAGACGAATGAGCCGGGGCGTTGTCGTGATGAAACAGTACTTTTTTCTTTTTTAAATGGGGTCGTTTGTCCTTCAACACGGCGTCAAATTCATCCAATAAATTGGCATAGTACTGCCCTGTTATTATTTTTCCCTTTTCTAAATAGTCAATATGTATAATACCCTGCGAATCCCAAAAAACGGTCACCATGACCTTTCCAGCCGATGGGACGGTTTTTGCTATCTTTGGAGCAGGTTCACCCGGTAAAATCCACTGCTTCGACTGCTCTTTCATTTCCGGGGTGTAGTGGTGGACCCACGTTTCGTCCACGGTCACGAAACGACGCAGAAACTCCTTCGGGTTACGTTTGAACACGGCCAAACACTGCTCCGAAGTAGTCAGTCGGTTCCGTTTTTGCTCCTCCGTGAGTAAACGCGGCACCCACCTCGCCGATACTTTCTTCATACCCAATTTTTCTTCTAATATGTGTTGTACCCTCTCGATTGAAACGTTTACAGCATCAACGATTTCTCGAAGTTTAATTCGGCGGTCGGCTAAAACGATATTTTCAATTTTCTTAACCATATCGTCTGTAGTCACCTCGACTGGCCGGCCTGGGCGATCCTCATCAAAGACGGTTGTTCTCCCCCGCTTAAACTCGTTATACCAATATCTGACGGTTGTCATAGGAAGGAGCACATTCATGGTAAACCGCTTGCATTCTTACTTTTATTTTATTTCATCGCATGTTTTTCCTTCCAAAAATAAGAATCTAATTACAGACCGATACTGTTCTTTCTCCATTTTAACAATTTTAAGTTCACACCTTCACTGAATCGTTGTCAAATGAGAAAAAAAACAAAATAATGCCATTTTTTTTTATTTTCCCGCCTCTGAAAAATGGCTTAAAAAAGTGGTATACTTATTTACGGCGAGTGATATTAATATATTTAGAAAACGGGTACTTATCAAACAGCCCTCGTAACTCACTCCTGTCCTTCAGGTGAAAAAAAGTGTTTTAACAAAAAGTAAAACACGCCTTCAAAAAAAACTTTAGAAATAAAACATAAAATAATCCTCTAAAGCCATGAGTTTCAAATTACATCTAATTATAAAAGCGAAAAATCAGAACGGGATAAAAAAACGAGACAGAGCAGGATGGCGCTCTACAACACCATTTTGACACGTTTCTCCCAAACAACGCAATATTTCTCTGGAATTTTAAAGCAATTCGATTCTTTGACCCTGGGAATCGCAAAAAACATGAGAAAATATGATACTGGGTGTGTACATTTTGTATAATAAGCAAAATAAAATCGCAAGTTCGAATTCTATGCCAGTGTTGCCGTTCAGGGATAAAGAAATCCATTCATTATGCTGCATTGCAGTCTATGGAAATTTTCATTGATATCATAAAAAGCAGAAAATACGTGTCCAATATTTTTTTTTTCGATAATTCTATATGACGGACTAATTAGAAATATTACTTTTTTACCCCGAGGACACATTCCTATTACTGATTTCATATTTCTACTAGGCCATGAAACTCATGGCTTTAGAGGATTATTTTATGTGTTATCTAAGGTTTTTTGAAGTCGGTTTTACTTTTTGTTAAAAGATTTTTTATTTCACAATTTTAAGTTAGCTACATTACGCTACGCTTCCCTGACCCAGACGCTGAAATGGCTGCTTTTTAGAGCCGTTCTGTACATTATTTAAACGCTAAAAACAAAATATATAAATACATTAAGTATCTATAACATCTTAACTTGTTTTTCTGTTTAATTTTTTTTTCCTATTTAATATTTATGATATCTATCTACATCACAAGTAAGTCAAGTTGCAATTAATATTCTGTTACTACATCATAAGCGTAATTTACTTTGATTTGAGATATACACCAATGTATAGAGAATTTAATAGGCTAGGATTTCTATGTTTAACATTATTATAATACCTTTTTATAATCATCATCATCATCATCATCATCATCATCGGCCTATTTACGTCCCACTGCTGGGCACCAGGACTTTATTTATAATATTTTCTCCAACTCCTAACCGTTAAGGAGTTGTACCTTCCATCATCACTTCATCATCGCGAGATGATGACTACCAGGCGCAAGTACTTGAATAGCTTTCGAAAATATATGAAACACATGATACATGCCTATGAAATTTGAGGGTTGCCCTCGATTTCACAGGGATTCCATCATCAGATCCTGACTTGGTGGCTATGGGACCAACTAGACAGTATGCCCTTTCAAACGAAAAATCATTTTTGAAATCGGTCCAGCCGTCTTCGAGTAATCGGGGAACATATACCTACATAAAAAAAAAAACAATATTCCGTCGAATTGAGAACCTCCTCCTTTTTTTTGGTCGGTTAAAAATATTTATAGAAGGTAATCGTATTTACAATTACGACACTAAAGCCATACCTGCTAAGTCGTATAGTTACCTAAATCGAAGCGGACTGTTAAAAAATCAAAACCATCTTTTCGAATAAGTACAAATCCAATTGAGAATGGAACAAAACGGAGGCGTTTTCCATTAACTCGTAAAGGAAAAACTTTTTCCATTTGGCCATTAAGCGGTGTTGTGGCAGCAACCGTTTCGTATTTCTCTTTTTTCAGCAACGATTTTGAAATAATTATTTTATATTAGGTACCTGCTTAAAGTTTCTCATGATCCTTTAAGTTATGATAGGTACGAGTAGGTACCTAATGTTTTTTTCTAAAAATCTTGGACAAGTAAGTAATAGCAGGAGAACCGAAAAGAAACATGTTTACTTAATAATAAAACAAAAAAAGATATCGTACATGAAACTACCGTGAGACTCAATCGACACACACACCTCGAACAGTCGAGTTTAGCCCGACATGTTTTATTTTATTTCACTATAAAGATTTCGCAGGTAATAATTATCCTCGTTTACAATTTCGTTCTCGCTGTCGCGTTTGTTGTTATTTCGTTTGTCGAAGAATTATGTTCACTTGGTCTGTTCGATTTTGTGTTTATTTCAAAAGCCCGATATTGATTTCGGAACTGTTCCTTCTTTATTAAATTAACATTATCCATGTCATCATACCGCTCTTCCACCTCCATACTAGCCTTATCTTCCTTACCAATTGTTTTAAATAACGATGCAATCATATCGCTATATGTATTATTGTATGGTTCTTTTAGATTAATAGCCGAATCAATGCCAAAGTTTCTCAGTTTTCTATCTTTTTCATCTGAGGGCACAATATTGCTCTCACCGAGACGCAGTACGACGTATATTTTATTTTTAGAAGTTCCATTTTGCTTTGTAGTCTCATTGCCTTCAGATTCAGTATAGGATATTGTATTTGTAATTGTAGGCACTTCTGCTATATTTTTAACTGATGAGTTGCTTTCAACTTTACCTCCGACTGATGTGTTCAATGAACTCGGAGCATTTTCTAAACCAGGTTTTTTATTTGAAACTTTCTCATCCGTGTTTTCTTTCTTTGAATAATCTTTGTTACTTAATGTTGGATTATTTTCCGACGCCATATTACCCACAAATGCTTCGCTATCGGTTTCTACATTTTTCTGATGGCTTGGAAGGTTCTGTTTCGGATGAGGCCACCTTGTTTTAGATACATCAATGCTTTCAATTTTCAGCTTAGCCGATTTCATTGTCCTCACTTGTTCCCGAAGGTTGTATTTAAGTTCAACTTTAGGCATTCTTTTGTATTTTATTAGCATGTTATACCGATCTTTAAATATGCTTGGTCGCAAGTTTATGTCATTAACGGGTAGAACTGGTTTTTCTGAAAAAACAAGATTGAGTATAGTAAAACAAGGTAGGAATTCGACCGGAAGTATTTAAATTAGAAAAACCGGCCAAGTGCGAGTCGGATTCGCGCACCAAGAGCTCCGCATAAACTTGTATGTAATAGTTCGTCTATCACGAGAAACGTGTCTTGAAGATTACTAAGTTAAATCTTTGATTAAAAAAGCGAATATTTTTTGAAAAAAAATCACTCCGAAAGTTGCATAAATTTTGTGTTCCCCCTTTATCTTCTAAACCGTAGGTCCAAACAATATGAAAAACAAATTACGAAGGTAACGCTTAATAAATACCTGCTTACTTACAACGAAAATTGTTTTCAACATGATCGGACTTACCGTTTTTGGATTATTGCATAAAAAAAATGCGTTTTTCAACAAAAGGACGTAAATGTCATGTAAACGCTCTTTTCATCGGTACCGAATTTGTAGTTACGGTTACGGACCCCTGTACACTACTAGGCATATCCCGACATGCCCTTGCCCGGTTATTTTCCACGTACAAATGTAATTTCATGTTTCATTGCTGTACTAATGACATTGAAGCAAATATTATTATTTATTACACAATAGGTACTAAAAATTACGAATACGAAGAAAAATAAAACGTAAACCTGGGGCACGGTCCCCCTACAAGGCGCACATTTTGCTCACTCGTAATAGGCTACATGACGTCATTCGCCTCTTCAAGTATTCTGCCAATCTATTAAAAAAACAAGTGTTTAGGAGATACTTTCAAAAGTTCCCATTAAAATAAATTTTACCCAGATTGCAATATAAAAATTCTTGCATGTAATTTCGGATCATCGCAATGTAACACTATTTCCGAACAGAATGTAGGACCTTGCCAGCATTGAATCTATGTAAGTTAACATACGTGATAATTTTGAAAATGTGGAATTACCGGTGTCTGAATTGGTTCTATGAGTCTTTTCGAAAAAAGACAAAAAATCGTCTTTATCCTCTATATATACCCTGACAGGATGTGTATTGGCCAGGTTGTGAATCTGCGGTGGGGCACTTCTCCTAACTTGTTCGTGTGAATTCTTAATGTCGCTTTCTTTCATATTTTTCTTCATACATCCGTTTGGGTAACAATAGGCAGGTTGGTCAGGACACATCTGCACACACGTGCATACTGGTGGCGTAGTGTGAAATTCTGTAAATATCAAATTGAAGAAGTTTTCCACCAATCTACTGCTTTTGCTCGGTTCGCATGTGTTCAAAATGTCGTTTACTTTTGGAGAAACTGGGAATTCGCAATGTGAAACTGTAAAAAGAAAATGAAAAATTTCTTGATCTTATTAAGTATTTGCCCACTTGCTCAGATACTCTTAAGCCGAGTTTAGACCTGCAAGAAAAATCGTGAACATTGCGGCTTTCGATCGCCCATTCCAGACTCGTTCGCTTTACGGCCTCGCATTGTATTGCAACTTGCATGATCTTTCTTGCTGAGCCTCAACGCTCAATCTATATACTTGTGTAGAAACACATTTCATAGAATGGCTAGTGGTCATTTTAAAAGTACCATGTATCAGGTACCATGTATTTTTTTTAAAGTTAGGTTTAGTTTTAGTCGTTTTATTTACTTAGTAGATTTATGCCCGTTTTCACCAACGACTCCTAATATTTAAGGGATCCCTTAGTTCTTTTAGGTGACACCTAAGACCAATTTCCGTTTCACCAACGCTTAAGTAACACCTAACTGCTTAGGGGCCCCCCGAGTTTAGGGGCTCGAATATTAACCCCCTAGCGCTAAGTGACAGTTCGCGCAGTCGCAGATGCGTTTTAATTTTTATAGGTTATCGTGCATTTGTTATGCAATAATTAACTAAAACTGATAAGATTTATATAAAATGGAAGGCTATTTAAATGATTTTGTAGAGTTTGGAAGCTGTTGAATAATTAGATTTAATATTCACATCAAACTTGTTTAGATCAGACTGAAGATCAGATGATTTAACAAAGTATGATAGATACTAAAGATTTTTCATATGATATACCTACTCGTAGAATGTCGAAAGAAAGCGTGCTTTTCATACTTAAAAAAATATTACATTATAGGTATTTGGAATATAAGGATAACTCAGAACAGAAGAAGAATAGTTCTGTATAAAGGAAGACCTCATCGCAGCTGGACGAATGCTTAATATTCATCATCAGTCTAATAATGACCCTCAGAATACAAAACAAACCAGAAGCCGCGTTCAATTATAACAACACGCCGCGCACTGTGTCAATTTATTATTGATTTCGCTATCCGTTTTGACTTAAAATATAATCCTGTTCTGTTTTTTATAAACCCAACGGCATTTCTGCATGTAGGAATCACACGAGAAGCGATTACTTTAGAGGATTATTTTATGTTTTTGTTCTGAGGGTTTTTTTTGAAGGCGGTTTTAAACTATTGTTAAAATATTTTTTATTTTACAATTTTAAGTTACGTTAATATTTAAAATAGTATCCTCCAACTCCTAACCGTTAAGGAGTTGTACCTACCATCATTACCTCATCAACACGAGATATACTTGAATAACTTTCAAAAATATATGAAACACATGATACGTGCCTATAAAATTTGAGGGTTGCCCTCGATTTCCCTGGCATCCTATCATCAGATCCTGACTTGGTGACAATGAGACCAACAAGAAAGTATACCCTTTCAAACAAAAAACAAAAATTTTGAAATCGGTCCAGCCGTCTTCGAGTAATCGGGGAACGTACATAAAAAAATATATATGTATATATTCCGACGGATTGAGAACCTCCTCCTTTTTTTTAAGTCGGTTAAAAAAACTACACAGGGGCACTTAGACACTTATAGAGTGGTCAATGAGTGATTGTGGATGGAATGGTCGAAAGCAGAAAGTTTGACTTTGGGACTTTGTTTGGACTAGTTAAGAGACAAACATACTAAAAGTCCCCACTCCTCCGAGGTGAGCTTTAGGAGGGGGGGGGGGGGGGGGGGGGACAAAGAAGGACCCGTTTTTTGCTTTTTTGCTTACATCTCGGAAACGATGAGTCATAGGAAATTTTGTCGTACTGCATAAAGAAAGCTAATAAAATTTTCTACAACATTTTGTACATACTTTTTACCTATTCTCAATCGTTGTCTAGATATGAGACAGTCGTTTTTCAAAAATGTGGTTTTTATCTTACTCCTTAACGTAAATGGGATGAGGAAAATCTAAAAATCAGCCCTCTACTCCATGTTTGATGCAACTAGCAAGCCAAGTCACCTACAGAACCTTGTCATTTTACTTGGTGGAGGATTCCTCATTCATAAAGTAATTTGGCCAAGAGGAGGCATATTGGCCACTGTATGTAACACTATCTAAAATTCATAAAGCGTAACTACCCAGGGAAAACGTGTAATGTTATAGTCGATGGATACACCAACTCTGCAAAGAGTTCCAAGTCTGATGAATAAGAGCATAGGTATCGACTAAAAGCAGTCTACGGATATAATATTTGATATATTTGCAGCTGAGAATACTTAAAATAATGGGTTATGCACTAATTAACTGAAATTTGTATAAATTTTCATCATTTTCGGTAGTTGATAATATTAGTATACTTAATGGTAAAACCCGCATTTTTGAAAAACAACTGTTTTTCGGAGCTCATAGCTAAGACAATGATTGAGAATAGGTAAAAGGTATATATAACCAAGTTGTAGTAAATTTTATCAGCTTTCATTGTGTAGTATAACGAAATTTGGTATGACACATCGTTTTAGAGAAATTAACAAAAAAAACAAAAAACGGGACCTTTTTTGGGCCCCCCACCCTAGGGCTCTCCTCCGAGGAGTGGGGACTTTTAGTATGTTAACCCTTCAAACTAGTCTAAACAAAGTCCCGAAGTCAAACTTTCTGCTTTCGACCATTCCCTCCACACCCCACTTGTGAGCATTCATTTCCCAGGCTATTACTCAACCCCTGGCTGAATTTTTAACTGTTCATTAAAACGAATCTTGTCTAAGTATATATTATTTCCACCAGACAGTATACGAACTCAACAGCAGTTTATATGGCCTTAAACAAGCGCCTCGGTGATAGAAGTACCGTTTCCGAGAAAGCGGTTGGAGAACATAAGATTTTACTTACTATGTACTTACCAAGCAGTCCCATAATGACCTGGCCTGATATACTTTCATTCTACGCAAGCATCCAAGCAATGTGTTGTATACATCTTAAAGTACGTGTTTTTAGAGATATTTAAACGAAAAAAGTGTCAACCAGGGGGACGACTACGAAATTCGAAAATCGAAGTTCGTATCGTATCGTCCCGCTCGCTCTCGTATTAAATCATATTAGCGTGAGCGGGACGGCACGACACGAAGTTAGAATTTTGCACTTCATAGTTTAGGGCCTGGATGCAATATTTCTATTTTCGGCCACATCGAGTGAAGAATGTCGGGGGGTTTTTCATAATGTCGAAAAACGTAAGGTTTTTGTTCAAAGAAGGTTAGTCTCCCGTCCAAATTGAAGAATTATTAGAGGGTCTGTCTCTTAACACTGTGAAAAACTGGATGGAAGAGTTTCGTCTGGGGCGGGAGGCCTTTGAATATTTGGGCCATAATGGCTTACTGGTGGATATGCTGACTTCTGGAGATGTGGCCCTCACGGAGAAATAAGTTTTAATGGTCACCGAGTAGCAGCAAGGCATGGCCTTTCTAAAATCTAAGACTCATGCCAATCACATTAATAAAAGGCAGTAGGTACTTACATTTAATCCAGGTGGAAATAATAAATAGTTGGAAAGTCTTGCCAAGCATTGCGACAAATGAAATGTTAATTGTTCACACGCCAATGCCAATGCCGATAAAACGTGCACTGTCTGAGTTTCTGTACTGACGCGCTTCTTATACGACAGTGATGGTCTTTCGATG
The DNA here is from genome assembly GCA_963691665.1 of Clepsis dumicolana. Lineage (NCBI taxonomy): Eukaryota > Metazoa > Arthropoda > Insecta > Lepidoptera > Tortricidae > Clepsis > Clepsis dumicolana. Next base: position 19,090,413 of record OY829505.1, on the reverse strand, counting down.
CTCGTTTGAAAACTACGTAGGTACTTATCTTCATGTACTAAGTCTCAGAGAACAAATCGAGGTAACAATGGAGTTGACTGTCTATAAACAGATGTTGAGTATCTTTAAACAGATTGTAGTGGCATCCTGTTGAAAATTACGCAATTTCGTTTTCTTTCATCAGTAAATGATTTTTTTTATTGTGGTGTAGACGTTACTATAATTTGTGTAAAGCAAAAAAGGAAGCACACAGATCACTCAGATACTTAAATAAAAGATAAGATTACAAACTGACTACAAAACTAAGGCCAATATGTTATCTGAAAACAACCTATTTTTGTTGATACAGCTGCGTCGAATATTAATATTTTTGAATAGGGGAAAAATAGTGACTGGGAAACTGGAAAGGTACAACTTTCGATATATGGAGTTATTGATAGTTCCTAAAACTAGATAAAATAATCTATCTAATTAAAAAATAATCTGATCTCTAGGAGCAACCATTATTTATTTATATCTTTTTGAATCTGATACTCACAAAATGTACGAGTTGAGAAAATCGCATTTAAAGTCTATGGTCGTGAAAATATATACTCAGAGGCAAAATTAATCGCCCATCACTTTTTCCTTGATTAATATTAATAAATAATAATAACTAACCTGTTAACTGTTATTTGAATAAATTATACTTTTACAATAAATAGTACAAATTACTTGTGCCGCTGTAGTATACTTTTACCTACTGCGAAGTTACAGAGTGATTGAAGCGAATCTGAAAAATTTGAAAAATCAACAACTACGTTCAATTAATCCTTAATACAAATAAATCAACTTTAATTCGATTTTTTTAAATAATATCACATAATCTATTACCTATAAACGCATTGGATACAAAAACAATATTACAAAGCACATGTATGTAAAAAAACACCCAACAAAAAATTGTGCAACACACACACGTCAAAGACTTATCACAGAATACATCCTGAGCAAAAAAAAAAGCTAACTTACAAGTACAACAAAATCAATCACACTTTTTTCGTAAACAAAGATTGAAATGTGTCTATAAAAATCAGAACAACCTTGTCATCCTACATCTAAATACACAAAGTATAAAATCAAAACTAGACCAGTTAGAAATAGAGCTTCATGAGCAATGTGTAGATATTTGTTGTTTTTCTGAGACGTTTTTAAAAGATGAGGAAGTCGAAGTATTACAGATTGAGGGATATAAAAATGTTGCTCATTTCTGTCGCAAACGTAAAAAACGAGGCGGCGTTGCAATCTATGTGAAACACTCAGTTGAGTGCCGTGATTTGGAGTGGGTAGCTAAAATGTCGGCAGAAAGTCATTTTGAGTGTTACGGGGCTGAAGTATGTGAACTCAACTATCTAATAATATGTGTATATAGAACACCTAACAGTAATCTTGATATTTTCCTTGTAAATTTAGAATTCCTACTTAACAAACTAGTGACAAGGCAAAGAAACAGCTATAAAAAAATATTTGTTTTGGGTGATTTCAATGTAAATACTCTGGAAAAAAACAAAAAAAGGGAGCTTTTCCTGAACACTTTTAGAATGTTCAAGCTTCACCCTAGAATATCAGTGCCCACAAGAATAACTGCAAATTCCCTGACATGTATAGATAATATTTTCACAAATGCAATGCATTGTCAGGCTGAAGTATTGGATCTTGGTCTGTCCGATCATACGTGTCAAATTATCAAAGTCCCAACCGAGTTAGAATTCAAGGAACAGCATTGGTACACATATAATCGAAATCCAGCCAAGTATTCTGACATTTTTTTGAAATACATCTCTAAAATCAGCTTTTCAGATGTTTACTCCTCAACAGACACTAATTCTGCTTATAAAACTTTTATTCGTACTTACAGACTTATTTTCGACCTTTGCATACCGACTGAAAAAATTAAAATAACCCATAAAAAGAGACGTCATTGGAAGACCAAAGGTATTGTAAGAGCTAGTAAACGAAAAAGGCAATTATACTTACACACTCGAAAATCAAGTAATGAAACAGTGAAAGCCGAGTACAAAAATACTGTCGGAACTTGAAGACAGTGACGAAGCAATCAAAACGCAAATCAAATATAAACTTCATTAACCAAAGTAGCAACAAAAGCAAAGCTACATGGCAATTAATAAAGCAAAACACAATAAAAGTAAACACGATAAAGGGTACGATAGATTCAATAAAAATAGATGATAACGTAATAGAAAATTCTCTCGACATTGCTGATGCAATGCATGACTTCTTTATAAATGTAAAAAGTACTAGTACACATAACAACTCCGAATATAAACCAGTTTCCCAACCAATCTCAAGCAGCATCTATATGACTCCAGTAACCGCTGATAAGGTTGTGAAAATTGTTTAAAAATTGAAAAATAAAAAAGCACTGGCCATGATCAAATTGAGATGGTCAACGTAGCGTTATCGCTTCCGCGTATCAAATAAGTTATAAAATACAGACTTAGCGCCCATAAATTTCAAATAACGCAGACAGCAACGTTCACGTGTAGAAAGTTTTACCCAGAATTCAAGGGAACAAAAAATTATCTTAAACAAAACTTAAGATTTATAGAGTCGACCAACGCGCAACATAAAATTAAATTAGACAAAAGAAACCTGACTCGCTTTCTTAAAACTAAGTCGTAAAAATGACGCTTGACAAGTCGATACTTAAGAACCCATTATAGACAAAGGACCTTGTGCAATCTTTCAATTGCTAGGATACGTAAATTGCTTCCACGTGTTGCTCTAGACTCGAGTGAAACCAGTCAAAAAAAATCATAGCAAGCAAAAACATCATGATGCTGATGATGATGTTTTAAGGGCGGAGCTTACGCTCTAGCATGACTATCGTCCAATCGCAAGGATCGGTCATAGTCATTAACCAATCATATGTACGGAATTACTCGTGGGAATATTTTAAAATTACAGAGACAGGCCCACAGCTCCCGGAGAGAGGTGGAGACCCGAAGGATGACGCTGACGGGAGTGAAGGAGGAAGTTGGGGCAGTTGGATCTTGGCTCGCTTCACGACAAGAACCTAGAAAAATCTTAGCGATTCTCTCTGTTAGAACCTATGAGATAGGGTTGTTGAAGGTCCTAACATATCGAAATTTTGTAACTAAAATCTAAATAAATAAGTTAGTTTGTAATTTAGCTAGGAAGTGAAAAGTGGCATCCAGGAGTTATTCGGTAAAGTACCCGATTCCAGTTATTAATACAGGTTATCAAATGAATCCACTACTTGTTTATTACTGTTCTGTATTATAGTAAAGAATGAATCTAGACGAACTATATGAGTCTTGTTATCGCCTGATTCAGGTTGAATATAAGGGTTGGAACTCAATAGAGGTCATAATGTTGATATTGTTCGGATTAATGATCATGGTTCTATTGATCTTAATGTGTGAGAAATGTGGGAGTATTTGGAGGTGTTTGGGCTTGATTGTAGTAGAGAAGACACACCTAGAGTTCGAGAGATTGAGATGACCGACGTTGGAAATTGAACTTATAAAGGGTCATGGATTTATTTGACAATACTGGAAAGAGTAAATTGTAAAACGTAATTTTATGTGTACTAAGTTAATCTGTGTGAAATGAATAAGAAATCTTGTAATTCCCTTGATTCATAGCTTTAGATTTACTTGCCGATCTTTGATACTGTTTTCCTAATTGTTTTAAACCTTGATAACGAATAAAGAGCGAACTTCATTGTCGCACAACAGATAATAAGTGTGCAGTCACAAGGGCAACCCATTGCAAGCTATGTAAATATAGCACCATTCACCAATGTAATAAGGTGGAGAGTTGAGGCTAACGTAAATTAGACCCTCAATTAAAGCTCCTTTTCACACCAACTAAAAGCGAACCTAAAATCTTAAGTCTATTCATTGTACTTAGATGAACTAATTGTGTATATATTTTATTGTGTGATTATTTGTGTTTATTGTTGTGTGATATGTTTATTAGCCACTGTGTGCATGTGTGTTAGTGTGTAAATAGCCAAAAGGGTTTTTTATTTGGGGGTTCGTTTTCCCTTTATTAGTATGGCTCTGTAGGAACAGAATCCTCGATTTTCATTGAAATGATATCATCAATGAAGATCTAAATAATTGAAATAGTTTCTTTTGCTTCCTCAAATGTATTATAAGGTAGATCTTCCTATTGAATAAATTAATTGATCTACTAAATTTCATGGTTTTCGTTATATTCTAGATAAGTTCCCTAACTCGGAACTATTTAATAATGGAGATTTCTCATTAATAAATTGAGCGGATTAAGCTACAATGAGATTTCTAAATCAAGAGCAAGTAAAGTACACTTCGTGTAATAATTAATCTCCACTATTGAAGATTTCCACACTACATCTCGATCACAGATTTTCTATACAGTTCGATCTCGATGGCATTTTACAGATAAATTATTAACCACGTAATAAATACGGGTTAATAAATTAAATTGATTGATGAGACTTTATATTGTTAAAATTATGCCGATACACTAGTAATTTTGCTTCAAATTGGTAATTTAAGCTTCTTCCAAGCAAACTGAGAGTTAACGTAAGGTCCATATTTTGATTAAACAGACCAAATATGCATTTCTGAGACCAGAGTTGAGAACAAGAGTCACAAGTTATTTGGGTAATAAAATCCTGCGTACAAACGCTAGGCGATGTCCTAACGGATTTTAGTGGCTAAATGTCACGTGTACCGGGAGACACAAATGGCAGTGGACCGAGAGCGGCGGAACCAGTGGGTATTGTTCGCATCGGTAGATGCAGTAAAGGTAACGACCCTGCAAGTCACAGCTGGGCTTGTGAGGCTGAGTTAATTGAGTTTGAGACATTGAAGTAACGGAGGTTTCAGCCAATAAGCTGATTTGGGAAGGTTGACCCTATATACTCATGTACATGATTCGGTGGCGATCTGATAGCAATCCTGGGTACCCAATACACGCCATGTCTTACAGATTGACCTCCGACCTTGGTTTGGCCAAACCATATCAAATATTATTGAATTTCATAAATCCATGGTAAAAGGGGTAGGGGCCCGCTGGGCCCCAACATTGAAAGTACGCATCCTCGGATGTTGGAAATGTAAACGCTTCGCAGCGCAAAGGAGGTCAACTGTCACCCCAATAACCTGACGACAGGGCCAGTTACTGGCGTAGGGATCCCCGTACCAGAATGAGATTGGTCATTTGGTTCAGGCATACCTGTTTCTAGTATTTTCACTGTCTATCACGCTATCCGAGCACTTACTTTATTCCATACAGCCAACAATAGTACAAGCGAGCTTCACTAACTTGTATTGAATGAGGCTCGCCTCATTACAATAAACCCTTTGTCTACCCCGGAACATAAAGGTTCCAGGTAAGCGGGTGGAATGAATGACAGTCGGGGTACTAGACCACTCAATCCAATGTACTGTATAAAGCCTTGAAATTGACAAATAAGCTGCCTCCTTGTTACCGAGATGTGCTCTAGCTCTACGATGTTTTCCTGAATAAAGTCTAAATACATTCGATACACTAAATAAATAAATATATAGACGATCATAGCCGTACCATCACAAAATTCCTGTAAAAATAATTAAATCAAGTATTGAGCACATAGTAGGACCCTTTACTCACATCATCAATTTGACTTTGGAAAATGGAGTCTTTCCTGACGACCTAAAAACGGCATTAATATAGTAGATTAATGCCCAGGCATGGGAAGTGAGCAATTGCTGGAGCGAGAACTTAGTTTAAAAACACGAACCGCAGGTGAGTGTTTTTAATAAGTACGAGTCCAGCAATTGCTATTCCAGCCGTGGCAGATATAGATTTTTTTTCAAACATTAAGAGGAAATAAGGAATTTTTAATTAATAATTAACTCTTAACTCATCGAGCCAAAACTGCCATTGTTGTTACTATAATTATGGCAGTGTCTTAAATATTATTTATTGCAAAACATTACAATATCTGAGTCATTATTAATATATTTAATTTAATTAAAAATACTTATTAACTAACTAAATTCATTAATTTCCTTACCCCTATTTAATAATAGTTTCACAACGACTAAATATTTCCATTGAAATTTAAGTGGTACTAAGCAGTTTGCTTTAGTAAAGAGTTCTCCTCTGATTTTCACCATGGTGGACTTCTATACAACAAATGATCACGATTTTGTCACTAAAAACTATTAAATTAATATAACTTGCATAACTTTAAATAAATCGAGACTTAGGTACTTGTTTACCTATGATTTCATTCCCGCCATTTTTTTTCTAAATAATAAAGTGTATTTTTCTTTTTAATACTGCCAAGCTATTTAAGACATTGATAAAAATGTTAAATTTCGAATAGAATGCCTGCATACAGCCACCGGTTTGGCTGAATGAGACATGTCACTTAATGTTTCCATGGTCTATTTTACATTTTAAAAAGTTAAAAACAAATGAAAAACAGCCCAGCAATCCGATTTATGGACAGGTAATCGAGCCTGCAATGTAATGCGGCCGTCAACAAGGCCCTTCGTGTTCTGTTACTTCGAGTAAAATGACATCATTTCCGACAATGTCTGAGAAAAAGCCTTTACATAAAAAAGGGTGCAAACAGGACATAAATAATCATGCATTGCAATTGCATTACTGTCTAATTTTTCAAAAATATTTGAGAAGGTTATATTGAGTCGCTTGATGTCGTTCTTTGACAAATTTTAAGGTTTAAATGTTAATCAGTTTGGTTTTCAAAAAGAGAAAAACACGACATTAGCCATATTCAAAATTTTACAGCAAATATGGACAGACATGGATAAGAAAAAAAGCTTCTGTTGGACTGTTTATAGATATGTCTAAGGCGTTTGACTGCGTGTCACATAAAATCTTATTGAGACAACTAGAGCATCTCGGGATTCGAGGAGTTGCCTTGAAATTAGTAGAAACTTATCTTACAAATAGAACTTAGGCTACGATATTGGAGACCTATAACAGGACTATAAAAACAACTACAAGAGTACATTCTAAATATAATACAAATCTGCAAGGGGTACCACAAGGTAGTGTCTTGGGGCCACTGTTCCCCTTAGTAACTAACCATTTATGTGTTATGTTTGCTGATGACGCCACTATTTTTGTATCTGGAGAGAAGGACTCTGATATAGCAAACGAGTTACAAAATACCTTGGAAAATGTAATTAATTGGTTATCCATGTTAGATTTAAGTGTGAATCTAGATAAGACTAAAATCGTACAATTTATTAATTATAAGCAGGTGCAAAAGAGTTTAAATGTTGTTACGAACAGTAAAATAATTGAACAAGTGAATAATACAAACTTTCTAGGAGTCACAATTGATAGCAACCTTAATTGGAAGTCCCACGTCGACAAAGTAAATAAGAAACTAGCCAAATCCTGCTACGCTCTATCCATATTGACTAATATAACTTCTATTAATGTTGCAATGAAGGTTTATTATGGAAATGTTTACCCCGTCCTTACGTATGGCATAATATTTTGGGGAAATTCAATGGACATTGAATCCACTTTTCTTCTTCAAAAAAGATGTCTGCGAATCATATTTAACCTTAGGAATATGCAATCCTTAAGAGACGTTTTTAAAGAGAACAAAATATTAACTCTGACATGTATCTATATACTGCAAATTTGTGTATTTGTTAAAGACCGAAATGACATTTTTATAAAAAAAAGTATCTCTAAACAACATATCCGATCTCAATATAAATATGAAGTGTGTACTGTTAGAACTTCCAGCTTTATACTTAGGAAGAGCGCATATGTATCTGGAATTAAAATATTTAATCATTTGCCTGAACACATTAAATCGCAAGAGGGAATTGGATTCAAGACAAAGCTCAAGAAATGGCTGTCAATGAAAAGTTTCTATAATTTAAATGAATATTTTAGAAGTTTAGATACCTAGTTAAGATTGTTTTAATATATTTGCTTACATGCTATTGTACGCCCGAAAAGGGCAAGCTGTTGGACCTTTTATATGATGACAATATGATCTAATGTACACAGTTTCTGACAATAAAATTAATCTTATCTTATCTTATCTTAAAACAGTACCGTGACTGACTGACTGGCTGACAGACAACGCACAACCTAAACCGCTAGACTTAAAAACTTGAAATTTGGAAACATATACCTTGAGTATCCTAGAGGTGCATTAATAGGGAACTAGCCCATTTTGAAATGTTTCACAGGGGCAAAGCCGCGGGGCATAAGCTAGTCAGTCTATAATATAACAATCATAAGGTTGCATATTAAGGTCTATTTTTAACCCCCGACGCAAAAAAGGGGTGTTATAAGTTTGACCGCTACTTATGTGTGTCTGTGTGTCTTTGGCACCGTAGCTTTTAAACGGTTGAACCAATTTGAATACGTTTTCGTTTATTTGAAAGCAGGTTTTTAAGGATGGTTCTTATTCAATAAAAAAGTTTAGTGCTTTAATTATATATTTTTTCAAATTTAGGGGTTTACCTACTAAAGTTTAGTGTCACAAGTATAAATTTTGGTATTTAACATGCGTTTTATAAACAGAGTTGTATTTTTTCCACACTGAATTTTACTATTATTATTGACATGTTACATATATACGTATATATAATTATGTATGTGATCTATTTTACTAGGTACGACTACATTTCTACATTCTACAAACACATTCTAAGGCAGGTACAACTTCGGTAGGTACTGAACTTTCAGATTAAGTAAGTAAAATGCGAAAATTAAAGCCAAATAAATAATAGATTTATAGCAGATTTTTTTATCCTCAGATAAGCTCTTTGATAGATACCCAATCATGTTTTAAGGACCCTCATTATGTAACAATTGCATAATAGTATTTTATGCAACAGTAACATAACCAAGGTCACTATAATGAATGTGCATGTTTATAAAATGAGCCCGAAGGGCGAGTTTGTATAATAAATCACACGAGTGTATAATTACCAGTTATGTACCGTTGCATACATTACTTTCTCTACGACTTCATTGTAGAAATAAGAAATATTTTAAAGGACATGCTTTCCGAAAAAGACGTAACACTTTTTTCAATTCACCATTTCATGAAGTTTTCCGGCAGCATATTTTCCGTCACTCTGTGCCAATAGGTAGGTATTATAATTAGCAGTACACATTTAGAATGTCTTTTACCTATCTAAGCGAAGCAAATCCGATAACTAATTAAATTTTTTGCAATCAGTAAAACTCGCTAGCTGACTAGTTTTTTTTTAATTTACCACAACAGACCACAGAGAGCTATACTAGGATAATTAGCGTGTTCTCAGTTACGGAATTTTGCTAAAAAAAATAATATGATTGGCTTACAGCTGTTCTCACTAATGTTTAAGCAACCAATCACGAGGCACATGCATGTTTAAAAAAAACTCGATATCAGAATCGAACTTAGAATTTTTTTTCAAATGCTATTTGTATAATGTATTATTTTACTCAATAAGAGTAACTTAATGAAATTAGTGTAGGTTATTATGTTACAGAGTTTTGACCATAGATCATAGAACTTGAAACAGATTTATAACATTAGTTAAGTATTATTGTATACTTTTTTACCATTTAATTGACAGATTATAATATAGGAGTAGAAAAAAATCGAATTTGGTGGACCCCAAGGCAGCATTTTAGCCCCAACCCACTTCTTAATTTGTACATCACTGATCTGTGCAGGTTCGATGTAACTAATGGCACGCTAATATCTTACGCAAACGACACGGTTTTACTATTTTCAGGAACCACAGGGACGATGCTTACACTCACGCTCAAAAAGGCTTCTGTAAAATTACTAACTGGCTTCAATTCAATTTACTAACGTTAAATGCTGAAAAAACGAAGCACATTGCTTTTTCATTAAGAGAAGCTCAGCAACCGAGCAATGATTACACTATCGGAGCACACTTGTTCCTTTTCTAACCAGGCAAAATGTAATACCTGTCCAACCATCTCCCAAACAAACACCATCAAATACTTAGGTGTAATGATCGATGCAAATCTCACTTTTAGTCACCATATAGACATAGTTGCTTCTAGAGTCCGAAAGTTAATTTTTATTTTTAAGAAACTGTGTAATGTGGCAAATCCGAAACTACTTCGTAAAGTTTATACCGCTTTGTGTCAATCCTTACTATCTTACTGCATTTCGGCTTGGAGTGGTGCCGCGAAGACAACTCTCTTGGTACTGGATCAAGCCCAGACAGATATTTTAAAGGTCTCCACTTTTCGCCCGTTCTTTTTTCCTAAGTACAAAGGAGCTGTTCCAATCCTGCAGAGTCCTAACTGTGCGCCAACTATTCATCTTGAACATCATCCTCAATCAGCACAAATCGGCCCCCTACAATCCCAGTGTTCATGACAAAAGACGCTCAGACATAGTATTTAAGATATTACGACCCAGGCATGCTTTTATTCGCAAGTTTGCTTCGTTTTTGGGCCCCTTTCTCTACAACAAAATTAATAGACTCCTGGATATTTATGACCTTAACCTTATCAATTGTAAAATCAAACTAACTGGGTGACTGCAAAATCTGTCCTACGAGGAAACCGAACACCTGCTGAAGTTAGTGTCGTAAACTATTTCATCAATTTAGTTAATTTATAAATTTAACACTTTTCTTTTCTCCTCAAACCCCCACTTATATAAGAAATTAATGTTAATAATATATTAATCTCGAGTATATTGTTGAATGGCAATTGTATTCATATTTTAGCTTTAATCTTTGCCTAAGATACAGGCTACTTTTGTATCCTAGTTTAGGCATTCTGATGTAATTAACACAAGTTAAGTTGTAGTAGGCGTAGCTAACAATGTTGAACCATTACGTTTAATACCTAGCTATATAATAAAGAAGAAAGATGTAACTTAGTTAATTAAAATACCTACTAACCATTGTTCATTTGTTCTGTAATATGTTAAATACCTAATAGATTTTGATTTGAAAAAAAAATACAAATTATCAAAAAAAATAAAGCTCATTTCAGTTTATCAAATCATAAATGTATAAGACGAAACGGCGGTCGCGTTGCGGCGGCGGCGGCGGCGTCGCCGCGACCAGCCAGTCTCATTAGCAAGCGGCCGGCACGCGCCGCGCAGCTTGCTTTAATGTCTTCATTCCATACCATCTTACACAAATTTATAGCATGTTCGAGGTTTGCAGCCATTAAAGTAGTTCTGCACATGAAATGATTCAATTCCTTTGTAAAGTTATTCATATCTTATTTTCCCACAATCTGGAACGAATGCCGTTACAAACGGAGGCCTACTTTCTCATGCGAAGTTATTACCAAGATTGTTAGATAGTTACTGTAATCGTTGTATCAGACATTCACTGGTGAGTAGATCCAAATGTTGCGAAACTTGCATTAAGTATGTGACATTTTTGATATCTTATAAACGTACGTAAAATTAAAACTGAATTATGAGTATGAACTAAAAACAATTACTTTGCTCACCCGCGACCACTCGAGTGAGCAAAGTTATTGTTTTTAGTTCATAAATATGGACCTCCGCAAAGTAAAGCCTGATTCAATAAATTATTTGAATTATGAGTAATTTATGTAGGTAGTTCATCTGAAACACTACGAACATTCGTAACAAAACATGAGACTATCACGTTATAACATCAGAATGTTAGCAAATCATGAAGTTTTTAATTTAAATTGTATATTAACTTAACTATATTTTAACCGTAGTTTAAATGATTGTGTATCTTGCAATATGTTGCAATTATGTCCACAAATCAACACTCGTTTCTAATGTTAGTAGATATCCACTTTATGTCTAGCATGACTCCTAGTTGCTTTTCTTATTCGGCTATGAGTAAAAAAGATTTGTTGTTTTGGGTTAGAAATATCTCGAAAGTTCCTAAACCGTATTTATACGATGTGGTATGGGACAAAGATAAATATTCATATTACGTAGGTACGTAGGCGGTTTGAGAAGTAACTTGGTTCGGATACACTTAGATGGCGTTAGCGTCATCTCAGTATTTATTCCTCCTAAAGTTTAATGTCTAAAGATATTTAATCTGTGGAGTCATATAATTTTCGGCGGGAATTTTAAATTTAACAGTAGTTACAACAAAACTGATCGGAAAAACGCGACAAAATGGAGAAAATTGGAATTCGTGGTGTTATTCCATTCTTTTTTGGAAAGTAAAACAGTGAAAGACGTTCATGAAAGGATTTTACCTACGTTGGGTAGCTAGTGTCCTTCGTACGAAACAGTTCGGCTATGGGTAAATGAGTTTAGGCGTGGCAGGACAAGCATTGAATATGCACCACTCCGCTGTCCGTCCGTCTATCTGTCTGTGCGTCTATCACCAGGCTGTATCTCATGAACCGTGATAGTTAGACAGTTGAAATTTTCACAGATGATGTAATTCTGTTGCCGCTATAACAACAAATAAGTACTAAAAACAAAATAAAATAAATGTTTAAGTGGGGCTCCCATACAACATGATTTTCTTTGAGTTTCGTCATGTCCGTCTGTCCTCGGTTTATCTCAAAGACTATTGGTACTAGAAAGCTGTAATTTTGCATGAATATACATATTAACTAGGCCAAATAAGTGTTGGAATAAAATCTTGAATAAAACTTTTTTTTGGTGTACCTCCCCCACAAGTCAAGTAGGGATGCTTTTTTTTCTCTCGTCTTCCCCATAGTGTAAGGTATCGTTGGATAAGAATTTTGAAAACAATGGGGATGTTTGAAGATCATTTTTCGATTGAGAAATTCGTTTGCGAAATATTTCGCTTTGAAGTGCTCATTTTTGTTGGAGTCAAGTGTCCCCCCCCCCTCTACCAGAAAAAATGTTATATTTAGAAATGAGAAAAAACAATCAGAGCAGTAGTGCATATAGTCAATTTAAAAGGAAAACTATCAGAGATAAGCAGGCTTTACAGGTTTGGGAGTAATAGTTGATCAACTTATTTAAGTTTGTCTTTGAAGTTTGCTTAGGAGTAAGTAGGGCTCTGCTAACACTGGTTGCGAATAGGTGTGATGAATACCTTTAAAATTAGTGTCAGATTTTTTTCTATCCAGGGCATGACCGACTCGCTCTTGGGCGTTTTTTTTTAAGTTGCGTTAGCAAAAATAGGTGGATTTCACATGTATTACAAAGAAAAGAAATATAATAATAAATTATAAAGTAAATTATGTTTACAGCATTATTGCCTGTTTTTCCCGGAATTTATACAGAATATTTTTTATTATATAATATTTTTATTATATCACAAATTTTGGTGAATCATTAAAGATTACCTACATTATTAAATTACCAAAACTAAATTACGACGTAAAAAAATGCTTTTGATTTAATGTTGTTTTTACATATATAGCGAAGCCGTAAAGTTCTCAGGCTATTTAACGCAAACGCGTTCGAGACGTATTTTTTGGCCGTCAACTACACTAGTCGCTCTGCACAAACCACGAACTACTGGTAATATACTTTTACAATGCACTTGCTCGGAAAGTGCACTTTGATGTGGGTCAACATGTTCATAGAAAGTTAGTCTTTTTAGCACGAATTCGCAAGTGTGCGGGAAAAATATATGGATATCTTTTTCCACACGTGTGTGGAAAAGTAGTTTTTTAATTTGCTAAATGTCAAAAAGTTGTGCCCAAACTAGTGTTTAACAGAATGATACCAAAGAGGTGTGACTTTATAATTCAGCTTTGCGCAAATGATAAAACATTTGACGAAACTAAGTTAATAATTAAAGATTTATTATAGTTAAAATATAAAACAGAAGTACATGAAACAGTTTTTTTATTATAAGGTCTTAGAATAAAAATACGATCATGGTTAACATAATTAAGCAAGTCTAATTCGGACCTTGCAATGCGCGCGCCGCAGCGCGCCACAGATAAGTATAGATCTGTACTCTTAGCTCATCATAGAGTTCCCGCCAATTAATGGTCCAAACTTTTTATAAACTTTTTAATTTTGTCAAGCAATTGGTAACGATTGGTAAGTCTATAGAATAAAATTTTTGTTTCCTCGCTTAATGCATTGTAAAACGTTGTATGACATACGTGCGGAAGGCAATTTCCAACTCGTGTCGGTTTAAAACACTCGCTTACGCTCGTGTTTAAGATCACCGCCACTCGTTGGGAATTGCCTACTTTCCGCACTTGTATCATAAATAACTATTACACTTTATTGTGACTGATAGCAAATTAAAAAGTTAAAAACACATATATAGACGAGTGAATAATCTGAATCTAAAGGCATAAACAAATAACTCGCAGCTAAGCGACATATAATGTTAATTTTAGTAACGCGTTTACAGTTTCCTAGTCAGTTGTTGCCTTATGCAAATGGTATGGTTAAGACAAACACACCGAGCACACATAATATGTATCTTATGGAGTAATTAAGACTGCTACACTTTGTGCATACCTGGTGTATGGAGACACGCTTGCCATAATGTTAAGCATAATTTTCTAACAGCTTTCTTATTTCGAGCTTGTTACCTATTGAATTTATATTGACTATTCGACAAACTGAACCATAAAATCGTTTACGAATGAATTACAATAAGTACGGGTACTTGTTATCTAATGAAAAACATGAAACTTATTGCAGAGCAAGTCATAGGCTCTAGGTAGTATAAATACTTTTAGCTGACTAATGCAAAAAGTCTCGAAATAGAAACGTATTTAAATCCAAGCAACTAACTTTTCAGCGACAAAAAACTCATTTTGAAGTCACAAAGAAAGATAATTTTAAAAATCGCTCAATATGACTGATCAGAATTGAATTAATAAGGAGCGAATTTACAATAGGATTACTAAAGCCGGCGACGGTGGTGCTTCAAATGAATCAGTTGGATCCCGAACATTTTTCGGTCCATTTCCCAGTTTTACTTATGCAAATAAGTTTCGACAGCGAACGAAAACCTGCTGAAATGAAAACGTTTGTTTCGCGACCATGAATGGCAAGGAGCGGGTAATATTTCTTTTTTCTTTTTGATCGGATGCGTTAAACATTGACGTAACTAGTTACTTTCGTCATCGTAAATTGGTAATTTTATACTCAAACTAGATTAAGGTAGAGGAACCAATAGATGAACGGTTTAACATATTGAAACCATTACTTGAACATCAAATATCTCAATAAATACTTACAAAATTAAATAATAGAATTCAGGCAATCTTTGCGAAGCGAAAATACATAATGTTGTATCGTATCTGCCTACTATACTCCTGTAAAGCATGTAATAAAAAGACAAAGAACTGCTAAAAGTTGAGTACCTACTCCCAACATTTCCATTTCAAGGTTCAATATATCTAAAACAAATTAATTTTGACGACACTTAGTTAAGAACAATATCGATTAAATTAGCTAAAAAACAGCGTCTAAATCGGTATATCCGTTTAGAAGCTGCGTTGCCACTGATTTACTGATAGATACCCTTCTTTTTGAGTCGGGGTTTAAAATATATTTAGATTATTGATTAGGGAAGTTACTAAGTACCTATATATTTGATTGGTACCTGCTGTAAAGTTCATAGATCAACTGTTTCCCTCAGGCAAATGCGGCTGCAGCAAAGGTTCGTAAGTAGTTGCGGTGGAGTTGGCGAGTAGAGTAAGATAACAAGATGGCGACTGTTGATGTCACACGTGGCGACAGAAGCACATTATGGGGGTCGTTGCACGTACGTAGCACGAACACCAGGCCTAGAAGATGAAACTTAGTGTATAAGTTAATTAAGCGGAAAATGGGTTCCACTTCTTTTTTAGGGATCCGTACCTCAAAAGGAAAAAACGGAACCATTATAGGATCATTTTGTTGTCCGTCTGTCTGTCTGTCTGTCTGTCAAGACCCTTTTTCTCTGGAACGTGTGGAGGTAGCATGCTGAAATCCATATCAAATACTCAAGCCTGCGGTCCCTTGAAGCTGTGAAAAAAATCAACCTTCTAAGTCAACGCAATTAAAAGATACAGTCTTTAAAAAGGCTATTTCCATACAAATTGTCGAAATCCAAAAACCTAAAGGGTAAGTACTTCCAGTTGTCCTAGAAACTTGAAATTTCGTATGAAGGTAGCTCTTTAGCACCTAATCAAATAAATCTGAAAATCTTTATTTTTTGTCCGTCTGTAATATGTCAAAGACCAATATAAAGTGACCCCACACTGCGTAGGTACATTTTCTCTAGGAGCTCTGCTGCTCGTTCGTGTTAGAAGCCGAACCATTTACATACCTATCTACAAATTAGTTCGGAACCCTTGGTGCGCGAGTCCGACTAGTACCTACTTAGCCGATTTTTTATTTTATGCCGTCGTTTGTTCGTTTCAAGCTAACGTGTCCCCACAAAACAAATGGCCGTGAATATCAAGACAGGTGGGTTCTTAACTAAAATTCATAGAAATATGAGAAACTGCTGAATATTATCCACGCAGTAAACTTAATAAATACTTATTTTGTTAATTTTAACGTATTTTAGTCTTAGTCGCACATGCAAGTCATACTTAAAGTACTAAAGCATACTTAGTTATTTAATTTTATTAGAATCCTCGATTGCGTTTCCGTGAATTGCGCATTGTACCTGTTTAGGAAATTTACTGTAAATTCTCCATTCCCGTCGCTGTTTTTTGAAAGCAAACTTTTTGCAGATTCCCGGCTGAGCCCCGCTCGCTCTAATGACGCAGGGTCGCCGCACTCCGCTTCGAATACAGCATTATAATACAGTATTATCTTATGTGGTCGTTTACTTGTTATTATTACACGTGCTCAATTCCCCTATAAAGTAGCTTAATGTCTCAGCCGAACTCAACTATCCCGAACGGTGCAAGTAGGAAGGTATTTAGGTATCTAAGTGTCATTGTCATTGCTGATAGTGATGCGATGACGTCATTAAATTGCAGGTAAATACGAAGCAGTCAGGATAAAGCCAATTTCGTGGTACCGAAACAAAATCATAATCAAAGGAAATGTGTCTTATCGCTTTACCAAAACTCATTGGGCAAATTTTCAGTTGGGTTTCAACGACTACGCGTTTCACAAATTATTCATGGCGTCAAATATTTACCTACCTTACAAATTTTTTGCATTATGAATTTAAAGAACATTTTTCGATAATTTATCATGTTCAAGATTTCTATTTCAACATCGAATAATTAAAATACATTAAGTATGAAAAAAAAAACAACTTGACTGTATACTGTGTAGCCGCAACCTTTGAATAAATTAGGTACGTAATATATTATAATATGACAGATGTAAAAAATGTTCGATTTTCTTTTGTTTCATGGAGCTTGTTGGTTGTTCTCGCTCGTTCGATTCAGTATATTTCTAAGCTACCTAGCTCGTATAAAAAGTTATGTATACATCAACTGATCATAATTTGCCATTTAGATATTCGTGCTTTATCTTTATCAACCTTATCATTTTGATCTAAAAGCACGAAACTTGGCACTTAGCAAGGTTTCACAACATAAGTCAAGGAAAAACTGCGATATACTTTACAAACGTAACCCTTCGGTGCGCAAGTCCGACTCGCACTTAGCCGGTTTTAGGGTTCTGAGCCAAAATGGCAAAAACGGAACCCTTAGGTAATAGTTTCGTCATGACCGTCTGTCCGCGGCTTAGCTCAAAAACTATTGGTACTAGAAAGCTGAGGTATACATATTAACAAGACCAAAAAAGTACTGGAATAAGATTAAAAAAAAAGAAAGATTTTTGTGGGTACCTCAAATTATTGATGGTGCTATGGGATCATTTTTCGATTGAGTTATTCGTTTCCGAAATATTTAGCTTTGAAGTGCTCATTTTTGTTGGAGTCAAGTGTCGTGCATACAGTGAATTTAATTAATTTAAAAGGAAAACTATCAGAGATAAGTAGGCTTTAAAGGTTTACGAGTAATAGCTGATCAACTTATTTATTTGTGTCTATGAAGGTATCCGACACAAAACGACCCCACACTGCGTAAGTACAGTTTGCTTATAGGGATCTGCTAAAACTAGTTTCGAATATTTAGGTGTGATGAAAATACCTTTAATATTAATTATCTGTGCCAGAACTTTTTTGTAATAGCTAAGGAACCCTATCCAGGGCCTGTCCGACACGCTCTCGGCCGTTTTTAGGGTTCCGTACCTCAAAAGGAAAAATGGAACCCTTATAGGATCACTTTGTTGTCCGTCTGTCTGTCTGTCTGTCTGTCTGTCTGTCAAGACCCTTTTTCTCTGGAACGCGTGGAGGTAGCATGCTGAAATTAATATCAAATACTCAAGCTTGCGGTCCCTTGAAGCTGTGAATAGATCAACCTTCTGAGTCCACGCAATCAAAAGATACGGTAATTAAAAAGGTTGTTTACTTCCGTCATGGAAACTTGATATTTGGTATGAAGGTAGCTTTTATAGCACAACCAGTCAGAAAATTCTCTCTTTTATTTTTTCATGTCTGTCTGTAGATTTTCAGACCAATATATATTTTTATATATTTTTCTTAGGAGGAGGGCTCTGCTTACACTGGACTTCTTAAAACACTGGGGAAAAGCGTTAAAATCTTTCTACGGAACCCTCGTGCGCGAGTCCGACTCGCACTTGGCCGGTTTTTTTTATTATAACTCGACTTAACTTACAATTCAATGAGCAATCTTGGACCCAGGCTTCCCTTCCTATCAGATATGGTGGGCTAGGTATCCGCAAAATTTCTAATGTTGCTTTACCAGCGTTCCTATCATCTGTCCACAGCACGTCCACCCTCGTAGGTAAAATCCTAAAGGATTGTCCTTCAAACTACGAGACGACGGGTTTGGTCGATGCTAGGAATGCTTGGCTTATGGCTTGTCCGGGTGAAAATCCTCCCGCTTATCCAAATTTCCAACGGAGCTGGGATGACACACTATCCAAATTAACTTATTCTAATATTCTCAGTTCCAGTTCAGGCCCAGACCGCGCAAGGCTTTTGGCTGTGGCAAGAAAGGAATCCGGTGACTGGCTTCATGCTTATCCTTCCGTTAACACCGGAACCTTTCTTGAGCCTGAAACACTGAGAATTGCAGTCGGGCTTAGACTGGGTGTTGCGCTGTGCCGTTGCCTCTGTGGCACCAATGTGGACGAAACGGGACACCATGGTCTTTCCTGTCAAAAGAGCGCCGGCCGTTTCTCCCGTCATGCCGCGCTCAATGACATAATCCGTAGGGCTCTTGCCTCTGCAAACGTGCCGGCCATTTTGGAGCCAAGCGGCATTGCCCGCGACGATGGCAAAAGGCCGGACGGTATGTCTCTGATTCCCTGGAGAATGGGTAGGGTTCTGGTTTGGGATGCGACCTGTGTCGATACAGTAGCACCCTCACATCTCCAGGGAACCACACAAAAAGCTGGTGCGGCGGCAGAAACGGCCGAAAATAGAAAAAAATCTAAGTATCAATCTCTCGGTCCGAATTATAATTTTGTTCCTCTCGGGTTTGAAACTTTGGGTCCATGGGGTCCCAGCGCTTACAAGCTTATTTCTGAGTTACAAAAGCGCTTAGTTGATGCAACTTGTGACCAAAGGGCTGGCAGTTTTCTCTCTCAAAGAATCAGCATCGCTATTCAGCGAGGCAACGCTGCCAGCCTTTTGGGCACTATGCCACGGGGGCCTTATTTAGATTTAATTTAGTTTATTTAGTTTAAGCTTAGATTTAATGTCATTGTAAATTGCTTTTATTATGTAAATAAAGTATTTCTCTAATTTATGATCTCAATTGGAACATCTTTTTGTATTTTTTTTTCCCCAATTTTTTATTTTTACGGTTTTCCCGTGGTGGCGCTAGTCACTGCAAAAAGTGATAAAAACGAGTTGAAATTTGAATACATGGAAGCATTCGGGCTGTACCTAAATACCAATTCTGGTGTAAGGGCATCGACTTTTAAACATGAAAGACTGGTCACGCACCTCTTTAACGCTGACAAAATGCGCCCTTCACTCACTAGCTGTCATTACACTGACATGTCAAACTTCAAGGGAATATACCACAGACAAATATACCATCTTGATAATGTATGACTACCGACCTGCTAATTCATGTCCACAAAATAACAAGTAGTCGCATGATAACAATGACCTGCTAATTTACGAACATAAAATAACAGGTCGTTCTTTATTGACCGAGCGAGCGAAGCGTCAACGTTTCAAATTGGACAAAAATTCTTTCGTATGTCTGTCCAGCTGTTCTCCTCTACGGTGTAAAATGTTGTAAACAGGCTCGATAACTATAGTTTTTTTTTTATTAGCTCACGAGGTCTACAGCTCACAGAGCCACTACTGATAATATTTTACGTATAAGAGACGAGAAAGCTCACAGAGTGGCAAGTGGAATGGACGGCAAGTGTTTCGTAACTGTTTCAAAAATAAAAATATAAAATAACGGAAAAAATACAAAAAAGATATTTCAGTATCGTCATTGGCCAGATAATGCAAAGTCTAAATCGGTAGATCTAAAAACTGGAAAATCAGTGGAAATAGATGGAATAGTCAGTTTCTGTAATAGTTTTATTCCATTTAACAGGATCGAACAAAGCTATAGTAAAATAAAAAATAAAATACAAATATTCTATGAAAGTTAACCGGGAGTTTTTCTTTCCGAATTTCTACTCGGGTCGGGATCTATCAGGTGGGGAAATAAATTGTTGACCCTGCATTATTTGGCTATAATATTATAATGTTAAATGCATGGTTTTCTTTACAAATAATGAGTACATTATTTATTTACGTATTGAATGTGATTCCTTGTGCTTTGATTTTCTTTTTCGTGTTGTTTGTACAGTTCAAAAATGTGTAAAACTGTTGAAATTGGGCAAGTCAAGGAGATGTCACCTGAGCGGCGGCCGTTGGCGACTAAATCATCGAATCACCTAATCACCTATATTGTTTGTCCGCGCGCGGTGACGGGGTGGCATATCCGTCTATTTTTGTTATATCAATGTGTAAGGGTATAGCACGCGACCCGGAGTGTCGAGGATCCGGGTTCGATTCCCGGGGTTGGTATTTTTCTGGTTTTTTTCTGTGTATTCATGTTTCAGTAAGTTTATTAAAAAATACTTAATTACTCTAATTTATACTTAAAAACCTGTTAAGTAGCACATACCAATTGCTTTGTGATATACTTTGGTATAGGTAGGTAGATAAATGTTTACTTACTAAGCCAGATTTGCTTGTTCTCTGAAAATGAGTCGAAGTATGTTTCGATCATCCTACAATTGTTTTGTAAGGCTTGCGGTGTTTTTCGATAACACAAATAACTATTTGGAATCAATTTAGTGTCCTATATTGCATAGATAGCTATGAAGCTATTTATTAATACCGTAAAACGTTTTACAATAACAATGAAACTGTATCATATCTACTTACCAAAGAATTCTAGTCGGGTCGCCGGTCGCCGGCCGGGTGGGGTTTGATTTCGCGACGTTTTCGTTCAACACGACTCGATCCATCCCATTTCCATTTCGAGATCAAATACTATTCCAGTTTTCGACGCTTCAGAGCCACAGGGTGTTTCAGGGGGGTTATCGTTGTCGTAATTGTGCTAATGTATTTCTATAGGCAGGTATAAATATACGTACAGCTATTCACGGTTAATACTTAATAATAAAAAGATGAAATAGAGAAACGGATTTCGTATAATTTCATGGTTTGACCTTTTTGTCAATTTTAATAAAAGCAATGCTCTAGAGCATGTGGTCTAACATTTAACTCTTGTCTTTCGCGATATAATGTGCAATTGATTGGGACGTTATGTTTCAACCTTATCTTTATTTTTCGTATTTTTATGTAAAGAAACAAATTCGATTTCTGCTTCATGATAAGATCCATTACGATTCGTACTTATCACATTTTTAGCATAATGGTATGCGCTATCTATCTATAGGTACTTAGGTCGACGCGATAGGATAGGAATATAGCGTGGCGGAAGTAATACCTACTGCCATTTGTTCAGTTTCGAACAACAGAATTAAACTTACTTTTAACGAGAGCGGTTTTTATATACTTTCAAGACTTTTATTCTAATGATGTCATTTGGCACCTGATATTTCCATACAAGTATAACCTCAAAAAGCAGATGTATATGGTGTGTCAGCTGCTAAAATTGGACAATAGGTTTCTTATTTTTTCATCCTAATTAAAATCCTACTTTTTTTGACTCACGAGATGCTTTATATAATTAAAAAATTCTGGATGTGTATAATTATAATAAAATTGGGAGATACTAATTATGTGAAGATAAGCTACGAGCGTAGCAGCCTGTACATCAAGCACCTGCGCCAACCCCGCCGGATCACGTACTTATTAATTCCACAGAATAGAAATTGGATTCCTTTATTGGAGCAACGATTATTCGATTTTCATTTCACATTCGTCTGCTCCTAATTTATTCGAGATATAATTGAAGTGTCGGGAAGGAATTAAGAAGCTTGAAGTGTATTTTAACTTTGAGGAGAATTCAGGTAGAAATAATATTGTTCGTTGATGTGGAGTAAGTGTGAATATCAAAATAAAAATACAGTATGTTTATTTGGGAATTCACACTTGCTCCAAATCTCAAATTTTACCAGCAAAAAACGAGGCAGTAGAAAGTTGCGAAGTTTTTATATATTTACTTTTTAAATTGCAACGGTTTTTCAAAGTACTTAAAAGTTTTGCTATTAGGTAGATGCTTCTACACATTATAGATTAGGTCTAGGAAACGTCGGATCGGATCGAATATCGGATTTGGTAGCCTTAATAGCTCCTAAATATACACAGGCCAATAACTCGCTAAACTCCGTCGTTCCTCAGACTTAACCCTTTTGTGACCAATTCATTAAACTTGGCCACAACAGTTCGTATGCAAAATAAGCCGCTTTGTGCGCTCGACGCGGCGTAAGTTTTAATAGAGTGGCTTTGGTCACATGCTGCGGAAAGCCGTAGGATCGTTTTACACTGGGTTGGTAAGTACTAAGTAAAATGTATAGGTACCTATATATTTACGCTTCTCACCTCCATCTTCAACCTAAATACGCAACAAGACTAAGTCAGAAAAAGTATTGAGAGGTCTTTTCCTAATTTCATAACTTCACACCATTTTAAAATGTATCTATCGCTGATAAATAACGCAATTAATCAAGTGGACATTGATTGAGTAGGTACTTTTGCTAACTCAGCTTGGATTTTTATTTACCAAGAGGTATCATGCAGGCAGGTTTAATAAATTAGACGCAGCACCATTACGTAGAGTAAATCTACACTGTGACCATCGCACAAGCTCGCGAAATTTTCTGACGCTTGCTAACGCTAAGAGGGCTATCTTAACCAAGCTTGTCATAATACTCTTACAACTCAGCTACGACACTCAACTTTCAAAAATTTCAAATTGCTTTACCCTCCCTTAAGCAAGAAGCGCGCTCTTTATCAATATATTATTATTTTTCAAAATATTATATCACTAGGTTTTCGAGCCAAAATCCTTATTGTTTCGTCATGTCCGTCTGTTCTTCTGTCGCGCTAAAAGACTATTGGTACCTACTAAAAAGCTGTAATTTTGCATGATAAGATAAGATTATTTATTCATTCAATATAAAATGACATCATAAATTGTACAATGTCAAGTTAGGAGAATTTATATTGAAATTGTCAAGAGTGTACAAATAAAATAATTCAAAAATAATAATTGGATGTCATACAGAAATTAATGTTAAAATTGAATAAAGCAATAATAAAAATCGATCAACACCTAGTAAAATAAAAAATAATATTTAACAAGAATAAGAATAATGTCACCAATAGGGATCGTCGAATTTAAATACATAAAATAAATTAAAATGAAAAGATAAGAAGCCACATTGAAAGTACAGTTCAAAGTCAAAATGAAAATGATAACAAGTAGGTAGGTACAATTCAGTATAATCTATAACGTGAATAGTGTGAGATATCGTTAGATAGAAATTTTGAAAACAATGTGGATGTTTGAAGATCATTTTTCGATTGAGAAATTCGTTTGCGAAATATTTAGCTTTGAAATGCTCATTCTTGTTGGAATCAAGACCCACTCCCCCCCCCCCCCCCCTCTTCTAGACTCTGTGGTATTTGGAAATGTGAAAAAATCAAAGCGGTAGTGCATATAGTAAATTTAAAAGGAAAACTATCAGAGATAAGTAGGCTTTGCAGGTTTACGAGTAATAGTTGATCAACTTATTTACGTTAGTCTCTTTTTGGATGTGCTATAAGGATAAATATTTTAAGAAACCGACGCTTCTACTTGTAATATAACATCACTTTATCTCGTTCCTCTAGATATTCTCTGCCTCTGGTAAGAATTGAGGTTGTTTATTATTTTGGAATGTATTGTAAATCGAACACCATTTCGAGATTAATGCTTTTTGAATTTTAGTATGATGTAAGTAATTAATTTAATATATACAGAATAAGCAATGACCTTCATTTGCCCTTCACGCCATTCACAACTATGACGTAACGGTTCGAATTGTACTTTATTGACGTGGGTACAAGAATTCATGACTATTTACCCGCGTTTTATGCTACTTAATTCGATTTGGACTGGTAACTTGACAGTTGTTATCGACATTTGACAGTTCAGTGACAGTGACAATAACAGTTTACTGATTCACCAGAGATTAAAACAGAACTAAAGCAGGATCTCAACATACGCTGACTGACAAATTTATTGAATAAGCAGCTGTGAGGAAGAGCTACACAACTCTGACGGCCTTCAGCCAAAATAATAACAATAAATAATTTAAAAATAAGCAGTGATTTATATGAGAAAATAGCGAAATCGGTTTCTTATAATTCACTTTTCTGTACATTAAAAATATAAAAAGCATTGGTATTTTTTTAGACAACCTGAATTAGGTACGTAAAATATGGATGCAAATAAACACCATTGCATTCATCTTAAAATTCTACAGTCCGCAAGCAAGAATAATCAGACATGATCTGTTCGCTTGCTTGCCAGCCTCGTGTTACCTTTTGTATTCCCTTTAAGAACGGTTAATATGATATGGCCTCACTAGACAACAGGACCTCATTTTTGAATATTTTCCGCTTTTTTTAATTTGACAATCGTATTACCTACAATCTTCGAATCTCATCACAAAATTTTACGAAGATAGGGTCATTTCTGATCAATTTTAGTTTTTTTTACTTTCAACAAATTTCCAAAAAACCAATCGACAAAAAAAATCTAAATAATTAGCGAACCTGCTCAAAAAACTTCACAAGAATCGGTTGAGAAATGCGACCTGTAGAGGAGAACAGCCGGACAGCCGGACAGACGGCGGACATACGAAAGCATTTGTCCAAGGTGTAACGGAGACACTAGCTCACCTCGTTCGCTATGTCACAAAACATAAAATAATCCCCCAAAGCTATCAGTTTTATGGCGTACACGAATTTGAAGTCGGTGCTTCATTCAGAGAATATTCCGAACGCACCGTACCGACTTAAAATTTTGTGCTAGGCCATAAAACTGATGGCCTTAGCGGATTTTCGTGATTTTATTTGACGGCGGTTTTTTACTTTTTTGCAATATTACGTTTAAAAAAAAACTAGACACTTCTGATCCCTTTCAAACAAAAAAAAAATCATCAAAATCATCCATAATTGGCGGTACCTAGTCGCATAATTTATTTAATATTTAAAGAATTATCTTCGAACTCCTTATCGTTAAGACATAGACATAACTTTATTCGACATCAAAAAATACACTGACTCTTAAACCAATACAAAAAGTTACTAAAATTATACTTAAATGATGATGTCGAAAAGAAATTTGACTCAGCGTTATGCTGCAGTAGGTGCCTGCTACAGCGCTGGTTTTCAGGCAAACCCTTCATATCTTTGCATCAAACGCGTTGGACCGGAATCAGCATTAAGGAGTTGTATCTTCCATCACCAGCCCATCAACATGAGATGATGACTAGTTATAGTTACCAGCCGCAAATACTTGAATAGCTTTAGAAAATATATGAATCATGTAATGCGCACTTATAAGATTTGAGGGTTGCCCTTGTTTCCCCTGAGAACCCATCAATCAGATACTGACTTGGTGACAACGGGACCACCTCAGGAGTATATTATATCCTTTCAAATAAAATAATCATCGAAATCCATTCAAAATTGGCGGAATAATTGCGTTGTATGTTTACCAAGAAAAAAATATACAGTCGAATTGAGAACCTTTTGAAATCGATTAAAAAGTAGTCTTAGATATGATATTATACTTATATATGTGTGTGAGAGACGTGACATGGAAGTTCAACCGCTATACGCACCTATCCACACAGCACCAACATAGACATCTAACTCGCAAACCTGAAGAGGCAGAACTTATCACCAGCTCAACCTTCCTAAATTTTATTTCTAAGCACACACGACCCGGCCCTTAATGAAAATAAAATAGTCTTAGTAGTCGATTGTGGGGACAAAATCCGGACTTTCATAAGACCGCGTCCATCACGTGGGATAAAAATAATACTTCATAATAATTTTCATCATCCTCCGCCTTCTAAGTCGGTTGGTGTGCGGCCGCGCGTGTCACGACTGCATAAACATTAGTCGAGGAGCTGCAGCGAATTTTTTGGGGATTGCAAATTTGTAACTATCGAAATAATACTTTATATCTCCTGTTATTCATTCCACTTAAGAGTGAGATAAAACAATTGGTTTTAACTAACTTCAAAAACAACAACATTTTCATTACACAGTCCAATATACCTAACTGAAAAACTGCTGAAAAGATAAAAAAAGCTCATCCAAATTGGTAAATCTGTTTTGGAGGTACAATGCCACAGTGAGATTCACAGACACATACATGAAAGTTATGATACTTACCCTTCTTTTTGCGAGTAGGGTTAAAAAAACCGGCCAAGTGCGATTCGGACTCGCGCACGAAGGGTTCCGTACCATTATATGAACATCGGCAAAAAAAGCGTGTCTGTTGTATGGGAGCCCCACTTCAATATTCATTTTATTCTGTTTTTACTATTTGTTGTTATAACGGCAATAGAAATACATCATCTGCGAAAATTTCAAGTGTCTAACTATCACGGTTCATAAGAAACAGCCTGGTGACAGGCGGACAGACAGACAGACGGACAGACAGACAGACGGACGGACAGAGGAGTCTTAGTGAGTAATAGGGTTCCGTTTTTTACCCTTTGGGTACGGAACCCTAAAAAAACCTCACTGCATACACTAAACTATTTCGGAGCGATTATTTTCGAAAATATTCACTTACTTAGCTACTTAATCAAAAAAATTGCTTAAAAACCTGGAAGTTTTATAAAAGAACTGTCAAAATATGTACCTACCAAACGTTGAACTTTTTCTTCTGCTTTTGTTACATGTCTGGAATGCCCTCCCTGGATTTATTTTCTTTAAATTTATTTATTTTTACGCCTTGTAGTTTTTGAGTAAAAAAATGCCTGTGTTATACGGACAGACGGACGTACATATTTATGATACATTAGCTACGGAACCCAAAAACTGACGGTTGTACTTCAATTTGTTGAGCTTACTTTGGTTTACTTAAAAAATTGTTGCCTATTATACTTTTCATTGACCCAAGATTTTGAGGTTCTGGTGAAAGATAAGCCTGACCTGACGAGTGTACTGCGGTCCGTCTAGGTCCGACTAAAACATGTTCACGACAGCGCTGACTCAGCCAGCAGCAGGCTCAGAACGCTGATTACTTTTTTTTTCAGTTACTTTATACTGTTTACAGTGTAACGTGAGACGTGCCCATGGCCTTAGGCATATTCGTTCACAGGTCAACCTTACTCTACGGTTCTGTTACTAGCAGCAACTCCCGGTCTACTCACTCGCCGATGTGATCTCTGCCCCATTAATCTGGCTATGCGTGCGATATTTCTTGCTAACAGATGTTTAACTCACCACAATGAAATATATTGTTTCCTTTCTTCCAACGAAGAAAAAAAAACCTCGCTTAGCCTTATATTTTCCACATAATTAAATATTTTCTTTTCGTAAGTTTTTTTTTTTGGAGCGATGTAAAAGTTTATAAATATTAAAAGTGTTTAGAGTTCCAAAATTTAATAAAAATCAGCTAAATTCTTTCCGTCCTAAGCCAAAGTCTCTTACAAAACTTTCACAATTAAGGCTTGTAGCTGGTTTGGGCTCTAACGTGGGTTTTATTAATTTTTATTCGCAATATTTTGCTTGCGTATTTTTCTCGTGAAACTTTGGCGGTAAACAATAAACTGTTTTAATTAATTTAACTTTCTTTGAGTACGGTAACCAATAATTAAGAAATTAAAATTGTCCGTCGGTAGTAAGGCGTATCGTTCGTATTTCGTATGCAGTTAAATTTTCAATTAGGTAGTCCATTAAACTGAAACGTTACCTTACTAACGTACGTGACGTTACCGTAACTTTACGTAAATTCAAGTCGCTATTATTCAAAATTCAAAATTTTATTCAGCGAATAGGCAATTTAATGCTCTTTTACACGTAATTTTTTTGAGTCTACCAGCTCTTTCGGAAAGATGATTGCATAAAGTCATTTTTTCTAAAAAAAAGTTACATTAGCTCTTACAATACGTAACCACAGATAAATTACACAAAGAATCCTCACTTTAACATTAGAAAATAAAGAGAAAAAAAATAATTACAGTACCTATTTTAGAAACAAGTGTAAAAAATAATTATTAGAGCAGCAAAACAGAACACTTTTCTTTACTGGCACGTTTTAATTGACCAGGAGATGTATAGGGTATTGCCTTACCTTATCACATGTCTTATACGTAGTATATTATAGCATGAATTTCCTAAACCTGACAGGAGGTACGTGTATGTGTACCTACTTATTAAATGTACCGGATAATTTTGATTTGTTGCATGTAATAGAACTCTGGTCATCCGCGTATCAGGTAATTTCCGTTTCTAACATTATGCAGTGAAAGATGGGAATTTGAGCATCTGGCCATTTGCGTAATGAAATTCTGGTCATCTGCGTACCAGGTAATTTGCGTTTCTGGCACTAAGTATGCAGTGAAAGATGGAAATTTGAGCATCTGGCCACTTGCGTAATGGAATTCTGGACATCTGCGTATCAGGTAATTTGCATTTTTGGCACTAAGTATGCAGTGAAAGATGGGAATTTGAGCATCTGGCCATTTGCGTAATGGAACTCTGGTCATCCGCGTGTCAGGTAATTTGCGTTTCTGGCACTATACAGTAAAATATGGGAATAGAGTTGTTTCCACCTACAAACATTAAGGGTTCAATTATAGCCAAATACATTCTTTTGGATTATAAGATCATGATAAACTAACTTTTTGGGCCACTAATGTGCATAGAGTGAACGCGTATAAGACATGGAAGCAGTCTTTCTATACAACGTATCGTTCACTAGCGGAGCCAAAGCTAGCACAAAGATGAAGTACACACACAGCAGCAAAGTAACCATACACTAAACTATCCATACACTAAACTATTCAAAAATCAAGTTAATATGCGCCAATCTAGGTTGCTATTAGGATATGCTTTGCTAGTTACGCCATTTTATAAATACTCAAAGATTTAACCAGAAGGCCAGTAGCGTTTGTCAGCGTCCGGCTATGCGCACTCGCCCAATGTGATTGGTTCTCGGCATGACAGCTTGCGGCCATTATTGGGTCGCGCGCCTGCTGCGATGTCAATGTCTGTCAGATGCGTGGACAACGTTATGCATTAGGGGAACAGTTATAAAAAAAAATCGTATTCTTGCACTATCTTAATAATTATAATATATTATTATAGCAAATTTAGAGTATTGTAAGATTTTACTTATACTTACGTATATCCAATAAAACCATGTATTGCTATTATAATTTGTTTATTTGTCGTCCTTCTAATATCGCATTACAAGTTTTTATCACCCTGAAAAATCCTTAAGCTTCCATATAACGTTTCCCTCCAAAAAACCGTTCCGGCTTCCTTTTCTCTCGCTCTTCTTCGTTTTCCCGCCACAATCTCCCTTTCTCTCTCCCTCTCTCTCTGCATTCAAATATGGCGGGCAGCACGAAGCGAAGACATCGCATTTATTTATTAATAACAAATGAGTACTTACATTAAATTGAATAGAAAAGGTTATAGAATTATCCTATTAATTTTAAGAAAGCTAACAGTATAAGGGCTGTTTGATAAGTACCCGTTTTCTAAATATATTAATATCACTGGCCGCAAATAAGTATACCAACTTTTTAAGCCATTTTTCAGAGGCGGGAAAATTAAAAAAAAAAGGCGTTCTTTTGTTTTTTTTTTCTCATTTGACAACGATTCAGTGAAGGCGTGAACTTAAAATTGTTAAACTGGAGAAAGAACAGTATCGGTCTGTAATTAGATTCTTATTTTTAGAAGGAAAAACATGTGATGAAATAAAAGTAAGAATGCAAGCGGTTTACCATGAATGTGCTCCTTCTATGACAACCGTCAGATATTGGTATAACGAGTTTCAGCGGGGGAGAACAATCGTCTTTGATGAGGATCGCCCAGGCCGGCCAGTTGAGGTGACTACAGACGATATGGTTAAGAAAATTGAAAATATCGTTTTAGCCGACCGCCGAATTAAACTTCGAGAAATCGTTGATGCTGTAAACATTTCAATCGAGAGGGTACAACACATATTAGAAGAAAAATTGGGTATGGAGAAAGTATCTGCGAGGTGGGTGCCGCGTTTACTCACGGAGGAGCAAAAACGGAACCGACTGACTACTTCGGAGCAGTGTTTGGCCGTGTTCAAACGTAACCCGAAGGAGTTTCTGCGTCGTTTCGTGACCGTGGACGAAACGTGGGTCCACCACTACACCCCGGAAATGAAAGAGCAGTCGAAGCAGTGGATTTTACCGGGTGAACCTGCTCCAAAGAAAGCAAAAACCGTCCCATCGGCTGGAAAGGTCATGGCGACCGTTTTTTGGGATTCGCAGGGTATTATACATATTGACTATTTAGAAAAGGAAAAAATAATAACAGGGCAGTACTATGCCAATTTATTGGATGAATTTGACGCCGGCTTACTTGCTGGTGCTGTTACAAGCTTGCATGCTTGCTTGCATGCTTGCTTGCATACTTGATCGCAGGCTTGCATGTTTCCTTGAATGCTTGCTTTCTTCCATGCTTGCTTGTTGGTCCTATTACATGCTTGCATGCTTGCTTGCATGCTTGCTTGCTTGCATGCTTGCTTGCTTGCATGCTTGCACGCTTGCTTGCATGCTTGCACGCTTGCTTGCATGCTTACATTGCTTGCTTGCATGCTTGGTTGCTTTCATGTTCGTTTGCTTGCAAAATACTTGCACGCTTGCTTGCATTCTTGCTTGTATGCTTGCTTGCATACTTGATCGCAGGCGTGCATGTTTGCTTGAATGCTTGCTTGCTTCCATGCTTGCTAGCTGGCGCTGTTGCATGCTTGCATGCTAGCACGCTATCATGCTTGCTTGCTAGCATGCTTGCTTGCATGCTTGCTTGCATGCTGATTGCTTTTTTGAAATGCTTATGGTTCACGCGAGCGAAGCCGCGGGTAAAAGCTAGTTAGTAATAAGTGCGTGATACGGGACCCCGATTAGGGCGAGTTAATTAGCTGTAAGTAGGTACTTATTGTATATATAGTTTTAAGCAGTCTTTTTGCTTATATGTTATTTTTTCAGTTCTTATTTTGACTTATGTGTATGGAGTGGAGGGTGACACACGAGACGTAATACAACATCATTAATTCCGGCTTAGTTAACGATGATTAATATAACGCACTAACACAGTTATTAATAAAATTCGTCGAGTTAATTTTTGCTAATTTGCTAATAAAAACTAAAATGGAATACAGAAACTCACAGTGTGGTCACCTGCAATAAAGTAGGTACCTGTCATCTTATGTTTTACCTACTTGTCGTGTGCCTGTATTCAATCGCAAAGCGCAAGATAAGAGGAATACTTAGTACATTATTGCCGAGACCCGGAAATTAGGGAATTGCCTGAGTGAGTCTTTCAAAAATGCGAGTCAGGCATTTCACATTTCCGTCGAGGAATATATAGGCTTTTCTCAAATAATGTGGGGAAATTAAAAAAAACCTAACGTGCAAAAAATCAAGCAATTTAATAGATAAATCACGAAATACGTTAACAAATACCGAATAAGTGTTCAATACTTAATGTTAAATGTGATTAAAAATAATGTCAAATTCGTGCTTACCGCTGCAAAATTTCACGAAATAAACACCCATGACCATTTTTAGTGACAAAAACGTCAAATTGTCATGGCATACTCCTTAGTCAAAAATGACAACCTGTCATCCGCCATCTTGGATCCAAAAAATAATGTCACATTTGAGCTCATCATAGCAAAATTACACGAAATCGATACCCCTGTGATCATTTTATTAACAAAAATTACAAACTGTGATTTGCTATTTACGATTTAAAACAGTAAAACCGCCTTTAAAAAAAACCTTAGAAAAAAAACGTAAAATAGTCCTCTAAAATAATGGTAAATAAATAAAATAAAATAAAATGCGTTTATTTCGGACACCAGAAACTAAAGCCTAAAGTTTTATGGCCTAGCACTAAGCAGCAGAAATATGAAGTCGGTGCGGTGCGAGCGGAATATTCTTTGAATGAAGCACCGACTTCATATTTCTGCTGCTTAGTGCTAGGCGATAAAACTTTAGGCTTTAGTTTCTGTTGTCCGAAATAAACGCATTTTATTTTATATTTTAATTATTTATCATTATTTTAAAGGATTATTTTATTAAGGCATAGACCAAACCGCCTTACAAACTAATATTAAAACTATGTATGATAAACTACAAAACAATGGTTTAAACACGCAAATAAATGTTAATTCGTAGGTAAAAAAAGATAATTTACTTAAATTAAATAATTTTCTGTCATCTACATCTAAAATATTTTATTTATGCACAATAATTTGTTCATTGCTTTTACGCGGGAAAAGACATTGCTGAGATTTAAAAAAATACATAATGTAAAAAACACGAGTGCGGTAATAATAAAGTAAAAAACACGCGTGTGTTATAAGTTGTATTATGAACTTTAATACTATGCAATAAGATTCAATTTACGAGAAAGTGTGTTGAAAAAATAATAAACAGTAGGTATGTATGCCGAATATACTATAAAGTACAAAAAAAATGCGACAAACCTAGCACAAAGTCTCGCGAGGTGCGTCCTCAGTGTCGTCATGGTGGTCTAGTGAGGAGTGTCTAATAATAATAATGACGTCATGTAGTCTCGTCAGGAGTGCGCAATAATTATCTGAAGTGTAACGAGCCTTCAACGGCAAATATAAATCTGTAATTCACAAAAACCTAAAATTATGAATTATATAATGATCAAATCATAAAAAAATATATCACAAATGGAAGGTGGCCGCATTCATTTAGGAAACTCGATGTCTTTGATTTCTTGTCATACGAGAATATGGCACAGGCTGGCATTTTAGTGCGAGCTGTGTTCGCCACGGCGTTCTGAATTTGTGTGCGAAAAAATGACGGCTGAAGTAGTTTTATATATCGAGCTGGAAACCGATTCTAGTACCTTTGAGTGAGGGGTAACGCCTCCCAAAGCTACTCCAGTCTTATTCCTTCAAGGAATCTGAGCATCTGGCCATTTGCGTAATGGAACTTTGATCAAGTTTGATCATCCTCGTATCAGGTAGTTTGCGTTTCAGGCACTGTGCCTTTGAACATACATTTTATAATTATTATCTATAATAGGTGATGATTCTGTTGTGAATTCATTAGGTAATCTTAAAATTTTCATAATCTAATCTTAAAGCTCGGTACTTATATCACAATTGGGGTTGTCTATAAAAAATACCCATGCTTTTTATATTTTTATTGTACAGAAAAGTCAATTATAAGAAACCAATTTCGCTATTTTCTCATATAAATCACTTCTTATTCTTAAATAATTTTGGCTGATGACGTCAGAGTTGTGACTAGCTCTTCCACACACCTGTGTATTCAATAAATTTGTCAGTAAGAGTATGTTGAGATCCTGCTTTAGTTCAGTTTTAATCTGTGGTGAATCGTTAAACTGCACTGTCACTGTCACTGAACTATCAAATGTCAATAACAACTGTCAAGTTACCAGTCCAAATCGAATTTAGTAGCATAAAACGCGGGTAAATAGTGATGAATTCATGTACTCACGTCAATAAAGTACAATTCGGACCGCTACGTCATAGTTATGAATGGCGTGAAGGGCAAATGAAGATCATTGCTTATTCTGTATATATTAAATTAATTACATCATATTTTTATTAAAATGACAAAAAATTACGGAAGCAATCAAAAAGCATTACTCTCGAAATGGTCTTCGATTTACAACACATTGCAAATAAAATTGACAACCCCAAGTTTTGGATGTATTAATTTTTTTTATTTTAGTCATGACATTGCAAGCGTATTATAACATATTACGAGTAGGTAAGCGAGCTACAAGAATTATCAGACACTGAGATCACAAAGCACCAGGGAATTTTATTACCATCATTAATTAATATGAAAGTTAAGAATGGAATTATTATTCAGTCTTTGGAGCCGGAGGTATCAAGGAATGAGCCCCAATCAGCAAAACAATTAAAACCTACTCAAAAAGGTTGGGGCTTATTTTTACTCTTTTCTACCTGATCCCTTGGTAATAAATTTTGCAAATGCCTATGGTGTCACAAGCAATAAGCGGGTGACTTTTCACAGATATTTTTTCATCAAAAGTATTATCGTATAATTAAGCAGGCAACTACACTATCTTAATGACATAAAATGTTTAAAATGCTGTAAGTAGATTGTGTGTCGTCTTAAAACTTTTTGCAGATTTTTATAAATAAATTGTAATGTCAAAAATATTCTTAAAATGTACGAAATGTTTTTCTACTTTAAAATTACGTAAAGGACAGCATAATATATAATGCAGAATAGGGTGACTGAAAAAAAGTTGGTATGGTGCAAGCGGAATTTTTGAATGAAGCACCGACTTCATATTTTGTGCTAGGCCTTAAATCTGATGGCTTTAGACGATTATTTTATGTGTTTTTAAGGCAGTTTTACTTTTTTGTTTGTGCCTCCAACTCCTAACCATTAAGTTGTACCTTCCACCACCAGCTCATCAACATAAGATGATGACTACTCGATGCAAATACTTGAATAGCTTTAGAAAATATATAAACAAAAAAAGGAATCATTAAAATCCATTCATAATCAGCGCTGTAATCGCGTACCTAACTAACTTTAAAAAAAAACATGCAGTCGGCTTTAGAACTTCCTCCTTTTTTGATGTCTGTTAAAACAGCTTGTTATATTTTAAGGCTACTAATAAAAACAATTATTAAGACGCTTCCCTGAGAGGATGACCTTGAACGCTTCGCGCCTTCCTCACCCCACCTCACTTCTACTAAACAACTTCGTTTTAGTGACGACATCTATTAAATATCGGTGTAACTTCATTTTACATAGTGTTATCACAAATAACGCGTCTTTTCGAAAAAAAATTTTTTTTTCAAAATTCACACCGATTAGGTACGTAAATTACTTATTTTTTTTTTAATATTCTAAATAAAGGCCTGGTGCCCAGCAGTGGAACGTAAATAGGCCGATGATGATGATAGTGATGATGACGATGATTATAAAAAGGTATTTTAATAATGTTAAACATAGAAATCCTAGCCTATTAAATTCTCTATACATTGGTGTATGTCACAAGTCAAAATAAATTATGCTTATGATGTAGTAACAGAATACTAATTGCAACTTGACTTATTTGTGATGCAGATATCATAAGTATTAAATAGGAAAAAAGAAATATAAAACATAGAAAAACAAGTTAAGATGTTATAGATACCTAATGTATTTATATATTTTGTCTTTATCGTTTAAATAATTTACAGAAAGGCTCTAAAAATCAGCCATTTCAGCGTCTGGGTCAGGGAAGCGCCTTTAAGCGCAATACCGTCTTAACTACTGTACATTGCTAATAATATAAAATTATAATCACTAAAAACGAGTAGGTAGGTATACTTAACACGAATTAGTCTAATCTTAAATATGAGTCCGTTCGTTATCCGGTTGTATCTTAAGTCTTTGGGGAAAAAACGGGAAGTATGGAAATACAGACACAGTATTATTCATATTTAATGGTCGTTTGTGAGTGAGTATAAAAAGGTCTTTGTGATTTTTAACAAAGTAATTGTAGGCGTTTAAGCATTGTTTTGAAACAATTTTCATGTAATGTATCCAAGAAATAATTTCAGTGGCATGATAATATCCAATATCCAGGTAAAAGTCCCTGTGCCGAACACTTCTCCCAATAGTTGGCATCTTCAATCTTAATACGTAGCAATGAAAGTGACAAGCAGGGTGTCAATTATTGGAATTAGCGTGTTGATCAAATAAATAGATATCGTGGGACAATTGACACCCATTGACCTAGTCCCAAACTAGGTAAAGACTGTACCAGGGTAATAGACAACGGATATACATATTGATAAAGATAAATGCATACTTATATACATTAAATATCCAAAACCCGAGAACGAACATTCGTATTCATTGAACATCTGCCCCGACCGGGGATCGAACCCGGAACCGCGAGCTTCATAGTCAGGCTCTCTAACCACTAGGCTATCTCTACCAGTCAATGAGAAGTTTACCTTAAACAGCGATTGTAAAAATTTACAGCAGATCATAGGTCAGTAAAATCTTACAAATAAAAAACCTAAACAGGCAAAACGTGATGTAAAGCTGCTTTTTGGTATGTTATTTGGACTCCTTAAGGGAGAATGAAACTACGCACCTATTGCGAGCAAAAAAAAAGTTATGTTACCTGCATCATACGTGAAAAACTGCAAAATTATCAGACCTTTTCAGTTCTGCAGTTCAATGCATATTAATAGTTATTTGTTATACAAGGGTGCAAAGTTGTATTTTACCCGCGAGTGTTTTAACACACGAGAAGTAAAATACATTTGCAGCCGTGTGTAACACAAAACTTTTCTCCTCACTGCAGCGAGGAAAGCGCAACATGCAAAAAAACAGCTCATAAAAATAAATGTTCATCACTGAACTCACATTTTTTTTACGATATTATGACAGAAAACTCTGGTGAGAAAATTTTCGTTGACTGTGTTGACATTTCTGACGATGCGTTTTGAAATTGCATCGACTCAACCAGTGCGTTTAGAATTATATTCAACAACATTATAAAAAAACAAATGTTTCTTATAGAATTTTAAGGACCATTAAATAAAGCTAAATTTAGTATTTTTATTAAATTCTCTAACCATTTATCATTTATTTAATAATAATTAATATCGAACGAACCATTATTATGAGCGTTTTACGTTTTGTTATCTGTCAAAAGCTACTTGAACACGCTCCACTCCAAGGTCAAATTACTTTCCCCACTAGTGGATAAAATGCGATTTTACCCGCTATAAAGGGTAAAAGACGGCTTTCCGAGGTAGTGAGGAGAAAAATCTTTTTTATTTTGTTTAGTCTGTATTTGTGTCCCACTGGCGGGCAAAGACCTCTCCTCTTGACTTCCACATCTCCCTATCCAAAACCGCATCTGGTCAATCCTTTGATTCGGAGTCTAGGTCGTCTCGCCATCTCCGCCTGTGCCTGCCTCGCCGCCGCTGACTGTCATTTCGGTACCCACCATGTGGCTGAGTACGCCCATCTTTGTGAGCGCATCCGGCAGACATGTCCGGCTCAATCCCATTTAAACTTGGCGGCCTTTTATCCCACATCGGCTATTCGAGTTCTGGAGCGCAGGGTGGTGTTCCGGATTCGATCGAGCGTCTTAACACCCAACATACTGCGCTCCATTGCTCGTCGGCAAATCTTCAGTTTGGATTTCTGGTGCTTAGTCAAAGACCACGTAGGACAGGACGGGCAGGATACACAATTCGACGAGTTTGCGCTTCAGTGTCATGGAAAGTTTACCCTTCATGTGCTCTTTCATGGACCAGTAGCTCTTCCAAGTATTTTCAAGGCGCCTTTCAATTTCCTTGTCCTGCCTGGTTCTTGAAAGAGATTAGGTACTTGGCCCAAGTAGATATACTCGTCGACGTAGTGTATTGTTTGCCCAACTATTTGGATCCAATTCTCGTGCCGTGATAGACGAATTATTTACATTACTACAAATTTATACGGAATCCTCGGTGCGCAAGTCCGACTCGCACTAGACCGTTTTTCTTCATCCCGTAGATTGTAGTAATAAACCAATAACTAACTGTAACTAAGAAGAATTCATCAACAACACAAGAAACATTTGGCCGCCGCGATCTCTTTTTAATCGACTTCAAACAAAAGGAGGTTCTCAATTCGTCCGACTTTTTTTTATAACACCAAGATACCAATCACTGCGTCAATAACCCTATTGGTAAATATACAGGGTCAAGGATAGTACCTAAGAATCGTTTTACACATCAAATTGCGTGTAGGTAAATCTCTTAACACAATGCAGCGTGTACTGGGCCCCACTTCCAAAGTCATGCTGCTGCTATGAAATCTAAGTTTTGCAAAACGCGACCGCTGCATTACATCGAAACATGGAAATACATTTTCGGTTAGTAAAAAGGTCAAAAACTATTTAAAAGATGGCATTAATTTTAAACTATCACCAAGACAAGCTCCTATTTTATTCGCATCGCTTTACATTATTAATGGTCAAAAAATTAACAATTCACTTCATTATCTGACCTGACCTGACCTGACCTATAATGTTATTTAAGCATACCGACAGCGTGGAACAATGTTGGT
This sequence comes from Clepsis dumicolana, assembly GCA_963691665.1. Lineage (NCBI taxonomy): Eukaryota > Metazoa > Arthropoda > Insecta > Lepidoptera > Tortricidae > Clepsis > Clepsis dumicolana. The sequence goes on along the minus strand of OY829505.1, from coordinate 19,051,622 downwards.
TTGGAAAAACGACTGCTATTTAAGAATTCTTTTTCAAAGCAGCTTTGTACCTGACTTAATAGATATAGGGTCCGAGGAAAGCCAATACGTCTCGTTTAAACGCGAACAGTATTAACGGCCCTGCCCTCCCTTCTACAAGGATATACAGAGCCATTACATTAGCCGGGCCGTTTACAGAGCAAGTTAAAAAGAAAATGTGGTGGTACAAATAAATCCCGGTTTACTACGGCGCCACCAAAGTAGGCATCACGTACTACGACTAAAATGCTACAACAAAACGCGTAGCGAACACTTGAATTACTCCTTTTTAGACATTCATAAAAAACTAATAGTGTCTTAGGTAGGCTTTGTTAGATAGGCTTTGATCCTTTCTTCTGAAATTAAACGGCACTAGTGAGTTGGTTTATTACAGTAAATAAATATTTAGGTATTGAAAAGAACGTAAATAATAACCCCTTATTCTCAAAAACAAAAGGTTACAAACCTATTGTATGTCATTTCGTTATTTTTTGTTGGTTTTTTGGCGACAAATGTTGAAATGATTTGTTACATTGTTTCACTTTCTGTTGCACGTTTTTTAGGGTTCCGTAGCCAAAATGGCAAAAACGTAACCCTTATACATATACTTAGTTTTTTTAGCATTAGAAAGAAGGTAAACAATCTTGACATGTCTTTTTATTGAAAAACGGTTTTTTAAAATAAGTAACCGTTACTTATAAAATCATGGCAATATAAATAATTCAGTTTCATTGTTATTTAATTGGGATGTACCATAACAGTTTTAAATGATTTGCGGTTATTTGCGTTAGACATAATGAAAACGGAATATGTATGTAACTGCATCGAAATATCGGGAGCTCATCAAACCTATAAGGTAATCGCGGTCAATATCCCGTTTTCATTATGTCTAATGGGATGTACTTACTATATTTTGACAACCTATGCTAATTCAAAAACCATTTTAAGGCATAGGTTTTCTTAACAATATCCAGTTATCAGATTTTAAGCTAATGTTTTTATTAGTAAGTTATTGCTATTTTTTCATTTAACTTTCTTTTGACCTCGTGACGAAGACACATCGATGACACAAGCTCGTAACATTTTTTGCTTAATTTGTAGTCGATCTTTTGGGAGTCCAAATCACAGTTGTGGTATATCCTTATTTTAACGTAACTTTCATTCACACTCTTGTTACAAAATAAAAATAAAATAAAATAAATGAACAGTTATGAAGCAAAATACGAAGTTTGATATTTAAATATGATATTAAAATAACCAAATCTTTTTCAATGTACAAATTTAGCTACACTGAAATTCACATTATTGAATGCCATACTTAGATTTCGGACCATTTGAATTTTTATATGTAAGCTTTTCTTATGTTGCTTTGACGTTTTATTCAAACACGATCAATAAATAAATTTGTTTACTATATCTGAATAGAAATTTCATACCCAACATGTATGTATGTAAATACTTTATTGTAGAAAAAAATAGAAACAGACACAAATGAGGACCATAGATTTGACGGCCGAATAGCCTAGTGGTTAGAGACCCTAATGAAGACCCTATGAAGCTTGAGGTCCCGGGTTCAAATCCCGGTCGGGGCAGATGTTTGTATGATGAATACGAATGTTTGCTATCGGGTCTTGGATGTTTAATATGTATATAAGTATGTATTTATCTATATAAGCATGTTTATCCGTTGTCTGGTACCCATAGTACAGGCTTTGCCTAGTTTGGGACTAGGTCAATTGGTGTCAAATTGTCCCATGATATTTATTTATTTATTTATAAAGATACACTAGTGATCGCTTAGAGTGATTTTCCATGCACGCAGTAGGTATTCTTAAAAATGTGCCAACGTTTTCGCTTCACATAATATTATCTACTATATAAAGTCAAAAAACCAGAACGGGATAAAAGAAACGAGACAGAGCGAAATGGCGCTCTACAACGGACTATTTAGTAATATTACTTTTTTTACCCAGAGGACACATTCCTATTGCTATAGATTCGCTCTCTAGTTATTTATATAGACAAGAATTTCAAAGTTTCGGTATTTCTGGTTTAGGTTTTATAATATTCTCTTCTATTAGTAGCACCTTCTGTACGTACATTTCTGTGCAGGTTGGTACAATCAGGCAAAAAATACGTATATTTGTCAATTTTGTCGCAAGATCATTAAAATCAACAACAAATATCAACATGTCTATGTGCGAGTGTTGCCAGTCAAATATTGCTAAACGTGCACTGGGGTGCATTCAAGAGAAAAGTTTCTGTTATTTTGATCAAACCCGCTCGTAGTGATATAATTGCTGTCGCTACAATTTTTAATTAATATAAAAAAATACGCTTTTAAATAAACAAATGATAAACTTGTATCTATATTTTGACATATTCTATAAAAAAAAATACAAAAAGAGGGGGTTAGATTTTTCGGTACATCCTAATTGTTACTTTACTTATTTCTAAAAAGCGTTTTTCAATAAAAAGACATGTCAAGATTGTTTACCTTATTTATAATGCTAAGAAAACCGAAATATAGTTTGGTCACGTCCGTCGGTCCGTCTCTGTTCGTCTGTCCGTATGTACGCGGCTTAGCACAGAGAATATCGTCATTAGAAAGGTGTAATTTTGCTCGGATATACATATTAATTAGACCAACAAAATGGTAAATAGAATTAAATCATGAAAAAAATTTAAACCTACCTTCCCTACACGCAAAGTAGGGATATTTTTTCTCTCGTCTAACTCATAGTGTGGGGCATCGTTGAATAGGTCTTTTGAAAATATTGGGGGTGTTTTCAAGATAAATTTTCGTTTGAATGATTCGTTTGCGAAATATTTAGCTTTGAAGCGAGAGGTTCTCAATTCGTCGGAATACATATATTTTTTGTTAGGGTCAAGTGTCCCCCTTCCTCCTCTATAAAAAGAGCAGCAGTGAATAAAAGGAAAGAGGAAAACTATCACAGTTAAATAGGCTTTACAGGTTTACGAGTTATAGTTGACCAACTTATTTATGTTTGTCTATGTTAATAACCGATATAAGATGACCCCATACAGCGTACAGATTGCTTAGGTTAGGAGTAGGGCTCTGCGTACATTGGACTTTTTAAAACACTTGGGAAAAGCGGGAAAATTCTTTGAGGCTCGACTCCCGTGTTAGACGAACTGTTTACATACCTACAAATTTGTACGGAGCCCTGTGCGTGAGTCCGACTCGCACTTGGACGGTTTCTTCAATATTTTATTATTATTTTCTTACATACACGAAGCAGTTGCACATTTTTTTATATACGATATGGAAGGCAAATGAGCAAGTGGGTCACCTGATGGCAAAATAATCACCACTGCCCATAGACACACGCAACCCCGGGAATTTGCAGATGCGTTGCTAACCTAGAGAGCTAAGATGAAAAGGCCTCTTGTGCCCGTAATTACACCGGCTAGATTATAGTTATACAGTTAGATATTTTTCAAAAGCAACTGGAGATTACAACAGCGTAAGTCAAATCAAATCTTAACGTGCCATTTTTATGTACGATACTTGGGAGCGCGAAGATTACACTTGTAACGAGCGAGGCTGCCATAACTCGTTGCAAACCTGTAGGTACCTGTTTACATTTTACTTTTTTAAAAAGCAAATTGCCTTTTCTGTTCTTTTCTAAATTTCAAATTCCTTGGGTTTTATTTCATTGCGCTTCCTAGTTCCAATACGAGCCTCTGACCGCACGCTAGTGATTTCTTATAATTAGGTTGTAAGTATAGTGAAGTTTGTAAAACCAATCTCCAAAAAATCTTTTAACAAAAGTAATCCCTTCAAAAAAAAAACCTTAGAAAAAAAACGTAAAATAATCCTCTAAAATAATGATAAATAAATAAAATATAAAATAAAATGCGTTTATTTCGGACAACAGAAACTAAAGCCTAAAGTTTTATCGCCTAGCACTAAGCAGCAGAAATATGAAGTCGGTGCTTCATTCAAAGAATATTCCGCTCGCACCGCACCGCAGTTTCTGTTGTCCGAAATAAACGCATTTTATTTTATATTTTATTTATTTATCATTATTTTAGAGGATTATTTTACGTTTTTTTTCTAAAGTTTTTTTTTAAGGCGGTTTTACTTTTTTATTAAAAGATTTTTATTTCACAATTTTACGTTGATTTAACATTTTCAGAATTATCCTCCAACTCCTAACCGCTAAGGAGTTCTACCTTCCATCATCAGCTCATCATCATGAGATGATGACTACCAGACGCAAATACTTGAATAACCTTAGAAAATATATGAAACACATAGTACGTGCCTGTAAAATTTGAGGGTTGCCCTCGATTTCCCTGGGATCCCATCATCAGATCATGACTTGGTGACAATGGGACCACCTCAGGAGTATACCCTTTCAAATGAAAAAAAAAAATTTGATTATCGGTCTACAATTGACGGAGTAATCGATATACATACATAAAAAAAAAATACATACAGTGGAACGTAGAACCTCCTTTTTTTGAAGTCGGTTAAAAAGGCGTATTGTAAGTTCTGAGACTATATTTAAATATCCTTTGGTAATCCTTTCTGTGTAGTTTACTAATTTGTACCTATTTTTTATGATCTGAATTAGAGTATCTTTTTGTATTTTTTTTATTTTTTTTATTTTTACGGTTTTCCCGTGAATATCAATTATACTTCTAACATGAATAGGTACACAGAAAATGCTAACTCCGGGGGACCCTCGACATTCCGTGTCGCGTGCCATACTATTACACCAAGATTATCATCACGATTATTAGAGGATCCGGGTTCGATACCCGGGGTTAGCATTTTCTTTTTTTTCTTCTGTGTATTCATGTCACAGTGAGTATTATAAAAGTATAACCTATTGTTTCAGGTGCCTTCTAACCCACCAAACCGCATTACAGGTCCGGCACCGTATCCTGCTCGCAACGTGACACACTACAGATCTCTGAACAGTGTCGGATTAACCATGTCGGGGGTCCTAAGCAAGGCACGTCTCGGAGGGCCCTTTGGCGCCTTATATCAACACCGTTCATCCGTTTCGGAGCTACGATGCCGAGGACAGATGTTGGATTTTTGTTTTTCTTGATTCATTAACTATTTGGTTGTGTCTATGGGAGTAGCGAGGGGTGAGGGGTATTCTGACTGATGGCGGATTGCTTGAATATTCGGTTGCGTTTTTTGATTCGTTTTAAAATAAAAAAATAGTTTCAGTGTTTTCTGAGATTTTATTTTCGAATACTACATTTTGGGGGCTCGTCCGGGATGGATGTTAATTCTTGGGAAGAGATGACATTGTAAAGATTGAAAAATGAAACGGCGAATTTTACGAAGCAAGATGGCGATGTGAAAAGAAAATGGAATAAATTATGATTATGAATTAATAAGATAAAGGTGATAAAATAAGTTCACTAAGGTGACTCAAAAGTTGTTAAAGGTGTAATAAAGGCGAAATAAAGGTCAACTAAAGGTGAAACTGAAGGTGGAATAAAAGCGAGAACCATAACGGAAAAAGTCGGTTTAACAGTAACGGTGGAGTCGGCAAAGGGACAGCCCCTTCAAGTCAAGTCGAGTCAATGGCTAAGTTTTCAGGCGCTGACAAAACTTTTCCAGTGACGGCATGGGCGGAAGAGCTGGATGATAACGCTGAGAGATTCATCTTGACACCAGCGCAAAAAACTGCTATTAGCTCGCAGATCCCTGGTCGGAGCAGCCGCTCTCTGGTTGAAGTCGGAGAAGACGTTCAAAACTTACGACGATCTAAAGAAGGCGCTGATGTAGGAATTTCCTGACAACGTGAATAAGAAGAAGAATGAGTCTTGCTATGAATATATGTTAGTAATGAAGGAATTGGGAAAGCACGGCGGTTTTCCCGGATTATGTAACCATTGAGTACATTAAAGACGGCATTGAGGATACCTCGTCGAACAAAATTATGCTTTATGGGGTCTCGACTTTTACCTAATTAAAAGAAGTAATGGCTATTTACGAAAAGGTGAAAAGCGAAGACGAAAAGCTGGTGAAAAGAATTGAGCGTCATTGTTATAAATGTGGTGAGAAAAATCACATTGCAAGTTCGTGTCGCAACGGAGTAAAATGTTATAAGTGCGATACTTTTGGCCACATTGCTCCATATTGTCCAGCCACAGCCGCCACGAATTCAAATACGGCGCGCAACGTTGTTGAAAGAGACGGAACATGGAACAGAAACGTTTGTGGTGCAGGAAAGAGCAAGAGCAGCGAAGTACGACAATCGCGCGCGATGTTCGTAAACTTTGACAAACGAAACGCTGAAGATGTCAGCAGGGTGCATGCAGAGGGCGCGGGAGAACAAAATGGCGAACGGTCCAGCTGGCATTGTCATCAATGTCAGAGTTCTCAGAATAGCCGGCAAAACATAAACAAGATTCGAACAAAATTTTCAGTAAAGTTAGAAGGTAACTTGAATTTTAAGATAAGAAAAAATTGTGCGACACTGGGTAACTAACTAACTAACTGGGTAACTTAGTTTGGCCAGTGATGATCTTTACTACAAACCTTGTCTAACTCTTTAATAAAAACGTAACCTCAAATAAAACGATCGGTTTGAATAAACAAAATACGTAATAATAGTAGTTTATGCAACTGCTACCTAATTATGTGGAGTTGCATACATTACTTTATCTACACACATATTATAAGTACTTTAAGATGGGTTCAGAAGCCGAAGGCATATCATACCCATATCTGTCACGAATTTGACTATTTTTTTTTTAATCATAGACAAACATACCGAGCTGACGTTTCGTAGACTGTTGTTTTTTTATTGTAAATTATCACATTATTATTTATACATGTCGGACTAAACTCGACTTATATACGTGAGTGATCCGTTTAATTTCACTATGATTGTAAATTACATCGAATTCGATATATTATATTCGACATGCTGAAATGCTTGTATGTATGTATGTATGTATATCTCTTTATTGCACATAAAACAAAAAAATACAGATAACAGAACAAAAGCAAATGTACAAAGGCGAACTTATCCCTTAAAGGGATCTCTACCAGTTAACCTTCGGGCGATTGACAGGACATCAGAGAAAAGAGTAGACATACAAATAAAAGTAAGAGGATCCGGGACCTGAAATTAACCTAATTGCCTAACTAAAGCATTTAAAATACACATACATAGAAATACAAATACACTCTAGTACACACCAATAACATAACGATAAATAAATACATATCAAGAAGTATACACTACATAAAATACATATATACACGAACTAGAGAACACACAATATCCAATTAAGAGGAACCGTCAAGCCAGTACTTCCTCAAGCGATTCTGCAGGGTGGCAACAGCTTGTCATTTTCTACGGTTTCTAAACGCATTATAGAGGACTTATGATATGTGTACAGAATCGTTTAAAATTATTTTTATTTTAATCCTTAATTCTAATTCTGTTATTAAATTTATATTCAAGAAATCAATATTTACAAGAGCTATTTAAAGAATAGTCGTTAAATAATGTCAATTTATAATTAAAAATCATGTACAATCACTGGTTTAACTGCGTTAAACAGAGTTCCTCTTTTGTTATATTTTATTGTATAGCAACATTTACTGTCAAAAATTCTGTTCGTCATTTTCTTGTCATTGTATCGATTCACCGAGATTCATGACTGTAACGTTCTTACAATTTATTCCTAATTAAACCAGCTAAAATCTACAGTCCACTTTTATATTCAAGACCATATATCCTGAAAGACTCGAAAAGGAAGTTTAGGGATCTTTTTCAATATGTGTGTAGATAAACTATTTATTACTACAGTAATCAGTCATTATTATTATTATTATAGAAATGAACACATCTTATATTGATACTGTCACTATTAATGTTGGTAGGTAACCAATTAGAAAACAATTGACAAAGGTGTTGTACAAGTGCTACTATAGACTCTACCTAAAATAACTGACTTGGTTGTAAGTACATGAGATTTCACAACTTTTTGCGGGGGAACGATTGCGTTGTGAGATTTGGACCATTTTTACATTTTATGATTTCTTTTAACAAAAAGTAAATCCGTCTTTGAAAACACGAAATAATCCTCTATATGAAGTCGTTGCTTCATTCAAAGAAAACGGTATTTCGCTCGCACCTCACCGACTTCATTATATTTGTGGTAGGCCATAAAACTGATGGCTTTGAAGGATTTATTTTATGTGTTTTTGAAGGCAGTTTTACTTTTTGTTAGAAGATTTTTTGTCACAATTTTAAGTTACGTTAATATTTAAAAAAATATCTTCCAACTCCTAAGCGTTAAGGAGTTGTACCTTCCATCAACACGAGATGATGACTACCAGACGCAAGTACTTGAATGGCTTTAGAAAATATTTGAAACACATGATACGTGCCTATAAAATTTGAGGGTTGCCCTCGATTTCAATGGAATCCCATCATCAGATCCTGACTTGGTGGCAATGCAACCAACTAGAAAGAATATCGTTTCAAACAAAAAAATAATTTTCGAAATCGGTCCAGCCGTCTTCGAGTAATCGGAGAACATACATAAAAAAAACATCCCGACGAATTGAAAACCTCCTCCTTTTTTTGAAGTCGCTTAAAAATAAAGTTATATTCGTATCTCGTTCTCATAACAGCGGGGAAAAGCGAACATAAGCTTATTAGTGATAAACATGATATACGTCGACGATGCCAAGGGCCACCAGTTCTGCATAATAAGGCCAAGTAAATCCTGATCTTATGTATGGTCGGTTTTGCAAGCAGTTTCTTTAGTGCTGTTGCATTTACTTAGCTAATTCGTCTAAACTATACGTAATGACTACAGTCTGGCTATTGAATGTTGACATAGAAAAAAGGCGGCAATTTTGGAAAATCTTGACTTGGCAACACTTTGTTGTATACAGTTCTGATACTTTAACGTTTTGACTTTCACTTAATTAGTAGTTTCAATTTTAATACAGTCTGCTTGCAAGAACCTCTTCCAAAAATCAAGTAAACTGTAATAGGTAGTATAAAAGGTGACTCAAGAGATAAAATAAAAAATCTTTTAATAAAAAGTAAAACCGACTTAAAAAAAACCTTAGAAAAAAAAATACAATAATCTTCTAAAGCCACGAGTTTCATTGTGTAGCTAGTCGGTGCAATGCGAGTAAAATATTCTTTGAATGAACTGAGAGCTCTGAACGTGGGTATTCAGGGTGTCAGACAATGAATCGTAAATATTCAGCAAGTAATTAAGAAAGTTAGGTAAAACACATCTGCTGGTTGACAATACCAGTCCTTTGCGGGTGGCTGTGGCGCTCCGCCTGGGCTGCGATGTTTGTGAACCTCATGTATGCATCTGTGGCGCTATGGTGGAGAGCAACGGTCACCACGCCTTGAGCTGTAGGGGAGTGCGGGGAGATTTCCGCGACATCACGCCCTGAACGACATCGTTCGCAGGGCGTTAGTTTCGGCTAACGTCCCGTGCGTATTGGAGCCTCCGGAGACATTGGTGTCTTGGAAGAGGGAAAGTGCCTGCTTTGGGACGCCACGTGCGTCAGTACTTTTTCATCTTCGCACCTCTGTCGCACCACGGGGATGGCGGGGGCGGCTGCTGAAATGGCAGCCTTTTAAGCAATATGCAATAAATAGTGTAATATGAGTTTTGTGGAGGTTCTGAATAATCAAGTTACCAATTTTTTTGTTTCGCCTACACTCCTGTGAGAGATCGTGTGGTTCACGAAGTTGAGGTGTCACCAACAAGGAAAAGTTTGCTTTAGTCCGTTGAGAAGTTTTCACGAACACCTCATTAAAAGTTTTCAAAGGAATTAATAAGAGTTAAAAAATTAATCTGCTCTCTAAAAAAAGTTTCACAGAGCTGGCACGAATGAACGCTGAAATTACCGAAACTAATGTGACTTGGATACCGCTCTTGTATAACTTGTCCTTTTTTATTGTGAAAGTTGAGTTTATTTGCCGATAAAAATTGCAGGAATCTTTATGGAATAAAATCAATTACATAGTTTGCTCACTAGCAACCACACGAGTAAGTCACTACGTCCATGAAACAAATTAATATTTTCATGCACCACCTTCACCTATTATACCTATATACCTATCTACTTCCATACGAATCGGTACATGTCACATAGACCCAACTATCACCACCACCACTACTACACTACACCTTGACGCGTTTCAAGCTCTCTGCGAGACCATTCTCAAAGCAGTGAAATCAGAGTTCAGCATAATACTAGTTATTCGACTACAAACAAATCATTATTCTCAATTTAGATAATTATAAAACCAAAATGCCCATAAGCATTTTTTAAATACCAATCCATCCTTTCACTTTATTTTTAACCGATTTCAAAAAAAGGAGGAGGTTCTCAATTCGTCAGAACACATTTTTTTTACTTATGAAACTACCTTCATATTCTTAACCGGCAACGCAGCAACGGCACTCGTGTAATCCCAGTCGTATTTTAAGGACCCTCATTATGTGACAGTTGCATAAACTACTATTATGATGGAAGTTGCATTTGTCAGTGTCAAGATTGCTAATGAAAGAATACCCGGAGTTCCGTACCGTGACTGGCTGACTGACTGACAGACAATGCTCAGCCTAAACCACTATACCTAGAGACTTGATATTTGGCAAACATATACCTTGAGTATCCTAGAGGTGCACAGGGATTTTTCGAAATTTCCACGGGATAAGGAACTAGCCCATTTTGAAATATTTCTCGGGGGCAAAGCCGCGGGGCATAAGGTAAGTAGTATTACATATATTTATTGTTATTTAAAACAGGAAGCCGTGATAGCCTAGTGGTTCGACGATGGCCTCTCAAGCAGAGAGTCGTGGTTTCAAGCCCCGGCTCGCACCTCTGAGTTTTTAGGAATTTATGTGCGAAATTACCTACAATTGTAATTTATCATGAGCTTTTCGGTGAAGCAATTCAATGGTGCGTGTGAAGTTCCCAATTTGCTCTAGGCCCACGTGGGAACTATAGCCCAAGCCTTCTCATTCCTGTGCCCAGAAGTGGGACATAAAAACGCTGGTGATAATGATTATAAATAATTAATAAATAGTTAATGTTGTAATTTATGTTACCTATCCTAATATCTATGATTTTTAAATAAATTGAAAATAAACAAATGCGAAGTTTCTCTATATAAAAAGCTTCTTCGTTATAAACTATAATGAAAAAGCGGCCGTTCATCAACGTGGTACAAAATCAAGGTACAATAGATATTATGCAACAAAAACCGACCAAGTGCGAGTCGGACTCGCGCACGAGGGTTCTGTAGAAAGATTTTAACGATTTTCCCCAGAGTTTTAAGAAGTCCAGTGTTAGCAGAGCCCTGCTCCTAAGCAAAATGTATGCAGTGTGGGGTCAACTTATATTGGTCTTCCAAATCTATAGACAGACATACATACATTTTGAGACTTCTTGGAGTGGTTGCTATAAGAGCTACTTTCATACCAAATGTCAAGTTTCTAGGACAACTGGAAGTACCCTTTAGGTTTTCTCAGTACGGAGATTTGTATGGAAACCACCTTTTTAATGACTGTATCTTTTGATTGCGTTCACTTGGAAGGTTGATTTTTTCACAGCTTCAAGGGACCGCAGGGCTGAGTATTTGATATTAATTTCAGCATGCTACCTCTACGCCTTCCAGAGAAAATGGGTCTTGACAGACAGACAGACAGACAGACAGACAGACAGACAGACAGACAGACGACAGACAGACAGACAGACAGACAGACTAACAAAAAGTGATCCTATAATGGTTCCGTTTTTTCCTTTTGAGGTACGGAACCCTAAAAAACAATGCAAATACGTTTATTTTGCAAAAAATGTGGTACAAAGGATGGATATGTTTAATGAAGCAGCTGGCGTGCGAAAAAAAAGAAAAAAAAATACTAATTAGAATGTCAAATACAATTCTGATTTCGCAATACTCAAATGTTAAGACTACATACATACATACATTTGGGTGAATTTTCAAAACTGCTTTTTTGGATGTTCCACGCTTGCAAAAAAAAACTATGCAATATACCAAAAACAAAAAAAAACGTTTGTATTCTTTGCAACTATATATGATGAGGCAAATTCAAATTCAAATTTTTATTCAGCAAATAGGCAGTTGAATGCTCTTTTACGCGTCATTTTTTTTGAGTCTACCAGCGCATTCGGAAAGACCATGATTGCCAAGAAGAATGCGCCGCAAGAAACTTGGCACAAAGCATTTTTTTCTAAAAACAAGGCAAACCCGTTTATTAATGATAATGAGATACTAATCCCCGAAAAAAAATATTGAAAGTCCGAAAATTAACGATTAGCATAGTCACACTGAAGTTTAGCTCAGACAGTTGCATACAACTTTGTCTGTGATTGTGGTAATTCATTTCTATAAAAAGCATTTAAAAGGGCTCTTTCTGGCCTATATTATAAAGCAGAAAATCATGCAAAAATCTCGTAATTTAAACATACAGAGATCGGAATGTGTTTGACTCTCAAATACTTATAATGATCGGTTGAGATTTGTAACGCCAATTTTAAGTTACTATGTCGAAGACATAATAGTTCACGTTCAATTAGTGAGCAAAGCGAATTAGTCTGTGCTGTGATTTAAAAAAATAGGCAAGTTTGTGACACGATGTTTTTGGTCAGCCTTTAAGGTAATTTGTGTGGCTAGTAAATATTTAAGTGTTTTATAGTTTAGAACAACGAGAATCAATAGTCTTATTGTGATTTACCTAAAGCTTATACTTTCAACAAAAACAAAATAATGCACTTTTGCTGTAATTTGTGTGGACTACCACACAAATTACAAACGCGCCACACAAATTAAATTTTACGTTTCATTTCTATAGGATATAAGCATTTCATGAAAATTTAAAACACATTTATCTTTAAAAAACAACGTAAATACAATAACACCACCTTCTACTATTTTACGTTCCATATTTTAATTTGTTATTTTTGATCTGCATCTGTGATACTATTTAATTTTGTAATTGACGTTCAGTTTAATTGCAACTTACTTTTAATTTCTGATTTATGCCTTTTCTGTTGAAGGTATTTGATGGATATGGGAATATACGGAATTATTCTACGGATTAAAATCACTATTCTTTCAGGAAGCTGTTTATTCACTGACACGCAACGTCATTGACAATCTAGACATATCAGCTCCTCCACTCTTAGTTGGGAAACCTAAAATAAAAACATACAGCTCATTAATAAAATAAAAATGTAAAACATACAAACTCTTAGTACCAAAATTACAAACTTCTTAAAACTTATAGTTAATGTCTTTCCTAGGCCTTAACACCCTGTCGCAAGGAGCCACAACGGGTGCGGCGGATGAACGCTCGTCCAAACTGTGCTGTTCAGCTGCCGTTGCCTGTTGTTGTTCCTGTTGAACTACATCTGCCTGTTGTGTTCCTGTCTCTACCTGCTCCTCCCCCTCAACTGCATCTTGCCACTCATCCCCCAAATCTTCCTGATCAATAAGTTGAAAAGGCGTTGACAAGGCGGACTGTGACGTCTGTGGCCTAACTGCGCGAGGCTCTGCACAATCAACAAGAGGAACGTCATTAGACACGTAACGCATCAGCTGATCCATGTGTCGTTTGCAAACAGTCTTATTTCCCTCAAATTCTACCTCTATTAAAAACATCCGACTCCCTATTGTTCCGGTTATAGTTCCCTTTTTCCAAATTGGTTTTCTATCCACATAGCACCTACACCAAACTAGTTCCCCGACGTTGAATGACCTCTTGACTTCGTGCAACAAGCTCTGCTCCTTATGCCGCGGCGGCACTAACAGGTCTAGCCTACCACGTAACTCACGGCCCATCATCAGTTTAGCTGGGGAAGCTCCCGTGATGCAATGAGGAGTATTGCGGTATTCAAATAAATATTCCTGCAGCCTCTCACTAATTTTGTGCTTACAAGAGTAAGTGCCCAGAATTGCCTTTAACATCCTCTTACACGTACGGACACTGTTATCTGCCTGACCGTTACTGCATGGGTGGTAAATCGGAGACATCAGGTACGATATTCCGCTAGTTTTGCAAAACTCATGAAACTCGCTGGACGCAACTTTTGCGTCATTATCGGATACAATTGTTATGGGGAGACCGAATCGAGAAAACAAAAATTTTAGTTTTAAAATAAGCTGTTTCGTCGTTGTGCCACAACTCATATCGAAACATTCAAGCCATTTGCTAAAAGCGTCGATCACCACAAGGTACGTCCCTTGGGACACCGACATATAGTCCAAATGTATGCGCACCCACGGCGCGGCGGGGCGCGGCCAGGGCTGCGGCTGCGCGCGCGGCGGCGCAGGGCGCTGCGTCGCGCACACGTGGCACGCGCTCACCGTCTGCTCGATATCAAGGTCGACACCCGGCCACCAAACACGAGATCGTGCGGCGCTCTTTGTTCGGACAATACCTTGGTGAGTTCGATGTAACTCCTGAAGTACGTCCTTCCTGTGCACCATAGGAATCACGACTCTATGACCTCGCAGAACGCAACCATTTTCTACTTCTAGGTCTGTTTTACAATGAAAATATGGTAAAATATTTTTACATTGAATTTTACGCGGCCAACCGTACTTAATATATTTAATGACGGTTTTAAGAACACCGTCATTCGCCGTGGATTCACGAATATCCCTGTATGTAACAGGCATCCCCTCTAACTGCAGGGAATGTAAAGCAGGTGCCCACCGTTCAGCGTCCTCATGTGGATCCGAATCGCGCAGATTTATAGGAGATCTTGAAAAAAAATCCGCGACTGGATTTTCTTTACCCGACGTATACTGTATTTTAAAATTATACGCTGAGAGAAAAACTGCATACCTCACCAATCGCGACGCAGTAGTAACAGAAATGCCACCCTTCCTACCAAAAATAGCCAACAACTGCTTATGGTCTATTTTTAAAATAAAGGGATCACGCCGGCCGTACAAGTACTGATGGAAGCGTTTAACACCAAACACAATAGCCGTGGTTTCCTTTTGCAGCTGGCTGTAATTGCGTTCGCTCTGCAGCAGTGACCTCGAGCCGAAACCGAGCGGGCGCTCTCGGCCGGCGGCGTCGACGGTGGCCAGCACCGCGCCCAGGCCGGACGGGCCCGCGTCCACGGTCAGCACCAGCTGCGCCGCCGGGTCGAAGTGCGCCAGCACAAGGTCGCTGCTGAGCTCACGCTTCATTCTATCGAAGGCCGCCTGCTGCCGCTCCGTCCACGTCCATTCTGCACCTTCACGCAGCAACTCGTGAAGCGGGGCCAATATTGAAGACGCATTTGGCACAAAATTACGGTAGCAATTTGCCATACCTAAAAAACGTTTGAGTTCAGTAATATTAGTGGGTTTTGAAACTTTTACTATAGCCTCTACCTTTTTTGGAGACTTTTGCAGACCATCCTTACTTATTATATGGCCCAAATAAATTACACTATCTTGGAAAAAAGAACATTTACTTTTTTCTAACCTAAAACCTGATTCCTGGAAGCGTTGGAACACTTTTTCCAGACGTTCCAAATGTATGGCTTTAGTCGGACCTGTCACGCAAACGTCATCGAGGAATACTGTTACGCCATCTATTCCCGCCAAGAGGTTGTCAATAGTGCGCTGAAAGATCGCTGGAGCACACGCTAAACCGAACACTAGCCTCTTGTATTTAAACAACCCTTTGGTGGTATTTATGATGGTAAGCTTTTGTGATTCCTCTGACAGCCGTAACTGATTATACGCCTGACTACAATCTAATTTCGAGTATTGTTGTCCATTACTCAGCTTAGCAAAAATCTCTTCTATCCTTGGTAGAGGATATTTATCAACGTAAATGTCCTTATTTAATGTTACTGAGTAATCGGCACAAACTCTGATGCTACCATTGGATTTGGGAACTGGAACAATCGGAGTTGCGTACTCCGAGTGGTTCACGGGCTCCAGGATGCCTTCCTCGACCAACCTCTCGAGCTCGGCCTCGACCTTATCCTTGATCGCGAACGGCAATGGGCGAGCTTTGCAAAACTTCGGCTTGGCACCTTCCTTTAACTGCAACTTAACGTCAGCACGTGTGTAACAACCTAAATCCTTACCGAATAATTCTTTATATTTTTCGATTAAATTTCGTACCTCTTAAGTTTCCACAGATGTCAAACCAATCTTGTTAGTCATTGAAGTTATGCACAATTTGAATTTGGTCATAAAGTCTCGCCCCAACAATGGGGGACCACCATTTTCAACGACAAAAAACTTAAGTTCATTCGTCAATCCATTGAACGTTACTTGAGTGGTAAAGTACCCCAGAGGCTTAATTTTATGACCATTATAAAAACACATACGAAAGTTACAACTAAACAGTTTGTCGTGAGCAAAATGTGTCAAAAACAACTCTTTCGAAATAACATTAGTACTCGACCCAGAATCAATTTCCATTTTTAAGTTCGTACTACAATTGACTAAGACCATTACGAAATAAGGTTCATTGTCCACACACCTCAAGTTGAAAAGCTGACACTCCTTACAGTCGCGACATTCTACTGCCGCCCGTGCCTCATCCGAACTCGATTCCGTTTCCAAGTTGATGTTCTTTACAGGTCTTACTTTAGCATCGCACATTTTCTTAAGATGGCCTTTCCCCTTGCACCGTTGGCAGCGGTAGTTCTTGAAACGGCACCTTTCTGCCGCGTGGCCCTTCATGCCGCACACTGCGCATCGGTCTTGCGGCTCCTGTGCTCGCGGCGCCGCGCCGGCTCGACCCGCGCCCGCCCACAGCAGCGGTTCTTCTTTCACCGCAGCGGCGGCCGCCAAAGCTCCCGGCGCCGTAGCCCGCGCCTGCCTCGCAGTGACAGTTTGTTTCGCTATCTCCAGCGCTTTTGCGTACGTCAGTTTACTAGCATCTTGCTCGCACAGTCGGTCTCGCACAGGTCCGAGTTTGAGCCCGAGTACAAATCTATCCCGATAAATCTTGTCTAGGCAGCCTCCGAAGGTGCAATGTACTGCTAAGCCTCGCAATCGAGCCGCCCAGTCTTCGACAGATTCATCCTCCGCTTGAACTGCGTTGTAAAAGTTACCTAAGTCCGCAAAAGTCGCCCGCGTTGGAGTCAGGTGCTTGTTCAGAAGTTCCACCAAGTTATCAAAAGTCGAGGTTTCTACCTCACTCGGATGACATAGATTCCGTAGCAATAAGTACGCATCATCCGATAAATGAGTAATTAAAACAGCACGTTTTTTTCCCTCGGTCTGAATGTCATTCAGACTTAGAAATTGTTTCACCCGGTTCCGAAATATTTCCCACTCTTGACTTCTCGGATCGAAACATGGTAGGGTTCCAATGCTCATCGTCGCCAGTTGATGGATATGGGAATATACGGAATTATTCTACGGATTAAAATCACTATTCTTTCAGGAAGCTGTTTATTCACTGACACGCAACGTCATTGATAATCTAGACATATCAATTAAATATTGCAATTGCAATCAAGTATTGCAATTTAAAAATACACAAAATAAAAGAAGAAAGAGTAGAGAAAAAGAAATTGGTGGAGAATTATGAAAAATAAAAAAGAGTAAATTGAATATTGTGAGAAGTGCAGGCGGGGCAAACAAAAATGACAAATCCGCTGTAACATGCGATGGATAGTGGTTTGCCCCACCTGCACTCCTTAAAATATTCAAGTTACCTATGAATAAAATACGTATAATGAGCTAGTTTTTCTCTTTTTATTACTGAATAGTTTTTGCAGTCGGGTTTTTGTTTTTAAATAAATTTGTATTTAACTCTGTAGGTATTGGGTTCCTGTTATTATAGCTCATAAGCAACATAATCATATCAAACATGGCAAAAATCTTTGTGAGGTTCGTGTCTGAGTCTGATATTATAGTAAAATTTAATTGTTATCCTATTCTAAGTGAAATTAAATTGACAAATTCATTGTTTTCTGGACTGCATTGTGTGCTTACCATCAGGCGACATGTAGTCACTTTGCCGAGCTGCAATAAAAAAAAAACAAAAGAGAATTGTTGATGTGGGTTAGTAATAATTGAGTGCCCTTGATGTAAGGCAGTACACGTAATGAACGAATATTAGAAAAAAGTCTATTGATTTGTCTAGAGAAACGCATTGTGATTTTTTTTATTTACAACCATAAGACTGATTTGTTTAAGAAGTAGGTACTTATCATTTTCTGTTTTAATGAATAAAAACCAATGGAAAACCAAAAACTTTAGTTTTATTTAGCAAATTTATAGTACTAAAATTAGAAATGTAATTTGGGTCGCAACAATGTAATTTGTGTGGCATTAATTTTTTTTTGCAGCGAATTGTAGCTAAACTATTCATCACAAAAGAGTGCCTCTTTTTGCATTTTGTTCATCATTCAAATATCTACTGTAATCCATTATCAAAACTATAAAATAAAAGAAAAAAAAACGCGCCACGAAAATTACCAAAAAGCATCGTGTTCAAAAGTTTACCCATTTACCACGATAATAAGGGACCTAAAATCAAACTATACATAAGCAAAAAGAATATTCTCATTGTTGAATTCGTTTTACCTAGTAGGTATGCAACATAAGCACGCAACGAGTACATTGTCCAAAAGATTATCTAGTATTATTTTTTAAACATTTTTTTTTATACGAGGAGGAAGGAAAAACGAGCAAGTGGGCTACCTGATGGTAAGTGATTACCACTGCCTATAGATACCCGCAACCCTGGAGGGTTTGCAGATGCGTTGCTTACCTAGAGAGCTAAGATGAAATGCCATGATTCACCAGCATCTGCCTTTTTTATTCAATGTGTACCTAAGTTTGCAAAATTATATTATGACAACAGAACACAACGTAAACTTAAATAACGCGGCTAAAAATGTTTCAATCACTTTCCACCAAGAAGCAGCTGCAGCTTACTGTAAAGTTCAACCCGGCCAAATGAGGAAACCTACGGCCCTATAAAATTTACATTCCGTGTTTTACGTAGCGTTTAATAATGTTAAGAGTAACCTACCTACAGCGAATACGCCGGGGAAGAAAACCGGGCTTAAAAATTTACGAATATTTCAGGTAAACATTGATTTGCAATTATGTTGTGAACATAGATTTATATACCTAATACTAGTAACGGATTAAATTAATTTGCTCCTCCGCGAAGTAGTACAGTATAGTCATGCAAAATAGCCTCGTCTGCGCTGAGTATTTATTTTCATGCACTAATTTTCCGCCCACCCTCCGCAAATTAAAAATAAAATAATCAACGCAAACGCTTCTAAGCCCACAACCAAAACTACCACCACCAGTAAAATAGTACCGGACACGTGTTTCGCCTCTCTCCGAGGCATCCTCAGCGGACGTCGTCGATGTTGACACCCCGACCATCAGTCGAAGAATGAGCTTGTTCAGAACGGCTGGCCGTATTTATACCCTCACTACCCCCATTATTATTACTTAATGACATCCGCAACAACGGTGATGACGCAACATTCAACTGTTCATTGACAATTAAACCCCTCCTGTTGTACCTAATTATCTCCATCTGTTCCAAAACACTCAAACGCAATCCTTTTTTGCAAACATGCAGAATATCATAAGAATGTGACTCGGACAACTCATGATTAAATTCTAATAAATGTTTGGCAAAATTGGATCTTTGTGGATGTTTATGCCTAAATGATGAGACATGCTCCTTGTATCGTGTTGCAAAATTACGACCGGTCTGCCGTACATACACTTTTCCGCAAGTGTCACACGTGAGCCTATAGACACCCGACTTCTTCCCATCCTCCTCCCTTTCCTTGCCTTTGCAAAGACGAGAGCGTAATGTGTCATTAGTCTTAAAAGCTACATTTACGTTATTGGACTTTAAAATTCTGTAAACCTTTTCTGATAACGGGCCCACATAAGTAATACATGCTTTATATTTATCAATAGGTTGAGAAGAAGGTGCAGAATACATTAGGTTGTTAACTAAACGCCTCCGTTTGTTCCGGAGTAAACTATTAATGTTCCTTAGACATAGGGACTGTCACCAACCCGTGGATGTAACAATTAAAAGCAGCCATCTTATGCAGCCAAGGATGAGTAGAAGATGCCGGAATCACCGTATCTGTATGCGTAGGCTTACGGTAAATTTTAAACTGATGTCCATTATTCGTTTTCGTTATAGTTAAGTCCAGAAAATTAAGTGAATTATCCTGTTCTAGTTCCCTCTTAAACCTAATCCTCGGGTGTTTGTTGTTAAGGTCATTAATAAATATGTCCAGCTCCCCCAAACTTCCCGTCCAACACAGAATCAAGTCATCAATGTACCTATAATAATAAAGCAAATTACTATAACCTACAATGTGCTGCACCTCAAAATGATCCATAAATATATCCGCCATCAGTGGACTAAGTGGAGAACCCATTGCCAAGCCATCACACTGCAAATAATATTGCCCATTATATCTGAACTAATTTTGTTTCATACAAATTATTGTCAAACCTATTATCTCTTCCACTTCCCCCGGATGCAAATGTTGTCTCTCCAAGTGATCTCTGAGAATATCTAATGTCTCAGTATATGGTACATTAGTGAACAAACTATCCACATCCAATGAAAGCAAAGTCGAATTATCTGGTACGTTGACCTGTCTAATTCTATTTATTAAATCTAAGTTGCTGTTTACTACTGACATGATGCAAACCATGAACTCAATTTAGTCAACTACCAAACCAACATACAGTATAAACATACATTTGCCGCACGGACGTAACTATTTTTCACGCCCGGTCGCTGGTGAGCAAAGTAACGCCTGATTCAATAAATTATCTTGTATACATATTATTATATTAATTACATCATATTAAAATTAAAAAATACTTCAAGGAATTCTATAAGCATTAATGTGGAAATGGTTTTCGATTTACCTTTTAAAAATTTCGACAACCCCAATTTGTCATTAGCATTATTCATTTTTTAGGGTTCCGTACCCCAAAGGGTAAAAAATGAGACCCTATTACTAAGACTTTGCTGTCCGTCTGTCTGTCAGTCTGTTTGACTGTCCGTCTGTCTCTCCGTCTGTCACCAGGCTGTATCACAGGAACCGTGAAATTTTCACAGTTGAAATTTTCACAGATGATGTATTTCTGTTGCCGCTATAACAACAAAATACTAAAACAATAAAATAAATATTTAGGTGGGGCTCCCACATTTTTGCCGTTTTTATAGATAATGGTACGGAACCCTTCACGCGCGAGCCCGACTCGCAGTCGGCCGATTTTTGTCATAACAATCTGCAAAGTTTTCGAGAAAAAAATTAATGTAACTACAGTTTTTAATTGATATAATAAAATTAGAAACTTGACTTTATCTTTAGTTGCGCTATTTTAACTAAGTAAAATAAAATAAAATATTTTTTCAGACGGAAACCAGTATTCCCTTTTTGTTGGTTTAAGCTATTTCAACATTTTCAACAGTTAACCTTACGCCCCCTTCCTTATATTAAAATTGGATACAATCGTATAGAGATAGAGTACGATGACAATGCAATAAATAAGTACCGCCTAGAAAAAAAGCGTCTAAAAAAAATATGTCACTATAAATTGTGGGGCCAATCGCCTTGGCAACCATGGACTCGCCTGTTCCTCGGGTGCCGGCCGCCTGTCCCGCCACGCCTCTCTTCAAGATATCCTGAGGAAGGCGCTCGTCAGCGCCAACGTTCCTGCTGCCCTGGAATCCCAGATCGCGCGGAACGATGGCAAGCGCCCCGACGGGATGTCGTTAATCCCTTGGAGGATGGTCCGTGCGCTGGTGTGGGACGCTACTTGCGCCGACACCTTGGCTGCATCCTAATACCCTACAGCAAGCAGACATCCCGGCGCGGCGGTGGATGACCGGGAACGGCTCAAGACCGTTAAAAACGAGTGTCTCGGCGGCGCCCAGTACGAGTTCGTAGCATTCGGTGTCGAGAGACTCGGTTCGTGGGGTAAAGGCGCCTCACGCGCTCCACAGAGCCCTAAGTAAGCGCCTGAGGGAGGCAACAGGTGACCCTCGTGCAGGCAGCTTCCTCGCTCAAAGCCTAGCTATGGCAATACAGCGCGGTAATTTAGATAGTCATTTTTTATTTTATTTTTGTTAAATTATTTTAAATTTTTTGATATTTATACTTTAGTGAAACAAATTGACTACTTGTACGAGGGCTGTTTGATAAGTACCCGTTTATGGAAAAAAAAACCATTTTTTTTTTTGGATATATGCATTTATTTTTCTACGTAGTCACCTTTTAACTCTATACATTTGTTCCACCTATACTCAAGCTTCAATAAACCATCCAAAAAGTATGATTTTGGAAAGTCATTAAAATAGGCCTCTGTGGCGGCAATGACTTCGTCATTTGATCCAAATCGCTTGCCACCGAGCCATTTTTTTAGGTTGGGAAACAAAAAGAAATCGCATGGGGCCAAATCTGGAGAATACGGGGGGTGAGACAATAGTTCGTAGCGTAACTGTGCCAATTTAGCCGTCACAACTCTGGACGAATGAGCCGGGGCGTTGTCGTGATGAAACAGTACTTTTTTCTTTTTTAAATGGGGTCGTTTGTCCTTCAACACGGCGTCAAATTCACCCAATAAATTGGCATAGTACTGCCCTGTTATTGTTTTTCCCTTTTCTAAATAGTCAATATGTATAATACCCTGCGAATCCCAAAAAACGGTCGCCATGACCTTTCCAGCCGATGGGACGGTTTTTGCTTTCTTTGGAGCAGGTTCACCCGGTAAAATCCACTGCTTCGACTGCTCTTTCATTTCCGGGGTATAGTGGTGGACCCACGTTTCGTCCACGGTCACGAAACGACGCAGAAACTCCTTCGGGTTACGTTTGAACACGGCCAAACACTGCTCCGAAGTAGTCAGTCGGTTCCGTTTTTGCTCCTCCGTGAGTAAACGCGGCACCCACCTCGCCGATACTTTCTTCATACCCAATTTTTCTTCTAATATGTGTTGTACCCTCTCGATTGAAACGTTTCCAGCATCAACGATTTCTCGAAGTTTAATTCGGCGGTCGGCTAAAACGATATTTTCAATTTTCTTAACCATATCGTCTGTAGTCACCTCAACTGGCCGGCCTGGGCGATCCTCATCAAAGACGGTTGTTCTCCCCCGCTTAAACTCGTTATACCAATTTCTGACGGTTGTCATAGAAGGAGCATATTCATGGTGAACCGCTTGCATTCTTACTTTTATTTCATCACATGTTTTTCCTTCCAAAAATAAGAATCTAATTACAGACCGATACTGTTCTTTCTCCATTTTAACAATTTTAAGTTCACACCTTCACTGAATCGTTGTCAAATGAGAAATAAAACAAAAGAATGCAGTTTTTTTTTTTAATTTTCCCGCCTCTGAAAAATGGCTTAAAAAGGTGGTATACTTATTTGCGGCCAGTGATATTAATATATTTAGAAAACGGCCCTCGTAGTCTGAATAAATTTCTTTATAAACACGCGTTACTATATTATAAAATATTTTTTACTAGCTGTTGCCCGCAACTTTGTATGCACTTCGCGGGAACTGGACTTTTCTCTGATAAAAATGTTAATCTGTAATTCAAGGTAGCATCTGAATAGCAATTTATACATTATAGATAACTTATCGGCCCGCAAAGCAATAAGTACATCATTGCAACATCAATGCGAGAACGTAGGACGAGAAAGAATGTTAAAAACTCGCTACGCTAGAAACCGATAATATTATTGTCACGTGGACAACCTCAAAGTACTTAGATCTGAACTGTTATTACTGCAATACGTCGACATACTGGCAGATCTTTATACCTATTTGGCCAAAACTGAAAGCGAGCCGCACGGCAATATGTTTGGAAAGGTTCACTCTAAAACTTGGTATCTTGAGGCTGGTTGATCCCTGTACACGACCATCTTAGAGAGATAGATACCACGAACTTTCAATAACTACCCCACGACAAGGTTATATCATACCGACTCACCACCTAGTTCTATAATTAACCGCAACAATTGGCATTTGCGACCACCGTTCATTTATTGAAAATGTTTCTTTGAGCATATCCTTTCTTATATACATAATCAATGTTTGCGTAGCATTTCAATGTACAAAATCTGTAAAACAAAGTCGTGTTAGTTACACCACTTATAACTCATGACCGGCTGGACCGATTTTTACGATCTTGTTGGATTTGTTTCCGCTTCGAATAGCAGAATAAACAGGTACAAAAAAGATAGCAAAATTTATATTGAATGGCTTATGGCGGTACGAAGTTTGCTGGGTCGGCTAGTTAAATATAAATTAGGATACGTAAGAGTTCATAAACTAGGGAAATAATACCGACATATTAGCCAATTATTTTACAAAACGTAACAAATAAAATTAGTTTAGCATTTACCTAATTCGCTGCCTTAATTTATTTGTAGCCTATACTTACATGTCCCTCTGCTGGGCACGAGACAAGCCAGGCCCGAGCCTCCTCCAGGACTGGAATGACGGACCCAGCGCGTGAATTGAAAACTTGTCCAAAGTAAATCCAACCAACAATAATAAAATGACATTATTCAGCTATTATTTGCATTCCAACGCAGCGTGATGATCCATTGATAATAATAATGAAGGAATTTGCCATCCAGGTCAATTAGACCTGCGAATTATGTAAATAGTCTGCATTCAAATAACGATCAATTTGTGCATTGTGTGTTTTCGAACGAACATTTTTTTTATATTAATATATCTCAATTAACAGATTAGTTTAGTGGACGTTAAGGCCCCAGTCTACTAAAAATCGTCGTTCTTTCTGAATTTACAGAAAATAAATGTTCTTTTTTCAACTCCTATATGTATTTGGCGGGTGGTAGGACCTTTGTGCGAGGTCCGTCCGGATCGTTACCAACATCTTACTCGCTAATCCTGCCGCTAAGCACCAGTGCTTGCACTGTTGTGTTCAGGTGTCGAGAGTAAGACAGCCGAGGAAATTACTGGCACAAGAGGCATTTCATCTTAGCTCTCTAGGTTGGCAATGCATCTGTAATCCCTCCGGGGTTGCTGGTGTCTATGGGCAGTGGTGATCACTTATCATCATGTGACCCACTTGCTCGTTTGCCTTCCTCGTCGTATAAAAAAATTATAATCTGTCAATTAAATGGTAAAAAATATGCAATAATAACTAACGTTATGTCCAAGTCTAACGTCTGTTCCAAGTTCTATGCTCTATGGTCAAATTTCAGTAACATAATAACCCATAGGTACTAATTTCATTAAGTTACATTTATTGAGTGATTAATAACTAAGTCCGATTTTGATATCAAGTTTATTTAAATATGCGTGTGCCTCGTGATTGGTTGCTTAAACATAACATGATAATCAAGGAGTATTTATATAAGCAGAATTCCGTAACTGAAACACGCGAATATCTTGGCTCTATGGTACGGTGAAAAAAAAAAAAGTTTCAGCTGGGCAGTTCAGTTTTACTGCTAATGCAAAAATTGTACTTAATTAGTTATCGGATTCGTTGTTTCGGTTAGGTAATAGAAATTTACTTACGGGAAAGTATGAGTACTTCGCTATAAGGCCGTTCGTAGATACGACTGTAGACACAATTTCAATATGAGATAAAATAGGTAGGCAATCCTACTCTATTCAACGATTGCAGTTTTTTTTTGCTTATTAAGTCTATTTCCTTTCTTCTAAAAACATACCATTCTTTGTATTTTTCGTTAAGTGAAAAAAAATATTATTATTAACACGAAAGTACATTACGAAAAACACAGGTTTTGTTTTCAGGCACGAAAAAATGGCTTCAGTCAAATGTCACGAAATTTTAGTATGATCTAGTTTTAGGTCCGGCCATATTTTTGTATGTATACACCTACTTTCAGAAATAATCAATATAGGGTAAATTGCCACTAACTGCTGGCCACTTTATAAAATGTCATCCAGTTACTGGACACCAATTTTGTTTGGAGATACCGCGTAAGAGTACTTTCAAAATGCTCTAGGTAACAATTCTGGATCTGTTCATTTCGGTTTAATTACATAATATCAGCATTTCTTTCTTATCATTGTGTAATAATTTCAGATAGAAGTGCGAGCAAGTACGCGTAGGTACTTGTAACTCGACGATCTTTTTGACTCGTGTGTGACCTAAGTACCTAGGCTGATTTTAACGAATAAAGCGAGAGTGTTTAAAGTCGCCAAGCCAACAAGTACGCGTGCTTTCTTGCACGAGTCGCACAGCTATCTGGCACGTCACAGATTATACCTGTTGGCAATGGCAGAGTGGCCAGCTACAGGGTGATGGCCAGTAATAGGCATTCACCCTAGTTGTGTCATTAAAAAGATGAGTAACGTAACTATTTTCCGCATATCCTCCTGATGCTTTGTTATGCACATCGTTTGTAACATTAGTTGACTGATAGTATAGTGTCTGAAACGACATTAAGAATTTATTTTATTTTTATTGCCGATAATTGGTAACTGACATACAAAATATAAGAGTAATTTAAATTTACTAATAAGCCATCATTGATCAAATTAATGTTTATTGAAAAATCTGTGGTTCAGGGTTTACCAAGCTTTCAGTGTCCCGCACGCGGTACAATTAGCGGTACAATTAGACTTACAAAAATAGTAATAGTAAGTTGAGTTAATGTAGCACAGTTACAAATTTGTTTACTTGAACACCCAAAAATCTCCACGAAATAATCACAACGAAAAATCGCAAAGTTATTTCTCGCACGGCCGAAACGCTCATCACAGCGCGGGATTCCATAACTCAGCGTCACACGGTAGTAGCTTCACTTATGAAAATTGATGATTAATGAGAGACTAGTAATTTCATTCGATAATTTCGTTGAAAACAAGCACTAAACAAACAAACTAGAGTTAAAATGATTATTTTTGTTTTCTTTTTGCGAATACTTTTTTGCACTGTCATCCAATTTACATAAGCATACCTTAAAGTGAAGTCAATCAGACCACTGGAACTCAATAAAATTTGACTTGCAAGATTTGATCCACACATTTTTTTCTGAGACCGAATTGGGGCACGGGCGACTGCGAAAGCTGAACTAATGTAATGTAACTGTAGGGATTCTCGGTTGATGGTGATGTGATGATGTAATGATGTGAGTATAATCTTAAATGAAAAGGATCAGTGGGTGGTTATAATTATGTGACATTAAACTTTTTCAGACTAGCTATTACACTTGCTAACTTGTTAAAATTATTTGATGGATATTTCGTTGGTAATGAGATCATGTAATTTCATAATCTAGGTCCAAAGATGAGAATTTTGAACAATATTTTAAGAGATGATTAATAGTTGATTGATAATGATGATTGAGTGCTAGTAACGCTGTTGACGGTGATTTTAAATTTGTGCCTGTGGAGATATTTTTCATGATATCCATGCCCGGTGAGGATTTGGGTTAGTTCGAAGGATGGTTTCATTGGCAGATTTGCCTCCTTCAAGTGCCTCCTTCACTGATTCCATCACTATGAAAGGGACGCACTGTGCGACAAGTGACAAAATGGCGCGTCGTGCTACATGTGCAGGTATTTGGCTAGGAAGATAGAGCAGCAGTTGTGAATTTTAGTTAGCGTGTGGTTTTCCTGCCATCGGGGTGATAAATGGTAATGAATGCAGCACCAACTTGGCCGTCGAGTTTGCTACCATCAGTGCGGGATCCTGGTATTTTTGTGATCGCAGTACAGGTCAATATCAGTTCTGTGGTGATTTTGGAAGGACTGTGGTGAAGGAACTCTAAAACGAATGAATTTTAGCCGAAACTGCATGGGTTCAATGACAAGACGTAAGTGATAAGGCGGCGATACATTTTTTATTATTATTCCTTTGCTAGTTCGCAATACCTTTGAATTCACTGAATGTTTTAATGCCTCTGTAACATTTTTAGCTAAACTTTAATATTCAAATAACGTCGACCGACAGTTATTTTATTTAACAAACATATCGTACCAAAGTCCCGGAATCAAAACTAATCTACTGACACTCAACGCACTGAAATCCATCCAGCTATTTTGCATACAGGATATGCCGTAAAAACGAATATACACAAATACCGTATACATTATACTTCCAACAAATAACCCTCCATTCTTTGAGTCATCGTTCAAAACCCGCTGTTTTACAAAATTACCATAACTGTGTTACGAAAACGCGCTCTTACTAGTAGAAAATAAATAGAGGTCGTTTCAGAACGTAATTAGGTTAGACGGATAAATTGGCGCCTCGGGTGTTATGTTCCCAGCTAACGAACGTACGGAAGATACAACATTTATATATGCCGCCTACTAATTAGTATGCTACGGGTGGATTTAGAAGGTAAAATGACCTGTAGGTGTTTAGTAGGTATCCCTCTATATGCTAATGCCTTACATTGACGCGGTCTCGTTAAATACTATCTTCGAAAATATTCTGTCTTGTCATGCTTTGGTTAGTTTATTGTGACCAAAATTAAGAGGGTTTTGGCTATATTTTCACGCAGGTCTAGCGCAGATTAGATATACTATAATGCTTATTTGCTGTTTTTTCGTAATGTTTAATTTTACAGAAAGCTTCTAATGATATACCTACTTATCACACATAAATTTTAAACAATGCAGCAGTGCAAAGCCGGGATCGAATTCACCACTAAGCCTTAAGATTTACATATTATGCGTGAGATTCCTCCATCTTGTTTTGGTAAGACGTTAAAGCTTTTCGCAGGCGGTTGAACTAGCCGCTGATTTTCTAGGTACTGTT
Organism: Clepsis dumicolana; assembly: GCA_963691665.1. NCBI lineage: Eukaryota > Metazoa > Arthropoda > Insecta > Lepidoptera > Tortricidae > Clepsis > Clepsis dumicolana. The sequence continues at coordinate 19,022,819 of OY829505.1, read as the reverse complement.
AGTTTTTTACATTGAACCAAATAAACCGCTATAAATAATAAAGGTTCCATACATAAGCAAACTGACAAAATCATGAAAGCCGAAATTGAATCCAAAGCATGTTACAGTGGATTTCGTGCTAGCTGCAAAAAAACCCTTAAAAAGTAGACATTTCCTCCTGCAAAAATTAGTGGGTGCTATTTCTACTTGTAACAAACTGTGTGGAAAAATCCGGACAAATTGGGAAGTTGTCCTATCAAGCCAGCACTCAAGTCAGAAAAATTAGCTCACCAGCACCACCAATTCGCATTTAACTGATCAGTAGTTCACGATGAAAAACACTTTACAGAATGATTTACTTTCACACTACGACTATCGACTCCGCATGACTAATGTCGTCGAAGGGTGGTTAAGTAAACTGAACACGAATAAGAACTGATCTATAGTTTAGAAATTTAATTAAGTACATTTTAATATAAAATAGTACATAAGTACATAAACTTGTATTTCTGGCTAGTCGATGTCACAGGGGACCGAAGAGCTGGCAGCTTTCTCGGACAAAGGCTAAGCCTAGCCATCCAAAGAGGGAAAGCTGCCAGCATTTTTTGGTACCATGCCCAAGGAGACTTCTATTTAGGGTTTCGAAGCCAAAATGGCAATAACCTAACCAACTTAGAAAGAAAGAAAAAAAGCATACTACAAAGTGGATGAATACTTATGTGATGGCACCACCTGGCCAAGGCTGAAAACAGAAGATAATTAGGACATCAATGTGACTTGGCTGCGTCCCGAAGATATTCGTGTATGGTGTCCGGCTCTGTTGCCGTTGTCCGCTGCGTACTAATTGTAATACAATTGACATAAAAAATGTTTTATTTATTTGACGTGATGACATGAAATGTATATTTCATCAATTTTTGTTATTTGACATTTGGAGACCATATACATCTCCAGTTTATGTATATGTATTATTATACTTATTACTTGACCGTGGAGGCGTTTTACACCTCTGCTGATTTTAAATTTAGTTTAAATTGACCCTAGAGACTATACATCTCTAAGCCATTTAGATTAAGTATTATATTATAGTATTAATTCTGGGAACCTATACATCCCTTTGTAATTTAAATTTTCACAGATAGTTGACCTGGAGACCCTATACATCTCCTGCTCAATTAAAACGTGCCAGTAAAGTAGTGTTCTGGTTTTGCTGTTCTAATAATTACTTTTTACACTTGTTTCTAAAATGCGGTTTTTTTTTTTTTTTTTCTCTCTTAATCTTTTAATGACAGAGTGAGGTTTCTTTGTGTGATTTGTCTGTGATTACGTATTGTAAGAGCTAATGTAACTTGTTTTTAGAAAAAATGACTTTGTGCCATGTTTCTTGCGGCGCATTCTTCTTGGCAATCATGGTCTTTCCGAAAGCGCTGGTAGACTCAAAAAAATGACGTGTAAAAGAGCATTCAAATGCCTATTTGCTGAATAAAATTTTGATTTTGATTTTTGATTTAGAAAAGTTGAAAAACCTCCGACATTGTTATTTCAAAGTTCAATATTTAAAAAAGGGGTGAACCGATTTTAATGAAACTTAGCAAAGAACCATCCCGATTAAACTAGCTTTCGATTGAAAAAAAAACCGCATTGAAATCGGTCCACCCGTTTGGGAGCTATGATGCCACAGACAGATACACAGATACACAGACATACAGATACACATGTCAAACTTATAACCCCCCTCTTTTTCGTCGGGGGTTAAAAAGGAACCCTTATAGTTTCGTCATGTCCGTCTGTCTGTCTGTCTGTCTGTCCGCGGCATAGCTCAGAGACTATTGGTACTAGAAAGTTGTAATTTTGCATAGATATACATATTAATTAGGCCGAAAAGGTGCTGAGATAAAATCTTGATTTTTTTTTATTCGGGTAACTCCCCCACACGTAAAGTGGGGATGATTTTTTTATTTCTCGCCCACCCCATAGTGTGGGGTATCATTGAATAAGTCTTTCAAAAATATTAGGGTTGCTCGAAAATCATTTTTCGATAAAGTTATTCGTTTGCGAAATTTTTAGCTTTGAAGTACTCATTTTTGTTGGAGTCAAAGGAGTGCAAAGTTTAAAACAAACCATTTTTTCACTGAAGCAAGAACTTACATTAAATAAATAAATAAATAAATATCATGGGACAAATTGACACCAATTGACCTAGTCCCAAACTAGGCAAAGCCTGTACTATGGGTACTAGACAACGGATAAACATACTTATATAGATAAACACATACTTACATACATATTAAACATCCAAGACCCGAGAACAAACATTCGTATTCATCATATAAACATCTGCCCCGTCCGGGGATCGAACCCGGGACCTCAAGCTTCATAGTCAGGGTCGCTAACCACTAGGCCATTCGGTCGTCAAAAAAAAAAAAAAAGATTTTTAATACACTCATCATCAAACAGCGCGCGTCGTCCCCAGAACCAGGGCAGGGTAGGGTTACCAAAGTTTCACAATCCTGATCAATGGTTTTGGAACGCATAGAGGACAAATTTATAAACATTGTTTTTCTTATCCTAACTAATATTATAAATGCGAAAGTAACTCTGTCTCCCTGTCTCTCTGTCTCTCTGTCTGTCTGTTTGTTACCTCTTCACGGGAAAACCGCTGCACCAATCTAGATGAAATTTGATAAAAAGATAGTTTGAATATTGAGGAATAACATAGGCCACTTTTTATTCGTGAAAATTATATAGTTCCCGCGGGATAGGGATAACCGAAATCTATGCGGACGAAGTCACGGGTAACAGCTAGTTTATTTACATAGATGAGTTTGTTTTAAGTTGTTCGTGTGAGATTGTGAGTTTTTAAATAGTAAAGAAATAAAGTGTAGGTAGTGTAAATGGTGGCATGTTGAACAGTTGTTCTGGTGCTTTACTAATGGCCTCGTAGAGAGTGCCGAAGCGCGTCAGCATTTAGTGAAGTGGTGGTGGTGATAGTTGGGTCTGTGTGGCGTGTGCTGATTCGTGTAGCAGTGGAGGCGGAGGTGTTGCATGGAAACATACATTTGCCGCACAGATATAAATATTTTTCACTTGTGATTGCGGGGTGAGCAAAATAATTGTTTTTAGTTTATAAAATGTAAGAGAACAAAACATTTTTCTCAAAAATGTTTTTTTTTTTATAAAACGACACAAAATGGGTTAGGAAAAATTTGTCCAAAAGATTAGTTCTGGCGTCAGGTGTCCCCAGGGTTGGCGCTGATCGCCCTCGAAGCGAGATAGCGGTACAGAGAGGTAATGCGGCCACCTTTTCGATGCTTATGGTGTTTTTTGACTACGTATTTAGTTTTATTTTAATTAGATGTGATTATATTTACTTTCTCTGCATTTCCACTTTAAGCCCATTTAATTTAAATGAATATAAACTTTGAGGCTCTAGTCGTCAACTTTATGTCCATCCGACAAATCAGTACAATGAGATTACATAAAAGCAATCAGGGTAGATACATAGGTAATAGACAGTCTCATCGTTTCAAAGTGATCTGTGGCATCCAAAATCAATTTTCAAAACTCCCGGAAATCTTTCCAAGCAAACCAACAAAATTTCTGTGCTAATTGTGATGTAATAAGTATTGTTGATGTTTAAACAACTGGGTGGAAAGATTATTTAAAACTGGGCTACGATGCTTTGAAAATACTGACCGACCCTTTAAGGTCTTATGAATATTAATAAGTAAAATTAAATGCTTTATTCAAACATCATTCAATTTGGAGCAAGCTTTTGTTAGCTGCGATATTTTACTCGACTCAGTGAACATGTAATCGTCAGTACAATAATGGAATATTAGATGACAGTGTACAATTACACATGTGTAGACTTTCACGGTTTTGCGCTTAAAATGAAAAATAAATTTAATGATTGGCCTATTTAAAAACATCCTGTAGGTCTAGAGTTTATTTTCAGATGAAAACTTTTATTCTCGATTCGCTTAATAAATTACTATAATATTACATCAGGAGGGTTACAGCCGATGTCATGTCACATAGCACAAACATTAAACATATTGGGCAGTCGGTTTTAGTTATGAAAGTGAATGGTAACAATAAATTTAATATTAGTAGTATCTTAACTTATCTCATTTAATGTTAACATTATTTTCAGCGAGTAACAGTAGATTTATAGATTACACGATACACAGAGAAGGCCGATTTAATTCAGTTATCATCTTTGCAGTTATAAACATTGGGTTCGGCGAGTAACTGACGAGGATAGTACACAAAATGCGGCAACAATATCAACAAAACCGGTCTTGTGCAAGTCGGACTCGCGCAAGAGGGTTCCGTAAGAGATTTTAAGGCTTTTCCCCAGTGTTTTAAGATGTCCAGTATTAGCAGAGCCCTGCTCTTAAGCAAAATGTACGCAGTGTGGGGTCAACTTATATTGGTCTGCGAAATCTACAGACAGACATAAAAATTTAAGATTTTGAGACTTTTCTGAGTGGCTGTGCTATAAGAGCTACCTTCATACCAAATTTCAAGTTTCTGGGACAACTGGAAGTACCCTTTAGGTTTTCAGATTTCGGCAATTTGTATGGAAATTGCCTTTTTAATGACTGTATCTTTTAATTGCGTTGACTTAAAAGGTTGATTTTTTCACAGTTTCAAGGGACCGCATCGGCTTGAGTATTTGAAATTTATTTCAGCATGCTACCTCCACGCGTTCCAGAGAAAAAGGGTCTTGACAGACAGACAGACAGACAGGGGGTTATCCCATGGCCTGCTAAGTCACCCGACTCAAACTCTATCGAAAATTTGTGGTACTAATATGTCAAATGTGGCAAAATTAAAATGAGAGGTCAGGGGTATTCCTAACAGAACATTTTGCCAACACGTTTGGGAGTTATTACGGACCTCAGTCTGCACGGATTTAGTTGGTTCTATGTATGCGAACACGAAATCTAGACGTGATATTGCTCGAATGTGTTTCGCTTCTTATCTAAGTTATAAGTAATTAACAATTTTATTGTATAGCTGATAAAAATAGTGATTTATTTAATTGGGGATGGATGAAAATTTCAGAATTGCTTGATTTTTTTTCTGGTGATAGGAATAACCTTCCTTAGTATCTGATAAAAGTTTGAGATTTTTCTTTTGCGTCGTTAATTTTTGAAAAATAAAAACATCTTCCTCCATCACTTTTTAAGCCTAGGACGGCTGATTTTGCGTTTTCCTTGGTCCATCGCATATTTCAGAAAAACATCTGTGGTAAACAATGACATTGACATGTGACAGCTGTCTTCACAGACATAACCTACCTATCTTTGTTTGTTTTCGCTGCCTACGCGATCACTGGTTTTTCCAATTTAATTATTATACGAACTGTTTTTGCCTCCGGACATTGCCAATGGCTTGCCTGAACGAATGATGACTTGCGCTTTTCGACCCTGGATTTGATTTTGATAGCCGCGGCGCCGACCGCTGCAACTCAAACTGGACCCATTGATTCGTTTTGTCGGCGTATTGATTTTAAACCAAATCATTCACCACGAATGACCACGAACATCAACGGTATAGAGATCCTAAGACATCATCATTACCAGCCTTTTTTACGTCCCACTACTGGGCACAAGCCTCTCAGAATGAGAGGGCTTGGGCTATAGTTCCCACGCGGGCCCAGTGCGGATTGGGAACTTCACACACATCGTTGAATTGCATTGAATCCTGAGACATGTTTTATACCAATGTGCTCAAAGTGATAAAAAAAACCCGACTTAAGACTCTTTCTGTAAAAGAAGAGCTGAAAGAAGATTTTATTGGTGTCTAATGGCTGGCAGGAACTGTCCATAACGCCGAATTTATTGGTGCCAAGACCATCTAACCGTAATAAAAGACTATTGATTGACTCAAGGTGTTTTATTTTAAATAAATCTTAATCAATACATCACAATCCAGGGGCATTTTGTGGGCATGTCAGTTATAAGATTACTGTGGTAATTTTCATTTAGCACAAAATCAACCATTATGTTGAATACACAGTAACTTGTAAGTTTCTGTATTTGAAAGCAGAAAGAAAGAAAAATATATTTATTAGATACTCTAAATTCGGCACATACACATACAATTAAAAAAGAAAACAATAATCAAACAGGCACACTATTAATTAACACAGACAACTGACGATTAAAAATATGTGCCGAATAGCACTAAAAGGGTCACCCTCGGCATGATGCTACGGCAAGCCATAGCGCTGGTTTTCAGTGTGGCCCTTTTACCTAAAAACTGAGCCTATTTGGTTTGTGGGATTATATGCCAGTAGAAGACTTTTACCACATGCAAGTTTTTTTTGCTTCATTTCAAAGTCTATACTAATATACAGCAGTATTTTTTGGCCCTCTTTTGACAACCTTGCCCCTTCTCATGTCTTTACACATGAGTCGTTCATCTCGAGCCCATTTTAGGTTGGGTTTGGTCCAGTAGCACTGCACACTGATGAATAGGTTCATCGCTCCGTTTTTCCAGCCAACGTAAGACCACTATAGTATGTTTGCATCCTCCTGAAAAACAAAGCAACTGTGAGATGACATTTACTTATGTAAATGTGTTGTAGTGTTATCATTACAACGACCATTTTACTGTCTATTGAACGGTGAAGTCATTATTTTAAAGGTGAAAATTTTCTTAAAATATAAACTTACCATAAGGCTTTTGAACCTCGTATTTCAGCGACATTATGCTTGTCACTGTTCTTCATAAATGCCATTAGCATGTAAGTATAAACACTTCATAAGTTCGAAGAGTCTGCTTTTACTTAAGCAGCAGTACCTATTCATGTCGCCAGATTTCAAATTCTAGTTTCCACTTAGAGTTGCGGCTGTCGTAGCAGCTATAAAATCAAATCCAGGGTCGAAAAGCGAAAGTCATCGTTCGTTAAGGCAAGCCATTGGCAATGTCCGGAGGCAAAAACAGTGCGTAAATTAATTAAATTCTAAAAACCAGTGATCGCGTAGGCAGCGAAAACAAACAAAGTTATGTAGGTTATGTCTGTGACGACATCTGTCAGATGTCAATGTCATTGTTTACCACAGATGTTTTTCTGAAATATGCGATGGACCAAGGAAAACGCAAAATCAGCCGTCCTAGGCTTAAAACGTGATGGAGGAAGATGTTTTTATTTTTCAAAAATTAACGACGCAAAAGAAAAATCTCAAACTTTTATCAGATACTAAAAAGGGTTATTCCTATCACCAGAAAAAAAATCAGGCAATTCTGAAATTTTCATCCATCCCCAATTGCAGAGCACCTTTCAAAATTTGCACGATGTTCGCTGTGTTTAATGCACCCACATTGCACCTCTCCCTCTGCTGTATGATCATTTACAATCTCATCCCAGTCGCCTGTGTCTTTGTGATCTAGGCACATCCTAGCTTCTGGTGGGACGTAAAAATTATACTTGCATAAAACCATTACATTTGCTTGCTGAGTTATATATTAATAATCCAAAGAAAATTTAACGAAGAAGAAGAAGAAGAAGTATCTAAAGAAGTTCCTAAGAAAGTCAACTGGAATTACGAAATTTTGGTGTTTCAAAGAGGGGCAAAACAGTGAAACAGATGTGAATTTTGAAACAAAAGACCAATTTTTTAAATAGTGATGGTGGCATGAACACTGACTGTGGCTTTGGAATTTTGAAACAATGATATGGTCTGGAATGGCATTTTCGAAGATTGGTGACCCTAACAGGCTTAAGCTTTGTTTGTCAAGAATTTTGATGCCTGGACAAAGAGTATTGAATAATTGGACAAGGTAATTTTGTAATTTTACATATATTAACAAAACCTACTAGCTTCCCAGATTACATAAAATTTAAATACATGACAAGAAATAAAACTTGACATACCTAATGCCTATTTCATATACATGTATTTAAAATAAAACCGACTGCGTCTAGCTTAAAAAAAGTTATGCGTTTATATTTTTTTATTACTGTTTTTCCAGTGTCGCACTAATTATTTTGTAAAAACTTCTGCTTGTTTTGCTTTCTTCATAGTCGTACTTAAAGCTAAGTAATTAACCGTGCCAAAGTACTTATCTATGTGTGAAAGTGCCTATAGGGCTGTTCTACCCTCGTTGATCAATATATTATTGAAACGTTTAACTTAAAATACTTGATGCAGGTTATAAATTCCCCACAGTGTAAATAAAAGTGTATAGAGACTTGTTCAAAGGAAATAAAGATAAAAAAATGTTTGACCCAAAGAAATGAAAGTTAGCGTATTGTAACGGGATTTCAGGGAAATTGACTTGGAAATGAATTCTTTCCCACCTCCTATGCGAAACAAAAAAGGGACACGGTAATTTATTCCAGTCTACACAGCGAAAAAAGGCTCCCTTTTGTCATAGCCTTAGGGTTGGAATAGAATACGAAAGTCATTTTATTTCAGATGCCAATGGATTTTTAAGTACGTAAGTATATTAGTGCGATTGTGGCGACGTAATGCAATTATAGTAAGTTTAGTTTCGCAAACACTAACATATCTTTCTTGGAGCAGTGCCCTAAGCACGACTTGTCGAATCCTGCGTCACGTAAAATCGAATAGTAAACTATAACGAGTTTGTATTTGGAACTAAAATTTAGTATGAGATTTCTCGATCTCGATACGATAACCGTAACGTAACGCAGGATTCGACAAGTCGTGCTTAGGGCACTGAAGTAACAAAATCAGATGATATGGGAAATGTCAGTCTTTGACCCACTTCAAAAGAGGAGGAGGCTCTACGTTCCACTGTAAGTTTTTTTTATTTATGTATGTTCACCGATTTCTCCGTCAACTATTTACCGATTTTCAAAATTCTTTTTTTGTTCGAAAGAGTATACTCCCGGGGTGATGGAAGGTACAACCAGGGCACTCTAACTCCACGTTTAGGGAAGACTTTACAAGTATGCGGCGAGTCCTATCCATAGGACTAAACTCACAGGGTCGCCGCGCACCCAGCTAGTCGCGCGCCGGCCGGGTTGCATATCGGATGTTGCTTACTTACGCACCGCGCGTAAAAAGGCTATTTCCATACAAATTGCCAAAATCCGAAAACCCAAAGGGTACTTCCAGTTGTCCTAGAAACTTGAAATTTGGTATGAAGGTAGCTCTTATAGCACAACCACTCAGAAAATTCTCAAAATCTTAAATTTTTATGTCTGTCTGTAGGTTTCGCAGACCAATATAAGTTGACCCCACACTGCGTACATTTTGCTTAGGAGCAGGGCTCTGCTAAAACTGGAGAAAAGCGTTAAAATCTTTCTACGGGACCCTCGTGCGCGAGTCCGACTCGCATTTGGCCGGTTTTTTTGTATCGAAGGACTTGGCTGGAACTTGGCTGATGAAGTAAAAGTAAATCAATAATTTGTTGGTAATAAAAATAGGATACTATAGTTACGGAAAAATTGTCGTTCATCATTACTCGTATATCGTCGGTTTTAACGGTGGCGCAATACCCTATAGCGTAACCAGTTAATTTACATCTGAATGTTGCTCAGACAACGCCACATAAATCATTTAACAGGCACAAGATAAAGAGATCCGGTCTCCAATGTATTTATTATGATAAAAGACTGTTTTTCTAGCTATTTGAATGTTGTAAAATTATAGAAAAAATATATTTTTGAGTGTTTTCAGCAATAAATTACTTTTGAAAGTTTCTCTTTCTAGACATTTTTTAATCATAATTTCTATTCAAAATTCTAGTCACATACGTTGTATACAGTGCTAAGAAACTTCATTAAATTGTGGTATTAACTGCGGTGTAGTGGTTGGTACCTGACATGGAATTTCAAGGACCCGGGTTCGATTCCCGGGGTTAGTCACATTTTTCTAGTTGCAAAAAGATACTGATTTAAGATCATACAAATCTAAGCTAAGTTAATAAGAGTGGCCCCCGCGAGGGATTTGGTTATACTTTAATGTGGAGCAGCCAGACTGCTTAGGTCCAGACCTAAGAACACCGTATGCCTAATACTTATCAGTCTTCGATTTTCTTTTGTTTCAGATTTATTCACGATAATGTTAAAACATCGAGGTAATTCAAAATTTTTAATTTTGGCTATAACAAGCATGCGAGTGAAACCAAATAAATTCAGAACTGAGGAGGATAGAATAGGGTTAATAACGCATGTTTTACAGACCTTCATGTCCTTAAGGCGCTGTTTGTAGCCCAAGTGTCATTTTTGAAAATATAGATAAAATACTTACTCAATTATCTGAACAGTGATCTTTTTATATGTGTATCTTCAGTTCATTAACTAGTTTTTTACTAACGTGAAAACATAATTACTAAAAAAATCTCGATAGATTTTATTTTTGAAAAACATGCTATCTGTTTTTTATTTTCCAAATATCTCCAAAACCAGTGTAAACATTGAAACAAAACTTATTTAGTTAGATAGCTTTATAGAAAGTCTACTTTTATGTTTACCACTTTTTCAATACGTTGAGTGTATAATTTTTAGCACATTTTTTTCCTAAAATCGGCTACCGCGCGGCGTCGCATCATAGCGCCCGCTCTTCTGTTGGCCGTTCGGTACGCCAGCGACCACTGTCAACGACGGTTCTGTGTTTCTTTTGCTGGCGCGCAACAATTGTTTTAGATAATAAATAAAAATGGGTAACCGCAGTGGAAAAAAAATCACAGAAAAAGGCAACGCTTGCGTGAACTACGGGAATACATCAGAAAGATAAGATCACGAAAACGGCGAGTAACTACCATACGAGGGCTGTTTGATAAGTACCCGTTTTCTAAATATATTAATATCACTGGCCGCAAATAAGTATACCACCTTTTTAAGCCATTTTTCAGAAGCGGGAAAATTAAAAAAAAATGGCATTCTTTTGTTTTTTTTTTCTCTTTTGACAACGATTCAGTGAAGCCGTGAACATAAAATTGTTAAAATGAAGAAAGAACAGTATCGGTCTGTAATTAGATTCTTATTTTTGGAAGGAAAAACATGTGATGAAATAAAAGTAAGAATGCAAGCGGTTCACCATGAATATGCTCCTTCTATGACAACCGTCAGATATTGGTATAACGAGTTTAAGCGGGGGAGAACAACCGTCTTTGATGAGGATCGCCCAGGCCGGCCAGTTGAGGTGACTACAGACGATATGGTTAAGAAAATTGAAAATATCGTTTTAGCCGACCGCCGAATTAAACTTCGAGAAATCGTTGATGCTGGAAACGTTTCAATCGAGAGGGTACAACACATATTAGAAGAAAAATTGGGTATGAAGAAAGTATCGGCGAGGTGGGTGCCGCGTTTACTCACGGAGGAGCAAAAACGGAACCGACTGACTACTTCGGAGCAGTGTTTGGCCGTGTTCAAACGTAACCCGAAGGAGTTTCTGCGTCGTTTCGTGACCGTGGACGAAACGTGGGTCCACCACTACACCCCGGAAATGAAAGAGCAGTCGAAGCAGTGGATTTTACCAGGTGAATCTGCTCCAAAGAAAGCAAAAACCGTCCCATCGGCTGGAAAGGTCATGGCGACCGTTTTTTGGGATTCGCAGGGTATTATACATATTGACTATTTAGAAAAGGGAAAAACAATAACAGGGCAGTACTATGCCAATTTATTGGATGAATTTGACGCCGTGTTGAAGGAACAACGTGTTCAAGGACAAACGACCCCATTTAAAAAATAAAAAAGTACTGTTTCATCACGACAACGCCCCGGCTCATTCGTCCAGAGTTGTGACGGCTAAATTAGCACAGTTACGCTACGAACTATTGTCTCACCCCCCGTATTCTCCAGATTTGGCCCCATGCGATTTCTTTTTGTTTCCCAACCTAAAAAAATGGCTCCGTGGCAAGCGATTTGGATCAAATGACTAAGTCATTGCCGCCACAGAGGCCTATTTTGATGACTTTCCAAAATCATACTTTTTGGATGGTTTATTGAAGCTTGAGTATAGGTGGAACAAATGTATAGAGTTAAAAGGTGACTACGTACAAAAATAAATGCATATATACAAAAAAATATGTTTTTCTATAAACGGGTACTTATCAAACAGCCCTCGTACCTACCTACCTCAGAATTAATATTGAAATACGGACACCTTATCAAAACGAATGTAGTGCGTCGAATCCGAACCTAATGAATTTCCCGTATTGAATTTTAGTAATTATGTCTTGAGTCTCATCTCACGCTCGCAAATCTCAGTTTTATGCATTATATCGATCTTTTTGTTATTTCTTATAAAATACATGAAACAGATATTACAGTGTCATTGCAAGTTAATTAAAAGTTTGTAAAATCTACTCACTATGCCCAAAGTCGGCGTTATGTCCGAAGGTATAATCAAATATATATAGAGTATAGAGGTAATTTGTAGGTATACTATATACCTGTGTACTGTATACCGTATACACCGTGAAATTTTAGTGATTGTTTTCTCGCGGCGTGGGGATTTAGTCTCGATTCTACCTAGTGGCGGACACATTTTTTTGTTCAAAATCGATATGGGTGTCATTTTCTATGTTTTCAGGGGTGCTGATTACGAAAATGACATCCATTTTTAACCGACTTAAAAAAAAGGATGAGGTCCTACGTTCCACTGTATGTATTTTTTTTTATGTATGTTCATCGATTACTCCGTCAATTGTAGACCGATTTTCATTTTTTATTTTATTTCAAAGGGTATACTCCTGAGGTGGTCCCATTGTTACCAAGTCATGCTCTGATAATGGGATCCCAGGGAAATCGAGGGCAACCCTCAAATTTTACAGGCACGTACTATGTGTTTCATATATTTTCTAAAGTTATTCAAGTATTTGCGTCTGGTAGTCATCATCTCATGATGATGAGCTGATGACGGAAGGTACAACTCCTTAGCGGTTAGGAGTTGGAGGATAATTCTGAAAATGTTAAATCATTATTCGAAAGGGTATACTCCTGAGGTGCTCCCATTGTCACCAAGTCATGCTATGATAATGGGATCCCAGGGAAATCGAGGGCAACCCTCAAATTTTACAGGCACGTACTATGTGTTTCATATATTTTCTAAGGTTATTCAAGTATTTGCGTTTGGTAGTCATCATCTCATGATGATGAGCTGATGATGGAAGGTACAACTCCTTAGCGGTTAGGAGTTGGAGGATAATTCTGAAAATGTTAAATCAACGTAAAATTGTGAAATAAAAATCATTTAACAAAAAAGTCAAACTGCCTTCAAAAAAAAACCTTAGAAAAAAAACGTTATTTAAATAATATTATTTTACGTTTTTTTCTAAGGTTTTTGACATCCAAGATGGCGGACACATTTTTTTTTTAGAAATCGATATGCATATGGTCTCCAAATGTCAAATAATAAAATTGATGAAATATACGTTTCATGTCATCATGTCAAATAAATAAAACATTATTTGTCAATTATACAGGGTGTTTGGTATAACGATGTAGGAACTTTAGGAGGTGATACAGGGGACTATAAGGAATAGTTTGAAGCCTACATGCCTTAGTCCAATATGTGATAGTTTTTTTAAATCGAGTTTTTCTGATTTTTTTACTTAGTACCAAAAGTTGACATAAAAAAATATTTTTTATACAAACTGTGCAAACAATCAAATTTATATTTTTACATTTAACATCGCAATTGATTGATTAACCAATCACAAAAAAATCAGTTCCCACTGGCTACACATTTTTTTTTATTATCGATTTTGTAGGTCACCATGAGTGGTTTCCGCCAAAAAAATAAACTTTATCGGGCTGCGAAAAAAAAACTTCCCAAGATATTAATCTTCCAATTACTTCAAAAACATGCTTGATATGTTTGCTGTAATTGAAAATAAAAATTATAACCTAATTGCAACAAATAAAAAAATATCACTGGTCAACATGTTGAACGCCGGGACCGAACAAAAAAGCTCCCCGTACGAAGTAGACAATTATGCAAGTTTATTCGTAGATCAAATCATTTATTTTTTACAATTTGTGTTCTCTAAATAAAGACTCAAATAAACTATTGCACCACTTTATTTTAAATTAACTTTGCAAATTTTGCAATTAAATGATTAATCGATAAATAAATACCACTCTCCCACGTACGCCACTAAATACAATTTTAAAATCACATTTTGTTCGACACAATGAGTGTTTTCTGTATGCTGCTGCATTTGGATTGCATATGGCAAAAACATTTTTATTTCCAAAAATTGCTTGTACCCACAATACCAGGTCCATTCCCGCCACAACACGTCGCTGATATTATTTTTACATATGGTCTGTGCAATGGTGGTTGGTTATGCTTCAACTTCTCGGGATGAACTTCTCTCAAACACTACATTTATTGCCCGTAAATTGCTAAACCTGAAAGAAGATCAACTGGCCCTTGTACTAGATGGGACTTATATATAGCTCATCAGAAGAGTCAAAATAATCTTTATCAAAGGAAGTCTTATTCAGGCCAGAAAAAAAGCCATTGTGTAAGCCAATGGTTTGGTTGTAGATTTTGCTGGTCCATTTTACGGTACGCAAAATGATGCTACCATAATGAAGCAGGTATTATGATATGTTAGTTTTCAGTCTTTGTTAAGGCCAAACGACGTATTTATTGTTGACCGTGGCTTTCGTGACGTTGCTTCGTATTTAACTCAACAAGGATACATTGTGCTTATGCCTGCTTTAAAGGGTAACAGATCGCAACTGCCTACTGATGAAGCTAAGATGGGTAGTTGAGGCGGTTCATGGGATGGTGTCACAAAAGTACCGATTGTTACATCATAATCTCGACAATAAACTGCTTCCTAAAGTAACAATCTTGTGCAAGGTAGTTGCTTTTCTACACAACAGATATGAGACAAGGCTGGGCACTCATCATGAACTTGACAACGATATTATTGCACACATAGAGACGAGTATAAGTACATCTAATACCTTAACTAAAAGATGAAGTTGAAAAACACCACTGGAACCGTCGCAAAACCACTTGGCTCGTAGGTCGGGAACTTGAGGATTTTCCAAAACTGACTGAACGGCAACTTACAATATTTATTTACTGGATCTTACCTACTTTCGTTAGCTTTATCATACTTGGCTGAAATTCTTAATGAACAGAATGATCTAAATGCGTCATACATCAAAGCATCACCAAATATAGTAAAGTTTCAAGTAAAGTCGCGTCACAAAAACAGCAAAACTTACAAAGTTTACATCGATTACTAGCCGAACGGTACTGATAATTATAAAATATAAAGTTGAGTTTCCGTTTTTAGATCCTTGATGAATTGATCATATCCCTTAGAAATCAAATCTCAGTTCGTATCATATTCATACAAACCTGCGACATATTCATCAAAAGACTTTTCTTTTTCGACGTCGGTATATCCTTTTCCATTTGCTATCAGTTCGAAAACGAAACGTTATTTTGACGTTTGACGCTGTAAGTACATGACCTGGCTCTATGTGCATGCCAATCTATACACGTCATCTAAAAGACCTCGATGTATACTCATTATCTGCTGTATGCGATGATGTAAAATAGCATCGTCAGGTTTTTTTGTACTCCTTTTTAACATTCGACAGTAACTTTGCTGTAATATGAAAGACTATGTACCTAGATATTTCAAAGCCCCTCATTTCCTGAGACAGTGTCCCTTTGTGTCAGGTTGTCTTTGATATCAGGTATGCGTGTGGAACCTGGTTGTAGAAACATATATTTCAGCATGTTTTACGAAGTTCTCCTACTAGAATCTTAAGGGTAACTCACAACTGGACACGACAACATTATTTTTGTAGGTACCTATTTTAAATATAGTCAAAAACAATAGGTATATCAAGTATTCCAGCCTACATACGAGTACATACCTATTTCTAACCGTTTATAATAATTGGTGTTAATAATTATGTACAATTTAGCTGGTTTATAGTAATTGGGTTTCGATTTTTTCCACGACTTGTGTGGTGAGACATTGCTTCGTGCCAGATTTCACGATTGTAGGTCAACGGAAATATACATTTTGATTCCCTCGAGAGTGTTAAAATATACGGCATAATCGACCGTATCTTTTGAATAAGTTGATTTAGAAGTTTGATTTTTTCATAGCTCCAAGGGACTGCAGACCTCCGTATTTGATATTAATTTTAGCTTGAGATAAGACCTCCACGCGTTCCAGGAAAGGGTGCTGACAGACAGTCATACAGACAGCCAAGTGATCCTATAAGGGTTTTGTTTTTAGGGTTCCGTACCTCAAAAGGAAAAAAACGGAATCCTTATAGGATCACTTTGTTGTCCGTCTTGTCTGTCTGTCTGTCAAGACCCTTTTTCTCTGGAACGCGTGGAGGTAACATGCTGAAATTAATATCAAATACTTAGGCCTGCGGTCTCTTGAAGCTGTGAAAAAATCAACCTTCTAAGTCAACGCAATCAAAAGATACAGTCATTAAAAAGGCGATTTCCATACAAATTGCCGAAATCCGAAAACCTAAAGGGTACTTCCAGTTATCCCAGAAACTTGAAATTTGGTATGAAGGTAGCTCTTATAGCACAACCACTCAAAAAGTCTCAAAATCTTAAATATTTATGTCTGTCTGTAGATTTCACAGACCAATATAAGTTGACCCCACATGGCGTACATTTTGCTTAGGAGCAGGGCGCTGCTAACACTGAACTTCTTAAAATACTGGGGAAAAGCGTTAAAATCTTTCCACGTTGTGCGCGAGTCCGATTCGCACTTGGCCGGTTTTCTTTTTTGAGTTCCGGAACCCTTAAAAGACTAATTGAAATTTGACAACCACATCAGACGCTACCAAGCAAGCAAGGTGAGAATATTCCGATTTGATATTTTATTTGCATTAAAACAGACAAACTAAAGTTTTTCAAATAAATTAAGTCTTACATAGTTTCCTTGAGTTCATTTCGCACCGTGTGACGTCATGCGCGCGCACTCGAAGCTCATTGGTTAATTAGTTACCCGTTTCCCTCCATAGGTACTGTTTTACTTGTTTGTGAATATTTAATGACTTCAGTGTTCAGTATTTTTGTTTTATAAAGCAAATAAATAGGAAAGTACCTGACATTCTTCAAGAAACGTAAGTTGCGAGTGACAGATGAGAGCCTCTTGCCGACGAAATTAAAAGATAAATATTTAAATACTTACGGGGCTTTTCTTCAATAGAAAATAAATAAAAATGCAACATCTTTCAATGAAAATGTTTTGATAGCATATTTCAACGAAATGACATTATTAATATACAAGCTATTAACGTTGTGGTCTATATATTCCATGTTGTTCCAAGAAAAAAAAACGTAAATATTAGCCATACAAAACTAAGTAAACTAACTGCGATTATAAAAAGAAAAAGTAAACGATTTAAGTCCGTATTTATCTGCGAGCGACATCCGAAGACGAAACACCAGTTAACAGATATTTGGTCACAAAGGTATCTTTTACAATATTACCTGCGTCATTAAACATTTGAAATCGCTAGAACAATGTATATTGGAAAAAAATATTCTCCCATACATTATTTGCCTCTGCTGCAGGTTTGTTATTAATTTTGACGATCTAAACAAAAAATGGTGAGTAAATAAACATAAAAAAATCTAAAATCTACCTGTGTAGGTACTTACTATTTTCTATCATACTAATAACAATAAAGAGGTAAATTTTGCGTGTTTGTTTGTTTGTAGGTAAGGGTAGAATACTACGGATCTGATTTTAAAATTTACATGTAGAAAGCTACACTATCCCAAATTCATACTTTTTATCAACAGCTGGTATATGTATAATGTTTAAAATATAGAATATAGATGAATATTAACAATTAGGTACATTTATTAGTACACCAAGTTACACTAATCTTTGGAATTAAAAGAGCGTGCAAGGAAGAAAAACTTGTGAGTAAACATAACCCTTATGTTATGTTTACTTACTAGTTTGTGGAAGCATGCTACAAAGCTACATTCGAAATAAACCACAATATAGTATGTGAAAGGTAACAGGGTCACGTAGAGCTTCTATTGGGGTTTATTTCGAATGTATCCAACTCTGAAAAGATTACGCTGCTTCATAACCAAGAGCATGCCTGCGCATGACTAGTTACAGCTCTGACCTGCTGTCTGCAGTGAAAAAAGCTTCACAGTTTGCCAAATCCTTTTGACAATGATCTGAATCGACCAGAGATGAACGACTCTATCGCCAACAAGATCTGAAAGAGCAAGATGGCATCGACGTCGACAGAGACGAAAGAGTTTACCGAAGCTAAAGCCATACACTCGGGCAAAGCTTCGGGCGAACGTCTGCAACTCTGCTCGCTGACTCTGGATTAGTACTTAAATAAAATCTAAATGTTAATGTTTTCAAAATTGCTTTCTTGAGGTTAGAAATGAGGATAATACGTATCATTTGAGGTATATTTTACGAGAAATAATTTAACCGTATCGTATCTGCAGTGTATTTTTATAATCGTCTCCAAAAGCCCTTTCATTTGATACCACACACGATAGGTTTCGAAACAATTTTTTTTTTCCACACAGAAAAAAAGATGACGTCATAACTCCTCTCCTAAGAGATTTCTTTTTGTTCTTTGGGTGAAAAAAAAAAACTGTTTTGACCTTAAGTGTACGTGTACCAAACGGCTATCCTGTACATCGATTTGCGGTTTTCCTACGAATTTAGGGTCGTCCTTCTTCCACTACAGCAATTACAGTAATTCGTCGCTTGGTACGATAGTTCATAAATTATTTTGTTCCTAAGTGCACAACCCACTTTGGAAGTGTGCAGAACAAACGGAGCAGCCAAACAGTCATACCAGCTTGGTATTTGGTAAACGGCCAAGTCTAGTTAAAATAATTATGAAGTAAAAAGTGCCATCTCGTTTCACTAGCTAAGTGCGTGTTCAGAAAACGTTGGTTTTGTTTTACGAAGTAAGTGTGAATAAACCATAGTTACAGAAACAGTAGGTACATTTTCTTTATCTATGAGCATTCAGCAATAACAATTTTGAAGAGAAAAGATGATGGGCTGACTTACACACTTAGCATGGGTGTCAAAAATATTGTTAACCGCAGGAACGAAAACTTTTCACAATCATCGTTAATAATTTTCTTTAGAGCCAACATTTCCAAAATCATCTAAAGTTCTCACCTTGATAATCCTTTAAGTTGTGTATGACATGCTTGATATATTTAAGTATCAATATTTCTCTAAACATCAGATTTTTTGCAGTCTTGTGTAACAAAAGTGTCAAGGAAATGTAGGTAATGGACAACGTGTCTTCAGGATTAAAGTTTGAATGCAATCAAATGTTAGTATGATGTTGTTACTGATACATTGCGTGCCAAATAAATTTTTATGAATTATTATTTTATATGCATAACAAAAATTATATTATCGGGACCAGATCGGAACGATGTAATAATTCGTAATGTCAGTATTGTAATGGTTTTTAGAAATGCAACTTTTCCTGGTACCTACTTAGTTATTACTAGGGTTCCATACCTCAAAAGAAAAAAAAGTAACCCTTATAGGATCACTTTGTTGTCCGTCTGACTGTCTGTCTGTTAGAGTTGTGCCTGCTCGGTCTTTAAAGGAAGCGCTCCGATCTCGTTCAATCGGTGAAAGGAATTAGTTCGGATTTTTAGTTCCTTTAGTTTAGTAGTTCAGTGACCGAATTGAAACTGTTTTGATCTGTGAAGGATACGAAACGGAATGATGGTTGTTTATCTCACTCGCACTTGCTCTAGAGACACTTTGAACGGGCGCTATTTATCTCACTCGCACCGTGGCCGTGCTGAGTTGCCCTGCTCGGTCACTCTCACTCGCTCCGTTCCGCTCAAGCGATTCATCCACTCCACTCCTCTACCTACTGAACTAAAGGAGTGAAGACCGATTTAAAACGTGCGAAAGAATTTAGTTCCTTTCGGTCAGCGCCGGGAATTCATTCCTAACAGTTCTTAGTTCCAGACCGAGTCAAGCCTATGTCTGTCTGTCTGTCAAGACCCTTTTTCTCTGGAACGCGTGGAGGTAGCATGCTGAAATTAATGTCGAATACTCAAGCCTGCGGTCCCTTGAAGCTGTGAAAAATCAACCTTCTAAGTCAACGCAATCAAAAGATACAGTCATTAAAAAGGCTATTGACATACAAATTGCCGAAATCCGAAAACCTAAAGGGTACTTCCAGTTGTCCTAGAAGCTTGAAATTTGGTATAAAGGTAGCTCTTATAGCACAACCACTCATAAAAGTCTCAAAATCGTTAAGGACGATCAGGCAAAAAAATCGTGTTTTTTTTTTTATGGCTACAATAAAATTGTTCCTTGAGCAATAATTGTTCTGCTGATAAACATACTAATTTTTGATTTGCTTTAACTTCGACATATTATTTGGTAGGTGAAAAGAAACTACCTGGTAAATCGCTTTTTGTCGAATTCGAAAAAAATTTTTTTTATACTTTTTCATACATAATAATTAAATAACTAATTGACGATAATTGAAAAGGAATCTTTAGAGTTACGGAAAAGTTAGTGTCAAGTATGACGGCACTATGTCAGTGTTTGAACTTCGACAGCACAATTTAGCTTAGTGGTAAATAATTTGCTTATCGAGTATTATAAGGTCCTGGGTTCAAATCCCAATGCACTTGGTACATTTTTCTTTTTCCTTTTTTTATTTTGTCATTATTACATGGATGAATGCGCTTTCGAAGATAACATCAAAAGTTTTTTTTTCATTTATTTTTATCTAGGTACTTAATAAAAGTTTATTAAAAACCATGGCGCAGTAGGTATCTTACAAACAAACTTAGGCAAATAAAATTATTAGCTAAAGCTAACCTAAAAAGAACAAGAATAAAGCTAAAAATTACAATCTAAATTAGGACCCTTGGGTGCTCGTTAGGCAGGCAGCATTCCGGCGCTGTATTGCTAAAGCAAGTCTTTGAGCAAGTTGCAAGTTGCCTCCCTCAGGCGCTTGCTTACCTATAGGGCTCTGTGGAGCCCACGTGCGTCTTTGCCCCACGAACCCAGTATCTCGACACCGAATGCGACGCACTCATACCGGGCGAGGAGACACTCGTATTTATTGGCCTTGCGCCGTTCCTGAGCATTTGCCGCCGCGCCGGCACGTTTGCATGTCATAGAGAGGTAGGATACAGCCAAGGTGTCTGCGCAAGTAGCGTCCCATACCAGCGCACTGCTGCCCGTCCTCCAAGGGATTAACGACATCCCATCGAGGCGCTTGCCATCGTTCTGCACGATCAGAAACCCAAGCATGAATATTCGAGTCTTGCGTAATGTAATCGAGTAGTAACGTTATCTAGGAAATTTGTATGACGCTTGGAACACCGCCCACCCAAATGAGCTGAATCCATGCCCACATGTTAACAGAGAACTCGTATTGAAATGAAGATTCCTTGGCAAGTTTAGTTTTGGGCTGCTCTCGGACCAATAACGAAGAATGAGTTTATGGCATAGTGAAATGAAAGATAAAGTTTAAATTAAACGAAATTTATTTACATAAACAAAACGACAGTCATAATAAAATAAAATTATCTCCTATTTAGGTTTCCGTACCTCAAAAGGGAAAACGGAACCCTTATAGGATCACTTTGTTGTCCGTCTGTCTGTCTGTCTGTCTGTATGTATGTAGCAGGCTAAAATTAACATCAAATATTCAGGGCTGTAATCACTTGAAGCTGTGAAAAAATCAAACTTATAAGTTAACGGTATCAAAAGATACAGTCATTAAAAAGGTTGTTTCCATACAAATTGCCGTACTGTGAAAACCTAAAGGGTACTTTCTAGGAGAGAAACTTGAAATTTGGTATGAAGGTGGCCACTCAGAAAATTGAAATCAAAACAGTAATTTGCTGTTATAGCTTGTTTTCAAAATGACCGCCTTCATTCTCCAAACAGACGTTCAATCGTGCCCGTATCTCGCGATTTAGGTTAACGTGAGTGGCACGCATGGTGTCGGCTTCTTCCCGAATTCGTTGCAACACTGTTCTCTTGTAGCCACCGGCTTTGAGTAAACTCTTTCTTTTAACGTACCCCAGACATGAAAGTCTAAGGGTGTTAGGTCCGGAGACCTGGCGGGCCACGCAAGAGTTGGACTGCCGCGACCAATCCAACGTCCAGGAAAGTGTTCATTCAAATGATGTCGAACACGAGTAGCAAAATGTGCGGGTGCTCCGTCATGCTGGATCCAATGCATCCGCAATGTTTCCAATGGAACATCTTCGAAACAATCCAAATAATACAAATTCTGTAGAAATTCCAAATAATTATCGCCATTGAGTCTGTTTGGAATCTCCACTGGACCAATGAGGCGATTGTTTAAGACTCCTGCCCACATGTTTATGAAGAACTCGTACTGGAACGAAGACTCCCTTGCCAGCTTTGGATTTTGGTCAGCCCAATGGTGATAATTTTTTGAATTTGTTATCCCTGCTCTCGTGAATTGAGCCTCGTCCATCCACAGAATTTTGGAGATAAGTTGTGGGTCTTGTATTAATATCTCATTAGACCTTTGACAGAAAACAAGTCGCGAGAAATTGTCCCGTGGCAGAAGGCCTTGCACTCTGCGGTAATGGTATGGATGTAGACCGTATCGCTTCCACAATCTCCAGACTTTGGTGTGTGGTATGTTAAAGATACGGCATACTCGTCTTGTTGATAAAGTCGGGTCTTCAATGATTAAATTCATTATACAGATTTCATCCTGTACCGTCAAATCGATGACACGTTCATGCGGACCCGAACGGAGACCCATCTCACTGAACCGTCTATGTACCTGCAAAAGTAATAAAAGTAGGTTATAATGAGCAAAGTACTCCGTAATACTAAAGTAATACGAAAAAATAAAATACTTACATTCATAAAAGTATAAGGTCGAGGCGTTTGCCGATTGGGATATCGACGTAGGTACTCCCTTGCTGCTTCAGCAGCATTTCCTTTACAGAAACCGTAGATGAAGTGTATATTAGCCTCTTCTTCGGCCGTATAATTAAAGCGTGGCATCGAAATGCAAATAAACAATTATTTATTTGAAAATAAGATACGTACCATGAGACTTAGTTTTGTCAATTTGACGTGACACATGCGAGAAAAGTAAAAGCAACATCAAAACGAACTCATTTATTTAAATCTTGTCGTAGGTACATGTACGGAATCCATTTCTAAATCCTGTTTGTGAGACCCATATCCCAAGCAGGGGCAGCTTCCGACGTACTTATTTAGTAAAACCTTGTGTGGTATGTAATACGCTATCTATCGACATTAATTAAAGCTATTAAGCGTACTACTTGTACCTACCTATTTATTTAGCCTGAGCCTCTCAGTGCAGCGGGGAAACGCAGCCAGTGTCTTGGGGACAATGCCCCGAGCTATTTTGGAAGAGGAAGCCCCTTTTGAGACTTTTTGTGTTTGTGTTTTTTGTGCAGAAACTGTAAATGAGTATATTTTAAAGTGTAAATAAACTTTTATTCCTAATTGAGACTCTTGAAAACGGTTTCGACCACAGCATTGAAAAGTTTTGAGGAAACGTTTTGACGTACTCCACTTGCCTGTTGGAAGGTACTTAATGTACTGAATCCATTTCTAAATTCTGTTCGAGCAGCATATCCCAAGCACGGGCAGCTTCCGACGCATCTATGTAGTAAAATCTTGCCGTAGAGGCGATGACCATTATGGAACGAGCTGCCGAGAAGGCAAGAGTAGCACAGAGATAAATGCAGAGAGAATGTTATGTACAGGATCATGAAGCCTGCTGGAGGGTAAAAACCATGCGTAGCAACAAACTCGATCACTAAAACATGGGTAGATGACATCCAAGGATACGCAGGAGCTTTATTTTATAACGCGCACCATTTTATACCATTAGCAGAAAGAAATGATGAATACGATCACGATCGTGCGGGCAGTAGGACAAGAAGAGTCTTATACTTAATACTAACGATAGCGCTAGGAGAATGGAAATATTAATGTAAGTATGAAATTACCATACGCAGACGAAACGTCACGTGGTCACGCGGCACCTCGGGCCGATTACGGCACAGACAGATTTTACTGCTTATCGAATGTAGAAAACGAAACGATTCCTAGTGTTTGGCAGTTGTCTAGGCACTCTGAGCCTCTAGCAAGGGATATACTCAACCTTGGCCTCTTAGTTACTCACTAGTGTAAGTTTTCGACAAAAAAAATCTCGATCGCATTCGCGTTAACGTCTTGTCTCGATTACTATGAGCAAACTGACAGCGCCTATTAGCGGATCGTATCGCCAATAAACTTTTCTCATAGTATGTGTTTGACACCGTAACGCGAACGCGTTCGAGTTTCGAGACATTTGCTGAAAAACTTACACTACGCGTGCTTGGAGGAATTCGGAAAAGGTTTAGGCCCAAATATGCATGAGCATTTAATGGACCGCAATGAAATGATAAAGTTATCGAAATAGCTCCAAGAATTAGCAAGCTGAAGTGGCAGTGGGCCGGCCATACCATATCTCGCGAAGAATCGACAACCCTTGGAGTAAACTTATTCTTGAGTGGAGACCACGACTCGGCAAACGTAGTGTAGGACACCCGCCGCCCGGGTGGGATGACGATATGCGAAAGACTACAGGCAGATGCTGCATGCGGCAAGCTGAAGACAGGGAGCTATGGCGCTCAATACGGGAGGCCTTGTGTCCAGCCAGCACAGTGAACTAAAATAGGCTGATGATGAAAAATTAAATGGTAAACATGAAGGCTACATAAGTACTTACCTATTCATTATTCTTAATCCATTTTAACCCAATTTTAACACAAGCCACAAAAATATCAAATAGGTAGGTACCTATTTCAATAGACTTTTTAAAGTCGAAATAAAACTAGTTTGTAATTAAAAATTAATTTTAATGTAACCGAAAAACCTTTACAAAAATATAATTAATAATAAGCTATGTTCAACTAAATAGGCATTACAGATATTACATACAACAATTCTTTCTTGAACAAGTTGAAAAAAAAATACAGTGAAATCACAAATAAAAAAGGTAGGGCAGAAAGTAGGTAGTCGTTTTAGTCAAGAAAATTTTCAGAGAGTAGGGGTATTTTATTTTATTTCTTAAATCTATCGGGCTGATTCCAATATGTTCGCAATATTTCCAACGATAAACCTTCAAAATAATCCAATAAACGGAAGGACTGTTAAAGTTCATTAAGCCTACTTGGAATTTCCACAGGGCCAATGAGCTGAACCCATGCCCACATGTTAACAGAGAACTCGTATTGAAATGAAGATTCCTTGGCCAGTGCCCGACTTGTCGAATCCTGCGTCACGTAAAATCGAATATTAAACTATAACGAGTTTGTATGACGTTTGTAACAGCGCCCGCCCGTGAGCGTATTTGGAACTAAAATTTAGTATGAGATTTCTCGATCTCGTTACGATAACCGTAACGTAACGCAGGATTCGACAAGTCGTGCTTAGGGCACAGTTTAGTTTTGGGTTGTTTTCGGACCCATAACGAATGTTTTTTTAACTTAAATTGGGCCTCGTCCATCCACAATATTTTCCCGATTAGCTGTGGATCTTGCGTTAAAACTTCGTTTGTTTGGTGGCAGAAGTCCTTGTACTTTTCGATGACGTTATGGGTGCAGACCATACCGCTTCCATAAACTCGATAATCGTGTTCATAATGCCAATCTCATCATCCATGCTTAGATAGACATCACGTGACGGTCATAGACTCTATTCACGAAATCGCCTATGCAACTGTAACAATAATCACAATGAGCTATTTCCAAAGGAATAAGTAAGCAATAAGTTGCCAAAAACGAAATAAATAATACTTAACATTGATTTGTTATGGATATATCCATATATCAATATTACGATATTGACGAAGTCTAGTGGTGATCTTTAGCTTTTAAGTTTGTAATGAGTTTCCTACATTCTAAACCAAATAAATAATTTAATGCAGGAACAATACTTACATTTTACTTTAATAAATGTAAGAGGGTTAGGAGTTTGTCGGGCGGGGTGTCGGCACCTGCATTCGCGTGCCGCTTCAGCAGCGTTGCCGTTGCAGAAGCCATAAACAAAATGAATATCCGCCTCCTCTTCAGGAGTATAATTAAGTAAATCTTGGCATATTTGTTTAAAACATACCTATCGATCTCAGTCTAACGTATCACTGAATTTCACAAACTATTGTGGCATTGACGTGACACATAAAAGCAAAACAAACCTAACATAAAACAAACTCACTTCTTTAACCTTCTTTTGCTACAAAGCCGTAAATAAAAACACTGTACTTCAGAAATTTAAAAAGCTAGTATTACGTCACAAATTAAGAACCCTTTACATCGGTTTACCATGCATTAGTGATTAAATTTAATCTTTGATTATCTTTTAATCAGAACGAGTTGGATACTAGTGTCTTCGAGAAATTAACTTTATTAGACCTGGAGAATATCCCCTTAAAATTAAAGCAAATAAAAAAAAAACACGTTGTAGAATATAGTTTAAATAAATCGATATTGTGTTGTAGGTACATACCACTTGAACTAAATTCCCTGAATGTTAGATGTTGGAAAAACTGCGTGGGTAGGAATACAATTTTTTTTTCAGTTGTTCCAATTCATTTCTTAATAATTTCATGGCTGAGCAAAAAAAGGTGTATTCGAAAACCAATTTACTTTTTCCGATGAGATTTTTTATAGCGAGAAAACTTGGCTTCACTCCAAGCTAAAGTTCCCAAGTTACATTTTTAGTTTAGCAACACTCGCGTAATCTGTTTAGCTTACAAACTTCAGCAGACTGTGTTATCTTTTATAATATACTAGCTTTTCACCCTGTCGCGTCGTCCGCTGATTTAGTAGTCTTTCGTGGGGTCAAACCTTTACAAATTATTATTATGAATTTACTTACTCCAAGACATTAGGTACGATCAGAGGGACTAAGTACTACGAAATTCGAAAATCGAAGTTCGTATCGTGTCGTCTCGCTCACTCTCGTATTAAATAATATTAGCTCGAGCGGGACGGCACGATACGAAGTTCGAATTTTGCATTTCGTAGTAGGGGGGCAGTGGCTATTACAGTTGGTCGTTAGAAGCGTACAACAATGTATTTTTTTTTCAAAAATGTCCGTAAAAGTTGGCATTGTTAATTACATATCAGATACTGAAGTGCGTTGTTTACGGTCAACCAAAAATTTCATTATTGTCTAGTTTTTAGGGTTCCGCACCTCAAAAGGAAAAACGGAACCCTTATAGGATCACTTTGTTGCCCGTCTGTCTGTCTGTCTGTCGCGTGAAGGTCAAACTTCTAAGTCAACGCAATCAAAAGATATAGTCATTAAAAATGTCGTTTCCATACAAATTGCCCTACTGCGAAAACTAAGGGTATTTCCAGGTGTCCTAGTAACTTGAAATTTTGTATAAAGGTAGTAGTAGCTCTCATAACACAACCACTCAGAAAAATCTGAAAATCTTAATTTTTTATCTCTGTTTATATACGTCACCGACCAATACAAAATGACACTACAATACAGGCCCACACTGCGTATTTTGCTTAGGGGCAGGGCAACGCTAACACTGGTCAACATAAAACACTGAGGAAAAGCTGAAAAAATCTTTGTACGGAACCTCACGGTGCGCGAATCCGTCCGACTAGCACTTGGCCGATTTTCTTTTTAATGTACTACACTACACTACTACAAAAAACCTTTCCTAAGATATAAAAAAGCCCTGACATATAGATATCTAATTTATAGGTATTTTCATCACACCTATTCGAAACCAGTGTTAACAGAGCCCTACTCCTAAACAAACTATACGCAGTGTGGGTTCAATGTAACCAGAGTAACCGGTTACCTATTTCTGCTTTAACTACTGCCATAAACTCCAACAAAAGTACAATCAAAATCTCAAATCGCAAGGTAATTAAGAAACCCTGGATCACTCGTGGTCTGTTGAGATGCATCAAAAACAGAGACAACCTCCATAAAAAAACAAAATCAGATCCGGAAAATGAAATATTAAAAACTACTTACAAAAGATATAGGAATTTTTGTACTAAAATACTAAAAACTACTAAAAATGAGTACGAAAAAAAACAATTTTTAAAAGCGGGGTCTAATAATAGGAAGTTATGGGATGTCATTAAAAACATAACGTATATTAAAAAGCAAAAAGATACACCAATGGAACTTATTACCCCAAGCAATCCCACCCAATCAGTTAATAAGGTAAATTATTTTTTTGCAAATGTAGGTAAGTCTCTGGCAGAGAAAATAAATTCACATGGCAGTAATAATATGGAAGCAGATGATATCTCCCAAACCTCTCCCGTGACCTCTTTTGTAATGCTCCCGACTGATGAAACGGAAGTAGATATGCTGATATCGCAACTTAGAACGGACTGCGCCACGGGGTGGGATAACATCTCCGGTACCATCATCAAGCAATATAAGACCATACTGATTTCACCCATAACTCACATATGCAACCTAGCCATGTCAACTGGAGTATTCCCACGGTTATTCAAAAGATCACTTATCCTCCCGATCTACAAGGGCGGGGACAGAGACCGTGTTAATAACTATAGACCAATATCTATCCTACCGTCAATATCTAAAATCCTTGAGCGAATGATGAACACTAGACTAACTAAATACCTCGAAATCAATAACCTAATTTCCCCATCTCAATACGGCTTTCGCAAAGGCAAGTCCACTGCGGATGCAGTCCATGAACTTACCGACTACATTGTTGACAAACAAGATAAGAAACAAAAACCCTCGCAATATTTCTAGATCTGGCAAAAGCCTTTGACACGGTCTCTGTCTCCATACTTGTATCCAAGCTGGAAAAAATGGGCGCTCGCGGTCTCCAACTGCGTCTCTTCGAGGACTACCTCGGAAACCGCACCCAAAGTGTCCAAATAGGCGAATACGTTAGTGAAGAAATAATAGAGATCTCATACGGTGCGCCCCAGGGAAGCATCCTCGGACCAACCCTGTTTTTGGTTTATGTAAACGACCTTGTCCGACTACAGCTTATGAATGGGCGAATCATCTCATTTGCTGATGACACAGCCATCTAGTTCCACGTAGCCTCCTGGAATGAAGTCTTGATGTGTATGCGTGTGACGTCACCTACCTACGTTGCTATTATACCTGTCAACTGTGTGTCAGTAATAAACAAGCTCTTGTTGTATTCGCTAGTTTCACTGCCCTCTATACATGTCATTGGCTGACGAGGCTGAGTCTACCCGCGCGTGCTTAAATAAAAAAAAAAATGCCTGGGTTTTTTGGAAATTTGCAAACTTTTGAGCCGAATATGCAAGAATGGCAGATATTTTCAAGCCGTTTGAAGCAGTTCCTCAGTTTGAACGAAATAACTACGGAAAATAAGCAGAAAGCAGTGTTATTGACCCATCTTTCGGACGACGCATATCGACTACTGAAAAATCTCGCGCACCCGCAGGATGTGGAAGCAGCGAAATTCAACGAGCTAATTGGATTACTCAATGCTCATTTTACACCGAAAAGATCCACTTTTGCAGATAAGGCCAAATTCTACAACGCAGTCAAGGCAGAGGGGGAGAGAGTTGAAGACTTCTTAGCTCGATTAAGGGGGCTCGCAGTACACTGCGACTTCGGATCCGCTTTGAACATGATGCTTCTCGACAGATTTGTTCTGGGTTTCAATCCGGGTCCAGAACGAGATCGACTCTGCGAACAGGACGTGGGCAAGCTGACACTTGCGAAGGCGTTGGAGTTGGCGCAGCAGACGGCTTGCGCTCGACAGGCGAGGGCAGCGGTGCCCGTGGTCAAGGAGGAGCCGCTGTTCCGAGCGAGCACGGCGAGAGGCGGCGGCGCGCACCGCGGCGGCTACGGCGGCCGAGCCGGCCACAGTGGCCAGCCGGCGGCGAGCGCGGCTAGCGCGCACCGGTGTGACGTGTGCGGTATGCTGAGTCACACAGCTGACAAATGCCGTTATAAAAACTATCGCTGTGAGAAGTGCAAGCAAAAGGGACATTTAAAGAAAGTGTGCAAATCCAGTCGTATACATCGTATTGACGTGGGACCTACACAAACTCAGGAATGCGAGGATTGCAGTGACTGCGAGGAATGTCAATTACTCAATCTAAGGTGCGTGAATATCGAGCCTATTTTAATTCCGGTAATTCTTAACAAGGACATATCCGTAAGCATGGAGTTAGATTCGGGATCAAGCACGAATGTGGTCGCTCATAGTTGGTTTAAGGAGAAATTTGTAAATGTACCGTTGCAAAAATGTAACCTTAAGATGTGTTTTTACAATGGCCATAAAATCTCGCCGGTGGGCAGATTTGCTGCAGATGTTACTTATGGCAGCGTAACTAAACAGTTATTTTTTTATGTTGTGTCTAACGGCGGACCGCCTTTGCTTGGCCGTGATTTTATGGTCAAATTTCAAATAAATTTAGCAGTAAATAATAATATAGATGTAAAACCAACTGTTGATCGCGATATTCAAACATTAATGAATAGGTTTCAAGCGTTGTTTACTGATGAGTTAGGTTGTTTTAACGGTGGGGAAGTTGACTTGCATTTAAAAACAGGCGTTAAACCTAAATTTTATAAAGCCAGGCCAGTACCTTTTGCATTAAAAAACCAGGTAGAAAGTGAACTGGCACGGCTGGTAATTGAGGGTATCTTGATGCCGGTTAACTACTCCGATTACGCAACGCCTATCGTACCAGTCCTTAAACAAAACGGCAGGGTAAGAATATGCGGGGACTATTCATTAACGGTGAACAATGATATTCTCATAGATAAGTATCCGCTACCACGGATTGAAGATATCTTTGCTAAATTAAGCGGGGGACAACATTATTCAAAGCTGGACTGCAGTCAAGCGTACAACCAAATCACCCTATCAAAAGAAGCTCAAAAGCTCACCACTATCAATACCACTAAAGGATTATTTATGTATACTCGGCTGGTGTTCGGGTTGGCGAATGCCCCCGCCGTATTTCAACGAACGATTGAAACTTTATTAGCAGGTATAGAGGGTGTTACGATTTTCCTTGATGATGTTTGCGTCACCGGGCCTACAAAAGAGGAGCATTTGAATAGACTTCAACAGGTTTTTCAGAGATTTCATGCAGCTGGGTTGCGGTTGCAGAAAAACAAGTGTGCTTTCTTCCAGGATAGCGTAATTTACTTGGGTCATATTATAGATAAAAACGGTCTTCATAAATGTCCAAAAAAAGTAGAAGCAATAGTTAACGCCTCTCGCCCAAATAATATAACCGAACTAAAAAGTTTTTTAGGTTTAGTAAATTACTATAGGAATTTTGTTCCTAGCGCATCATGTGTTTTAGGCCCTCTCCACGAGTTATTGCGTTCGGAAGCGCGGTGGGAGTGGACGGCGCGGCACGAGGCCGCGTTCGAACAGATGAAGCGGGAGCTGGCGTCCGAGCGCGTGCTGGCGCACTTCGACCCGGACGCGCAGCTCGTGCTCACCACGGACGCCGGGCCCGCGGGCCTGGGGGCCGTGCTGGCGCAGGTCGGCGCTGGCGGCGTCGAACGCCCGCTCGCGTACGGCTCGCGATCCTTAACGGCGTGTGAACGGAATTATAGTCAGTTGCATAAAGAAGCGGCGGCCATAATTTTTGGTATCAAGCGATTTCACCAGTATTTATATGGCCGCTCGGAGCCTTTCATCTTGAAAACGGATCATAAACCGTTATTGGCAATTTTCGGTAAAAATAACGGTATCTCGGTGATGACTGCTTCTAGGTTAGTTAGGTACGCCATATTTTTATCCGCGTATAACTACAAGATCCAGTTCATTAAAGGGAAGGATAATTTGGTGGCAGATTATTTTTCACGAGCGTGTCCTATTGATAATAAACCAAGCCCCATTAAATTCACTACCATAGACTCGTGCCATACGTTAACTGTCAACATGTTGCAACTGCAAAGTTTGATCCCGTTGACCTTTGAGGACATTCAAAAAGCTACCGCGACCGACAAAACGTTAATATCCGTGACTAAATACGTGCAACATGGTTGGCCGCGTAAGATAAAATGTAAAACAATTTTGCCATTTTATCGGTGCAGGAATGACCTCGAAATTGAAAAGGGTTGCCTTATGAGAGGCCACCGAGTAGTTATACCTAATGTATTTAGACACCGATTATTGCAGGAGCTTCATAAAAGCCACCAAGGTGTTGTCAAAACCAAAAGTAAGGCTCGCGCTCGCATGTGGTGGCCGGGCATCGACCGCAACATCGAGCAGCTGATCGGCGCGTGCGGCTCGTGCGCCGCGCTGCGCCCCGCGCCCCCTCGCGCCGCGCCCGCGCCCTGGCCGAGGCCGCCCGGCCCCTGGCTCCGTATACATATAGATTATATGATGGTCGCTCAAAGGACGTACTTGATTGTGGTAGATGCTTTTAGCAAATGGGTGGAATGTATTGAAATGCGTAATGGTACGGCGTCGAAACACCTTATCAGTCATTTAAAGCTGTTGTTTTCAAGATACGGGTTGCCAGACACTATTGTGTCCGATAATGATGTTAAAATTGCATCCCAAGAGTTTATATTGTTTTGTAAAACCAACGGAGTGAACTACGTGAACTCACCAATTTATCACCCTATCAGTAACGGATTAGCCGAAAATAGCGTACGCAATTGTAAGAAAATGATAAAATCCATCATCGAGGAAACATCATGTACACACAAAATTAATGACATGTTACAAGGTTATTTGTTTGAATATCGCAATACAATTCACTGTTCGACAGGGGTAACACCGGCCAAATTGATGTTAGGCCACGATTTGCGTTGCTCACTAGATCTTTTAGTACCGCCGCGCGGCGCGAGCGCCGATGACTCACCGGCTGCGTCGGAATGTAAACAATCGCGCGCGTTCGAAGTTGGTCAACATGTATGGGTAAAATGTTTTGATAGTAGGAAACCATATTGGGAAAAAGCAAAAATTATAAAAAAAATCGGGAACAGAATGTATTTAGTATATATTGAAGCACACAATTTAAATTGTAAACGTCATATTGACCAAATCTTAAGATTTACTGTAAATAACGAACTCCTGCCCCACAAAAGACACAGCGACGGAGCGACACCGCTCACTACTTCGATGTGTCCACCTTCTAGCCCTCCTGCCTCGCCACCGGCAGCGGACCCCGTTGACTTACCGGGTTTCGGAAGTGACACGTCAATAGCCGCGAATACGGAGCGCGTGGATGAGCCACAGGCTGAAAGATGGAAGGACGCTGAAGAAATAGGGGAGCAGGTGGGGTCTGAGCGACGAGCCGTCGCAGACACTGCGGCACCCGAACTACCCGAGGTGGATGACGCGTGCGCACCCGTAGCCCCGGCAAGCGGCTCGTCGGCCATTCCTCAACGACGTCATCTGTTAAGACCTAGATCTAAGTGTGTTAATTATAAGGTTTAGTTAAGTTTTAATAACGTAGGATGTTAAAATTGTTATTTTTGTCACCAGGTTCCCTTAATTAAGGGGGGAGGAGATGATGTGTATGCGTGTGACGTCACCTACCTACGTTGCTATTATACCTGTCAACTGTGTGTCAGTAATAAACAAGCTCTTGTTGTATTCGCTAGTTTCACTGCCCTCTATACATGTCAAGTCTACCAATATGCTCAATCCGGCTTCAATACCGTATCAAAAGCTCCAACATAATAAATTATCCCTAAATGTGGACAAAACCAAATATCTTACCTTCTCTGTCAAAGACACTCCTTCACTATCTTCTAATTCCATCATCGCCCATTCTTGCCCCAACCCAAATGAATCAAATTGCCAATGCCCTAAACTGATACACACATCTCAAATCAAATATCTGGGTATCCTAGTAGATAATAAGCTTACTTTCCAACCCCACATAGATCTTCTTACAACTAGAATACGCAAGTTAATATTTATCTTCAAAAATCTCCGCCATGTTGCTAACCCTAACATAATCATAGTCGTATACTTCGCACTATGCCAATCCTTACTCACCTATTGTATCACGTCATGGGGTGGATCACAAAAAACCCACATCCTGAAACTTGAGCGTGTCCAAAGGGCAATTCTTAAAGTTAGCCAATCCCTGCCTTATCTATACCCAACAACCATTCTGTACAAACAATCCACAGTCCTTACTGTACGGCAACTCTTCATCCTTCATACCATCCTCAAGCAACACTTACTCATGATATATGATCCAAATTCCTTATCGGGTAAACGCAGAAAACATAACATATGCCCCCCCCCCCCCCCCCAAATTTACCACCCGTTTTTCCCACAGATTCTTCTGCTTCCTAGGAGGATTCTTATACAATAAAATTAGCATTAAAGTCACTATTTACCCCCTAACCGTGAGTCGATGTAAGATTGCTGTATCCAAATGGCTGCAAACCTTGGATTATAACGCGACAGAAAACCTGCTACACACAGTATCATAAAAACAAATACGTTTGCGACGCCCATGCCCCCCCCCCCCCACACCCACACACACATCCTACCATACTATACTACTGATTATACTACGATAACTAATAATTATGTACCTAAATCCAATTGTTGCGGACACCTGAGGGTCGGAGACCTGGTGACCTGACACACAGGTCCTACCTAGTTCGGGCACCAGTCTCCAACACACAAGTATGTAATTATTGTTGTAACCTCTTATATTTAATTTCTCTTTTTGTAACTTGGTGATGGAGAAAATAAATAAACTTATTATTATTCCCGTATATTTATTATAATCTTAGGCTAGGTTTTCACAATATTCATATAAAAAGTAATAAAACAACATTAATACAAAATATAAAAACATTATAAAAACCTAACCTAGGGTGCCACCGGCAGCGAGGCGGGGCCTAAGCTACCGGTGGTCAGGGCGACAGAGAGAGGAACCTCCTGACTATCCGAGCCGTGTCCAGGAGTACCGCCTTCTGTATCTGACCCTTGACCCAACCATCTAGCGAGAGCCTTTTAAGGTGATGGTCAAGGCTCTTCGCTATTAGACCGTTCGCCGAAACGACTATCGGGACAGTGATCGTCGAATCAACAGGCCACATGGCGGTAACCTCGTGAGCCAAGTCAAGGTACTTGCTGACTTTGTCCTTCTCGGCCTTCACGAGGTTCACGTCATGGGGGATCGTGATGTCGACGAGCACTGCCTGGCGCTTCGATCGATCTATCAGCACGATATCAGGTTTATTGGCGACAATAGTCCTGTCCGTGATGATAGATCGATCCCAGTAGAGCGTGACACGACCATTTTCAAGAACTGGTGCAGGTGTGTACTTATAGTACGGCACTTCGAAGTCCACAAGATCGAATGAAAGAGCAAGTTGCTGGTGAATAATCCTGGCTACAAGGTTATGTCTGTGCAAGTACTCGCCGTTAGCAAGACTAGAACAGCCAGAGATAATATGCCTGAGTGACTCCCCGGGACGGCGGCATGCCCGACAGATGTCGACCGTACCGTCCTTCAGGATATACCTACGGTAGTTATTAGTCATGATAACTTCGTCCGCAATTGCACAGGCAAAACCTTCGGTTTCCCCGAAGAGGTCCCCGAAGCGTAGCCAGTTCACCGACGCGAGGAGGTCTACATCGGGCCCCATGAGGGCCTTATAGAACCGCCCGTGTAGCTCCTTACTCTCCCATTCAGTCTTGCGGTCCTCGGTGCTCCATACCTTAGGTCTGCGCCAGTTCTCTTTTGCCAAGGCGAGAGGAGTGAAGGATTTGTCCACCGCCACTACATCGCGATGCATCCCACACTCGTTGTTCAGGAAAAATTCCCTAAGACTGCACATCTCACGGTTGTGGAGGTCCTGGGCATTTAAAAAACCACGACCTCCACATTTCCGTGGAATGTACAGTCTCATAACAGACGAGCGCGGGTGTAGCATGCGATGCGCAGTGAGCAATGAACGAACCCTTCGATCCAGGGCATTCAGCTCAGTCTGATTCCATCTTAGTATGCCAAAGGAGTATATGAGCAGGGGCATCACCCAGGAGTTGAAGGCGCGCACCTTGTTGCCACCCGACAAAAGACTATTGAGTACTTTTGCCAGGCGGCCAAAGAATCGCTCCCTCACCGTCTGTTTGATATCCCTACCTTCAATACCCAAGGACTGTGACATACCAAGATATTTATAGGTTTCAGTTTCGGAGACAGATCTGAGGGACATTGTCTCAGAAAGTTGTAAATTCGGTGAATTTACAACTTTTCCCCGCTGTACATGTATGACTGCACACTTGTCTACACCAAACTCCATTTTGATGGCATTACTGAAGACTTCTGTTGTTTTCAGTAACTCCAACAAGTTCTTGTTGTTTGGTGCAAATAGCTTAAGGTCATCCATATAAAGTAGATGAGAAATGACCTCACCCCCTCTCCGGAGCCGACAACCTAGTCCTGAATCCGTCAGCAGAGTACTGAGCGGATTCAGTGCTAGGCAGAACCATAATGGACTTAGACTGTCACCCTGGAAGATCCCTCGTTCAATCCTTATAAAGTCCTGCGGACCAGAGGGGCCATCGCTACCTCCCGGTTGACGAAGGACTGTGATCCACTGCCCCATGCACGTGCTTAAGAAGGTTCTTAAAGTTGCATCAACTTTATACAGCTCTAAGATCCTCCTTAGCCATGAGTGAGGCACCGAATCATAGGCTTTCTTGTAGTCAATCCAGGCAGCGGAGAGGGTCCCTCTATTCTGCCGGACTCGTTGGCAAATGGTCATGTCTATGAGGAGGAGCTCTTTAGTACCACGGGACCCAACCCTGCATCCATTTTGAGCGGGGGCCAAGATGTTGTTTGCAACGATGTGCGCGTTAATTTTTGCTCTCAAAATGGATGTAAGGAGTTTGTACAGTGTGGGTAAACACGTGATGGGTCTGTAGTTTTTCGCTTCCGTGGTACTACCGGACTTATAGAGCAGGAAGGTGATACCAGTTGTTAAAAGAGGTGGTAGGGAATCGAGCTCGAGGGCTTGCTGGAATTGAGTTGCCAAACGTTCGTGTGAGCATCGAAACCGCTTCAGCCAGAAGTTGTGCAATCCATCCGGACCAGGACTTTTCCAGTTCTGGGTCGTTCGGATAGCACAACTAACGTCCTCGGGGCTGATGGTAACAGCGTCCATAGGTTCGATAGACTCACACTCACGTTCAACAACATTCATCCATTCGCCCTCGGTGTGTTCGACGGGTGCCGACCAGATACTACGCCAGAAGTTAATCATAGCAGTAGCATCCGGCAGTTGTCCGACAGACACACACTGGTCGGTTCCCTCCCACTTCCGATATACCTTCCTTTGGTCACTCTGGAAAAGGCGATTCTGCTGGAATCGGTCCACACGCTCTCTGTAGCGACGAATACGGCTTGCCCACGCATAGACTTTCTGCTTCAGAAAGTCAATGCGCTCCGTGACACAGGTCATATAATCACAGGGCCTGATACCAGTCCCCGCGAAGGCCTGGTTCACAAAGCGCATGACTCGGGGGCGGCTATTGCCCCCCCTGAAACAGATCAGCTTTGCAATGAGAGTCCGAAACGAGCCGATACGCCGCTCAATCCGCACTTGCCATGTAGGGACACCATCAGCGGTCCTAGGTGCACGATCAGCGTCCGGAAACTTGATACGAGCAACACGGCACGCTGCGATGGCCCCGCAGTACATGATTGAGTGTGTATCAGTTAAATCTTCGCTAGCCCGTATGTACGGGTCTAGTAAAGCGTCAAGGGCTCCCATTAGCGCTAGATTACGCCTATTCGTGGGCAAGCGCGGTAATCGTGGCCTAGAATCGCGTGTGAAGCGATACTGCGTTATCGCCTCCTCCAGAGCCCTTCTCAGTTGCTCATTGGTCTGGGTACTCACTGAATGATCCGTACAGTCATCCTCGTCGGCACGGGGACCGACCCGCGCCACCCCCGGTGTCAGGTCGAGTGCGGGCACCGGGGCCGGTGATGTGGCGGGAGGGTCCCGCGCCGAGGTGGAAGCCGCACGGGCAGAGAGCACTTCCAGTCGCAGTCTATCAAGTGTCAAGTCATCCAGCATGTTGTTGCGCCGGATGACCCGCACTTGATCCGATAGCCGCTGCGCAGTCACGGTGATGGTCGGTTCAAGCGCCTGAAACAGAGGAAGCATCCGGGCACAGTACCCGGATAGATTGGTTCCTCCCTCTGTAGCCCCATAGTAGGCGCGCATGCAGTTTTCGTTCATCGCATTCGACCATCGCATGCGGCGCACTACACCGCCGACAGCGGGAGCCGGTCTCGAGGCAGGTTGCCCCGCAGACTCCAAGCGTGCCGGCAGCGGTGGGCGGCCTCGCCGCGCAGGTGGTCGCGGCAGCGGGGCCGGCGGCCCGCTTTCATCGCTCGACTCGCTGGTGTCAGCCGCGGTTGCGAATGCATCGTCAGACGGCGATGGCGAGGAGCTCGATGAAGCGGGCGGTGGTGTTGGGCGTGCGCTGGGGACCGCTGTTTTATTTCTTGGCCGTAAATTCATACTTTTGTTGCCTCATTGGTGATTTTAGGCGGCATTTTGTTGTAAGTAAATATTAAAATGCAATATAAAATACGAGACCCGACATTGTCAATGTCAGCGGTTTTTTTTTTTATTATTATTATTATTTATATCGGTTTCATGAAATAGACTAACATAATAAGTTGGTCAACTATTACTCCCAAACCTGTAAAGCCTGCTTATCCCTGATAGTTTTCCTTTAAAATTCACTATAATTATGCACTACTGCTCTGATTTTTTTCACATTTCCAAATACAACAGTTTTTCTGGTAGAGAGAGGGGGGGGGGACACTTGACTCAACAAAAATGAGCACTTCAAAGCTAAATATTTCGCAAATGAATAACTCTATCGAAAAATGATCTTAGAGCACCCCCAATATATTGAAGGACCTATACAACGATAAACTCCCTAAATAGTTGTAATGTTTTTTTTTATTATTTTTATATGTACTTTTGTTTTGTATTGTGTATTTCTTATATTTAAATTTTATAGCGTATTGGCTTTGCTGTAATGCTGTGAAATTGTTTTGATAATAAATAAATAAATAAATAAATAGCTATCCACACTATGGGGTGGGCGAGAAATAAAAAAAACATCTCTACTTTACGTGTAGGAGAGGTAAGTACCTCAAAGCATATGTTTTTCAAGATTTTATGCCTAAGCACTTTTTTCGGCCTAATTAATATACATGTATATCTATGCAAAATTACAGTTTATTAGTACCAGTAGTCTCTGAGCTATGCCGCGGACAGACAGAGACAGGCAAACAGACAGACGGACGGACAGACAGACAGACGGACATGACGAAACCATAAGAGTTCCGTTTTTGCCATTTTGCCATTAATGATCAAGACATTATACAGCTTAATTAAGAAAAAAGTTACTACTGCAACTTTAATATCTGCGAACAAACCATAGTCACGTATCATTCGAAATTTAATATACAATTGCCAGACCTTATGCTTCTCTGCATTGGTTCCTTTGATTCTGGATTGCCTCCTGACCGCATTAGCGCCATCGAATATTGAAATACATTCGAACGAATCCCGTACAAACCATTTCTACAAATATTTGTCATAAGTGAAAATCATTGAGATTGATTAGAAAACACCGGACAAGTGCGAGACGAACTCGCGCGCAAGGGTTCTGTACAAAGATTTCCCTGCTTTTCCCCAGTGTTTTAAGTCATTAGCAGAGCCCTGTTCCTAAGCAAAATGTACGCAGTGTGGGATCATTTTACATTGGTCTGTGACATCAGATAGAAATAAAAAATTCAGATTTTGAAAATTTTCTGAGTGGTTGTGCTATAAGAGCTTCATGCCAAATTTCAAGTTTCTAGGACAACTGGAAGCAGTGTCTCCATATGTAAATCAAGAGGTACAGTGTTGCAAGGGTAAAAATACGGTGTTTCTAGAAAAAAATACGGTGAATCTGCTAAAAGTGTACCGTGTAAATTACCGTGTAATTTTTCAAATGAAAAAACAACATTATGAACCAAATCAAATCTGAATATACAGGATGTCAAATAATGCTCTAACGATATTTCACCAGCTTGTCGGGCTGATTATTTTATACACCCCTTGCAATTTTTTTTATTGTTATGTTAATTAATGACCATTTAGTTAACGAATGTTTAAATTAATTACGGTCCATGCTCCCAGTGTACTCATTTCCTATCTCTCTCTCTCTCATTCATTAGTTACAACGTTACTCGAGCTAGAGTTCGTTACGTACGTTATTTTATTTTAAAATGTCAAATAGCTTTGCACATTTTCTGTTCTATTTTTATTGATGTAAGATGGATTTAGGTATACCATTTTACGACAATAACAGCGTTAACAGCGGATAGTGAGGTGAACCATACGTAATCAGTGTATTTGGCTCGATATGACGAAGGGAAAGGAAATATGCTTCTCTTGTGCTTTAAGCAAGTAGTGCTTCCTTTTTATTCCAGCTCTAGCGGTTTTGGTAGCACAAGTTGGTCTTGTGTCGCTATCATTACTTTCAGTATCGCTCTCCATTGTGAACCTTCTAATAGTATTACTACCTACTTGACTCACTCACTCACTCACTAACAATACTAAAACAAACCTCTCTCTGTTACTTTAAAATTACGATTATTCTAAGATTAAAGCTTGAACTTGAAACAGTGTTCAGATTAAAATTTTTGTTACGTACCTATTTGTAACGCGCCGTAACTAGAAGAAAGACAACGTACGAAGGTAGGTAGCCAATTTTACGTCATTCATCCAAATACAAATTTCTTTCCTTCTCATATTTAAAGAAGGACGGGAATAGATTGCGTGGCTTTTTGGCAACTAAGAGCAGTGTTGCCATTACAAAATTTGTTAAGTTGACTGACTAAGATTCGTTTCACGCAGTACATAATGAAATATTTACAACAACGTAATTTTTAATGATGATACGGTGATACGAGGGCTGTTTGATAAATACCCGTTTTCTAAATATATTAATATCACTGGCCGCAAATAAGTATACCACCTTTTTAAGCCATTTTTCAGAGGCGGGAAAATTAAAAAAAAAAGGCATTCTTTTGTTTTCTTTTTCTCTTTTGACAACGATTCAGTGAAGCCGTGAACTTAAAATTGTTAAAATGGAGAAAGAACAGTATCGGTCTGTAATTAGATTCTTATTTTTGGAAGGAAAAACATGTGATGAAATAAAAGTAAGAATGCAAGCGGTTTACCATAAATGTGCTCCTTCTATGACAACCGTCAGATATTGATATAACGAGTTTAAGCGGGGGAGAACAACCGTCTTTGATGAGGATCGCCCAGGCCGGCCAGTTGAGGTGACTACAGACGATATGGTTAAGAAAATTGAAAATATCGTTTTAGCCGACCGCCGAATTAAACTTCGAGAAATCGTTGATGCTGTAAACATTTCAATCGAGAGGGTACAGCACATATTAGAAGAAAAATTGGGTATGAAGAAAGTATCGGCGAGGTGGGTGCCGCGTTTAGTCACGGAGGAGCAAAAACGGAACCGACTGACTACTTCGGAGCAGTGTTTGGCCGTGTTCAAACGTAACCCGAAGGAGTTTCTGCGTCGTTTCGTGACCGTTGACGAAACGTGGGTCCACAACTACACCCCGGAAATGAAAGAGCAGTCGAAGCAGTGGATTTTACCGGGTGAACCTGCTCCAAAGAAAGCAAAAACCGTCCCATTGGCTGGAAAGGTCATGGCGACCGTTTTTTGGGATTCGCAGGGTATTATACATATTGACTATTTAGAAAAGGGAAAAACAATAACAGGGCAGTACTATGCCAATTTATTGGGTGAATTTGACGCCGTGTTGAAGGACAAACGACCCCATTTAAAAAAGAAAAAAGTACTGTTTCATCACGACAACGCCCCGGCTCATTCGTCCAGAGTTGTGACGGCTAAATTAGCAAAGTTACGCTACGAACTATTGTCTCACCCCCCGTATTCTCCAGATTTGGCCCCATGCGATTTCTTTTTGTTTCCCAACCTAAAAAAATGGCTCGGTGGCAAGCGATTTGCATCAAATGACTAAGTCATTGCAGCCACAGAGGCCTATTTTGATGACTTTCCAAAATAATACTTTTTGGATGGTTTATTGAAGCTTGAGTATAGGTGGAACAAATGTATAGAGTTAAAAGGTGACTACGTAGAAAAATAAATGCATATATACAAAAAAATATGTTTTTTTTTCCATACACGGGTACTTATCAAACAGCCCTCGTATATGACACGGTAATACACTATTACCTTGACGGTAGATAGAGACCAGATTACGGTGCATCTACGGTATCTACCGTGGAGACACTGACTGGAAGTCCTTTTAGGTTTTCACAGTTTGGAAATTAGTACGGAAACAACCTTTTTAGTGCCTGTATCTTTTAATTGCGTTGACTTAGAAGTTTGATTTTTTCACAGCTTCAAGGGACTGCAGGCTTGAATATTTGATGTTAATTTCAGCCTGCTACCTCCACGCGTTCTAGAGAAACAGTCAGTTGTCAGGGTCTTGACAGAGAGATAGACAGACGGACAACAAAGCGATCCTACAAGGGTTCCGTTTTTTCGTTTTGAGGTAAGAAACCCTTTTGGGGAGGACTCCAATAGAGAGATCTCTCTCCAGGCAGATGTTATGCCTGGGGACCGAAGTCCGGAGGAAGAGAGTCGGAAGTTGTATTTATGCAACCGATTTGAGAAACTTCGTTAGCGCGATGTAGAACAGTCATGACGTCATCGGCGTGTGGCGCTCGGGTCGCTACACCAGCCCCCCTTTTGGACCGGAGGTCGGTGTGGGAGCGCAGTCTGTGCGTCGTGTGGGCGCTTGCAAGGGCCAATTGCGATGAGTTGCTCCGCTATGCTGGCGGAAGCGATGAGTTGCTCCGCTGTGCTGGCGGAAGCGATGAGTTGTTCCGCTGTGCTGGCGTGAGCGATGAGTTGCTCCGCTGTGCTGGCGGAAGCGATGAGTTGTTCCGCTGTGCTGGCGGGAGCGATGAGTTGCTCTGCTGTGCTGGCGGAAGCGATGAGTTGTTCCGCTGTGCTGGCGGGAGCGATGAGCTGCTGCTAGTCTGGATCCTCGTCGGAGTGCGTAGCAGTGTAGGAGAGGGTTGCACACTGTAGACACCAGGCATGGAGATATAGCAACATGCTAGTGGTGCACAGTGTGGTAGTCTGGCGTTGCTGTGAGACTGCGTCATTGTCGTAGGTCTTGGAAGGTTGCGTTTTTTGTCCAATGTCGAGGGTCACCAGTTTGGGGATGACTCCAATAGAGAGATCTCTCTCCAGGCAGATGTTATGCCTGGGGACCGAAGTCCGGAGGAAGAGAGTCGGAAGTTGTATTTATGCAACCGATTTGAGAAACTTCGTTAGCGCGATGTAGAACAGTCATGACGTCATCGGCGTGTGGCGCTCGGGTCGCTACACCCTAAAAAGGGGCAAAACAAAGCAATTTTCATTATTTTGCTGTAAGTTCTACGTAGGTACCTCGACGAATTGAGAACCTCCTCCTTTTTTTGAAGTCGGTTAAAAATGTTGTTCAAGTAGTTAGAATATAACATGGAATGGACGTAAAACCGCATGAAACTTTGAAATAGCAGTTTTTTTTGTTTCTTTCCAAATTTTTGAGAGAAGCACTATATTCGCCACAGTCAGAACAGCAATTGCTGGATTCATGTTATTTTAACGGAATAGCAAATTCGTCCGCTAAAAATCTAATACTCAGCTAGCAATTGCCTACTTACTGGCCTAGACAATAATGTACTATTTAAGGCGAGCTGGTATGAGGACTTACATAAACGAGGTCAAGTGCGCTCGCGCTCTGATTCCTCGTCTTCAGAGCAGGTATTAGGTATCTATTTATCAGAATAAGTGTAGGGACTTTTCTGTAATACACTGTCTCTTACCCGACTGGAGCAAAGTCATAAACGGAGGCTTATTTTTGTTCAAACTCAATGGATGAACTGATTTCACCCTTCGTCATCCTACAAAAAAAAGCTTAACAACGCAACGGGCATTTCATCGAACGGAGTATCAACATAAAGTCTGAAAATTCGACGATTAATCAGTAAGTAGTAGATTAATAAGCAAGGGTCGTAATTGATCACTTACTTTCCAGTTGAACATTCTACTTTTTATCACAAATGCGAGGAAATTAAGAAGAAATACTGCTGTCTTTTTAAGGCCTCGCGCTATTGGCGCATTCAGCCATCTGCACAAAATACTACAGTCAAAAGGTTGTTTCCGTACAAATTGCCGTGCCCTGAAAACCTAGAGGGTACTTCCAGTAGTCCTAGAAACCTGAAATTTGGTATGATGGTAGCTCCTATAGCACAACCACTCAGAAAATTCTCAAAATCTTGAATTTTTGTGTCGGTCTGTAGGTTTTACAGACCAATATAAGATGACCCCACGCTTAGTACATTTTCCTTAGGAGCAGGGCTCTGCTAACACTGGACAACTTAAAACACTGGGGAAAAGCGTTAAAATCTTTTACGGAACCCTCGTGCGCGAGTCAGACTCGCACTTGTCTGGTTTTTTTTCGTGCGATCGTCACGATGGCCAGAGTAGGTACGCTTATTTAAAAACAAATAAATAACACTAGATTCATGAGAAATTATGCTTAAAAATAAAACGTTTCATTTGGTATATCCATCTGTTATACTTAATGAAAGTCATATTTTCCAATAATGACTTAATAGAAAAAAAGCAGAGAAACAAAATAGGTAGAAAGATATTAGTATATTAGTCAGAACAGATATTTTGCATTGCCATTTTAAGATAGACGAGAGTGTTGTACTAGCATTACCTCCTTGTTTACCAGTTAGTGAAATTTAAGGAGCCTTATTTCATTTGATTGTCACATTTACGGATGTGAATCGAATTTACAACACGGATTTGGAGTTAATGCAACCTCCGTTCAGAGCTTGAATGATGAAAAATAATT
This sequence comes from Clepsis dumicolana, assembly GCA_963691665.1. NCBI lineage: Eukaryota > Metazoa > Arthropoda > Insecta > Lepidoptera > Tortricidae > Clepsis > Clepsis dumicolana. Next base: position 18,977,880 of record OY829505.1, on the reverse strand, counting down.
TAACACATTTAATTTGTATGAAAGTCGACCATGGAACTCTGCTATGCAAGTTCGGTCGATTGTACTTGAGGCCATTCATCATATTTCGGGATACGACTTCGTTTATAAAATTTGCTTGCAATTTGTGAAAAATAATGAAAGTGGAAATCAATACTTTTTTTTTTACCTACTCGTTAAACATACATTATGTTAGTAGAGGTATATAATTTTAATTTGTGGCCAACGCCTCTCAAGCAGAGAATCGTTGATTCGAGCTCCAGCTCGCACCCCTGAGCTTTCCGGAATCAATGTGCGTAATTGATCATGACCTTTTAAGAAAAACATCGTGAGGAAACCTGCACACTCCTACGAAGCAATTCAATGGTGTGTGTGAAGTTCCCAATCCGTACTGGGCCCACGTGGGACGAGAGGAGGAGGAGGAGGCCTGTGCCCAGAAGTGGGACGTAAATTGCCCAGAAATAGGGCTGATGACGATGATAATTAATTATGTACTCGTACCTATCAGTCTTCAAATACGTGTTATATTTAAACATTTCTATTTCATTCTAAATTGAGCAGACATTATGAACTTACTTAGTATAGTGAATAGCGCGAAAAAAGTAATATATGTCGTGCATTGAAGAGGGTCATTTTGGGCGTACCTTTAGTTGGCAGCTGATTTCATTAACGTCAGCATGTACCTGTCTTAAAGACACAGCCGCAATATGTTGGGTAAACGCCGGATAGTGTTATAAACACATATTTGAAGAATATTTAAGTTGATAAGTAAAAATATATAAATAAATGATACTAGGGTATGGCAATATTGAGCAAAGTGTAGTGCTTTATGGTATTTACCGTTATTTTCTGGTGCATGCAAAAAAGGAGCTAGATACTTAGACAGTGGGTATTTGAATAAAGCCACTTCGACAAATACTTAAACTTAATTTAAGACTGAACTAAATAAATACGCTTCTAAACATGATGCCCTAAATATAATGAACATAGCTCAGCATATTCAATATCGAACACCATGAATTGACTTTAAGTTCACCCCAGTTTGGGTTCCCTCGTAAAAACTTTAGCACGAAAATGACAAAGTTTCGCGTGGCATGGCTATAAATCAAACGGAGACTCATGTCTAAACACGCGACACAGTTTCGAAAGCATCGCATTATGAAAGGGGGCTTCTTGTTACAAACAACACCGCCTAGCGCCTACACATCGTATTTACCTGGCCATTTATAAATTAAGTATTCTAACTTAGAAATTAACTTAGGTAAGAGTGCTACTTTCTGTCAAGTTCTACTACTAATACGCGTTTATAATGTAAATAGTGTAAATATCATGGCCGCTCGTCTCTCGCTTCGATCTTTATTTTTTGCAGCGCATATAATACGTTATCATCGTATGTTGACGCTCAAGGTTCACACCGTACATTTTAAATTGCCAAGGTTGTAGATTTAAAGATACATATAATATTGACGTGAATAGGTTTATAAAAGACAAATACAGGACGACAACACAATGAATGAATAACGAAGCAATAACGAAGGTATTTTAAATTAGTGTAGCGTGAGAACGCATTTAGATAGAACGTTGATTCGAGTGACCTTGTAAAGAAATTGAGAAGAAATTTCAATATAGAACTTAAAATGCAACAGTAAAAATACTCGCCAGAACCATGCAAAAATCTAATTTAAAATGAAAATTGCAAAAAAATATTTGGATGTCGTCTCATGTCATTTGTAAATATGCGCAAAATTATAGTAACCTTGAATTACCTATATGGGATAGTTATTTTTATAGCATTGTTCTCTATATGAGAAAGAATACCGCCACGGATGCCAAAAGGTGACGCATCTACCGTTCGCATCACAATAAATTTTGGCATCCTGATATTCCTGACTACAAAATGAGTATTAACACACACAAAACAGTGCCTGCCTAATTTTGCTAGTGGTAGAATCTTGTGCAAGGTCCCTCCGGATTGATACCATCAAAGTATATCTTACTCAGTAGTCTAGCAGCTAAGCAGCAACGCTTGCACTGTTTTGTTCCGGTGTAGAGAGTATTAGTAACGCATCAGCAATTAATTACGGAAGACTATCGGCACCTGTGATCATGATCACTTAACATAATGTCAGGTGATCCACCTGCTCCTTTGCCTTAATATTTGATCATATTTTTTACAAACACTTCTTCTTTATCTTTACCCCATCCCCTTTTATTATTTTTAGGGTTCCGTGCGTCAAAAACAAAAACGGATCACTTTGTTTTCAATTTGTCCGACTGTCAAGACCCTTTTTCTTTGGAACGCGTGGAGCTAACGCCCGCGGATGTGGACGTCGGGCTGAATATTGCTATAGGCATTATTGTTCACTACATTAATAAATTTATTAGTTTAAATGCAAACCGTTTATTGAACGAACTTTGATGGAATACAATAGAATTAAGAAAAGTGACATTATAGATAAAAAAACCAAAACCACAAAACTCCTGTTCATGCAGTTCTGAACATATTGGGGGTCCAAACTAATAGAATAACTAACTTGAACAAACAAACAATTGCACTAAACCAGAACTAAACAAGCTCAAATAAAATGAAACACAAAATGGGTAGATACTTAATCAAAAGTTAACATACTCAATGAACATTACGATTATGTTATGAACTTAAAACATTATCATTCCAAATAGATAACACAAGAAATCAAAGCACATAATAGGTATTATGCTAAACAATTAACAGCAAATCAATACCTGTTGCGGCGTACAATCAAAAGAATCACCTAAATTTGATTTATCGTATTCGATTTTTAATGGCAAAGCTGCCATAAACTTGTCATGTTTTAAGCAACTAGTCTCCTAAAAAACTCGTTCAGGTAAAAACATCTTGAAGTTTTCCTCCCTTATTGGAACAGGAATATTTCCACGATCCGAAAATTCCAAATTAATATTGTCAATGTAAGGATTACCTTGAGTCGTAACACAATGGTTACATGATGCAATTTTGCCAGGGGCAACTGGCAGCATCCCAGCCACAATACACCTGAATGACGTATTTACCAAATATGGCCCATTGGGCGCTAAGGGCAACGATTCACGCTGCAACACCTGGAAGACTATATATCACATCCGAGTAAAATCGAAATATCATCAGCTCGATTGAAATTATTGTCCGCCAGTTAACATAAGATGGAATGCTTAATAGAGATCTGTCAAATGTCTGCTGTGGGAGTGGGCAGGTAGTATTGCTTGTTACACAGCAAGAGACCTTGATCCCAAAGACATTTATAGATGAACAAATGAGAATCTCTGCCTTTTTTGAGACACTATTGGTGCCTTCACCTACGCCCATTACCATCTCATCAGTTTTATATTCTTTACAGTCTACTTTATCGAGCAGATTTTCTGTAACAATCGAGACCTGACTTCCAGAGTCTAATTAGGTCCTAACATAGGTATAGGTAGGTACCATCTTTGTTTAATAACCTAACCATAGCTGTTGGCAGCAGAACAACCCGATACCTATGGCAAGGAGTCAGATGTTAGAAGAAACTACGCCCTTATTTATATTATTTACATTAGAGTATGTCTCTACATTAACATTTTGATTCATAGGATCATTTATAGTAACATTGATTACCACACTCTTTGCCGACAAATGCAAGGTGCAATGCGAGGTTTCTGGCAAAACTTGCATGAGACTCGATAAGCCATATGTGAAAGAGAATGACCTCTCATTGGCTTTTCCTCTGCTGTGGTCTCTAAAACCACGGACCTCTTGTCAAGATAGGCAAGGATTGTTTTCAATGTAGGCACCTGTTTGATATCCTGTTCCACGTGAAAACCCCTATACGTGTATACATCGATCTTTTTGGATAGAATATTTACCAACAATGTGTCCCACTCATCTACATTTTGTCCCTAAAGAGTACTTCCAGTAGTCCTAGAAACTTGAAATTTGGTATGAAGGTAGTTCTTTTAGTTCAACAAAATCAGATAAACCTGAAAATCTAAAATTTTGATGTTTGCCTGTGTTTTGGTGTGGGCTTATTTTATATTGATCACTGACATAAGTATGCGTACATTTTGCTTAGGAGCAGGGCTCTGCTAACACTGGACAACTTAAAACACTCGGAAAAAGCGGGAAAAGTCTTCGAGACTCGATTCCCGTGATATACCAGCTATTTATATACCTGCGAATTTGTAACGGTTTGTGGTCCGATTCGCACTTGGCCTTTATTTTCAACTATTCTCTACTAGAATTCGTTGGTAGAATAAGATTGTCATATTTTGCACATTCAACTACTTACAGTGCCCACTCTATGTGATAACTCTGCGAGATACCTACAACTGGTCTTACTTTATCTATCCTTAGTGTAATCGTTTTGTGCTTGTAGCGTCTACTTTTCAAAAACGTGAATCGAGAAAACTTTCAATGATACGTTTATCTTCATCGTGACAAGAGTATACGTTAAAACCTACTTTACCCAACGCGATTGCTACGTTTTTAAGGTTCCGTACCTCAAAAGGAAAAAGCGAAACTCTTATAGGATCACTTTGTTGTCCGTCTGTCTGTCTGTCTAGGCCCTTTTTCTCTGGAGCGCGTGGAGGTAGCATGCTGAAATTAATATCAAATAGGTACTCAAGCCTGCGGTTCCTTGAAGCTGTGAAAAAATGAAACTTCTAAGTCAACGCAATCAAAAGATACAGTCATTAAAAAGGCTATTTCCATACACAAATTGCCGAAATCCAGAAACCTAAAGGGTACTTCCAGTTGTCCTAGAAACTTGAAATTTGGTATTTGGTATGTGAAGGTAGCTCTTATAGCACAACCACTCACAAAAGTCTCAAAATCTTAAATTTTTATGTCTGTCTGTAGATTTCGAAGACCAATATAAGTTGACCCCACACTGCGTACATTTTGCTTAGGAGCAGGGCTCTGCTAACACTGGACTATTTAAAACACTAGGGAAAAGCGTTAAAATATTTCTACGAAACCCTCGTGCGCGAGTCCGACTCGCACTTGTCTGGTTTTACGTCATGAATCAACCAGAAGAGAATAATAAAATAATAAGCATATATAAATATATATAAATATATAAATTATTCGGTATAAAGGGGAAAGCAAAGCTATCCGTCTATTTGTTTGGTACGTTTTTAATTATAATTTTAAATGTTACTGACAGAAATGATAAATATTAAGGAGGTGCCATCCTCGCTTAATCTACATACATATCATCCGTTGTCAAATTGTCCAATTATGTAAAGAGATAACGTTTATCTCGCCATATTTAGCCCGGAGTTGATAGAAGAATCATTCAGTCCGTTGTTGTTGCTCAATTGCGCCGCGCTGTTAACTAATAAGACGGTAAAATGTTTTTGGTATTGTTGTTTTTGTGTGTCGCTCTTATAGCAATATTGAAATATAATGGAAGAAACAGGGATTATTGGAAGAAACGCGGAGTGAATACGCAAATAGAAGGCACAAACTGGAAGTTTTTATTGGGTAATTGCTCCCTGTCAGAGCTTTATAAAAAGATTTATGAAGAACATCTTACAGAGGAAAGCGTAGGCATATTTCAAGGATCGAATCCAGCTCTTATTCTTAAAAACTTGGAAAATATACAATTTGTCCTTTCCGTAGATTTCTTAAATTTTTATAGTCGAGGTTTATTAACGAACCCTGAAGACACCTTGGCTGACAACGTTTTATTTATGGAAGATTACGCTCGATGGAAGCTCGTTAGACAAAAATTGTCACCTGTTTTTACTAGCTTAAGGTTAAGAAATATGTTTTACATAGTGGAAAGGTGTGCACGTGATTTTGCACAGTTGATGGAAGAAAAAGTGGAATTTAGAGAGAAGCCATTTAATGCTCTATACACATTTACTACGTCGGCCATCGGCGCGTCGGTATTCGGCATCGACGCGGCGCGGAACACGATGAACTCCCCGTTCATGGACATGGCTTGGAAATCGCTGGAACCGACGCTGCGAGCCAACTTTAGATTCTTTTTGTCTAACACATTTCCTGGTTTATTCAAAATATTTAAAATGAAAGCTTTTGGTGAACACGAAAAATTTTTCATTAACGTTGTAAAAACCATGTTGGCCGACCGTCGCGTTGACACTAAAAAGCATTACGACTTTATAGAGATCTGCTTAGAACTACAGAATGCTGGAACAATGAGTGACCCTTCAACAGGATATCAATTGGAGCCAACAGATGAAATATTAGCAGCTCAAGCTTTCTTCTTCTTTGTAGCTGGCGCTGACACTTCAGCAAACACAATGCACTTTACTCTACTTGAATTATCAAATAATCCTGAAATATTAAAGAAGGTGCATGAAGAAGTTGATAAGGTCTTCGATGATTGCGATGAAACCCTTACGTATGGAGATGTGGAAAATCTACGTTACTTAGATATGGTATTGAGTGAAGCTATGAGAAAATATCCCCCCGTAGGTGTAATGCAAAGAAGATGTACAAATAATACCACCCTGCCAGTTGGTAAAGTACCAATTGAAAAAGATAATCTTATGGTCGTGCCAATATTTGCTATACACAGAGATCCAAAATACTTTCCGAACCCTGAACTATTTGACCCAGAAAGGTTCTCTCCTGAAAATATATCTAAGATCAAAAATTACTCATACATGCCTTTCGGAGAAGGCGGTCGAATTTGTTTAGGTGGGTACTTCCTACTTTATATTTATTTAAATAAGTAATAACGCATGATAAAACATTCAACCAATATAATTTTGTACGTTCGTTCACAGGTGCCAGATTCGCTCGCCAACAAGTTAAAGCAGGTCTGGCGTGGTTGTTGAGAAGATTCACGTTGGAAGCACAAGTTTATGCCCCTAAGCATTTTGAGCCCAGCTTCTTCGCTTTGCGTGACCCGGACGCACGTTACGAGTTTATACTAAGACATCATGCCCAAAAATCATGAAAAACTCACCAAACAATACATAGTTGTTATACTTAACTATTATCAGTAATCCTTAAAACATGCACAATAATTGTGCACTTGCGAAATGTTTGTGTTTAGCGAAGTTTAAATATCAGTGTTTCTTAATACGTAACCTTCAAGCAAATTATTTAATTACCAGGACATGCGTTAATTTGGACTAATTTACCTACCTCTACTTATGCGCATACTGCGACTTTCATATTATTATTAATATAACAATAAGGCCTTTTTTTTTCAATAATAAAGTGTAAATAATTACAACCGGTATTCTCGCTTTGTTCGCTTCACCTGTTACAGCTCTGCAGCCTCTATTCCAAACTACACGAGCAGCATAGCGATATCGAGACTGCTTGCACGTGAGAGTAAGATAAAAATCGCCAACGATATCGCTTGTGACCGCATCGAATAGTTCTGCCTTTACATGATGATGTCATACCATTTTTGTGTCTTGGTACAATATCAATACATTCAAATTACAAGGACACAGAATGTTTTAGCATATCTAACAATAGCAGCTAGTTTTATAATGCAAATTTGATAAGATTTAAACAAAATACCCATTTAATTTCAAGCAACTTAAGTTTCATGTTATAGTGTGATGTGAAAATTTTTATAAATAAGAAAACACGATTGAATTGTGTATCCCATTTAGGTCCTCTAATTAAACCATCAAATTAATCTAGAAATCATTGATCTATTATAACACGCGCACCCGAACATGTCCGAGCCAAATGAACTTAATGAGTTTACGAGTTATTAAATCGAAGCGTGTTAAAATAGGGTTCAACTTTCTACGTATGTATTCTACTGTTTTGTTTAAAAGTATGCCGCCACTAGCGAAATCCATTTGTGTATGTAGTGATTATTTGCTACATACACACAAATGATTAGGTAATCGGTTTTTTGAATGGGATTTTATATGCAGATCCATATTTACGGTAGGTATAATAGATCAATGATAGTAACGTTTATATTTCAAATAACCTAAATTACACAAAAGCCACAAGAATAACCGCATTCGCGTATTCGTATTCGTGATCTTAACATGTTTCTGGTTCTTAATTTTCGTAGTTTTAACGCGTCCGCCTGTGAGAACGTATCAAATTATTACCGCAGAGTTTTGAAAATATTTTATGTTAAAGTACTCGCCTTAAACTTATTGATGCACTTAAAATATTTATAATAACGAATTAGGAACTAATTAAAAAAATACGAAAGGCGGAAAACTACTCCGAATCGCAGTGTCCGCCACCTGCTTGTCAACCTAAAAGTATATATAAACCAAGAACCATCGCATTGATCAGCAAATTGTTGTATTTTATGGACTAGACAAACATTGAGTAAGATATCATTAGAATTTCATCAATAAGTATTCACAATTTGCAAAGTTATTAAAGGAAACCTAAGCGTTCGCCACATGAACCTAATTTACTCGAATGCACTCTAAACACGTTCCTATGCCGAAATGGAACGCACTTCGCGAGCGCGTGTTTCTCCATCGTGAGGCTGCCCGTCGCCGCCTAGTATCAGGACCAGATACACGTGGGAAAGCTGCATGGGGTTTCCGTCACACAGATTCTCCGGTCGATTATAAAACTGTGTTCATTAAGTATCTAATCTACTTGCAGGGATTTACTATTAGTACGTTACAAATTAACCAAGTACTTATTCTTCAAAATATATGCGTATATGGGTCTAATTTCAATGTGATAGAACTAAATTATTTTGTTTATTTCAGTTTTGGTATTAAATAAAAAAAAACTGGTCTTTTCTAATACACTTGGGCATAATATACTTGGACTTTTTGGCATTTAGCGCCAAAGTAAATTAGATTTGTCCAAGTTGCGTCCAGGTTACATTAGATTTTGTCCAAGTAAACCATACGTTTTGCTATTAATTAAGTTAATTTTGAAGCCTCAGCCAAAGCCAACATATGTTAAAATTTGTAAAATCTAGTACCATCGGAATTTTAGTTTTTTCAACATGATTTATTCAAATCTAGGTAAAAGCTATAAGGGTACTCTTTAAAGAGGCAATATTTATCCTTAATTCATAATAATTTATTAGTTTTCACTACTATGTAAACTGCTCAGAAGCAGTTTTGTTGTAAATATTTTTTAATGTTTTTTATACTAAGTTTGGATAAAGTTTTTTTTTTCAATCCGAGTAGAAAATAAAAAGTACTGAAATGGCGGATCAGAAACATTTCAGCAGTGAAAAAAAATAAAGGAAACAATTTATTATGTCGTTTTTCTTACTTTTATAAATATAATTGTTACATGTTTGTGACGAACGGAGGCCTGATGTTCAATAATTGAGTGTTTATTGTGTATCTTTTGATAAAATAAAGTTTATAATTGCATGTTTTTGGTTCTTTTTTAATAACAGAAAATCAAATCAAAAAACTTACAAAATATGAACGAAAAAAAAATAAAAATGAGTCTTACTTGGACAACAAATAATATTACTTGGGCACTTTTCTTAGCCTACCTGGCGTTTTCATAATTTACCTGGTCGTGTTTTTAGCCTACCTGGCATTTGCATAATTTACCTAGACCAATTTTTTATTTAAGCTTAATAACTCATTTATTTGTTATTTGATCAGTGGCCAAAATAGATAATTAAAGAGCATTAGAAAGCCACTACTATATTTAATGGCTCAATTACTTTAAATATGAAAAAAAAGTGACTTAAGTAAATTTACTCGTCTATTGAGAATGACCGTTCTAGTGGATATAGGATTACGGTTAAGGTCATAAGTAACCTACCTACCTAAACTGCAGAAGTAGGCTAGTGACTATTACAGTGTCGGCTTGCCGCCGCGCCGTTCAAAGGCGATAGTGGAGACAATGTTCGATGGGACGAACTTCTGGTAGGTATTAACGTTTATTAAAAAATATTATGACTGCATCAACTAACGACAAGAACTGCAATAAAAGGGTATTATTTATTTATAATGTAGGAACCAAATAATAATATGATTTGTTCACAACTTTCGTCAGATCCTACGAAACTTTTAGATTGTACCCGACAAAAATCTTAACTTGCAAAAAACAAAACACTACCGAAAAGTTCGAAAACAATGTTAGGTTTTATGCAAAGTTGGTCCCTCATCAACAAGCAGGAAGTAAAGTACACTCTCCATATGTTAATCCACTCGATATTCATTAAATCTTGTAACATTAAGATGGCTAGGCTTAGCCTTTGTCCGAAAAATCTGCCAGCTCTTCGGTCCCCTGTGACATCGGCTAGCCTCTTGGAAATTTCCTTGAATAATTTCAAAGCGCTAGGACCCCACGGGTCTCGACGCCGAATGGGACAAAGACCCCTGTATTTATGTGCTTTAGCTGCTAGTTCTATGAAGATGGAATCCGTCCCATCTTTTGATCCGTCCCAGTGTGTCTGTACAGGTGGCATCCCACACCAGTACTCGACCCATATTCTATGGAACCAAAGTCATACCGTCCGGTCTCTTGCCATTGTCTCGTGCAATATGCCAGCTGGCTCAAGTAAAGCCGGCGCGTTGCCGGTGGCAAGAGAACGGCGTATGATGTCGTTAATTGCAGCGTGTCTGGAGAAGCGGCCTGCGCTCTTTTGGCAAGCCAGTCCGTGATGTCCTAGCCGGTCGACGTCACTGCCACAAAGGCACTTATGTGGAGCGCAGACTGGAACCCCGAGCCGTAGACACGTTGCAATTCGGAGTGTCTCAGGATCAAGAAAAGTTCCTGTGTTTGGCGATGGGTAGGCGTGCAGCCAGTAGCCAGCCTCATGCACCGCCAATAGCCTGGCACGTTCCGAACCAGAGCGGTTGCTTAATTGAGTGTCTAAGGTAATTTTGCATAATTATGTCGTCCTAGCTCCTTTGTGAATTTAGAGTAGCAGGAAAATTTTGACCCGGGCATGCAATTAGGAAGGCGTTTCTAGCCTCTTCCAGTCCAGCAAGCTCAACGTTTGAAGGGAACGCCCTAAAAATTTTACCTGTGAGACTTGCTGAACTATGGATGGAGGATAGAAAGGCTGGTAAAGCGACACTAGAAATTTTGCGAATCCCTAACCCACCGAAACGGATAGGCAGGGATGCTTGAGACCAAGATTGCCCGTTTAACTGCAAATTGAGGATTGATTCCAGGCAAATTTTGATCAAGCCGTCAACTTGTGATAGAAGGTTTTGATGTTTCCAAAAAGGGCAGCAAGGTAGCACGTACGTAAATTTTGGGACGAAAAGACAGAATTTTAGGATGCACTCTTTGGGGCTGAAATGGGGGCTGATTTCAAGGAGACGTTGAGTACAATTTAATTGTAAAGTGTTGAAATTGTTGATGTATTCAGGAATAGACTCTTCAAATAACCTAACCAACTTACAAAAGTTGAAAAACCCCCGACATTATCATTTCAAAGTGCAGTATTTCAAAAACGGGTTAACCGATTTTAATGAAACTTTGCTAAGAACGATCTCGATTGCACTAGCATTCGATTAAAAAAAAACCGAACTCCGGACTCCAACAAAAATGAGCACTTCGAAGCTAAATATTTCACAAACGAATAACTTTATCAAAAATGATCTTCGAGCAACCCTAATATTTATGACAGACCTATCCAACGATACCCCACACTATGGGGTGGGCGAGAAATAAAAAAAATCATCCCCACTTTACGTGTAGAAGTACCCCAAAAAGAATATTTTTCAAGTTTTATTCCAGCACTTTTTCGGCTTAATTAATATGTATACCTATGCAAAATTACAGCTTTCTAGTGCCAATAGACTCTGAGCTACGCGGACAGACAGACAGACAGACATACAGACGGACATGACAAAACTATAAGGGTTTCTTTTTGCCATTTTGGCTTCGGAATTCTAAAAATTGTAGAACCTAAGAGGTTAAGGGAATTATTGTCAACTATTTTTATATTTGGAGCCAAAATATTGAATTTTTGTCTTACGTCTTTGAAATTTAAGGTCGAGTCATTAATAAAATGTTCGCACTTGCCAAGTTCTAGGCCACTGGCTGCAAAATTATTTATTTTTATATTATAATACGTATTATTCTTTTAAATAAATAGCGTATCTTTATCAAGTTATAAATATAAATAAATGATAATAATAAATACCATGGGAAAATTGAAACCAATAGACCTAGTCCCAAACTAGGCAAAGCCTGTACTATGGGTACTAGACAACGGATAAACATACTTATATAGATAAATACATACTTATATACATATCGAGAACAAACATTCGTATTCATCATACAAACATCTGCCCAGACCGGGGATCGAACCCGAGACCTCAAGCTTCATAGTCAGGGTCTCTAACCACAAGGCTAGCCGGTCGAAAAAAAATTAACTTACGAATAGCAGCGTTCTGCTGAAGAATGTAGGGTACAGATTTTAAAAATGAGAAAAATTTATGGAAAAGCATATAATCAAAAATTCGTGATTGCCTTCAACCCAGTTATTTTATTTATTTAACTACGAAAAGCGACCCTTACCCAGTATTGATGGGACTTGGTCTCTTGTAACACATTTACATACTTTTTCTACATTAATCCTTATCTTGACTGCCTAAGGTAGATTTTAGAAGTTTACGCGTGTAATGCTTAGTTGGTATTTGTTTTGCAGAGAGATTTATATTCAATTTATCTTTTCGTTGTTCGGTTTCTCTTCGTTTACTGTTATACAATAAATTTGAAAGCAAAATCAAAGTAGCACCCTAACCTTCGTTGCAGAAAAGCATGGACAGGATCATGCCACTAGCAATACCTAACTTATGTGTAAAAATGCCTTTCGAATTTAAAATAAGTATACGATTAAGTTGAGTTCAAACTCCCACCGAAGATTCCGCACCTTGAACAAAAAAAACATATTTTTTTTGTTAAAAATTTCATTTTTAATACAAGCTTTTTATGTTGACTGTACTTGCATTGCTATCGAAATAAAATGCGTACACATAAATACAAAAAATATACAAAATTCCAAGTATTTATTTATTAAGAAAGAAATTAAAAAAAAGTAAAAAGTAGGTGTTTTAATTTTTTTGAGTAAGTATTTTATATTTTTTGAACGGGTTTATTTTTATATACAATAATTAGCCGCGATCATCATCCTATCTATCAACTACGTATTTAGATGTAGTTAGTTGCTAAAGAGTTGGGTTTCCGGTATCCCGCAGGCTACTTTGATACTGTAGCATCAGGTCACGCATACCTACCACATGTCATGGAAATACCACCGAAGTAACAGTATACCAAATTTCAAATCAGTCGTACCTGTGTAAGACCACGTAAGACGGAGGCATCTCACCGTCAACTATGAAATGATTTTCAGCCATCCGAACAGAGGTCTGGATAAGATTTAAAAATAAGAACCAACTTCATTGGGTTAGCTTTCAGCAACAAATCAGTAAAAACGCATCAAAATCGGTCCATCCGTTTGGGAGCTATGGTGTCATAGACAGAAACACCGTACACACACATACAGAGGTCAAGATTTTAAAACTTTCTTTTTTCGTCGGGGGTTAAATACAATAAAAGCACAAAGAAAACTAATTCAGTAAAGATTCTAAATGCAATAATTCGTCAACTGTTTCGGTGGTACTTGCTGTATTGAGTTAGCTGAGTTGCTAAGTCTACCGAACGTGTAACTTGCGTCTGCCTGCAACAGCTGTAGCAAGCTTGGTATGCTAATGACGCAAAGCGTAAAGTTATTATCAAATATTAATGGAGCAACATATATATATTAGGGTGCTAGGTATATTTATATTATATTTTACATTGCATACTTAAAGCGATTCAGAAATTTATTTCTGGAATGGCATTATAACGAGAATTACCGTTACCGTTGTATCCAAAATACTAAAAGAGAAATAATGTACATTTAGTGAAAATGCAAAGTATTTTTCATATCGCATACTCAGATAGTGAGGAATATCTTATCTATCATACGAGTACGAGCTGTCATGTTTAAGCACGTAGATATTCATTTCCATTCTTAGGCCGGAAACAAAAATAAACTAAAACTACAAATTGGTGATGAATCATAAAAATAAATTACGTACATGGTATTGTTTATATTCACATAGTTTACGTTTAATTACAAGATAAATATTCTTGACATTTAATAAAATTTTAACAATTATGGTTTAAAACAGTCTGTAAGTTCTTTATTTACTAATTACCTAGCGATTCATTGATTTTGAAAGCGAAGTTTTAATCCTAGAACTTATTAGACAGTTAGTAACAATGAACTTATAACATGTTAGATAGGTATATACATAATTATAAAACACAAAAGAACATAAAACACTAAAATTTTGATTTGTTTCGTTTAAATCGTAAATTTAAAATTTCAAAAAATTTAATATTGGGGTCCGTAAGATGCATTAAGAACACCTTTACAAGAATACTAAAACATCACCTGACAATGACATTGCTAAAAGATATAAATTTTTGTAACAACAATTATGGCTGCATGGGTTTTGCTTCCTTCGCCTATCCTTTATGGGATTAAAAAGAATGAACATGAGCAATTGGGAAAAAGTAAGAAACTGTTTAGTTTTAGTTGTGTTGACTGACGTCTAGTCTGATTCAGATCTGGTGCATTATTTGGAGAGTTGGCAACGTAGCTGCAACGGACACCACTAAACATACGCTTAGCGTATGACAATGTCATCGCCCACCCATACATTGCCAAATTTGAACAAAAATATCGATCTCGTTTAAGCTATTATCAACTGTTGTTATATTTTAAATGTAATTTCGCGCAAATGAACACCGAAAAAAATGATATGGGAAGTAGTTTCAGTGTAAAATTACTTCCCATTCGCCCATATTTGGATATAAATGGAATAGTATGAAAGTTGAACCACCTTAAACATTCAAAAGGTAGAAAAGTAAATAACAACAGAGAATTACACGTAAAAAAGAGACTTACCTAATTCTTAACGAAGTTGACACAGTCAATCAGCTGTAGATACACCGAGATAGGCGGACAGGAAAATAAACATGCCTTAGCAAATACACAACCGACCAGGGATTTATCTTTTATCTAACGGATTTCGTATGTATTTGCTAGTTATATTAACAAAAAAAAATATATATTATGGGCACAGATTAAAATTCGTAAGAATCAAAACAAACCTCTAGGGTATCTTTGGATTAGGCGCGCTTGCCGTGATATAACAAGAAATAACATATTTATGGTCATTTTAATTGTTGTAACCTCACCTCTAAACAATGTAATTGTACGCTGTGGGACAGGCACAGGCTGAAAATCTAATTAAAAGTTAATCTTTAATCTTCAAAACCTTCAACTATTTCAAACTATGCTCTGTGCATAGGTGCTCAAAAAATCTCTTCATAGATATGATACGAGGTTTTACATACTTTAGTACGTAGTACTATTAGTTATTCTTGTCCTTTAGTGCCGTGTTATTTTTAACCGACTTCAAAAAGGGGTAGGTTCTATGTTCCTCTGTATGTATTTTCAAAATTTCAATCAGTCAATAATTGAATTACTATATTTCTATTTTAGTTTAAACGTGCTCGTTTTTTTAAATTTTAGTATGAGGAGTAAAACTGAAAAATGTTGAGTGTTGCGACATTGTATTTTCAATTATATAGTGCTTAACTACCACGTATAATTTTCAGCTTTTTTGATTTTTGCGTACCTATTTTGGATGAAGATTTTGTGGCCCATCGAAACCACCCGCCTGTCAAATCTATTCATTTGCTGTTAGCCGATACTCCTTCTCTGCCATTGTTGTACATTATTTATTACTTAGGAGCTATGTATAGCAACCAATTAAAAATCCATTTACAGGACCAACACAACAATATGCGCAGCTTTAACCGTAACAAAAACAAACTGTCTACTGATTAAATTCTCAAGTTAATTGGATACTGTTTACAAGCCCCGAGTTAATTCATTATCATTACGCTAAAGGGCAGGAAACTCTGGTTAAATATACCTATCTCTTTCCCGTTAACGAGATTGCAATGTCTAGTTATGGAATTCACTTGGGAAATTGAAAGTTCTCTCACGCTTTCGCATTCGCCGGTCTACGGTTTTTCATTTCAAATGAACAGCAACCTTTTTCATGAAATATTATATCGATTTTATAGACATGTACATAAATATATTATATTATAATAACGAATGAATGAAATTTAATGATTCAAAACAGTGCTTTTTACGCCTAAAACCATATCAGGCACACATTTTTGAGACGTGCAATAGCTTAATATTTTTGCACTTGACATAACCAGTTGTTATGTGTAGGTCTATCAGTAGGTATGCGGTGTATTTTTACGGGATATTATTATTTTATCTTGTTGTTTTTCTGAGCTAGAATCAAAATAAAAATCAAATTCATCTTAGTTTATTAAAAAGATACCGCACCTACTTACATCCATGACCCATGCCTTAACCATTCAGTGATCTTGAAGCGATTGTAAGTGGTGTTACAATGCAAAACTCCGGCAGCTGACTAACTAGTTCTCTCTAATTACGCTAGATGGCATTTTTATTGATAGCGATAAATCTCTAATATTAGCGCGGACGAAAGACAGATGTCGCTAGTAAAACCTTCATTTGATAAATTTGAATAATTTAATAATTAAATCAAATTAGGCTCCTTTCGTCATAACTTTAATTAAAATCATTGTTTAAAATAAATTATTAAATTATGTCCTTATGCTGTGTCATAGAACTCAGTCTTGCGCGTCTCGCGCTTGACGGAGTTAAATGACAAGTTACGCCTTATCTGGGCGTGAGCTTCTTTTTGGATTAGAGGGGATTTATCGTCCTTAAAAGGCCGTGATCCTTTCCAAAATCACATTTCTATTACTATTTTTTTCATAAATACTCGAGTTGCACTAAATCGAAGCCCAACTGGTGAGTTCTCCGATATCAATTATAACCTCTAAACTTGTGTCTTTCTGTGTATTTTTTATTTTATCTAAATTTTATAATAATGTAATGTTACTATGTTCGAGGATTCCCTCTGGCCAGGGAAACACTTCGTTCGAGTCACATCTTAAGGCTTAATTAATGATGCTAAATTTCGTCCATCCGTTGTTATAAAATTAGGTACTTATGATATTTTAATGTAATAGTTTTCAACGGATGTCCTGCATCATTAAATCAGTGGAAACTACTTCCAGTTTAGTAACGTATTTTTTACAAAACTCTTAACGGTTTTTCTAATTTCGAAATCCAACTGTCATTCTGACCCTTTATTTTTTCATTGTGTCTAATAAATTTATATAACTGTAGAATCACTCTCTCTTGCTTTCCTGTAACTCCGTATGATTGTCCGTGCCACTCATTACAATTCAGCGCTTCCCTAAATTATGAG
The DNA here is from genome assembly GCA_963691665.1 of Clepsis dumicolana. Classification (NCBI taxonomy): domain Eukaryota; kingdom Metazoa; phylum Arthropoda; class Insecta; order Lepidoptera; family Tortricidae; genus Clepsis; species Clepsis dumicolana. The sequence goes on along the minus strand of OY829505.1, from coordinate 18,960,564 downwards.
GGATCGCTGCAGAGCAGTGACTGGCAAGCAATCAAAACCTGGACGCCAACTCATACCAGCAATGTTACAGGGCAGCACTGTACGGCTAGAAGAAGCTCCACCTCAGCACTGTACTGTTAGAAGAGCTCTATCTCGGTACCACCTCACCTTCTTGGCTCAGTACAGCTGAAAGTCGTAGAGCTGCACCCTTCTTTCGGCCAGAGCATCCCTTCGGCGAAGACTCCTGCACAGGCTGGTCGTCCTGTCTCTACGAGGCCCCTTTCGCCCTCGGCATCGACGACAGACCTGCTGGACCTGGCCCACTCGAGCTGCCAGTCCCCTCATCTCTCCGAGTCGCCGCTTCAGTTTTTTAGGGAAGTGCAGGCCTATAGAACCTTAAATTCGGAACCTAGATCCTCAAATTAAAACATTGAACTCATCACCTGAAAATCTTTATATTTTGTCAATTTAGGGCCTGTGTTTTGTTATTAAACAGTGTAAACTTTTTGATTGTTTATTTTTTTTCAAAACCTACTAGGCCCCCTCTCAGTTCAGATCTACCTCTGAGGCAGGACAACAATACAACAAGGTCAACAATAAAATTATATGTTCTAACTTACACACAGTTTTTCCCCAGTATTTTAAGAAGTCCAGTGTTAGCAGTTAAGCAAAATGAATGCAGTGTGGGGTTAACTTATATTGGTCTGCGAAATCTACAGACATAAAAATGAAGATTTTGAGACTTTTCGGAGTGGTTGTGCTATAAGAGCTACATTCATACCAAATTTCAAGTTTCTAGAACATCTGGAAGTACCCTTTAGGTTTTTGGAAATCGGCAATTTGTATGGAAATAAGATTTTTTAACGACTGTATCTTTTGATTGCATTGACTTAGAAGGTTGATTTTTTCACGGCTTCAAGGGACCGCAGACTTGAGTATTTGATATTAATTTCAGCATGCTACCTCCACGCGTTCTAGAGAAAAAGGGTCTTGACAGACAGACAGACAGACAGACCGACAGACAACAAAGTGATCCTATAAGAGTTCCGTTTTTTCCTTTTGAGGTACGGAACCCTAAAAACGTCTCGATCGCGTTCGCGTTTACGTCTATTCCCATGGGCAAATAAGCAGCGCCACTAGTGGCACGTATCGACAATAAACAATTGTCATACTGTTTGACAGGTGGTGCCATCATATAAGTATTCATCCACTTTGTAGTATGCTCTCTTGAAAAAAGCATACTACAAAGTGGATGAATACTTATGTGATGGCACCACCTGGCCAAGGCTGAAAACAGAAGATAATTAGGACATCAATGTGACTTGGCTGCGTCCCGAAGATATTCGTGTATGGTGTCTGGCTCTGTTGCCGTTGTCCGCTGCGTACTAATTGTAATACAATTGACATAAATAATGGTTTATTTATTTGACATGATGACATGAAATGTATATTTCATAAATTTTTGTTATTTGACATTTGGAGACCATATACATCTCCAGTTATATACATCTCCTGCTCAATTAAAACGTGCCAGTAAAGTAAAGTGTTCTGGTTTTGCTGTTCTAATAATTACTTTTTACACTTGTTTCTAAAATGCGGTATTTTTTTTCTCTCTCTTAATCTTTTAATGATAGAGTGAGGTTTCTTTGTGTAATTGGTCTGTGGTTACGTATTGTACGAGATAATGTAACTTGTTTTTAGAAAAAATGACTTTGTGCCAAGTTTCTTGCGGCGCATTCTTCTTGGCAATCATGGTCTTTCCGAAAGCGCTGGTAGACTCAAAAAAAATTACGTTCATTCAACTGCCTATTTGCTGAATAAAATTTTGAATTTGAATTTGACAGCCGTAATACAAACGCGATCAAGACGTGTTTTTGGCCGTTGATTACACTAGACGCTCTAATATTCATAATTGCGTAGGCACGGGCCATCACTGGCGCAGTGGCCCTTTGTTATTTTTACAAAAGTAAAGACAATGTGCTATAATTTTATTTATCACTTTTTATATAAATAAGAGGGGGGAAAACGAGCAGGCGGGTCACCTGATGAAAATCAATCACCTTAGCGCCCATCCCATCGCTTCTGCAACACGAGGGGAATCTTATCACAGGTGTGTTGCCAGCCCTTTAAGGAATAGGTAGGCTCGTTTTTTAAAGATCTCTTAGTAGTATCGCTCCGGGAATGTTGCCGCAGGAAGCTGATTCTGTATTTTCACTATATACTCATACCATACATACATTTACCAATAAATACAACAACCAAAATATACAGGAAAAAAAAGTGAAATAAGTTAAACCAAATAGGTATATGTAGATCTGTGACATAACATTTGACGTATTACATCAAAGAGCTCTGAAAACTTTGCCTAAAACCACTTAATGGAAAATAACATAAAACTATTTCCTCGGGAGTTTAGTCACGTAAATGTTAACATTAGCGTTACATCCATAAATAAACATCCCGATCTGCTTCTTTATATATTTTGCAAATTTATATTTAGTTTTCTCGTTGGTAATTCTCAAGAAAATATCACTGATATAAAAATATAATTGTCATCAATCATCAACAAGATATATCATTGTGAATGTCTGTCATCGTCATCATCATTTGCGCATGAACACAGTGTCATGTTGTCCGAAAAAGTTTTTTTTTCGTTACATCGCACCATTTTTATGATTAACGGATACCTATGTTTTCATTTGATAAGCGTTGCCGTAACTCAGCACTGCGTCGAGCCACTTTCGAGTTTATTTTTCTTTAAATAATAACTATTTAACTAGATCAGTTATAAAATATTCAGAAGTCAGGAAGATAAAATCGTTATTTAATAAAAATAGGTATTTTAATTAATTAAAGATTCTCAGATTTTAATTTTGTAGCGATATGTCGTATTTACGTTACCTTTATAGTGCAACCTCTTTTTATCTTTGAAGTGGTACTTGAAATTATGAATAATATGACAGCTATCAGAATATCAAAATATAATTTCAAAATGAACGAGAATAATATACAGTTTGTGAAAAGCCGAAAAGTCAAAACGTCGTTATTATTAAATGGGTATAAATATAATTTAAGTCGGAAGAACAAGAATGACACTACACTATGGAGGTGTTGGAAGCGATCAGAATGTTCTGCGACAATCACATGTAAGTCGAATCAAGTGATTCTTGAAAGCAAGGAACATACCTGTCCGGCAAATAGGATAAGAAATGAGATACTGGCTATAATAGATAAATGTAAACAAGATGTATGTCGAGATTTCCGGCCCATACAACACATATTTGAAGAAAATTTTGAAAATTTCAAGAGGAAGGGCGAAGAATATTGCGATGCGATGCCGTCGTTTGCATCAAACAAAAACGAATTGTATAAGGCCAGAAAAGATTTCCTTAACGTTGATATTACGAACGTTTACGAGATACTTTAATAAAGATTTTTTGATTTGATTTTTTCGATATAAAACTCTCATCGACGTCAAACGATAAGTTTCTGGTTTGTGAGGATGGTGACGACGAGAAACTTGTAATATTAGCCTCGCCTCTCGTAAAGAAGGTCCTAAAAACCTATAAAGGAATTTACTACGCAGATGGTACGTTTAAGGCAGCTCCTTCACCATTTTATCAAGTGTGTACACTGCACATCGACCTAGGATCAAAAATTACTTCCTGCAATATCGTGCCAGCTATTTACGTGTTGCTACCGAATAAGTCCGAAGTAACCTATCTTCGTTTATTCAAACTTTTAAAAGATAAATTGGACCTCAAGATCAACAAATTTAAATATGACTACGAAATAGCTCCTATGAATGCTGTGCGTGTAGTTTTTCCCGAAGTTCAATTAACAGGATGTTATTTTCATTATAATAAGGCAATATGGCGTAATGGAAAAGAATTGAAAGTAAATAAGACGAAAGCTGGTAGAAATACCTTGAAAATGATAGCTATACTTCCGCTTTTGCCTTCTAATAAAATAGACGCTGCCTTAAATATGATATGGAATAATGCCCCACAATCTCCGGAAATGATTAAATTTATGCAGTATTACCACCGTCAATAGTCCACAAAATCAAATGAAATATTGAGTTGTTCAAAGGACCAACATCGCACAACCAACTCGCTAGAGGGATGGCACCGCCGACTCAATTCCAGAATTCCAAAAACGCCAAATTTGTATTTAGTTATCATGACTCTGAAAAAAGAATCCATTCATTTTGATTCTATTATAAGAAAAAGTTTATTTCAAATACTGACCCAAAAGAATAGAAGATGGCTAGATATCCAGTTCGATAAAAAATACAATACACTATTAAAGAAATTGAACGATGGGGATGTGAATATGGAAGGTTTTTTGAAAAAGATCATTTATTTACGGTTGAAATTCAAAACAAAGCTGAAAACATGTTAAAAACAGTGTATTAGGGCAAGTTCACTTATTATAGTTATTATTAATAAAATAGTTAAAAGGAGAGTTTGGTGTTAATCATTTATTTATTTTATTCTAATGCCGACGATGTTTTAATCTGGACGAGTAGTAAAGCACTTTTATAGATTTTCACTATATCAGCAGTATGGATCTCATTAAAATCCATTACCGCAGTATCGCTATCCACTACTTCGCTCCAGTTTTCGGCATCCACGTGATTACTGCAGGCCCGTGCGTGTGGTGGTAGATAAAAGTTGAACTTTGATAAAAGCATTGCCTTCAGAAGATACGGCATGGGGCGTAAGTCCACCGCCGAGCACGATGTGAATATACATTCACTGCTGTTGCACATGGCTCGTTTTAATGGGCGAGCACTGAAATCTTCCCCGCCGTTGAATTCAAAATATTTTTCATCGTTAATATTTTTATTATTCAGTTGTCACTTGACTACAATGAATGACATATTTCCCCGTCAAGTCCAATAAGTGACATTTAAGTTTTATCAGATTGCAAGTGACCAGTGTCTGAAAACTATATTCTGAGATGGAATCCGAGATCAAAAAGTGTTTCATTCCATATACATAAATGTATGTACTCAAATTCTATCAGGGAATGGACGTTCAGGGAAATGGACTATCCGGGAAATGGACTATCAGGGAAGTGGACATTCAGGGAAATGGACTATCCGGGAAATGGACTATCCGGGAAATGGACTATCAGGGAAGTGGACGTTCAGGGAAATGGACTATCCGGGAAATGGACTATCCGGGAAATGGACTATCAGGGAAGTGGACGTTCAGGGAAATGGACTTAATGAACCGACTGGACATTCGGTAATAAGACCTAAAGTGCCGGAGGGGTTGAGACGTATAATGTAATTTTGTTAAAATATATAATTATGTTAGTTTATGGATCAAGGTTCGCGCACCGTATGAGAAGAAGATTAACGACCTGGTAAGTTTATATAATAGGAGACTGACTATTTGTCCGAGAGCTAATAGTTCTGAGTCACTAAGCGATAAATTTCCAACTACAAATAATGTCTTGGCTGTATTATTAATATTATTAAATCAAGTGTTTTTACGAGTATCCGGAAATCTTTTGACAATGGTTAAAATAATATTTTATTGTATTTATCTGGAAAGGTTATTGTCGACAACATCCTTTTAATAATAACCAACTTCCATTAAAGCGACGACGTAGGTAGGTACGTGCGAACTCTGGATTCAGAATGAATTATGCAGTATTTTGATCGCATATTCAATAGCACAGCATCTGTTGTCGCATATTTACCAAAGCTTTTATCTGTTCATCATAATGTCTCAAATCTTTTCTGAACTAGGTTTCGGCGATAAGTACAGTCATATTAATGACTAGCTCATGCCCCGCGGCTTTGCCCCCGGTGAAATATTTCAAAATGGGCTAGTTGCCTATCCCGTGGGAATTTCAAAAAATCCCTTCTTAGTGCTGCACCTCTAGGATACTCGAGGTACATGTTTGCCAAATTTCAAATCTCTAGGTCCAGTGCATGCAAAAATGCAATGATTGCCATATAAAAACAACAAATGTTAAGAAATAAAATCAATACGTTATCGTAAAATTGTTTAACATTACACAAATTACTAAAATGGGATATTTTTTTTCAAAAACTAATTAAAGGAGGCAGTTTGATCATTGAAAATTATGACGTCTAATTAAGAACTATCTTAATTCAATACTAACTTCATACTAACGGATCATTTTGACATTTCATAAAAAGTTGCTGATTTGACTTGAAACAACCCTATTCTGCTTTAAAAAAGTACTTTTTGATAATGATTAGCTTACAGCTGTTCTTACTCAAGCATAAGCAACCAATCACGAGGCACATGCATGTTTAAAAAAACTCGATATCAGAATCGAACTTTAGTTCTCTTTTTTCAAATGTTATTATTTTACTCAATAAGAGTAACTTAATTAAATTAGTAGGTACGGGTTATTCTGTTACTGAATTTTGACCATAGAACTTGGAACAGACTTATAACATTGGTTATTATTGTATATTTTTTTACCATTTAGTTGACAGATTATAATATAGGAGTAGAAAAACAAACAAAAACCGGGCAAGAGCATGTGTGGCCATGCCTAGTCCAGGGTTCCGTAACCGTTACGTCAAAGAAATGCAGTACCTATGAAAAGGGCGTATCTTCATGGTATTTACGTCCTTTTGTTGAGAATCGCAGTTTTCCGGCAATAACTCAAAAACGGTAAATTTGATAATGTTGAAAACAATTTTTTTTGAAAGTATTTGTTAAGCATTACCTTTGTAACTTTTCATACTTTCGGTTTTTTTTTACAAGATAAGGGGGGAGGGGGGGATACAATTTATGCAACTTTCGAAGCGATTATTTCTGAAAATAATATTTGCTTAAACAAAAAAAAAATATCAGGAAAAAAACAACTTTTGTTACATGTATTGAGTGCCCCCTTTAGAAATATTTATTTTGGTAATTTAACTATCAAATTACTTAGGTAGCGGTTTCTACAAGACACCTAAGTATACTTAAAATTTTATCATTATGCCTCTTACAGTTTTCGAGTAAAATGCCTGTGACATACGGACGGACGGACGGACAGATGTGACAAAACTATAAGGGTTCCGTTTTTGCCATTTTGACTACGGAACCCTAAAAAGATACGTGCATCGTTTATCTCTGTCTGCAACAGCTTCTGGTGTTTTAGCACTTTAGTTCGAAAACTACACCTCTGATACCTATGTCAAATCAGATTAAAAGAAAGGCGGCAAATAAAAAAAAATTCACTACGCTAATGTGTTGAACTTCGCTGTGAATAAAAAATAGTTAAAGTAAATTGTATGAAACTTTTATGGAATGGTGAATATAAAAAACTGGAAATATTTTTTTGTTATTATCTATCAGATTTTTGAGAAATTACCTGCTATGGTCGCCTTGACCGGGACAGCAATTGCCGGCTTTGTATTAAATATTTATTTAACGGACCCCGTGGGCTCGTAAGCTCATCCGTTAAAACCAATACTCAGCCAGCAATTGCTTACTTCCAGGCAATAATGTACTATTTTTATCTCGAAAACGAAATGTAATTATCAGCGCGAACAAATAGCAGGAATAAGTTTCATTCCAATAGCTGAGCTATTATTTGGCTAAGCGCCAAACTTCTAATTTTCTTTCGGCACAACTTAATGCTGTTTGTATTAATAGGTACATTCAAGCTGTTTTTCTCGAAATAGTAACTTAGACTAACTTGCTAACTAAGATATCGATATCGTTGTTTGATATCTCCTTGTTAGCCAACGATTCTAATTAGTTACCTTTGTGTACATAACGAATCTGAGACGACACAGGTCGCTAAGTAGCACGTAGGTGTTTGCCGCAGTTGTGTAATTTATACTCGTACTGTAAACAATCTCTAACACAGATTCATGCTTACTAAGTCTGCCAGTTGACGTATCCGTCATAGGCTATTTAATCAGATTAAGCTAAATTATACACGGCTAATATACACGGTTATCATCTCACCAAAACTGTCAAATGTGGAATGTGGTACGTGACACAATAAATATTTTTTCTGAGGTAATCAATAACCATTTTTTTTAACATAAAAAGTACTGTAACAGAAAAGAACACAATTATACAACAGTAAAATATTTAAACGAAACTTGGTTTTACTGAAATCGTATAATTTTCATAAATTTCAATTAATTATTTAACCGTTTAGTTGACAATAGTAACATATTACCGCTTTGTAATTATCTCAAACCGTTCAAGTGGCAAAAGAACAAAAATTCTGTATTGCATATAACTCGAATACTTATTATAATTAGTGCATGTGGGGGAAAACAAAATTCACAAAACACCCTACAAACATACATTGGATATTCATCATCATCAACATACTCTTGTCAGTGGAGTATCTTCCCACCATCTCTCCTATAAGCTAACTCCTTGACCTCCTGCCTGATACTACACGACACTGGCCTTCTCCCGTATCTGGTCTATATTATAGACCTAGTTGCTTGAGAAATGTTTTTACCTGCAATGATCAACACTGAGATCCTCTTAGTATTTTTTACACACTTAGCATTTAATTTACAAACTTTAATATTAAATATATGTATCTCACCTCACTTCAATCTGTCCTGCGTGTGTAGCTATAGCCATATGATCACGAGAACAAAAGCACATCAGCGATACCTGATCATCACTGACCGCAACATCCAACTCCTAACCACCGCCGTCGGGCGAAGAATCCGCCACCGAGGCAGACTCCAGTGAATCGAGCAGAGAGTTGACACAAATTGCTCGAGTGATAGTAGGTAATTATAACTTCTAAAGGGACGCAGTGATTGCCATTTTCCTCTATTTACTTTATGTGGGGCCCGCAACTAGCTTCACGACTTGCTTCGGCTATCAGTGGTGCAGTCCATCGTACGCGATGGTTCCAAACCACGATTGAAAATTGCTTGCGTAGCTATTACGGAGCTACAGAGGGAGGGTCAACTGCACTGCGTCATGTGACCTGATGTTTAAGGTATTTCTGGTCACCTAACTATAAAATGGTTTTTATTATGTGAATAAATTATACAAAAAAAAGATATAATATTGTTTAATTGTTGTACTACCATAATAATCTCACAAGAAAAAACATGAAAGTACACAATTCACAAATAGAGCAAAATAATTAAATTAATTTGTTAGACAATTGCTTGTTTGAATCCTTCGTATTCAAATGAAATACCAATACCTACACTCCATAGTTATGATCTTTCACCGCTATTCATACTTATAAAATATGTATGTATAGGTAACGTGAAGATAAAACCACACATTTTATTTCATTGTTCTATCTACGCATCCAGGCTCTATATTTTGTCCTGTTAGGGTGAAGTACCCACTAGTGGTTTATAATACTTGCAAATTAATTGGTACGGGTAATTTTTAAGTGACTTTATCTATATATATATTCTCCTTGGCCGATGTCGGCCACGGCGACTGCTTCAGCTCCGCTGCTGGTGACGTTCGTGTGCTCTCGTGTGACTCACATAGCCAATTTTGTTAGTAAAGGTCCGTTAGGTTAGTGGACACGTGAGCACGCCATTGAAGTAGTTATAGCTGATTGCCGCAGGTGGTCGGGCTTTCAGCTCATCCCGTCTGACGTCCATCGGTACATCGACGGGATTCAAACTTCCTCCATTTTGTCCGATTGGCTGCCCGCTTTTCCCACTGTGTAGGTTCCATATTCAGGCTCTTCATATGACGCTTAAGCACATCTGGTTCCGACCTCCTCAAGTTCCGAATAAAAGACGTGCTTAGCCACACGACCCTCTGCCATCCTTGAAACGTGTTCGCCCCAACGATGTTGACGTCGCACGAGGTAGACCCCAATCCCACTTACTTTGGCCCTCCGCAAAACTTCGGTGTTCCGTACGCGGTCGGACAAGCTGATGTTTAAGATTTTACGCAGGCATTTTAAGTGGAATCGATCTAGAGTGCGAATATGGCGACGATAAACGGTCCACGTCTCAGATGAGTATAGAACGTTGGGAAGCACGTCGTTATCTAATTGACTAAGCGAACAAAGTGAGCGAAGCGTCTCATTTACATCTTCGACAATTTTTTTTTCGTCTGACAGCCTTCCGGCTATCCCGCTGTCCGTCTGTCCGGCTGTAAGTTCTCCTCTACAGGTCGCATTTTTCAATCGATTCTCGTGAAATTCTATGATTTTTAATATTATATAAAAAAAATCCCCGATTCGTTTTTTGGAAATATTTTAAAGAAAAAAAAATCGTGAACTTTTGTTATCAGGTTCGATATTCTATACCTATTAAACAGTACCGTGACTGACTGACTGACAGACAACGCATAGCCTAAATCACTGGACCTAGAAACTTGAAATTTGGCAAAAATATACCTTTAGTATCCTAGAAGAGCACTAAGCTGGGATTTTTCGAAATTCCCACGGGATAAGGAACAAGCCCATACATAAATATTTCACGGGGGCAAAGCCGCGGGGCATAACCTAGTTATATACAATTGTTTTGTCGATTCGTTTCTTGGAATCTTTTTTAAAGAAAAAAGAAGAAAGTTAAAAAATTACCCAATCTTCATGAATTTTGTGATCAGGCCCCTATTTCACCAACTTTACAGTTGTCAGTTCATAGTGACAATTCTACATTTTCTTTTTTAATATGAAGCGCGCTAAATCAAAAGCTCTTCAAGTCAGCAATTGACATCGAATTGTCATTGACAAATGACATTTGTAAAGTTGGTGAAATAGGGGCCAGGTTTGATAATTATATAGGTTCGTTTTTTTTGTCGATTAATTATTTCAAATAAAGAGAAACGAAAAATATTCAAAAACGAGTTCGCCAAATTTAGTAGAGCTCACAGAGCCACTAGTGATTATGATGCTTATAATTCTGTACTTATTTTGAATACCTAATATTCTTTTATTAATTTGATCGGTTTCGTAGAATTAATTTTTTTTTATCTTATTGGTTGTATTTACCGTTATTATCAAATATATTTTAGCCTAACATTTTTTAAGTAAACATGTGTGTTTAGTTTTATGTATTTCGGAATCAAATACGTCAGCGCCTTAACTAAAATATTCAATCAGAAGACTGCTTTCCCTTCTTTCTATTTCGTCATAACAGATAAAACATCACCGAATGGTACAATTTGAAGCACGGGGACATTTACCTTAAAGTCCTATAGAACCATGAGCAATGTATCAACAAGTCAATGTTCAGTGAACCGCGCGCGGGCAACGGGCCGTGAGCCGTGAGGCGTGAGCCGCCGCGGACGGAGAACGATGAACGAACGCTTAGCATGGATTGAATTGACCAAATAATTGGCGCTATAGAAAATTTCATATTTTTTCACGTTAATTATTACTCATGAAATTAGTTTTATTTGTAAAATACTTCGACAGTGGCACTTTAAAGGATAAATATTTATTCCGCTAAATAATTACTTACATGTTAAAAATCTAAATTAATTACAGATACGGCGTTTCTTGAAATTTCTTAAAATACAGTAAATTATGGATCGACTTTAAAACGATACAACAATGGGAAACCTTCGAGATGTTAGCAACGAGTCCGTATCCGTAATAGACGTAAATTACAATTCAATAGTTAGTGTATCATGTTCATGATCACTATAAATAATATTTGCACTAAACAAATACCTGGTGGATATACCTAGACATAAAGCCTCTGCTTATCGCTGCCCGATGCGGAGACGGGTTCAGTGACTGGAATAACATGCCATGTGACGCGGAACGTGCCTAAATCTAAAATTAGCTGTTTAAGGATGAAACTGCTGCCTTCAATAGAATTTAATACACCAGTAGTTACTTGATTTGTTAAAAAACAGTTTCAAATTTCCACTTTGCAAAGAAATTGATCTATCATGTTTTATACCTTACCCGACTTACCTTTCCTTTGAATCTCGGCTTGAACGTGGAACGTTCCCTTGCGCCTGAATAACCAAACGCTTCGTCTATGCAAGTGGATAATTTAGAATTCATATCACGTCCACAAAATAAAGTGCAAGCTCGAATATACATTATCAACGCCGGGACACAAACTTGATTAGCGCAACATATTCAGGTGCAAAATAAACTAAACACGAGTAAGTACTTATTAAAAAAAAATCTTTTGCACAATTTGGCTAAGTATGCCGATGGATGATGCTTTTAAGAGCTTTTTTTTGTGTGCATGACAAATGCATATTTTGTTGGGCTGTTTACTGTTGGAAAGAAAGGGAATCCTATGTTAACGCAATGGTTCAATACTCGTAGAGAAGAGTATAATTATATCTAAAGAAGAGTATAGTAGAAACCCTAGCAGGTTTAAAAATAATAACAATGCAAAAGTAATGGGTTTAGTAATGGGTTTAGTTTTGCAGTGTTATTCTGCTATACTTTTATTCATTATTGCAGTACAATTCATATAAACAAATTATATTGAAGTACTGTAAAGGGGCGACTTCAAGTTAACTATAAAAAAATACGTGTACTTTAATGTTTAGGATTAAGTACTTAAACTCATCATCATCAGGATATCAATTTACCTGATCACCAGTATGGATTTAGGAAAGATCATGCCACAATCGAACAAATCCATAGAGTATGTCATGTCGTCAGAGCATCCCTTGAAAAAAAAAAGAATACTGCTCGGCAGCATTCCTTGACATTCAGCAGGCCTTTGACAGAGTATGGCACAAAGGACTACTTTATAAAATAAAAACAATCCTACCATATAATTTCTACCGGATACTGGAATCATAGACTTTTCCAGGTTCGGGAAGGAGATAGCTTGTCAGCATGCTGTGATATTCTGGCAGGAGTACCCCAAGGTTCTGTGCTCGGCCCTATGCTGTACTATCGGATATTCACATCGGGTTTGCCTCACAACTCTGGAGTTACAGTAGCCACCTTTGCTGATGACACAGCGATACTAGCATCAAGTCCTAACCCTGAAGAAGCCTCACAATTGTTACAGGATTGTTTGAATGGAGTCCAGGGATGGCTAAATAGGTGGAGGATTAAGGCTAGCGTGTCAAAGTCAGTCCAGATCACTTTCACACTTAGAAGAGGAGATTGCCCACCCGTCAATCTTGGCAACCAGAAATTACCCCAAAACAATACCGTTAAGTACTTGGGAATGCACTTGGATCGTAGGCTGACCTGGAGGGACCACATCCGAGGAAAAAGAGATCAACTTAACATTTGATTCCGTGGACTGTCTAGGCTCCTCGGAAGGAACAGTGTCCTGTCCATCGACAATAAGCTACTTATTTACAAGACTGTACTGAAACCAATTTGGACTTATGGTATCCAGCTTTGGGGCTCGGCATGCAACTCCAATATCACGTTAATACAAAGAGCTGAGGATTCCATCCTCAAGCGAATTGCCGGTTTATTAAGAACTCGGAAGTCCATCACTATATGATGATTAATACGGTAAAGGAGGAAATCCAGCTTTACTCATCCAAATACAAAAAGCGACTGCATAACCACCCAAATCAGCTGGTAGGACAACTTACTGTACCGGACCAGATAAGACGTCTTAAGAGGCGCAGAATCCTAGAACTGGATCAACTAACCTAGACATCCAGCCACAAATGGAGGGGCTCTCACTGGGGAGTTGACTCCGACATGCCATGACCCTTGCAACCAATCTGCTCATAGTCATTTGACTGATCGCACGATAGCACGAAGAACAAAAAAAAAAAAAGGATATAAATTTTAACCCTACAACGGATACATATTGCCCGTTATTGAATGGAGAAAATATGGTGTCTTGTCACTTTGTCGCCACTCATTTAGCAGATTTCCGTTTCGCAACCAACGATTAACAAATGCATCATTCCTAAAATTATCTTTATACAACTACTGATTATGCAAATAATTTATTTTATCGATAATAATTTAACAAATTTTCATTTTGTATTGTATAGTTTGTCAAATGGATTATTTTTTAATGATATGAAAAGTAAACTAACGTATCATCTATCAACGTTTGGTATATTACTTAGTTTGTCACAGGTTTCATTTTATAAAAAAAATATATGAAACCGATATTTATTTATTTATTATTTAAAAAAGTAAAACCGCCTTCAAAAAAAAAAACCTTAGAAAAGAAACGTAAAATAATCATCTAAAATAATGATAAATAAATAAAATAAAATAAAATGCGTTTATTTCGGACAACGGAAACTAAAGCCTAAAGTTTTATGGCCTAGCACTAAGCAGCAGAAATATGAAGTCGGTGCTTCATTCAAAGAATATTCCGCTCACACCGCACCACCACGGTAAAATTTGAGGGTTGCCCTCGATTTCCTTGGGATCCCATCATTAGATCATGACTTGGTGACAATAGGACCACCTCAGGAGTATACCCTTTCAAATAAAAAAATATTTTTGAAAATCGGTCTACAATTGACGGAGTAATCGATAAACATACATAAAAAAAAAACATACAGTGGAACGTAGAACCTCCTCCTTTTTTTGAAGTCGGTTAAAAATTCAGCCCTTTTATGGACGTTCAGGCGGACATACAGACAGACGGACGGACAGAGCGAATAGGCTTACAATAGGTTAGGTTAGGTTAGAGTTACGTCAAGGCGCGAAGCGCCTAAAGCGCGCAGAATAGGAGCTCCGCGAAGCGGAACTCCGTCGACACCGTCCAGAAATTGAGTATAATATTTTTCAATACATTTGCTCGAAAATTTTATTTTACAAGTCAAGCTTAGAAGTCTAATTTAGAAATCAATAAGCAAGGTGCTATAAAATTACGGAGTTCGAGTATAAATCCCATACCGCCCTGCGTTTCGTTACACAGAAAGTAATTTTTATGGAACAATGTTTACGAATTGACGTTTTGCAAAATAACTGATTTTACAAATGATTTATTTGTGAAATGAACATTTATAAAATAATATTTGTCATTTCACATGTTTGTCAAGCGTCAAAGTTCCTAAATATATATTTATCGAGTAATTATCTACATCTACACTTCTACACTATAATAATAATATTATAAAGAGGAAAGATTTGTACCTATTTTTGTATGTTTGTATGTTTGTAATGAATAGGCTCAAAAAGTACTGGGCCGATTTAAAAAATTCTTTCCCCTATAGAATGCTACATTCTTCCAATTTGACATAGGCTACATTTCATTTTGAAAAAAATTAGGGATCCTTGGTAAAATTTGAACAATGTAACCGAAGGTGTAGAAAAATGAGTCTTAAAATGTCTTTCGTCGAATGCGCTGCCGAAACTATTAGCGATAGAACAAAATAATGTACAACAATATTGAAGAACATCATAATGTCTACAAAAAACTCCAACTATTGTAGTTATGTCACTACAACAACTTTTTTCATTTTATAATTGTCTACCCCGTGCGAAGCCGGGACGGGCTGCCAGTTTAGATATAAAATAAGCATTTCTTGCAACAACATATTTGTTAAATGAATAGTATATGAAACGTTGCTTGTGAAATGAACTTTTGTTAAACAAGTTTCGGTAAAACACTAGTAAACCAGAAAATATAGGTACCTACCTAATGACATTTTGCTAAGATTCACCTTTGCATCAAATGTAATTATGTGTGGAACCGTTAAATACATTTTTGCTTTACATGATCTTAAAATTTGCTGGTTGCTGGCATGACATGCTGGTTGTAGACAACATAAAATAGATCTAAGCATCTTGGCTGAAATGGCGCGTTTTGTGCACTTAATTAATGTAATAAGAACTTCTTACCACAGGCAATCGCATTTATCTTTTAGGGAGTAAAAGAGTAATGTAAGGTGACCGGATCCTTAACTGGCTGCATTTTCACAGGAAATATTATTTGATTTTATGTTGAGATACCGGGTCTCCACTATATAATTATCGAATTCTCAATTATCTAAATAGGTATTCCTGCGTTATTTGAACATTAACGGGTTGTTATAGTCCAAGTTTTTCATGCTGTTACATCTTTAATTACCTAAATATGTTATTTTTCCTCACATACCTAACAGTTGCTAACACTAAAAACTATGTTGACTGTTATCTTTAGATTGCTTTGGCAGTTCGACGATCCCACGCATTGGTTATGATAAGACAGTCAAATGCCTAATTGTAACATTATAAAATTATCGTTCTTAATGATAGGTTATAATATAATATTTAATTAAAATTACATTTAACAAACTTAGATCTAGTAAGTAATTATACAGTAAATATCATTTCTAAACTATGTAACAAGTGAACCAGCCTGTGCTTTAGACATAAAATAATAATATAAAGAAACAAGAAGAATTGGCCAATAACATTTAAAACAACGCTTTAAATATCTTACCTAATTGTCTCGTTGATTGATTGTTTATCTATTGTAAGAAATAAGGGCAAAAATGTTAAACTGATTTTTAATGTTCCACTTGATCGTGTTTTTTTATTTAACAAAATAGAGTTTCAAAAATATTATAGAAGAATATGAATAACTGAGCCGAACGTAGCCCTGAGGGGGGGGGGGGGGGGGGGGGGCTCACTTCTTAACTACACTTTAACAGCTCACCTAGTCTCCCCTGTCGATTACCGCCAACATTTTAGGCTTACCTAAACAGTTACTTACCAATTCCAAACTGAGTCAGCCAAATAAATTAAATTTATAAATAGAAAAACATTTCCTTTTGCTTTTTAGAGGTTTTTATTGTGATTTAGGTTTTAATACTTTGTTTTTTTTTTTAATTTCATACTTTTTAATGGAGTTCATTTTTACATATTGTTTTTATGTATTATACATATGTTAACCCCGATCAGTGATTATCATTATAATAAGCCCAAACACGTTATAATTCCTGCCTGTAAGCTGCGGGGGCGTTGGGTTACGAGGGCTGCCTTTTAAGTTCTGTCGTTTGCAAACTTCCCGTGATTATTAAAAAAAAAACTAGTATCGTCATAAAATATTTAAAATATATAATAATAATAATATATATATAAAAGAATGACTCGGATCGGCCGAACCGTTTCAGTACAGCGTCGGTTCAAAGTTGACAAGTCAGTTGTGAAAACGGAAATTTCGAAAGAAAATTTACGTGCGATAATTTTTTACAACTTCAAAAGGGGTTTAGCGCGTCTACAGTGCTTTGAAGAGCTGACTACGGTTTTTAATAATAAAGCACCTTACATCCGGACTGTGGAACGCTGGTATTTAGAATTTCTACGTGGTTGCTCTAGTCTTAGTGATAGGCACCGTGAAGGCCGACCAAAAACAGCCGTGACCCAGGAGAACATTGATGCTGTACGGCAACTGATCGTCGAAGATTGCCATGCGACATACCGTGAGATAGAAGCTTCATTAAGCATTTCAGGGACCAGTGTTCAAAATATTTTGCATGATCACTTAGGCGTAAAAAAATTGATCTCGCGCTGGATACCACATTTATTTAGTAAAGACCAAAAAATGGCTCGCGTTAGATGGTGTCGCAAAACTCTGCGGCAATTCAACCGAGGAGACTCTAAACACGTTTATGACATTATCAGTGGTGACGAATCTTGGATATATGCCTACGATCCAGATTCTAAACAGCAGTCGACTGTTTGGGTGTTCCAAGATGAGCCAAAACCGACCAAAGTAATACGCTCACGGAGCGCTTCGAAAAAAATGGTCGCCACGTTTGTAGCGAAAAATGGCCACGAGCTCGAAGACCGTAAAACAGTTAATGCTGACTGGTATACCACTGTTTGTTTACCTGAAGTTATCGGCGAGTTCCGAAAAAATAACCCAAGACGTCGTATAGTGCTGCACCACGATAATGCGAGCTCGCACACCGCCCGGCAAACAATTGCGTTTTTAAAAGAGCAAAACGTCGAAAATCTGGAACACCCGCCGTACAGCCCAGACTTGAGCCCTAATGGTTTCTTCACTTTTCCAAAAATCAAGCTACGACTTCGTGGTCAACGGTACCGGACGCCTGAAGAAGCGGTTGAGGCATACAAAATGGCCATTTTGGAGACCCTGACTTCGGACTGGAATAAATGTTTCGAAAACTGGTTCGATCGAATTAAAAAGTGTATTACATATCACGGTGATTACTTTGAAAACAATAAATACCATTTAACTCTTAAATTGTCTTTAGTTTTTCCAAACGACACAACTTAAAAGGCAGCCCTCGTAGGTCAAGGTTACCATGTCACCGATGTAACAGAACACAAAATTTCAAATCAATCAGACCTGTAGAAGTTAGTGAGTTCTCCTCTCAACTGAAAAACTAAGTGACGATTTTCAAACGCTTGAACAGATCTTCATAAATTATAGCTAAGAACCATTTCGATTACGTCAGCTTTTCGAAATTCGGTCCAGCCGTTTGAGAGCCACAAACAACAGACAGATACACCACACCCATACCCAGATACACAAATACACAGGGTAAACTTATATCACCGTTCTTTTGGTATCAGGGGTTAAAAAGAAACCATTTGACTCTGTCTGTCTCTGCCCGTCATAGCTGGCTTTCTCAGAAACTACTAATACTATCGACTTGAAAGGAATTGTTTTATATAAAGTTTTGGGACCGACGTTGTACCTGCTCTTCACTTCTGACCTACCGTCAACGCACAACGTATTAACTGCGACATTTGCTGACGACACGGCAGCACTCTACAGCGACAAAGACCCACACAAGGCTTCAGAAGTAGTACAGCAACACCTAAATGAAGTAAACGGATGGATGACAAAATGGCGCATCCAAGCAAGCTTCTATAAATCCACCCAGTAGAGGGGACTATGCGCCAGTAAAACTCGGAGATGAAGTCCTACCCCACAGTGACTCTGCCAAATACCCTGGTATGCACCTTGACCGAAAACAGATATGGAAGACTCACATAAAGAAGAAAAGGGATGAACTTAACCAACGATTTAGACAGCTTAATTGGCTCCTTAGTAGACACTCCAAAGTATCCTTATGCAACAAATTGCTCATTTATAAAACAGTCTTAAAACCGGTGTGGACGTATGGCATAGAACTCTGGGGCTCGGCCAAAAAGTCCAACATAGAAATCCTTCAACGCTTCCAAAACAAAATACTAAAAACTATAACAAACGCGCCCTGGTTCACCAGGATGAGTGAGCTGCATGAGTATCTAAAAATGAATAGTGTCCAGGAGGAGGTTGAGCAGCGTGCAAGGACTTACCAGAACAGAATCCAAACACACGCCAACAGCCTAGCAACAGCTCTTAGTGAGCCACTACAAATGAGGAGACTCAAACGTCAGCACCTGGGACCTCACCACTTGCTAAGGTGGTATCTAGAAAGAGGCGGATTCCTTGTTGGAGGAACAATCCTCACATTCCATACCTGTTCACTCAAAGAATCTGCTTATGGCTTGGAAGCCGATCGCATGATGATGAAATATATATATATATATATATATAAAGCTTACCCAAGTAATTCGCAAATAAAATAATTAAACATATTTATTTGTATTTATTTTTATTGCAACAGGATCTGAAAGGGGCTTAAAATTCAAGGTAAAGTTACTAGGTCAAGTCAAGTCAAGAGTGGTCGTTTCCACAGAACTATTGCGGTGGTATAGTAATATGGAGATGTAGAAACTAAAGGTTGAATGAGGTAAATTTATGTCGGTATGTATCAAGAAAACATGACACCTAAATATGTTACAAATATATAACGACTCCTATGTTATCGTAAATTGCGAGTTTTGTCCGTAATCTCTTATCTTTCTTAAGCAAAAGGTACATTTACATCAATAAGCAATTAGTATTTTAATCTATGATTTGATTGCTGATATTTCGTTTATACATATTAATCTTATCACAATAACTAGATGCATCGCTTGAGCCACTTTAGTGTCTTTTATAATGAGTAAAGTCATTACTTTATATCCGTGCTTTATCAAATGGTATTATCACTGAGCTAAGATATGAAATTGACAAAATTTGTAAATAATATTAGTACGTAAATAAGTAATTAAAATTTGGCATAGTTAGGGAGGAGGTACTTACGCAGATTAACAAGTTCCGTCAAATGTTTCTTAGACAAGATTAACTGACTTGAGAGCTTTGAACTTAGTTCAAGTTATTAATTGCCTGAATTATATAATAATTAAATGCTGGACTCAACATGTTTGTGAATGATAATGACGAAGATATGTATGCATTAATTTTATATTTACGTAATTTAAAAAAAATCCTAAATCGAAATTCTGTGGTTGTGGTAATGAAGTCAATAATAACACTCATTATAATTAGAATTCCTTTAAGGATATACATATTCCTATGAATTTCCTTTCTCGTCCTTTAAAATTTATTGCTATACCTACTGTGCTATTGCATTAAGTATCTAACTTAGGGCCGATTTTTCAATCCTCAGATAAGCTCTTATTCCATAGACACCTCTACACTATCTGTACAATATTTTTCTTTTAAGCGTTATTAACCATTTATTCATAACTAGCTTATGCCCCGAGGCTTTGCCCCCGTGAAATATTTCAAAATTGGCTAGTTCCCTATTCCGTAGGAATTTCTAAAATTCCCTTCTTAGTGCACCTCTAAGATACTCAAGGTATATGTTTGCCAAATTTCAAGTCTCTAGGTCCAGTGGTTTAGGCTGTGCGTTGTCTGCCAGTCAGTCAGTCAGTCAGTCACGGTACTGTTTTATAGATAGATAATATCACTATTAACCAATAATAGACATTATTACGTTTGTTTTACCTAACACAACTTTGCTAGGCAGAGCATACAGAAATACCCACTATCACCTGCAATATGGATCCCGATAGCGGAGAAAAGCATCAAGTACAATATACAAATGAAAAGACAAAAATTCGCAATGAAATGCTTTCAACAGGTTCTTTTTAAGAAATATGCGACTTTTATTTGCCAAAAAGGGAAACTGACGTGAGTACGTGTATTATGTTAACACGTTCACATTCCATTTAGTGCATAATATTAAGTATGGTACATTCAGTAACACTAAACCTGCCCAGCCCACACGCCCAGTGTTTACATTACTTATATTCGCTGCGTGTGAGACATTAGCTTCACTTAGCGTCCAAAGCTTATCGGGCCTGAGAAATATTTGCAGTTTCGAACAATACAGTTAACAAACAGTGAAACGGGAAAGCGTTTTAATAATTTTCTTCCAACTGTGCACGTAGACCGATTGCATCGATTTGTGTTTATTTTTCTTCTGTTAAACAGATTAAAATATTGTCGTAGATGTTTACAATAACTATTTACTATTTTCTATAAAAAACCTGAAACCAAACATTATCTCCATCCTATTTTAATAGTGCAGGTTACAAAAAGGTCTATATTAGTTACCCAGTGTAAAGGATGTTGATTACAATTTTACAATGAGCGAAGAACCCTCGAGTCGAGTTACTTTTTATTTGTTATAAAATACTAGCTTTCGCCTGTGGCTTCGCTTCCGTGGTAGAACACCCTATCCTGTGGGTATTTCGCAAAATCACTTATTATCCCTTATGATCGTAACTTTAAATATAATGTTTTCCCTACAAACTTCCATCTTACCCTTTTTAGCTCCTGTAAAATTTCCAAAACTTATGAAACATGTGTTCAACTCTTTTGTTTCTGTTGAAGAGTATATTCACTAAGTTTTTCAGGTGCTTTTATTTTTCTTATACAATATATTTAATTACTAAGTAATCGTAACCTTAAAATAATGTTTGTTTAAACTAAAATTCACACCCCTTTTCACCTCTTAGCTTAGGGGTAAAAATCCCCTCATAAGTATATCAAGTGAACCTTAATGCAAAAGTTCAGCTTTCTAGGCCCATGGACTTGGGTTGGGCTTTGATGAGTCGGCCAGTCAGAACTTTTCTTTATATATACTTAGAGGCTACTAATATAAGTACGGAGCCACTGTAATAAACAACATACCTACTCAGCTATTTGTTTAGTCATTGTCATTCATAATGTGGGTGCTTTTGATCTTGGAAATAAAATTGACGTGCAAAATTAATAGAGGTAACAGTTTGTGCCACCTGCTGGCGTCAGGAAATTGGATCCGTTGATGTCTAGGGCTGTGTTAAGTGAATGCCGAGCCCGTCGCCGCCGTGATCGTGCGCTCGCTGTCGTCTTCGGATGTAAAAGTTTAAAGCGACGTTCAATTATTTTATAAACACTATATTGACATCAAGCCAAATTTCAAGTAGGTTTTCTGATTTCTTACGAACACGATAAGAAGCGATAATAAAAATATAACACTTACAGTGGAACATAGAACCTCTTTCTTTTTTGAAGTTGATTAAAAAGTAATATTAAGCTAAGCAATAGAATAAATACTCACATGTCTGAAAAAGAAAGTCTTTTTGGGCATGGTACCAAAGCTGCTGGCAGCGTTCCCTCTTTGGATGGCTAGGCTTAACCTTTGTCCGAGAAAGCTGCCAGCTTTTCGGTCCCCTGTGACATAGACGGTATAATTAACATTTCGAAAATACTATTGTTAAGACCGATTGTCATTACGAGTAGTTAATTTTGTGTATCTTACTTGGCATACCTACGTAAATATGCTTAGCAGAATAATTTTTAAGAATCCGTGCCTCAAAAGGAAAAAAACGGAACCCTTTTAGGATCAATTCGTTGTCCGTCTGTCTGTCTGTCCGTCAAGACCCGTTTTCTCTGGGACGCGTGTAGGTAGCATGCTGAAAATAATATCAAATACTCAAGCCTGCAATCCATTGAATCTATGAAAAAATCAAACTTCAAAATCAACGCAATAAACACAAACTTCTGTGGAATCAAAATCTATATAGTACTTCCAGTTATATAGAAACTTGAAATTTGGTATGAAGGTAGCTCTTATAGCACAACTAAACCGATAAATCTGAAATCTATTTTTTATGTCTGTCTGCATTATGTGAGAGAAAAAAATAAACACTGCAATGTTAAGTACATTAACTAACTGCTATATTAACATTAACTACAAAACTATTGAACTTATTATTATTAAGTTGAATCTTACGTCCCACTGCTGGGCAACTGGGCATAGGCCTCCGCGCAGATTACGAGGGATTGGGCTCTGCAGACGATATTAAAATTCTAGGCAGGCAACAGCTAGTAGTTTTATTGAAACAATCAATCATTTATATTTTTGTCAGTAAGCTGTTAGCAAGTAGGTATCACCATTTTTTTTTATCTTTTTCATGTAGGTAATCATCCTTTTCCTTATTTGTTTGAAATCAGATATAGTTCATTATTATCAATATTATCATTGTAAATTTTTAAAAGGATTTACTTTTTATATGGTGATAACAATTGATGATGATGATGTCCTCCCAGACGTATCCGTCGACGGCGACACCCTTAGCTTAAATTACCCTGAGCCCTTGCATGGGCGCGAGTGTGACCCCCAAAACCAAACTTGGTTTTGAAGGTCCTATTGCAAGAAGCACAATAAAAAGACCCACTTGAATCATAAGTATAGTTGTAGGAGGGCTTGGGTCGGCTTTTTTGAAGCTGGCGTTTGGCGTCAAGATTTTCAAGTCGGGTAAGCTCAAAGTTTTCAGAGCCCGATTTGACAGCAGCTCGCCATTCCGGCCTCTGTGTAGCAAGCTCCTCCCACGATTCAGTAGACGTGCCGATAGCAATCAGGTGGCGTTTCAAGACATCCCTGTAACGCAGATACTGACCTCCCGGTTTGCGTTTACCTAAACTAAGTTCAGAATAAAATGTCTGTTTTGGCAACCTGGAAGCCTCCATACGCACAAGGTGACCACACCAGCGAACTTGGCCCCCCATTAAGAGGCACTCCATTCCAACCTGCCTAGTGCGGCGTAGAACCTCTGTGTTTGACACACGATCCTGCCATCTCAGCCGAAGAATTGCTCGAAGACACTTGATATGAAAGGTGTCAAGCCGTCTGATGTCTCCCTTATACAGACACCAGGTCTCCGAGGCATAGAGCAAGACAGGTAGTATTATCGCCCTGTAAACAGCAAGTTTCGTGTGGAGTTTCAGGTCGTGAGATTGCCAAACCCGCCGGTTCAGTCCACCAAAAGCCAAGGTAGGTATCGAAAGGTTTCTACTTCATCCAGAGGCTTTTCACGCAAGAAAACAACAGCATCGTCAGCAGATTCTCCTTTTGCAGGTTGTTTAAGAATCTGGGTCTTAGATGCGCTGATTACTAAGCCAAATTTGCGACAGGATACGTCCAAGTTATCGAGATCGAACGTTATGCAGGTCGCCCAAGCTGCCGTCCATAAGGCAAACATCATCAGCATACAGGACGTCAGCCACCGGAACAGAGAGTACTTTGCGTTTTGCTCTGAAGCGCGCGAGGTCAAAGGCGCTCCTATCCATACGAACATTTATCGAAATCCTGTTGCTGCAGCTCTTAAGAGCGTCGTTTATTACCGCAGCAAAGTAGATAGCGAAAAGGGTCGGAGCCATAACGCAGCCCTGTTTGACACTGCTAGTGACAGGAAACTGCTCTGTGAACTCTTTCTCGTGACGTACGCGGGCTGTCATACCCTCGTGAAACTGACGCACCAAGTTGACAAACTTCACAGGACAGGCACACTTCTCCAGAACAGCCCAGAGAGCAGCTTTAGGAACGCGGTCAAAGGCCTTTTCTAAGTCCACAAAACATAGGTAGAGGTCACGGTACTGTTCAAGACTTTTCTCTTGCAGCTGCCTGACAACAAAGATGGCGTCAACCGTACCCCTATTAGGCCGAAATCCACATTGGGTGTCGGGAAGAAAGCTTTCGGCCATGCTACTAAGGCGTCCATTGATGATGTGCGCTAGTATCTTACCAGCCGTGGACAGCAGGGCAATGCCTCTAAAAGAGCCGCAATCGGAGAGATCTCCTTTGCCCTTATATATTGCTTATAGAAGCATCCCGCCAGTCCTGTGGAACAATCTCATCGTCCCAAATAATTTTAATAAGGTCAAACAGTCTGGACCTGATTCTCGGTCCTCCGTACTTGAAAACTTCAGATGGGAGACCGTCTGAACCTTACCGTTATTTTTAACCGAGTACTTCTCTTTTTACCGTACTCGGTTAAAAATAACGGGGTACCTGGCGTAAATTAAAAATAAAAATAAAAGGGTAGTTTGGAATTCATTTTCAAAAAAGGGTATTTTAGAACTTACATAAAAGGGTAGTTTGGAATTTATAAAATATTAGTGGGTACGTTGGTTTTGTCATTAACTAGGTTGAGTACATGGTTTACAATATCAGTAGTGGAAGTGGTGGCATGTTGAGCGGTTGTTGTTGTGCTTCGTAAATGGCCTCGTGGAGAGTGCCGAAACGCGTCAGCGTTTAATTTAGTGGTGGTGGTGATAGTTGGGTCTGTGTGGCATGTGTTGATTCGTGTAGCAGTGGAGGCGGAGGTGTTGCATGGAAACATACATTTGCCGCACAGATATAACTATTTGTCATTAGTGGTCGCGGGTGAGCAAAGTAATTGTTTTTAGTTCATAAATATGGACCTCCGCAAAGTAACGCCTGATTCAATAAATTAATAACAATATACCCAAAATTGATAAAGTACCTATTCAATTTCTAATCAATCCTCTAAAATTGAATCCATAACATTAATTATATTTAAAGCGTCTTGCCGGGCTGATTAATTCCGTTTGTTCAAGATAATATCATATTAACAAGATACAATATTGCTTTGATTACTGCCATAGCTACGAGTTTAATTTTAATTTTATACAATTTAGATGCTTCTGATCACTTGAATCAGTAACATTGGCAGGCAAATTGTTTGAAGTAAAAGTGCGGGGCTCATGTGTGTTAATAACACAAGAATTGCAATATTTTGCCACTGACCAAGACTTGGACTTTGGACTGGTTTCGTATCGATGACTAATAAAATTACGTATATTATTATGGTAGCATGTTCAACTTAATTTCTACAGATATCGTACTGCGGATTGTTATTCTGTCCACGGCAATAGGTATCTACCTAGTTGGCTCAATTTTTAGTTTTATTCTTTTAAAACCAGTTTCTGCCGAGCATGCGAATACGTTGCAGGATTACGGGATTAAAAAAAAGATTAACGTAAAACAGATTATAAGGCGCATCCGTTTCTGTATCTACGTACCTTTCTCAAACTGAGTTTCATTATCGGTGGTAAAAGAATTTTCTGAAAATGATTTAAGATGACGCTACGGGCGTGTAAACATTTATTTACAATTTCCATGTGATCCATGAATTTAAAATAAACCATCAAAGGCCCATAATCATTGCTTCGAAATTTAATCATCAATGCTATTCGTTCAACCGAAAAGAGTATACTACAAGGATATGTCAAAATTGTGTCACTTGATATTTAATTACAATAATTTGAAAATTGCAAACATACTTTTGACATCGAATCTACGTTGATTATCTCTTATTGAAAAACCGTGAATCCCTACTAATCCCTAATCCGCATATCGGATTGCAGTTAAAAATATGACTAGTGCCTATTCTGGACACAACAGCATTAATTACGTCGAATTAGGAAAGAAAAAACAGTCTCGGAACTTGCAGTCCGGTATTCGGTCCTTGAATAAACGGTAATTGTTATGTGCAGAAGTTGTGCAGAAGGCGACTTGTAGTCGACTAAGGAGTATTGCTTTAAATTAAAACAATCCGAAAGTTTAATATCATTTAAACGACTTAAACGGTCAAAGATAATTAAGCAATGTGACAATCATCCTTCCAACATCCAATGACAATGCAAAGAAAAATTCGTTAAGCAGCTGGACTTGAACCAGCAACCTCGGTAATCCGTACCACGCTCCACCAATTAAGCTATACTTAACGTTGGTGTACCTAACGAATTTTTCAATGCCTTGTGTCATATTTTATTTGGAAGATCTCTCCTCAGCGCCATCTATGAGTAGCTTAATCAAGCAGCTCACCCACTACGGAACTTCTACAGTTACGCATTAGTGGCAAGAGATGGAGCTATTTTCTGAATCAATGAAAATAATCGATTTATTTATTATTTTTGTTTTTATTTTTATGAAACATTCATAGAATTAAATTCAACATACAATGACAATGCAAAATTTACTCATAGATGGCGCTGAGGAGAGATCTTCCAAATAAAATATGACACAAGGCATTGAAAAATTCGTTAGGTACACCAACGTTAAGTATAGCTTAATTGGTGGAGCGTGGTACGGATTACCGAGGTTGCTGGTTCAAGTCCAGCTGCTTAACGAATTTTTCTTTGCATTGTCATTGTATGTTGAATTTAATTCTATGAATGTTTCATAAAAATAAAAACAAAAATAATCAATAAATCGATTATTTTCATTTAATCATCCTTCCATCCTAGCCAGCTATTATAAAACTGTTAGGGATAACCTATTTTGTACTTAAATATATATATAAATCTCTAGAGGTGTTAGGCAGGGATTCGTAGCGTCACCATAGCTTTTCAACCTATATATGGATAGTTGTCTGCTTGATTTGATAGAGATTGAATGTGGACTAAGGATGAATGAATTACTTGTTAAGTGCCTCTTATACGCCGATGATCAAGTTCTACTTGCACCGTCAGCAAATGAGTTGCAAGAGATGGTAACTGCTGAAACTGAAAACAAACGTAGGACAGACGAAATTTTCTGAATGTGGTATTAAGATTGAGGGCAAGAACTTAGAGCTATTCACCTGCTGCAGGCAATGAGTTTGTGTACCTGGGAAGCACGTTCACGAGAAAAGGTATGATTGTCGATGATGTTAAGAGACGAGTGATGCGGGAAACATAGTAAATAGTGCCCTGCGCTCTGTTGTGGGCAGCCAGTTCATGTTGCAAAAGGCAAAATTGGCTGTACACAATGGAGTGCTGGTACCTACGCTTATGTATGGAAGCGAAAGCTGGGCAAGGCAGAAGAAGCACGAAAGCAGAATTAACGATGTGGAAATGCGTTCCTTGCGTAGTATTTGCTTTGTAACTTTGTGTGACAGATTAAAAAATAGTGTGATTAGAGATCGCTGTGGTTGTTAAGATTGAAAAAGGTAGCTCGTCTTGATGGGTGCACTGCCGTGCCCCCAGATGTTAAGGTGGTTTGGTCATGTGGAGAGGCTGAATGAAAGAAGACTGACTACAGGTATTTATGGAGCGAATGTGAGTGTTGGTACCGGTAGAGGACGCCCTAGGAGAACTTGCGCCGACAATATCGGTGATATTCTTTGTAATGGTCAGGTGCGTAGCACTCGGAACCGGCGAGCGTGTATGAAGAGATGTATGAATGTGGAGAAGACTTTAGTCCGCTTTAGAGGTGTGTAAGGATCGTAGCAAGTGGCAAGCCATAGTTTCTGCCTACCCCCGTGGGAAAGAGGCGTGATGTATGTAGGCACACAGAGTAACCCCACGATTTTTGGAACCACCACCGCTGTTCCAAGTATCGAAAAACTTGAGGAAGCAAAGAATTATAAGTACTTTGTGGAACTTGCCAATCATAAATATTCTCATTGTGTGCGACCTTTGGGAATGCGTAAATAACCCTTCAGAGTATAGTATTAGTATTATTAGAAGATGTAGCCTTCAAGCGCCTAAATGCAAAAGCTACGGCAAAAAATTGCCTCTCACTGACTCCTCAAGTATATCCTATCGCGATGAGCGCCTCAACAGCAGAAAAGACGTGGATGAAGTTACAAGCTGCATGACAGCGGCGGCTTACTGTGGCGACTTAACCTCTTCCAGAAATTGTTTAACTACAAACTATATTATAATTGTTTAAATTTGATATTATTCCGTGAAGTAAGGTACTTTAAGTACTTTATGTACCTATTAATTGAAAGTGGTACCTACACTTATTTTATTTTGTTTACTCTGTATAATTTATCTACTATCAATTTACATGTCTCACAATGTATAAAACTATCGGATTTGACATATAATATGAATAATTACGAATGAAACTATGAACTTTCCTCGTTTAAGACGATGGGAAGCTTACATAAGCGAGATACGAGAAAACAGCAATAGTTTATTGAAGCTATCGAGGCCGTAGATGACGAATTCATAGGACTCATAATGCCAACAGAACTGACTGACTATGGAAAATTCGGGAACTAAACTAACTTCGGACTCCGTAGCTGCGATCCTACTGAAAGAAGACCTACGTCATTCGCCATCACAAGATCCAGATTTGGCGTTGATCGTGAATTCTACGAAGAACTCAAACCTTTGCCCACCAGTTTGCACACACTGCAAAAGGAGAGGACACGTCGTCTCTGAATGCCGCAAAAGGAAGTGGAAGAAGATTCCTGTGACCAAATTAGTTTCTAATATTAATGACGTTACACGTTCATTATCTGTTACTACGCCTCTTTTTCGGCTTCCCACATCCACCTGATCCTGGTATTTAGATTCTGGTTCGAATTCTCACATGTACAACGATATAAGCATGTTCATGACTTTGCCGCACAGGTCAAGCTGTGTTACTGCAGCCAACAGGCACGCAAAGGTAGGTACAAGTACAATTCAATTAAATGTAAATAATCGTGTTCTTAATATTTCTAACGTTCTCTTCGTACCTAAACTAGCAACTAACTTATTGTCAGTAAGTAGCCTAGTCGAAAAGGGTTTTGTCGTTTTATTCTCGTCTAAAAGTGCTACTATTCTAAGACAAGAATTAAAATTGCGGGTATAACAGATGCTACTGCCTCCAACCAGAACGGCATGTATAAACTTGAGATACATTTATATTATCCGAAACTAATGCTCAGCTCATCACCGACTGACTATGACACTGATATGCCTATAGTAAGTGGAATACTTTTCAAAATATTCAGCAGCAGTCATATCGCAGCTGATAGCTTTTAGTCGGTGATGAGCTGAGCTTGAGTTTCATGCCGGGCATATCACTCGCAATGACACGTTTCATAGTCGCAAGAAGACATCATTTCAGTAGAGAACTTTCACAGTCAGAGTTCAATATATACAGTAAATAAATACCAAGCAATAACATGCTAGCTGACCTGACATACTCACAAAGCTATATAATTCACCAATGCATTAGGTTTAGTACGTGTATAGTTAGCAAATTTTATATTTTTTGTATCAATGTAAGTATATACATTCTGATGTATATTTTTGTACTTTTGTACTGAATATGTCATATTTTTTTAACTGGTGTCTTTTTTAAATACAGAATGCTCCATTATGGGGAAATGTTAAACCTAATTACATAATAAATTGATCATCCTGGCTTTATTCTTTATGTCAAATACTTATTCAAATTGTAAACTGTATGTGGTTCCTTTTTCTGTGTCACTTCTGTCTCTATCACTCGCTAAGGAAATCTAAACATAAAAGGCTCCTGCTGCTTCTATTTTACTAAATACTTAATAACAGGCAGGAGTCACAAATTATGACACCTGGTAATTTCAGTTGAAATTATTGCTGATTGATAACAGACTATGGGATTTCGCAAACAGGTTAGTAAATGCATAGTCTACTGATTCTGTCAAAGATCATCAACGCTTTGTTGGTCGACTATATAATTCTGAATAAAGCAGATCTTTGATGTCCAAGGTAAGAAGAACACTAAAATTGTGAAGTGGCATCTAACGGGATTTGAGTTTCCTATTAAGGGGCTCCCCTGAGCCAGACGCTGAAATAGCTGATTTTAGAGCCATTCTGTACATTATTTAAACGATACAAACAAAATTATATAAATACATTAAGTACCTATAACTTCTTAACTTGTTTTTCTACGTTTTATTTTTTTTCCGTATTTAATATTTAAGATATCTGCATCACATTAGTAAGTCAAGTCGCAATTAATATTCTGTTACTACATATTAAGCATAATTTACTTTGACTTGTGACATACACCAATGTATAGAGAATTTAATAGGCTAGGATCTCTTCGTTTAATATTATTATAATAGCTTTTCATAATCATCATCACCATCACTATCATCCTCATCGGCCTATTTACGTCCCACTGCTGGGTACCAGGCCTTTATTTATAATATTATTTTAAAAAAATAAGTTTATAATTTACGTATTCGGTGCGAATTCTGAATTAATTTTGTTTTCGAAAAGACGCGTTATTTGTGATAAAACTGTGTAAAATGAAGTTAGACCGATATTTAACAGATGTCGCCACTAAATCAAAGTTGTTTAGTAGAAGTGAGGTGGGGTGAGGAAGGCGCGAAACATTCCAGGTCATCCTCTCAGGGAAGCCTCTTAATAATGAAAAAAAAAACAGCGCCATTACGGACATCGTCATCTACCATCCACTCAATTGAGCGGTGATGATCAATCATTGTTGCTGATGAACGCGCCTCTCTATTTATGTAGGTACTTTATGTGGCTGCTGAACAATCGTAGCATTTCAACCGACGCTGTCACTAGCTATACTATATGTATGTATATACGTACGCACAGTCGTCCCTGAACAGAGTGGCTCGGCTTGGTTTGCCCACGCGCTGGCCTTTGCACTGGTAAATACAAAGACCGAGTGTAAGGAGTTAACTGTATGTATAAAATGTGTGTTTCTTTTAAATAAAGTTAGTCTTTTGTCGGCACTCAAGTTGTTTACTTGTCACCCAACGATCCACCTCACATGGCGACCTTGCCAGGCCGGGTGTCGGGTTCGGCCGATGCCGCGTAAAGTACGGATTGCTAACTAATCAAAAGTAGTGTACATTCCTTTATTAATATTTTTTCCAAAAATGTGCAAGTCCAAAATAGAAAAGGAAGATGTCTTCATCACCCAAAACGCTGCTGGTAGCAACGATGCCATGCTACATGAAATGAAATTCCATCTGTCGGCAATTAGCAACGTTATGACAGTAATTTGTGCACTTTTGGCCCTCGGACTGATGTACGGCTGCTACAAATTGTACAAAAGGTTCCACAATAAATGGTCAACCGACTTGATTGTTCGGTACAGCTGTGGGGCCTGCGGAACTGACAACCCAGCTGGATCTGCGATGCCGAAATAAACGAGTGAGCTGCAGAACATTACGGCGAACTACTCAAATGCGGTAAAACTAGACACGCGCGTAAGAAGTGATAAAAAGTGCAGTGATGAGTGAATTTGAAAAAAAAAGGGTAATAAGTGCTTACATGTAAGTTAATTATATTTTACGCTGTAGTATTGTTTTTTTAAGGTAAAAATATGATAAAAAGAAGCATAAAGAATGTTCAATATGGTGTATTCTAATTTTTCAATAAGGAAGTAAAATAAAATAACGCTACTTTAATAATAATATGTCAAGTGAAGTATCAGAAATATTTATTAAGTTAAAAACGATAAGAGAATATTTAGTAAAACTTAGTCATGATAGAAGAAAATCGGAAATACTTACTGCAAAACTAGAAGAAGCTTCTTTAGTGTATAATGAGTATCTAAAATTGAGTGAAATATTAAAAAGGGAAATAGAAAATAAGTCAATTAGGGGTCAAAGTTTAATAGAAATTCAAGAATATTGTGAAAATATTAAGACTTTATATAGTCAGATAGAACAATTTTGTATTAAGACATATACAAGTTCAAATATTCAAGACCTTAAAATAACGAAAAAGTCCACAATGGCAGACTTTGATTTGAAAATTGCTCTCTCTTTGATACCATCTATGACTGACAGCGAAGCTGTTATTAAAGAACTTATCGATTCGATAGAATATTACGATTCTACATTGAAGGCTGAGTCGAAACAAAGCCTTATTAACTTTGTTTTAATAAATAGACTCAACCAAGTAGGAAAATTAAAATTAGAATCTTCCTACGCTACTATAGCAGACTTGCTTAAAGCCATGAAAAAACAATTGTTGCCTAAGAAATCAGCCACTGCTATTCAAAATAGAATGCAAACCCTAAAGCAAGGCGATACTTCGATTGAAGATTTTGGTCAGCAATTGTCGAACATGTTTGTGGATTTGACGATCGCGCAGTCAGACGGAGATTCCAATACATTTAATATTTTGAACACTTTAAACGAGAAACAGGCGGTGAAAAAATTCGCCGATGGGTTGCGCAATCGTCGAATTAGCACTATTATAGCAGCGCGTGATTATAAGTCCCTGCACGAAGCTGTGCAAGGAGCAAAGGACGAGGAAACTGCCTTGGCTGGCACATCGGGTGACGTATTTTCTTTTAATCACCGAAATGATAACAATTTCAGCAGAGGTTTCATGCGAGGACGTCGACCTTACAGGGGGTTACAGGAGTACCAATCCCAAAACCCAAGGGTGCCCCAGTACCAGCACCAGAGGCGTCCATACAACGCAGCCAGAGGACCTAGCAGAGGTGCCTACCGAGCACCGAGCAGTCGAGGAGACCACGGCAATAAAGGTAAGTCAAATACTTTTCGGGGAAACAATGGATATCGCAGAGAACGTATTTTTATGAATGAAGCTGAAGATGAAACAGCTGTACCAACGCCGAATCAGTTTTTTCGTGAATAACGAATTCATATTCGCAAGTAATAACACATGTTCTGTTAATTTTTATGTTCAAGGCAAAAGGCAATTATGGTTAGTTGATACCGGTGCATCGATATGCGCTTTGAAGTTGACGAACGCTTTGAAATTAGATATACCGATTTATAAACACGGATTAACTATTAACGGTATAGGTGGAAAAACACAAGCCATCGGATATGCTTACATGGATTTAACAGAATGTGACCAAATATTTAAACATAAATTCTATATTTTTGATAATTTACCTTGCCAATGTGATGGAATTATAGGCCAAGATTTTCTCTTAAAATATAAAGCTTTGATTAATTTACAGAATAGAAATTTAACGTTAATATCAAGTAATAATCAGACCGTGCAGTTACCTTTACAAGAAAACAAAAGGTATTTTATATTACCACCGAGGACGGAATCAGTACATTACATAACTGCAAACTTAAGTGAAGATTGTATAGTATATTCAGCTGAGTTACAAGACGGTATATTTTTAGCTAGCTCTCTTGTTACTCCAGTTAAGGGTAAACTACCAGTAAGAATATTAAATACAACCGAAAAAGAAATAAAGCTAGAAGAGTTAAAGCTTAATATACAAAAAGCGAGCGATTATAACATATGTTCGTTTGAAAAGTGTGATTCCATAAGTGCGGATCGTATTAAAAGATTATTTTCACATTTAAATTTAGGAAAACTTAACAAAGAGGAACAAATATCTATAGAAAACTTGTGTGCCAAATTTTCAGATGTTTTTTATTTACCGGGAGACAAACTCACAACAACCGACATTTACAAGCATACAATAACATTGAAAAGTGAGACTAACCCCATTTATACGAAACCTTATAGACTTCCGCATGCACAGACTGATTTAATAAAAACCGAATTGCACAAGATGTTACAAGAAGGCATTATAGAAAAATGCTCCAGTGAATGGTCTAGTCCACTTTTGGTTGTTCCCAAAAAATCAGATAAAAATGCTGAAAAAAAATGGCGTGTTGTTATTGATTACCGAAAATTGAATAACTGCATTCAAGATGATAAATTTCCACTTCCCAATATAACTGAAATAATAGATTCTTTGTCAGGTTGTATATATTTTACACACTTGGATTTAGCGAACGGATATTATCAGTGTGACCTTGATGTTGATAGTAGGAAGTATACTGCTTTCGCTTCCGGGCAGTACCAGATGACTCGAATGCCTATGGGTCTAAAAACCAGTCCCAATTCATTTTCAAGAATGATGAATTTAGCTATGTCTGGGTTAACCTACGAAAAATGTTTAATTTATTTGGATGATTTAATAGTCTTTGGAAAAAATCTCCATAACCACA
This sequence comes from Clepsis dumicolana, assembly GCA_963691665.1. NCBI lineage: Eukaryota > Metazoa > Arthropoda > Insecta > Lepidoptera > Tortricidae > Clepsis > Clepsis dumicolana. The sequence continues at coordinate 18,925,878 of OY829505.1, read as the reverse complement.
ACCAAAATTTAATGGAAGTTTTTATAAGATTACGTAAAGTTAATCTTAAGTTGAATCCGAATAAGTGTGAGTTTTTAAAAAAAGAGTTATTGTATTTAGGTCACATAGTATCAAGTGACGGTGTGTTACCCGACCCTGAAAAAGTTGCTGCAATTAAAAGTTATCAGACGCCGACTACTTCCGACGAAGTAAAAAGATTTGTAGCATTCGCAAATTACTATAGAAAATTCATACGTAATTTTGCAGAAATAGCTGATCCATTAAATCATTTATCGCGAAAAAATATTCCATTTCTGTGGGATGACCATTGCCAAAACACTTTTGAACAACTCAAAGAAAGAATTTCATCATCGCCCGTTTTACAGTATCCGGATTTATCGGAACAAAATTCATTTATAGTTCAAACTGATGCGTCAGGTTATGCGCTAGGAGCTGTCCTGAGTAACGGTGATAACAGACCAGTAGCTTTTGCTAGCAGAACCTTAAATAAAGCCGAGAAAAATTACCCCACTATAGAAAAAGAACTTCTTGCTATTGTTTGGGCAACGAAGCATTTCAGACCTTATTTGTATGGGCGAACTTTTATTATCAGAACAGATCATAAACCGTTAGTTTATTTATTTGGTATGCAAGATCCATCGAGCCGCTTGCTGAAGTTCAGACTAGCACTCGAAGAATACGATTTTAAAGTAGAATATGTGAAGGGCACGGATAACGCACCGGCTGATGCTTTGTCGAGGGTTTTTATAACAAGTAAAGAGCTAAAAGAAGATATAAATGTAGTAACGCGATCGCAATTTAGAAAAGCTGCTAGTAATGCGACTTCTAGGCAAACTATTAATTCCTCAGATGATCGGCCTGATCAACCGAAAATCGTGGAATCACATCGTCGCTTCAATGCTAAACGGCCATATGCCAAAAGTGCATTATTTTACAGGAGATACAACTAAAATTTTTATCGTGTTTTTTTAATTTTTTATGTTACTTTGTATTTAAATATCCCTGTGTATATATTCAATAGATTTGTATTTAAAGCCATTATTTGTATATTTATACAGTTTTGCGCCAGCTTTTCTCCAAAAGCATAAAATAGCACATAAGGCTCTTTAGCATTAAAAAAAAACTCAGTATGGTGAGAAATATGTCGAAATTTTCGATTAAAATACAAAAATCAGAAGTAATCACCCTTTATTCCGTTACATAAAAATATCTAAACAATGATCATAAAAAACTGAACAAATCAAAATAAGTTTGAACATAAAACATCCTCCAAAAAGCAAAAAAATAAAATCAAACATACTCCGAAATGAAAACTAATGTTCAATATTCAAAAAAAATAAGTGCGTAACTATCTAATATAAAGAATTATTATATCCTAGGCACGTTTTTGAGATATCTCATTGGTCATAATAATAATGTACTAGGAACTGACAAGTTTCAATGAGATCACATTAAACTATAGTTAAATTAAGCTTATCTTATTCTTTATTATACCAGATATACTTACTTTTACCCTGTATTTTATCATTTATCTATATTGCAATAGACATTTATGTAATAACAACAAAAATAGACTTCTAAACATTCATTTATATAACACACCTTAAAGATTTAAATAAAAAGCTTCGTAATACTTGGGGATAACATCTTTTTCAATGAGTTTTAGTATACCCCGTTTCTTTGTCTCTGAAACTTCCAGTTTGCGTGAATACGCTTTTTTTAGCATACATCGGGGTAAATTTGTTTTCGAAAGCCTTCTTGTGATTGTGCACACTGAATGAAATTCTTCTTCATAAGAAGTTTTAAAAATAAACTTGTTTTGCTCATTTTTGCTCAAACTCATAACTTTTATATCTGCCCATCTCACCTTTTCCCCGTCTTCAGTCTTGGTATAGTTGTTATTACCGACAGTTATTAGAGACTTTAGGTCATGAAATGAATCATGTGTAAGTTCTTTGACTGCATAAGACGTGCCTCTTTTTGCTGTTTTTATCAATGTTATGTACTGCGCAGGCACATAAATAGGAGAGCATTTCAGTGCGCAAGAGATATTTCTCTGAATGGTAGCATGTACAGCATCTCCCTCATTTTGGGTATGCCCCTTAATCAGAAACTTATGTGTTATACTTTGAAGCTTCGAAAATTTTTTAACAGCAAATTGGTACATGGCCAACATAAATTTGTTTTTCTGTTGGCCGCAGCAATTGTCACTATAAAAAATTACTTCAAAATCTTCTACTGCTTTATCATGCAAATCATTTAGGTACATTAAAACGCATGATCCCAGTTCATTTACTCCTCGACCACCTTCGCCTTCATGCCAAACATAACAATTTGAATGATTAGTACCAAGTTCAGTCACAGTGAAATTTAGAACATTTAGCTTAGAAATGTAATAAAAACTTGATACCTCACCCCGTGGACAAGGCATCGCCGCTTGTAAATCGTAGACTGCCACCACTAAGTTTTTGCTGATGCTCGCTTTATCATGCGCTTTTTCAGCCCTTGCCAGATTGTTTTCTTTTAAATGCTTATCGTGCTTTTCTTGCAACACTGTTTTGTCTTCTGCATTAGTGAAGGCTGTGCAGTCTTCGCATTGATATTTTTTTGGTTTCCAAAAAGATATATTGAAGTCGTTAACGAAAATTTGGTAATATATTGGATATGTAACGTGAGGCACTCCTTTAGATTTGCAATCCTCGACATAATCCCGATGAAGAATGGTAATGTTAACTCCACCTTCAATATACTCACGGCTTGTTGATGCTCGACAATAGTGGCTCTCAATACGTGGAATAGAATTAATATGGGCCTTGACGCCATCTCTTAGGCCAGTATCTAATTTAATGTGGCTATCATGCTTTCCTCTGTTGTCTTTGAGGTCAACCCCCATAATTGTGGATGACATTTTTTTTATAACAGTCCTAGTAGTTTTATCCGAAATTTCAAGGGTGTTGACGAAGAAAAACTTACATACTCTCGTTCGTGTTTTGTTTTGGGGTAAATAATATGCATAATTAAGATTTTTGCGAGAACTACCAACACGAGTATATCTATATTTGGGCTCAATTTTAGTTATGTTGTTACAGATAAATTGCCTTTGCATTTCAATATCTGCCAAGTTCCAATATTCTTGGAAAATTAATTGACGATTTTCATTAGTAACACCCGAGGTACATTTAAATTTGCATTTTTCCGAACACGTGGGCCCCATGTGTCTTTCCGGGATCACTTTTTTTGATTTAGCCATTGACGTATATGACTTACCACTATTTTTCAATCTCTTGGAAATATTTTTCTTCCAAGTTATTGGATTTGATTTCCTTTTTCGAGATGCACGAGGTGGAGAATCAATTGTAAGCGACTGGGAATCTATGCTGGCTGGTACTGAATCAATGTGTGATTGGTGGCTAATAGTATTCACGCTGGGCGGTTGGCTATCAATAACTGCGCTGGGTGGTTGACTTTCGACGTCTGCGTTGGTTTGTTGGTTATCCTTGTCTATGATGAGTTGTTGAACGTCGAGGTCTACGCTGGACACCAGGGCATTAATGTTGGTTGGCTGGACATCATAGTTAATAGTTTGCAAGTTTGCTGTAAAACAGACATTTGCGTAATTTTCTTATTTATAGTGTAAAAATTATAGGAGTCTTTGTGTGGTAATATAAATTAACCACTTTAAAACGTAATTTTGCAGTAAAAACGTTTTTTCATGTTTTTTGTGATGTGACCGTTTAGCATTAAAGCGACGACATAATAAGCCGCAAGAGTCGGTAGAGTTAAAATTTATAAATAAACAGGAATTAGCAGTAAAACGTAAGTGAACTACAGGGTACATCGAAAATAAAATATTTCTCTACGAGTCTACAAAAAAGACAATATTTATTAAATATTTAGATTCTTTATCGCAACTATCGCCAGGCGAATTTGTGAAAGAACTAGATAATTTTTGCAGAAAAATACACGTCGACGTAATTTATATAACAAAGAATAAAAGTAATAATATGCTTGTAGAGAAATTAATGCAAGAATTTAAAAATCCAAGCTGCAAAACGAACTTAAAATTGTGTATTCTGAAAGATGTTATTCGAATAAATGACAAAGATCAAAGAAAAGTTATTTTAAATGATTTTCATATTTTACCCACTAGTGGTCATGCAAGCATGAGAAGAATGTACAATAACGTGAAAAAATACTATTTTTGGCCAGGAATGGAGGAAGAGATTCGGAAGTTTGTAAAAAGTTGTGATAAATGTCAGAAACATAAGTATTCAATCCCAATAAGAGAACCAATGGTTATCACAACCACAGCTAGCTATGCCTTTGAGAAAATATTTTTAGACTTAGTAGGCCCATTAGAAACCGATGACTGTAAGTATTCCTATATACTTACAATACAGTGCGAATTAAGTAAGTATGTCGAAGCCTATCCATTGTTTTCAAAGAAAAGTGAACAAGTTGCTGCAGCATTTGTTAATAATTTTATCCTCAGATACGGTATTCCAAAACGAATAGCAACAGACATAGGTACGGAGTTTCTTTCATCAACTTTCAAAGAGGTAAGTAAGCTCTTAAATATAGACCAGTTAAACTCCACAGCTTACCACCACCAGAGTATAGGGGCGCTGGAAAATACGCACAAGCATTTGGCTGCTTTCTTACGCATTCAAACAGAAAAACACCCCGAGACATGGAGCTCGTGGCTACCATTTTGGAATTTTTCGTTCAACACCTCAGTTCATACTGAAACAAAATTTACCCCGTTTGAACTTGTTTATGGTAGAAAATGCGTTCTCCCCAGTAACTTACACGGTGACATGGTGGAACCTTTGTATAATCATCAAAGTTACCCGAAAGAATTGAAATATAGAATTCAGCTGTCGCAAAAAGAAGCAAGGGATAATTTGATTAAATCAAAAATTAAAAGAAAGGACAAATATGACTTAAATAAGAATCCTCTTAAATATAAGCCTAATGATTTAATTGTAATTAAAAATGAAGTAGGTAATAAGTTAAATAGTTTGTATATGGGCCCATATAAAGTTATGAAAGATCTTTCACCAAATGTAGAGATAAATATTGATGGAAAATCAATGATAGTTCATAAGAATAGGACTAAGTTATACTGTAAACCATTATAAAAAAAAAAATACTAATGTAATTTTTTTTTTCTCTTTTCCGTGGGAGATTGTGATGGTACGGCTATGATCGTCTATATATTTATTTATTTAGTGTATCGAATGTATTTAGAATTTATTCAGGAAAACATCGTAGAGTTAGAGCACATCTCGGTAACAAGGAGGCAGCTTATTTGTCAATTTCAAGGCTTTATACAGTACATTGGATTGAGTGGTCTAGTACCCCGACTGTCATTCATTCCACCCGCTTACCTGGAACCTTTATGTTCCGGGGTAGACAAAGGGTTTATTGTAATGAGGCGAGCCTCATTCAATACAAGTTAGTGAAGCTCGCTTGTACTATTGTTGGCTGTATGGAATAAAGTAAGTGCTCGGATAGCGTGATAGACAGTGAAAATACTAGAAACAGGTATGCCTGAACCAAATGACCAATCTCATTCTGGTACGGGGATCCCTACGCCAGTAACTGGCCCTGTCGTCAGGTTATTGGGGTGACAGTTGACCTCCTTTGCGCTGCGAAGCGTTTACATTTCCAACATCCGAGGATGCGTACTTTCAATGTTGGGGCCCAGCGGGCCCCTACCCCTTTTACCATGGATTTATGAAATTCAATAATATTTGATATGGTTTGGCCAAACCAAGGTCGGAGGTCAATCTGTAAGACATGGCGTGTATTGGGTACCCAGGATTGCTATCAGATCGCCACCGAATCATGTACATGAGTATATAGGGTCAACCTTCCCAAATCAGCTTATTGGCTGAAACCTCCGTTACTTCAATGTCTCAAACTCAATTAACTCAGCCTCACAAGCCCAGCTGTGACCTACAGGGTCGTTACCTTTACTGCATCTACCGATGCGAACAATACCCACTGGTTCCGTCGCTCTCGGTCCACTGCCATTTGTGTCTCCCGGTACACGTGACATTTAGCCACTAAAATCCGTTAGGACATCGCCTAGCGTTTGTACGCAGGATTTTATTACTCAAATAACTTGTGACTCTTGTTCTCAACTCTGGTCTCAGAAATGCATATTTGGTCTGTTTAATCAAAATATGGACCTTACGTTAACTCTCAGTTTGCTTGGAAGAAGCTTAAATTACCAATTTGAAGCAAAATTACTAGTGTATCGGCATAATTTTAACAATATAAAGTCTCATCAATCAATTTAATTTATTAACCCGTATTTATTACGTGGTTAATAATTTATCTGTAAAATGCCATCGAGATCGAACTGTATAGAAAATCTGTGATCGAGATGTAGTGTGGAAATCTTCAATAGTGGAGATTAATTATTACACGAAGTGTACTTTACTTGCTCTTGATTTAGAAATCTCATTGTAGCTTAATCCGCTCAATTTATTAATGAGAAATCTCCATTATTAAATAGTTCCGAGTTAGGGAACTTATCTAGAATATAACGAAAACCATGAAATTTAGTAGATCAATTAATTTATTCAATAGGAAGATCTACCTTATAATACATTTGAGGAAGCAAAAGAAACTATTTCAATTATTTAGATCTTCATTGATGATATCATTTCAATGAAAATCGAGGATTCTGTTCCTACAGAGCCATACTAATAAAGGGAAAACGAACCCCCAAATAATAAACCCTTTTGGCTATTTACACACTAACACACATGCACACAGTGGCTAATAAACACACAACAATAAACACAAATAATCACACAATAAAATATATACACAATTAGTTCATCTGAGTACAATGAATAGACTTAAGATTTTAGGTTCGCTTTTAGTTGGTGTGAAAAGGAGCTTTAATTGAGGGTCTAATGTACGTTAGCCTCAACTCTCCACCTTATTACATTGGTGAATGGTGCTATATTTACATAGCTTGCAACGGGTTGCCCTTGTGACTGCACACTTATTATCTGTTGTGCGACAATGAAGTTCGCTCTTTATTCGTTATCAAGGTTTAAAACAATTAGGAAAACAGTATCAAAGATCGGCAAGTAAATCTAAAGCTATGAATCAAGGGAATTACAAGATTTCTTATTCATTTCACACAGATTAACTTAGTACACATAAAATTACGTTTTACAGTTTACTCTTTCCAGTATTGTCAAATAAATCCATGACCCCTTATAAGTTCAATTTCCAACGTCGGTCATCTCAATCTCTCGAACTCTAGGTGTGACTTCTCTACTACAATCAAGCCCAAACACCTCCAAATACTCCCACATTTCTCACACATTAAGATCAATAGAACCATGATCATTAATCCGAACAATATCAACATTATGACCTCTGTTGAGTTCCAACCCTTATATTCAACCTGAATCAGGCGATAACAAGACTCATATAGTTCGTCTAGATTCATTTTTTACTATAATACAGAACAGTAATAAACAAGTAGTGGATTCATTTGATAACCTGTATTAATAACTGAAATCGGGTACTTTACCGAATAACTCCTGGATGCACTTTTCACTCCCTAGCTAAATTACAAACTAACTTATTTATTTAGATTTTAGTTCGATATGTTAGGACCTTCAACAACCCTAGCTCATAGGTTCTAACAGAGAGAATCGCTAAGATTTTTCTAGGTTCTTGTCGTGAAGCGAGCCAAGATCCAACTGCCCCAACTTCCTCCTCCACTCCCGTCAGCGTCATCCTTCGGGTCTCCACCTCTCTCCGGGAGCTGTGGGCTTGTCTCTGTAATTTTAAAATATTCCCACGAGTAATTCCGTACATATGATTGGTTAATGACTATGACCGATCCTTGCGATTGGACGATAGTCATGCTAGAGCGTAAGCTCCGCCCTTAAAACATCATCATCAGCATCATGATGTTTTTGCTTGCTATGATTTTTTTGACTGGTTTCACTCGAGTCTAAAGCAACACGTGGAAGCAATTTACGTATCCTAGCAATTGAAAGATTGCACAAAGTCCTTTGTCTATAATGGGTTCTTAAGTATCGACTCGTCAAGCGTCATTTTTACGACTTAGTTTTAAGAAAGCGAGTCAGGTTTCTTTTGTCTAATTTAATTTTATGTTGCGCGTTGGTCGACTCTATAAATCTTAAGTTTTGTTTAAGATAATTTTTTGTTCCCTTGAATTCTGGGTAAAACTTTCTACACGTGAACGTTGCTGTCTGCGTTATTTGAAATTTATGGGCGCTAAGTCTGTATTTTATAACTTATTTGATACGCGGAAGCGATAACGCTACGATGACCATCTCAAGATGTAAGGAGTTAACTGTATGTATAAAATGTGTGTTTCTTTTAAATAAAGTTAGTCTTTTGTCGGCACTCAAGTTGTTTACTTGTCACCCAACGATCCACCTCACACGAGCATTAAAACCCTATAGTCGGCGGCTCGGTTCCTTTTTATTCTTGTTAAGCGCTTTCCGGTCTCTGCAGTAATGTGCGAATAAATTAATTAGGTATGCCGCCAACCATTGAGATAGGTAATTAACAGCCCGTGTTGATATTATTAGTTTTAATTATTTTATTATTGCACCATTAAGCACTTCACTTTGAAGTTACGGTGATATGAGATGAGCAACGTTCCCTGGTTGCAACAAGAGCCACAATCCCTACTCGCCGGAATCATAGACGAGAGTCGTTTGAAACTATGTGACTCTGGATGTGAAAATATGTGCGTGATTACGAAGGTAAATTCTCACGACATGGACCATCCCAAATTAAACGGTTTCAGTAGGCGTTTCTGTGAATCTTTCTACCTATATAACCGATAAATCTATCTAGGCTTCACCCGGACCGACGCAAAGCGTTTACGTAACTTGTCTTTTTTATCACCTTAAAAAAAATGTACACGAAAATTATATGGATAATTACATCATAGTGAAATAAAAACGGATCACTCACGTATATAAGTCGAATTGATAATACTATGATTGAGTCTCACGGTAGTTTCATGTTAAAAGTGATAATTACATCGTTCCAAAGTTTCAAATCGTGATAAAGGTGATAACTCATAAAAAGTTGCTAAGGTGACTAGACATGTTCTTTCCGTGTACTCTTCAAATGATACCGCTAAACTAACTATGCCGCTATGCTAACTATGCTATAACCAGATATCGGACAAGTTGGCGTCATTACTCGCAATAATATAGACATGACTCCAAAGATTAATTAATTAATTACCTAATTCGTACTTGAATTTTTATCCAAGACAGTCAGATACAGACACTTCTTATTGGGTCAGGCTTGTAAAGCTCCCTTTCCCGAAATATGCATTGTGAGGAAAACAATGCTTCTTGTCTTACGGTTTTATTATTCCTGACATTGTCATTAAAAGAACAATATATTAACAAATACAATTCAAATCTTAAAGGTAACAGGTCGCCAGTTTTTGCGACATGCATTTTCTCTAAAAGTGCACTTTCTGCATAATGTACACTCCCAAAAGGTACAATTAGTAACTGGGGCACTATCTCGAAAGGTGCACTATTTAAAAAAAGTGCACTTTTCCAAAACGCACACTTTCCCAAAAGGTACACTTTATCGAAAGATGCGCAATTTCCATCAACACAAAGTTCAGTGCTCCAGTAACACCAGTGGATTGCGAACGAAGTTTTTCAGCTCATAAGTTTATTTTGTATGTGAAGTGAAGAAAAATAAACTTACCACGAAAAATTTAGACAAATTACTGTTTATTTACTTTAATGAATCTGCACAATAAGAAATATCATCTGTATTATTTATTTATTACCGTTTTGGATAAAAATTCAAGCAATAATTTATAAATAATTAATCTTTGGAGTCATGTCTAAATTATTGCGAGTAATGACGCCAACTTGTCCGATCTCTGGCTATAACTGACAAAAAAAGTATTATCAACGAAAACATTATAATCTATAACAAAAGTACGATAAAACGTGAACGTGTTTTCAAATTTGGTTTCTCGTGTCACCACCCGGTTACTTACTCGTTTTGTATTATTTTAATATCATTTCAACCAGTATTACAAAGAAGACCGCAAAGCAAATCTTTTGTTATATTGTCGACTAAAAGAGTAACTCAAAACAATTATTATGAACCCCGACCTCGCGTAAATGGACTAAAGTCTAAACCCTGATTGTTGTAGTAAATCAAATTCTTTTGTACTCCATAAAGGGTTGTTTTATAACAACAGTCAAACGGATGTTTCAAAATTAATCCAGCACCATAATCATGCATGGTTACATGTTTTTACGTTTCACACATATCTAAAGTAATAGTTATTTGTTATACAAGGGTGCAAAGTTGTATTTTACCCGCGAGTGTGGAATTGAAACACAAGCAAGCGAAAGGATTTTATATATGGATATATATGGATAGTTGAAAAATAGTTCTAAAACAGAATCCTGAGCGTAGCGAGTGTTTCAACACACGAGAAGTAAAATACAATTGCACCTGTGTGTAACACAAAACTTTTCACCTCACTGTAGCGAGGAAAGCGCAACATGCAAAAAAACAGCTCATAAAAATAAATCTTCGTCACTGGAATCACTATTTATTTTACGATATTATAACAAAAAACTCTGAAAGTTGTGTATTTTTACGTGAGTCGGAGTCTGTGAGAAAATTTTTGTTGACAATGTTGACATTTCAGACGATGCGTTTTTAAATTGCATCGACTCAACTTGTGCGTTCAGAATTAGGTATATTCAACGTCATTACAAAAAACAATGTTTCTTATAGAATTTTAAGGACCATTAAATTCTCAAACCATTTATCATTTATTTAATCATAAATAATATCGAATGAACCATTGTTTGAGCTTTTTACGTTTTGTTATCTGTCAAAAGCTACTTAAACACGCTCCACTCCAAGGTCAAATTACTTTCCCCACTAGTGGATAAAATGCGATTTTACCTGCTTGTATTAAAGGATAAAAGAGCTTTCCGAGGTAGTGAGGGGAAAAATCTGTTACCCATTTTAGTGTCAACTCGCCTAAAACACAACTGGTCTTATGTGTCATCACGTCTAAGGGGTAACGCTGGTCTATAGTGTAGCTGGTTTTAGCAGTAAGTGGTTTAAAATCCAGCTGGTATAAGTAGTAAGTGGTATAAGCCGCAACTGGTCTAACCAGTGGCTCGTCTAAAATGCAAAGCTGATTTGAGTAGTAGATATTAATTTCAACATACAATGACAATGCAAAGAAAAATTCGTTAAGCAGCTGGACTTGAACCAGCAACCTCGGTAATCGTATCCGTACGTCTCGGTGGTACGGATTACCGAGGTTGCTGGTTCAAGTCCAGCTGCTTAACGAATTTTTCTTTGCATTGTCATTGTATGTTGAATTTCATTCTATGAATGTTTCATAAAAATAAAACAAAAATAATCAATAAATCGATTATTTTCATTTAGATATTAATTTGTTTTAAATACATACCCGTCATTTTAGCTGTTCTTATGTAAACTTCTTCCAAATTCGTAATGAGATCGTCCGCTTAAAATCGCTTGAAAATCTTAAATTATTACCTCCTGGGCACCGCTTCGTATTGTCTCATTAATTTATATGCACTTAAACTTTGTTTAGTCACGAGAAACTTAACAAAATACGACAAAATTTCACTATAATATTGGATGTTTCTTGCTGATCGAGCTTTGACACTTTTGACAGTTTTGATATTGTTGCCAGGTACGGTTTGCCTCTTTAGTTCCACATTATTTAACATCTACTCTTTTATGTTGCACTATACAACTCAGATATTTAGCCAGAGATTTTCTTAAATATGAAATCATAGATGATATTGTATGAAATGATGAGAAGAAACCGGAAGAAACAATGTCAAAATTTAGTTTTTCTTTGTTTCTTCTGTCTGTTAAGTCAGAAAAAGTTGTGTGAAGTAAAGAATCCTTAGTTTTTTGGTGATTCGATCCCTCTTCGTCCCATTTTTCACACTCTCTTCATTCCGATGTTAGAAGTAATGAAGACCATGCAAACATTGTGCTAATGATTTATGCACTCCACAACATACAATAAATAGATTTTGTCTAGTGCAACTATGAGGTAGCCCAGTATGATGCTTTCCGAATGGTATTTTCGGAAGCTCAGCTGACCGGACGCTCCTTTTAGTTTATTTATGTTCGAATATTTACTATAACGTTAGGTAAAACTGCCTATTGAAAATTGTACTCGTATTTAATATTATTTGTATTGTTCAAATGACAATGAATTTAAACTGCCTGTGTTACTTTCAGAATGCAGGAATCACATCAAATTACAGGACAACAACTCACAAAGAGTAACAAGTATTATTTGCGAGCCTCGCCGGCCGCCGGCTCTCGTTAGTTGCATTTAGGGAGCTATCCTACCTGTTATCGGCGTGGAACTGTGCCAGTACTACTGCCAGCGGACGTCCATTTGTTCCTCTTAGATTTATTGCGGGTAGTAACTGAATCTGATATTCTTATATTTGTATAAAATGTTGCAACGTTTTTGTGGCTGGAGCCACATAAATATTATATTTGTACTAAGTTAAACTACAATTCAGGCCTCATGAAACTAAAGACAAATATAGCTCACAATGACCCAGCGGTTTAAATCACAGCAGATTTCCGAGTCATCAGTACAAGTTGCCAGCAATTCATTAAATGGGCCAATGTGTCGGAATGTGCTTGATGTATGGGCAAAGGACTCTGTTCTAGGCAGGTTGTAAATGGAAACGGTGGCGGAAAGCGGTTCATAATGGAGCAAGCATTTCACTTAAACAGAACATGCTGGCAAGTGATTCAATAATGGTTTAGCCAGGCTTGAATTGAATTTTGAAATCTGCGTCTATCAATGCGTCTACCACTGACTGAATTGATAGCATTTTAAGCTCATATGCGTTCACTCTATACCAAATATATACCTATATATTTTTTACATGATCCCGCCACCCGGATGTGCTTTGCGCCTGATTGTTATTATAAACAAAGTATTTGAGAACTAGCAATGTGATTTTGTTTTAGTTTATTGATCGTAAAGTTAATCTACACACACACTGTCGTAAGTCCTCTATTATGTGTTCAGAAACCGTAGGTAATGACCGTCATTACGACAGTCAATTTTCGTCTTCAAAAACCAGTACAATTTAAAATAGGCCTCAATTAAAAAAAAAAACGATACGAAACATCAGCTCCATATGTTTGTTTATGATTTTAAAAAAAGCAGCAAAATTCGTGACAGGTTTATTATGCCTTCGGTTTCTGAACTCATGGTAGAGTGCTTATAATATGCGTGTAGATAAAGTAATGTATGCAACTCTACATAATTAAGACTTAAAACACTCATTATGTAACAGTTTCATAAACTACTAGTCTTTACTGGGTAGGTATTAAGTACCGAATATCTTGTAAATACTATGGTTGCAATAAATAAATTAATATTAATTATGACATTTATGACTTTCCCATTGGTGTAATTTTAGTAGACTTTAGAGATAGAGAACTTGGATTTTGCAATTAAAACTGTGACACCGAGTTTGCGTTTATTTCGTATTTTATTCGTTGCCCATTACAGTTCACAACGTACTTATTTATTATTTAAGTTAGAGAGAAAACAGCCATACAGCCAAGCACGGCTTGGGTTTCGCCGCTGTCGGGTAGTAACGGGTTTACTAATAATGTTTACTAATTCCCTTTAGGGAGCAACAGCTGCGGACTGACTTCGTAGAAAATCTTGTTAACCTTAATAGAGCCAAACGTCTATTAGAGATTGAACTTTTGTGTCTTTATCTGCGAAATTGCCGTCAGATCTAAGTGGCTAGTTCGATAAAACCTTGATAAAACGACTAATGTTAGACAAACTGTTACGACTAATGTTTATGACCCGGATAAAGTCTGACTGAAAAATAGGTATGCCTGTACCATTGCCGTAGGGTCGGAAACGCTGCTGTGATTCCCCTTGTCTTGCGAGTGTCCACGGCTCTCTCGGCTACGGCGTTATCATAAAATAATTTAAGAAAATGTAGTTTTTGTCGACGTATGATTTAAATGAATATTTATGACCAAAAGCACATTATTCGCTGAGCGCTCGTCGCTTAGCTCCCAAATTTCACCGTGATTTGTAGTTGGACAAGCGGTGTGATCGCTTGATTCACTAGCGCCTGTTAATTATTAAACGCAATTACGGCCGGATTGCAGAGCCATTTTATTTGTATTAATTTTTACCAATTCCTTACCACAAAAAAAAAACAGTTTTTGTCAGCTCGTCTATGACATGGCACAGGTACGTAAGGATAAAATGGCTTTATATATTATTTACCTAGTTAGTGACATTTTTTAAATAACATTGTCGCGGGTAGTGAAAGTTAAGAATACGTTAAGGTATATTTCGCTAAATATGTGTACATATGTGTTGGTAATTCTGGCCGTTAGATAAAGTTTTTATATAATATATTTTGATAATCATTTAAGTAAGTATATTATTGTTCGCACGTATCTATGTTTAAATGTTCCAGGAGGTGTGCAATAAACGCTTAGATAATTGGTATAAAGTACCTAGTAATGCAAATCCATGTTAGGGATCTGTCGCATGTCACAGGGAAATTATAAAAACTAAGATTTTATCAAATACCTATTAAGGGATATAATCAATTCACGCACGATAACCCGATTTTATTATTTCCTTAGAAATATCCAGTGATTTGATCAAATCCCTGGGTCGGTTTAGTGAAGTTTAGCATTCGACCTTGAACTCGTAGTGTAAAATGGCAAAACAAGTTGTCTTTTCGGGGATCAGTTCGTCAAGTCACTGACGTGGTTCATGAATTTTACCAAATCTCTAAACTGTTTGTGCTTATTTCATCATTAAGACATACACACAGATGATTGTTCGGTGTCGGACTAATTGTTGAATAGGAAAAATAGGACAACCTCGAAGAACAACAAATACTGCAAATTGTAATTGCAACAACTTTTGACGCATGTGCTCTACGTCAATACCTAATTCATGCTTTGTCAGGTACTTAAGCGTATGATTTATCCTTTTGTTTTGTTTGTCAGAGGGTTTTAGTCGTCGTCCTTTTCATAAGTCAAACTCACGCTTCCAAGTGGGTATAAAAAGAGCAACGGCTGTGGTGCAACTAAACTGCTAAATAAAATGAATGGATCCATTATCCTTTCATTTCGCGTTTCATATTACATCATGACTATTATGAACAGTTTCTGCTACAGCGGTATACAATTCCAAGTCAGGTTTAGCAACGAGCGGAGTAATCTCCGCAGTCGAAGGCCTGATTGACGTCACCCTGTGCTCCCGTACAGCAACACAACCTGCACTATTGAACTTAAATCGCTTCTCAGAAGTCTGGTGCGCTGCTGGAATGTCAGTTAAATTGTACGACAATATATTTACGATAGTACGTACCTATCCTGAATACTATTGTGAATAGACGCGGGAAAGTGATTGGACGTATAATACAACACGACAATACACGACCGGATAGTCTAGTGGTTAGAGACCCTGACTATGAATCTTGAGGTCCCGGCTTCGATCCCCGGTCGGGGCAGATGTTTGTATGATGAATGCGAATGTTTGTTCTCGGATCTTGAATGTTTAATATGTATTTACGTATGTATTTATCTGTATGTACGTATGTTTATCCGTTGTCTAGTACCCATAGTACAGGCTGGCTTTAACCTAGTTTGGGACTAAGTAGGTCAATTGGTGTCAATTGTCCCATGATATTTTTTATTTATTTCCTTAAGATCATTTCAGATGGAAAGATAGCAAGGGGTCGGTTTATTTAAATACAGCTACAGGACAAGATAAGGGAAAAGCCAGCGTCATGTCATATGTGGTCAAAGAGATGGAAGCCTTAATTTAACGGATGACGGAAATAAACCTTCATCTGTAATCCGGTGATAAACAAGTGTAGGCGTCGAGATGCATCTTCGGTCGAATTGAAGGATTTTGTCAGTCAAGACAAGTGTTCTGTACAAATGGAAAAACGGAATAAGATCAAGTTCAAGTGGAGGTGGTTCGTAAAACTCGCGCGGCTAAACAGACCCTCCACTTCAGTCTACTTCTGACCACGGCGGTTGCAGTGCCGCCGAAACGACGAGGTAAATTAAAAAAAAAATGTCATGATTAAGTCCGTTGTACTCGGGATTTAAAGTCTCTCATAGATTGTCTTGGTCGATTAAACGTTGTTCTTATGAGAAATCAGTTACTTTAAATCATAAATTATTATGTTTCATCTAATCCACGCCGTCAGTCATTGAGAAATATCTAAATGTGCATTTAAACCGTGCTCACAAAAATAACTCGAAATCTATTTCAAAGAGAGAAAAGAAACACGTAAAACTCGATCTTATTGAAGGAAATGTTTTACTTCTCTGTAAAAAAATATGTTCGTTACTTGTTTGTTTTAGATATTTTACAACGAATATTTACACATGCCTAAGCTAATTTCTCTTTTAGAATAATAAGATTGTAAAAAATAAAACGGTTGTCCTGACACACACACTTTATTTAAATTATACTATTATCTCTGGTAGATTATGGTAGTCGTGTTAGACGTACCGACCTAACGCGCCAATCTTAATGCCGACTACGAAAGGTGTTAAGCTAAAACGTGTCTATTAGTAAAAAGTCATTGAATTTAACATAAATTTGCCAAACGGAAATTGTAATTTCTATAGGTAAGTGGAAGAAAACACATATTTATGTCATTGAAATAGATTCTTCATAAAAAACTATATTTTCTATAAATATATTAAAAGTAGAAGTTAAAAACGAACGATTCCAGTCTTGTACGCAAGTATTTATTCATGGAATGGAAGTGCCTACCTATATTGGTATTTACGTCGTCGTCTTCGCAAAGGGCACAATCGCAAATCGGCGCTACACGGTTTACATAAAATGGAAAAATTCAATTCGACAAAGGAACCCACTATGAGGAAATTCAAATAACCGCAGATATATTCTACACAAGTTCGGAATATAATGTGTGTTGAATGCTGAACCGGTTCTCTTTAGAATGTAGATTAGTTTCTAGGAAGATAAATGTGTGAAGCTCCCAGGCGGCACGGTATATGAGAATCGGGAATTCTTGTGTGTGATGGGAATTTAAGCGGTTTATAAGTTTTAGAGTGTCGCGGCAGACATAGCAGTTTTACTCGACTTCATTACAAATTTAAAGTGAAACTCCTAAATACTTATCCATGGGTGAAGTTTCAAGCACGCAAGTTGACAAATGAGGGGAGTTAGTAATTAGGCTAAGGACAATGTGTAACTTAAATATTTACCTTATCGCAAAAAGCACTGCATAATAATTACTCTAACATTTTAAGTGGGTAGGTATAGGCGTAAAGTATGACTGAGATGTAATAATAATAACAGTTTATTATTTATGTCACGAATGAAACGTAATACCCACTAGCGAGCCGTATCTGTAACTGTGGCAGTTACAGTAACGAGCTTCGAGAGGAGAGCTGCCTCGCGAACCACGGCCACGTCACGATTTACATGCAACAGTTGCGGTTACAGTTCGCTAGTTAGTACACGGATTATATCGCATATATCATATATCTGCACTTCTTAATACAATTCTATTTAATTTATTGAATCAGGCGTTACTTTGCGGAGGTCCATATTTATGAACTAAAAACAATTACTTTGCTCACCCGCGACAAGTGAAAAATAGTTAATCTGTGCGGCAAATGTATGTATGTTTCCATGCAACACCTCCGCCTCCACTGCTACACGAATCAACACAACCCACACAGACCCAACTATCACCTATACCACTTAACTAAACGCTGACGCGTTTCGGCACTCTCCACGAGGCCATTATCAAAGCTAAACACACAACCGTTCACTAAGCCACCATTACCACTATCGTGTACTCAATTTAGTTAATGACAAAACCAAAGTACCCTCTAGTATTTTATAAATTCTAAACTACCCTTTTTAATTTACGCCAGGTACCTTGTTATTTTTAACGGAGTACGGTAAAAAGAGACGTTATGTTCTAATTATTACTATGACACATTATTAAAATTAGAGCCAAGTCGTAACAAAGGCGAAGAAACTGTATTAACTTGTTCATTAATAATAGTACCCGTGTTGTCGTACCTAATTATTTTTAATTGTTCTAAATCCGAAAGCCGCAGACCCTTATCACAAGCCCCTTGCCTTGCTTTGTAGCAGTCGAGGCGGAGGTGTTGCATTAAAACATACATTTGCCGCACAGATTAACAATTTTTCACTTGTCGCGGGTAAGCAAAGTAATTGTTTTTAGTTCACAATTCTATTTAACAGGGAACAATAAAATATACTAGTATTCGCACTGCGGTATAAATACGTGATGGTATTCTTTTCATAACTGATGATAAAAGCATTTAAATTTTTTTCATTAGTTAGTCTACTACGTTTGTTCACAAGGTCAGGCCTTGAAAGGCAAATAAATACCCACCTGGAATTGCTACATAAACATAATCATGAATATTTTTGACTCAGACATAATGAAAACGGGATATTGACCGCGATTACCTTATAGGTTTGATGAGCTCCCGATATTTCGATGCAGCTACATGCATCATGATCACAGGCAAACTGACGAAACGAGGGTAGATACTAATGCGCAGACCGGGCTCTGTCTACCCGCATTTTTACGCGCCGACTACGCGCACTGCCACTGCTATCGGTCTCGTTCTCACTTAGGTATTACATGATTTAAGCACACTACACTTACGGTGTCACTACGCGTACCCTAAACTGATTCTGGACAAGTAATCGCGGTCAATATCCCGTTATCATTAAGTATGTCTAATGCAATTAACCGCGACTCATTTAAAACTGTTATTTCTGACTCAGTCATGGCATGTAATGCTGAGTAACTAAATAACATACAACAACTTGTGGATTGAACAACATTATATTGATTTTCTTATTAATTTTCTTCCACCTGGGTCTGGCCTTGTCAACCCCAATTAGACCTCTTCGAAGCTGTATCGTAAAAGCCGTTTTTAGTTTGGTGTATGTGCCTATTTAGCAAACTTCTTTTATCTACACACATATCATAAGTCCTCTATAATGCGTTCAGAAACCGCAGAAAATGACCAGCACTGCAGCACGACGACGCCTCCCCCCGCCAACCATCTCCACCAGCAGGTCCAGCAGTAAAGTAATAGTTTCGATATCGAATTTGATTTTTCGAATTTAGATTTTTTGAATTTGACAAACAACGTAATTTACAATCATAGTGAAATAAAACGGATCACTCACGTATATAAGTCGAGTTCAGTCCGACATGTATAATTAATAATGTGATATTTCTTATTTTTTTTACAAAACAAAAACAGTTTGCGAAACGTCAGCTCGGTATGTTTGTCTATGTTTACAAAAAAACAATCAAACTCATGACAGGTATGGGTATGATATATGCCTTCGGCTTCTGAACCCATCTTAGAGTACTTATAATATGTGTGTAGATAAATTAATGTATGCAACTCCACATAATCAGGCCTTAAAACACTCGTGTGATCCTATTATGAAACTCAGCTTCGCCTCGTTTCATAAAAACACACTCGTGTTTTAAGGACCCTCATTATGTAGTAGTTGCATAAACTACTATTAAATTACACGAGTAATATTTTTTTTACATTTGCTCATTACGAATACTTTTTAAATGTCTTACTAAGAGATTGAAATTACATTAACTAGGTATAGCCATAAATTTATAAAGTTCTGGCTGTGTTTAAGTTGCATGTGACATCTTCAGTAATTAAATATGTTTGACAACATTATTTAATGATCACAACTGACATAAAAATAGCTTACTAAGCGAAAACATCTTGAGAGATTCATTTTATTGATTATGAAATCGTACGTAACGGCAATTAAATCACTTAAAACTTTTATATTAAAAAACGTATTCAAAAAGTACTAGAACATAATAAAAGTTGAAATTGCTGACTGAAATAAGATGATATCCATGTATTCTAATACGTACACAAACTAAAAGGTTATGTTTGTCACTAATCCCATCGTAAAATTTAACGTAGGGCCGAGCTTGTTCGGATATTGCGCTTAAAACGTAAAGTAGACCCTAGTTTCATAAAATATCCTGATTTATTTTTCGTATAACGCTGCTAGTTTTTAAAGCTACTTAGGGAAATGACGAAAATCGTAACTTTTACTAGCTCCAACGAGTTTGCAGGTTTGAAACTTTTAGAATGCAATTATGTAGGTGGCGGCTTTGTCGTTAATGTTTACACCTGTTTCAAAACCTTTCATGTGTAGGTATTGTTGTGACTCCACTCGTAACAATGCATCTTTCTTTTGTCACAGTTTTGCTGAAATTTCATTGTATACATTACGTAAATATCCTTAGTTTTAATTGAAAATTGTTACATTATTCTTGCTAAAATAAGTTATGATTTTAGGGTTCCGTTACGTACCTACTTCAAAAGAAAAAAAGAAACCCTTAATATAGGATCATTATGTTGTCCGTCTGATGTCTGTCTGTCAAGACCCCTTTTTCTCTGGAACGCGTGGAGGTAGTATGCTGAAATTAATATCAAATACTTAAGCCTGCAGTCCCTTGAAACTGTGAAAAATGAAACTTCTGGGTCAATGCAAACAAAAGATGCATTAATTAAAAAGGATGTTTCCATACATATTGCTGTGGTATCAAAACCTAGAAGGTAGGGGTACTTCCAGTTGTCTTAGACTCTTGAAATTTGGTGTGAAGGTAGCTCTTGTAACAGAAGCCATGAGTGAGATAAATCTGAAAATCATAAAATTTTATGACTTTATGAGTTTTTTATGACTGTGTATGTGACAGACCAATGTATAAAATGACCCAGAATATGAAGGTTTTTATTCTTTTCTACGGAACCCTCGTGCGTGAGTCCGACTCACACTTGTCCGGTTTATTTTTATTAGAGTCAAGTGTCACTTCATTCTATGAGAGAAACGGTTGTATTTGGAAATGTGAAAAAGTAGTGCATATACTGATTTTAAAATAAAAACTATCACAGATAAGTAGGGTTTACAGGTTTACGAGTAATAGTTGACCAAGTTATATAAGTTTGACTATGTTAGTAACCGATATAAAATGACCCCACACTGGGTATAGTTTGCCTAAGAGAGTAGAGGGCTCTAATAACACTGGATCTGGAAAAAAGGGAAAAATATTCGAGACTCGATTCCCGTGATAGACGAACTATTTACATATGTACCAACTAATTTGTACGAAACCCAATGTCCGCGAGTGCGACTCGCACTTGGCCGGTTTTTTATAATATTCAATCGATTTTTTAGGGTTCCGTACCTTAAAAGGAAAAAAACGGAACCCTTATAGGATCACTTTGTTGTCCGTCTGTCTGTCTGTCTGTCAAGACCCTTTTTCTCTGGGACGCGTGGAGGTAGCATGCTGAAATTAATATCAAATACTCAAACTTGCAGTCCCTTGAAGCCGTGAAAAAATCAACCTTCTGAGTCAACGCAACCAAAAGATACAGTCATTGCAAAAGCTATTTCCATACAAATTGCCGAAATCCAAAAACCTAAAGGGTACTTCCAGTTGTCCTAGAAACCTGAAATTTGGTATGTAGGTAGCTCTTATAGCACAACCACTCCGAAGTCTCAAAATCTTAAATTTTTATGTCTGTAGATTTCGCAGACCAATATAAGTTGACCCCACACTGCGTACACTTTGCTTAGGAGCAGGGCTCTGCTAACACTGGACTTCTTAAAATACTGGGAAAAAGCGTTAAAGTCTTTCTACGGAACCCTCGTGCGCGAGTCCGACTCGCACTTGGCTGGTGTTTTTTATATAAGAGGGGGCAAACGAGCAGGTAGATTACCTGATGGAAAGCAATCAACGCCCATGGACACCTGCAACACAAGGGGAATCACAGGTGCGTGTCCAACCCTATAAGGAATACGTAGGCTGCTTAATATAACTGCCCCGTGCCCCCGACAAGTCGAGCAAAACAAAGCGGCACGGCCGTACCCACCATTCTTTTCTCGAAGCCATTCAGGTCATTTTCAACATCCTGTAATTTTGTGCTGACTAACGCTAGAACCCTGAATTTTTAGTAACCTATAGGGCATAATATGATTTTCAACTAGCTGTTGCCCGCAACTTATCCGCTATCCCGCGGGAACCATACAATTTTCCTGAAAAAAATATTCCGACGAACCTCCTTCTTTTTTTTGAAGTCAGTTAAAAAGTAGTCTATGTTATTTCTCAATTTTCAAACTATCATTTTACCAAATTTCATGTAGATTGGTGCAGCGGTTTTCCCGTGAAGAGGTAACAAACAGACAGACAGAGAAACAGAAAGACAGAGAGACAGAGTTACTTTCGCATTTATAATATTAGTTAGGATTAGGATTCGTTAGGATAACATTCAATTTACATTAAGTTTAAGAACTATTCCCTGTCAAAGTTCCTTGGTTTTGTAACTGACACACTCACTGACCTGACTAACTGACTGACTGATCATCATAATTCTAAGGTACTTCTAGCAGACCTACGAGCTCCAAATTTTAAACATTTGTTTTTCTGTACTTTCCTTAAAGTCGAGATGCATTATGTCTAACTCGGGGAAAACACCAATTTTAAACTCTAATTATTGGCACCCTCGCAATGCAATGTTTTTGTAGTGGGAGAGCCATACTGTAGCTATTTGCTGTCGCACGAATGGGTCGGCTCGTCCGGGGAATTACCACCCTCTCGCAGAAAATCGGTGTGAAGCAACAGCACCCCTGTTGCGTTTCGTTCGCTTCGGTCAGTGAGAGTGCCGGAGGCCTGATCCACCCCCCCCCCCTTCATCTGTCACTTTTCCTCCTTAAAGGCCGGCAACGGACTAGTGACTCTCTTGGGGTTGCCTGGTTCTCATGGGTGGCGGTTATCGCTTACCATCAGGTGACTCGCTTGCTCGTTTGCCTCCCTCTTTTAAATAAAAAAAAATGCTCGGGTACCCAAATATCTCGTTGGAAATTAGTCCTTTTCCTTCATCGTTTAACAATCTACCATTATCATATAAGTACCTACTTACTTTTTTCCACTCCTTTGGACAAATATATAAGGCAATAGGTATGTGTTCTTTAGTTGAATCTATAATGTGGGTACCAACTTACCAAATCTTCGCTTTCACTTAGCTCAACCAAGAGGGAAAAACCGCGTACAAAATTCTCCGTGCAAACACCGCTAACCCCAGACTTCATTAAAAGCTGCTTCACCAAAGTCGTTCAACTCAAACGTTACGTTAATCTGACTGTAGGAATTTTATGATTGTTCTTTATGAACTTGCGGCTTCATAATTGTTTTAGGCTTTAAGGTCTGCTTAATATCGCTTAAATTAGTCAGCTCATTGATAAAATTACTGGAAAACTTTAAAGCGGGCCGCCAGTAAGGATACGTTAAATTGTAATATTTCTTGTAAACAACAAACCTTTTAATACAAAATAACTAACAAATATAACGAGTCAAAACATATATTAATATGATTAAAAAATTTAGTATTAAGCTACTTATAAAAGTTTTATTTAAATACTGTAAATATTTGATCTCTTAAGGAACGCTTATAGCGGGATAAGCTGGGTTTTTATCTCAACTGAGCAGTTTTATTAATTCTTACCGGCAGCTTGTAAACTGCTAGGTATAATTATACAATTAGCTACGTTGCTGCACAGCAGCTTTAAAAAGGTTTCACTGTTTTGCAGCAAAATAATACTTACTGCATGCTTACTGTGCCCTAAGCACGACTTGTCGAATCCTGCGTCACGTAAAATCGAATAGTAAACTATAACGAGTTTGTATGACGTTTGGAACAGCGCCCGCCCGTGAGCGTATTTGGAACTAAATTTTAGTATGAGATTTCTCGATCTCGATACGATAACCGTAACGTAACGCAGGATTCGACAAGTCGTGCTTAGGGCACTGTGCTCTTATCAAATAGTAGTTTATGTAACTGTTACATAATGAGAGTCCTTAAAACACGAGTGTGCGTCGAGTTTTATAATAAGATCACACGAGTGTTTCAAGGCCTAATTCAGAAGCCGAAGACATATTATCATACCCGTACCTGTCACAAATTTTACTGTTTTTAGGGTTTCGCACCTCAAAAGGGAAAACGGAAGCCTTATAGGATCACTTTGTTGTCCGTCTGTCTGTCTGTCAAGACCTTTTTCTTTGAAACGCGCGGAGGTAGGATGCTGAAATTAATATTAAATATGCAGTCCCTTGAAGTTGTGAAAACATCAAACTTCTAAGTCAACGTAATCAAAAGATACAGTAATTAAAATGGTTGTTTTCATACAAAATGCCTTACTTTGAAAAGAAGGTAGCTCTTATAGCACAACCACTCAGAAAAGTCTCAAAATCTTAAATTTTTATGTCTGTCTGTGGATTTCGCAGACCAATATAAAATGACCACTACACACTGCGTACATTTTGCTTAGGAGCAGGGCTCTGCTAACACTGGACAACTTAAAACACCGGGGAAAAGCGGGAAAATCTTTGTACGGAACCCTCGGTGCGCGAGTTGACATTTCGTATCGACCGTTTTTTAAATTGTAAATTATGCTGGTTTTTGAAGATATTTCATATTTGAAATTCTTAACGACATCGAAATCAATATTGAAAAGTCATTACGACATCGAATTTGATGTCATAATGACTTTTTGCTACTGCTGGCGACCACAGTAATGAAAATCTGGTAATTTTCAACGGTTTCTCAACGCATTATAGAGGACATATTATAACTATTTTTATTATTAGTACTTAATTAATAGAGAAGGGAAGTATTGAATTGATATAAGGCTGAACATAAACACGATCGATTATGGTAAAACTACCAACACATGTATAATTTATTATTTACCTACGTAACCCTGTATAGAAAGATAGATAAATAATGGTAAATTTCAAAGTGATTTCGCACAAAAAGCAGGCCCAGGCTCGAGCAATGTTTGAGAGGCAATCTGTCAAACCAATAGGCTATTTGGATATATCGCAGTAATATAATACTTACTTGTGCGAAATTGCGTTTGAAATTTACTATTATTTATAAATTTTTAGGGTTCCGTACCTCAAAAGGAAAAAACGGAACCCTTATAGGATCACTTTGTTGTCCGTCTGTCTGTCTGTATGTCTGTCTGTCTGTCTGTCCCTTTTTCTCTGGAACGCGTGGAGGTAGCTTGCTGAAATTAATATCGAATACTCAAACCTACGTCCCTTGAAGCTGTGAAAAAATCAAGCAACTAAGTCAACGCAATCAAAAGATACATTAATTGAAAAGACCATTGCCGTTTTCCAAAAACCTAAAGGGTACCTACTTCCAGATGTCCTAGAAACTTGAAATTTGGTATGAAGGTAGCTCTTATAGCACAACCACTCCGAAAAGTCTCAAAATCTTAAATTTTTATGTCTGTCTGTAGATTTCGCAGACCAATATAAGTTGACCGCACACTGCGTACATTTTGTTTAAGAACAGGGCTCTGCTAACACTGGACTTCTTAAAACACTGGGGAAAAGCGTTGAAATCTTTCTACGGAACCCTCGTGCGCGAGTCGGACTCGCACTTGTCCGGTTTTTTATATATCTATACAGGATGAAAAAACGAACGCCACAATGACATGGACCTTTAATATTGGAAATAGCAAATTTTACGTAAAGGAGACTTTTTTTTTAATAAAAATACTGCATTTAATGATGTTTGAAATGAAAATGAACGCCATTTGTCAAATTTTTGTTCCAAATTTGAAAATGCACTTGTACTCGTAATAACAAAAACAGCTCATTCAAAAAATGTTCGATTTTCAAAGTACTGTAAGGAGGTCGCTCTCTGCTTGTTGATGTTAGTTCGGTATTTGAATTATAGTAAATGCAAAGTGTCTTGGAAGACAGCAAACAAGTGCCACTTCTTGACTGTGATTTTTAATAAAAAGACGTGTATTCGCTATATCATGAAAATGAACTAAATATTACTGAAAGCGTTGACTTATCATTTGAAGAGTCCTCTCGCAGCCATGGAGCAGTTGCCAGAGCTACATCTACCCAAATAGCCATGTATCACGCGCTAACAGTACCTACCTATGCAGCAACTTCTATGCCTAGTTGCTTAGTACAAGGATAATAATTGATGCAAGTATCTTATCTAGGAAGTCAATTGGCAAATGGCATTAGTAATCGCAATCAAACTGATTAAACGTAAGTGTGCCTAATGAAATAAAAACGGATCACTCACGTATGTAAGTCGAGTTTAGCCCGCCATGTTTCGGACTAATCGAGGCGCAGTGTGCGTCTCGCCGCCGCTGGGTCGTGCGGTCCCAGAGGAAGGTCTACGAATTAGTCCGAAACATGTCGGGCTAAACTCGGCTTATATACGTGAGTGATCCGTTTTTATTTCATTATGATTAAGTCTCACGGTAGTTTCATGTTAGTAAGTGTGCCTCGTTTATTTATTTATTATAATACATTTCTACTGGACTTACAGTACTTAACCAAACCGTCCAAATAGATAAAAAACAAAAAACATTGACAGGGTCACAAAAGAAGAGATGAGGAAATTTACTTATCAGATATCATAAATAGAAACAATATATCAATATATTTAAAAGTGTACTTTACATGCATGCATAGTGCATGCATGATAGTGTAATTGAGTGACTTATTCATTCAGTAATAGTTAAATGATTAGGTAGTGATAATGCACATTGTAACGGTTTCAAGCTTCATGTGAGCTAGAAATACAGAACACGAATATATTTCAGTTTAAATTACATACAGAGGACTGTAGAATCTCTTCCTTTTTGAAGTCGGTTACATTAAGAATTATTTTAGTTTAGAGTTTAATTCTATCGCCATCTAACGTAAGATTTTGATAGTTTTGAGGCTTCAACTCTAATAAATTTATGTTCTTGATACAGTTGTTAGCTAGCTATCTAGTTAGTACTATTTTCAGACTTCAGAGGGCGTAATAATGTTAGAGACGGATATATTTGATTTGGCGATGACGAAAGTTTTAATTGTAAGGAAAGTACTCAAAATGCAAGGAAATCTTTTATTGAATAAGAAGCTTTGGTTTCTTAGTTGTCTTATTGTCAAATTTCATGCAATATGGTTTAGTCTTTCGGTCGTATAAGCTTGAGAAAGTAGTAAGCGGGATTATTTAACTTGTAGCGTTGATACGAAGGAAATGCGCAAAATGCAAGGGAAATATTTACAGGATAATAAAGGCAAACAATAGAGGAATAGGGCGTTTTAATTTCATTTAAATCTGGTTAGTTGTTTATGAGTAGTGGATGTTTTAGTATGTAGGGAAAGGCTGAAGTAGAGCTATAGAATGGAGACATATTTATTTGAAGAAAAGTTAAATGGGGAATTATAAAATTGTAGGGCAAAAGTTATTTAGGCTTTCTGGTTTTAATATTCACGTTGGTAGTGGAGAGAATATTTTAAAGGTTCTTTAGGTATTTATTTAAGTAAATAGTTGTTATGTTATAGTAATCGCCTGAGGCTATTGACGCCAGAGGAGCTATTGACGCTATTGACGCTGGAGTGACGGTAAAAGTCTATATAAGGAAGTGTTTTCGTTTGGGCGGGGGTTGTCAGTTTTGGGACGAGAAGGAGTCTACTTCGTTTACCTGGTTATGAGGGGTTGTCAGTTTTGGAACGTGAAGGAGGCTACTTCGTTTACCTGTTTAAGGGGCTTGTCAGTTTCGGAACGTGAAGGAGGCTACTTCGTTTACATGTTTATGAGGATTTTCTTTTAATAGGTTACTAATTGTTTTCCAGAGTGAGTACGAATGAAATATTTAGATAGCGTAGCTAAGCTGGGTATTGGTTTACTGCTTCCGGAAGTGGTGGATTAATTCTTTAGCTTTACTTTACATTTATAAGCAATGCTCATTATTTCATGTATTTTTCCCAATTTAACAAGCGGTCTGGAGCAGCTTGGTTACTCGGAAATCTAACGATGTCAACGTAAGAGTAATTCAAGTACGCTTGTCTTCCAGGAATGGGTGGGCATTCCTGAAGCATTTCAATGATATTTGAGTTGAATTGAGATGTTTTACCACTCACTCGTGATACTGTTTGCCGTTGTAACGATTGTGTAACAGGCGTCTGTGTATGCCTTGAAAGGGGCGCATAACTCAGTGCTTCTGGAACTCAGTATTACGGTCCCTTATCTATATTGTTTATATATGAACACCTGTAGGTATCGTCGGTCCGTTGGCTTCCTCTTCTTAGAGACTATATTGTCAGGAAGCTAACAACATTTAGGTCTGCGTGGTAGACAATAGGAACACACCTTCTTTGAACTAGGAAAGCTAGCTGAGACCCTTTTTATACCGGAAGACTCAACACTACACATCTAAATGTAAATGTGGAATTGAATTCCTAGTTTTGCCAACTACACAGAGAATAGGGGGCCTGTGCCAAGTTAAAGTACACATGTAGGGTTGATAGGTAAGTTTTCATAGGGATCCAAGCTAGAAGATACCTTCTTACACCGGAAAGTATCTACATTACACACACCATGTTTAAAATAATGAGGCGAAACCTCTATAGCTACACACAGAGCTAGGGACTTAGACTAAATTCATACACATCTGGGAATAGGATAGGTAGAATCTAGGCTTCAAGTATTGCTGGAACTCCAAGGAGTTGTAGGAAACAACTCTTCATATTTAAGCGTAATTTGTGATCAGAAGTCTAATTCATAAGAAATTTTATAGATAATTTATCTTCTAGCCAAATCTTGAATCATACACAAAGTAAAAAAATACTTTACCAATAACTAGAGAAGTTATTAACCTAACAAGGGTGACGACATGGAAAGCAGTCTGAGTATACGCTCAGGTTTATCTCTCATTTCGTCCCAGGGATACGGACGACGCTGTGAGAATGATAAATGAGGACCTTGGCATTATATCACAGTGGGCCAGCAGTAACAGTCTTGTACTTAATCCCGCGAAGTCCAAGTACGTTATTCTTGGGACGAGGCATCAGTGTAAAAAAATATCGGATCGCAACCCAAAAATTATGATCAATGACAGTGCCATTCAACAGTCCTCTACTGCCAAGAACCTAGGCCTTGTGATGGATGGTGAGCTCCGATATGCTGAGCATATTGGCGGTAAAATTAGAAATGCTTTCTACCGCCTCAAGGTCCTTTACGGGATCAGAGAATTCCTTTCCGAGGAAGTAAGAGTGACACTAGTCGAATCCTTGGTTTTGTCACATTTTAATTATTGCGATGCGGTATACGGACCCAGAATATTTGCTAAAACTGCACATGCCATACAGCGAGTTCAGAATGCGTGCGTTAGATTTTGTTACACTATTCCTAAAAGAACCCACATAACGCCGTATCTAAATAAATGTAAAACTCTAAAAATGGCAGGTCGCAGGCAACTTCATCTGGCCACTTTTGTTTCTAGAATTGTGCACAACAAACGGCCTAAGTACCTGTTTGACAAGATACTCTGGGTTCGGAACATACACGATCGGAACACTCGAGGACGGGCGTCGAACAAAGCCGTGATACCCAAGCATCATACAAAGGGATGCAGAGGTGGATTCAAATTTGCAGCATCCAAGATATGGAACGACCTGCCACCCCCCCTTCGTATAAGTATGTCCCAACCAACTTTTAAACACAAGCTTAGAGCAGTTCTCTTCGCAGCACAAATTGACAACAGCTGCAACTATAACTAGCTGTGTTCAGTGTTATTCTCAAACGCCAAACGTTAAAGCGTTAAAGTGTTTTCATGAACCTTTTTGGTTGTTTTAGTTATAATGTTCATTTTATTTAGGTTTTGTGTTCTTTCTCTTTTATCCGTCAACCAACCCGCTGCATACGCTTTCTAGCACGAGTCAACAGGGGCGGTCTGAAAACCAGCGCTGGCAGCTTCCACGCAAGCGCAGCATTAGCTGAGCCTGTCCCTTTTGCCGCAGTATGGAAAGGCTATGTTTTTAGATATAGAATACTCGCTATGTTTTTAATTTAAATGTTGTCTGTATTTAGTTGTATCTTTATTGTTATTGTTGGCAAATAAATCTTATCTTATCTTATCTTATCTTATCTCTGTTAGTTGATTCTACACCACACGGGGGAATCTCTAACTAGATTGAGTTCTATTGAATCATTTAAAAATCAGTTCATCAAATAGAATTGATATTGTTGGTTATCTAAATATCTATTTGCCAAATATTTACAAAAGGTAAAGCTTTAAGATAAATTGCAGTTATTCATAATGTCGATAAGACGCTACATACACTGAAATATGAAGTTTGTTATATTGCTAACATTATGCTAGTTAAATTCCCTAAAAACTTTGTCAAGCAGAGTTTACTTGGTAGGCTTAGAATGATCTCTTTTAATATTGGATGATGAATTTATTAGGACGGATAAGAATAGAGTCTGACGTTGCTTATGGGAACTATAGATGCTTAAAGGAAAACACCTTTTGTTAATGATTGTATTTGTACTGGCTTTGAAAGCACCATTGTTAGTGCATAAACTATCTCTCACATCTTAACAGTTCGCATCTTACGATACGTATTGTTCCTGGCGTGGACTGGTTGAACTTCGTTGGGGAAGGCTTTTGGAGGAAGTTCCCGCTTCTCTATGAGAAGCGGTTTATCTAAAGTACATTTACAATCTATAGTTGAGCCCAGGTAGTGTCCAAGAAACCTTGAGGAAGTCTAAACGTAGCTCTCTAAACATGAAGTGTAGGTTAAGCGCTAGGTAGTTTTCCTTAAAACCTGTTTGGTAATTAATTAGAGTTTCCGTTCTTATTTGCCACTTAAATTACTTAGAGTTACTGCTGCTACTTTCGTAGCGATCACAACGTAGGATCTTCACGCATTAGACGAGTCACGAGGCCATGTTATGTGTTATAAGTTGTAGTAAGGTGAATAGAGGTATAGAATGAGTTTCATTAGTAGGTAGGGTAGATTGGGTCCTTGGACTGTTACAACATTCAAGTAATTCTCATTCTTGCACGAACTTTGAATTATTTACGTTAAAGGTGTATGTGTTGTCGATATAATGTAAATGATCACTATCAATGACCCCTTCGATCTGTATCATAAACTGTAACTCCAAACGAAACCCCAACAAAATCCTTACAGCAGCCAACTCCAACTCGCTTTTGGTTCATTATATTTGGTACTCGTTCGATTTGTGAACGAATAAATTCAGCCATTTTTATAGAGGCAATATTTCAATTGTGCTCCACACATAAACTGATTAAATTGGATTAAATTTCCAACATCGACGATAGCATTGAAGCTAAGTGCATATGAGGTTACGCTTCAAATACCAGCGGTTTATGGTTAAATATTTTCAGAAGGGGATAAACTATTTTAGTAAAACGTTTACTTTCAACTAGGTAGGTATAAGAGTGATTTACAATCTTTATTCAGCCATAACTTATCACAAAGCAACCTATGAGTTAGTGAGTTTTATTAGGTTTTTAAGATGGACCTCGGTCGCGCTCGCATCGGGTCACGTTGTATCCGCTGCGGTATCCGGTTTAATTTCCGACTGGCACTTAACGTGATTTCGTGCTCTAATGGCCATAGGATCGAGGAAACTCCAAAAGAACGATGCCAAAGAAACCGGTGTGTTTAATTGCGTAATTATACTGCCTAGAATTATGATGATCGGTGAATACTTACTTAGTTGCAATTGAAACTTCTGTCTGGTTTAGGTATTTAGACTTTCATTGCATTTAGTTTGAGTATTAGTATTCCATTGAAACCATGAAAGCAGACTACTAAATAAATTTCATTAAAACAGAACTGGCATATAGGTATGTAGGTACTCCCCGTGAATAGAGATAGTGCTGGCTTAATTGGGTTGATGATAAAACCTTTTTACACTATCTCGACAAAACTTCCGAAGATACTTGTAAAAACCGGTAATTTAATTCAAACTTTAATATAAACGATAGCCTTGATTTCGACATTTCAAAAAGTTGTCAATAACTCATTTGTTTCACATGTTTCTGAGTGATTTATTCGTTACGCTCGTATTCTGTTATTATCAAAGATGGAAGAGGCCTATGTCCAGCAGTGGACTGCTGTGGGCTGATGATGATGATGAAAATCCAGAGTTTCCATGCACAGAAACATTTGCATCTAGATATTTTGTTGTTTATATTATATAAAACGGTATTCAGCATTAGGAGTTCCTACTTTGTATTTACTTAGATAGCCAAATGCACAACTAAGATTTCTGAGAAACTGCTACTGTGATCCAAGTCTATTTATTGAATTTCCTTTGAGAACATTAATTACCGCCTGCATGGAGAGCCTTTCAATTACATAGAGAGCCTTTAAACATTTTCAATTCTGTTTTATGTTCAAAATATAAACACCAGCTATGAATAATTTTGTATCTACGAGTATATACACTAGTATATATTTATACCATATACACAATCATGGTATTAAGTAAGTACCTAGTAGTACTACTTCGTTTGCAAATTCTACGGAATTCTAGTAGAACGCCTCACGCTTGTGGCGCTAACAAAAGGCTAGTGGAGATTCAGTAATTAGGGGCAGACAATATAAATTCTCATTCTTATAATGTTTACCCTGATAAATAGCATTTTACAGTTATTATCATTTTATTATGACGTCGACGTTGTGCAACAATCTAACCGACTTAACTCACCGTTCATGAACCTGGGCCGTATGTAGTAATAAATCACATTTTTACATGAAAATATAGTACGTGGCAACATTTTCATGTATGGAGGTTTAAGAATCGTGAGCGAAAGTAAGGAATTATGATGAATGTTAAAGTCGCGTGCAGTGAACAACAGGCTCCGGCCGTTTACGTTCGGTTTTATGTTTCAAGGGCTGCCAACTACTTATTAATTACTGATTTATATTATAAATATAAATAATATTGTAGGTAGGTACATTTTGAAATAAAAATATGTTGTTCAAGAACGCATAGGTACAGTACTATTACGGCCATGTACCTACTTACAGTTTTTAGATACTTATGCCTGTCTTTCTTCAAAGTAAGCCATAGTCATGAAATGTCCATAATTTTAAATTTTATCTTGGTTTTCTTGACTTTTTAAGCTCAAGATTGAATATATAGCTTTTTAACACCAAAAAGTTTGTAAAATGCTGCGATTACTTGTCATAATTATACCTATTTCTTTCCAAAACTCTCAGTGCTGGGTTGAGAAAATGGTATAACTGATTAAATAACAATTAAGTAACAAATCATCCGCATACTAAACGGCAGCAGCCCTAATTGGCTTCGAGAAAACCTTATTTTAATTACTTGAACAATGGTGCTATGTGAAATTATAGCTGCCAGGAGGTAGAAACTTATTATAGAGAAGTTATGCAATAACTTAGATAATGGAGAAAAGTATTTCCTAATACTATTGAATTAATAAATATTTGATGACTTCAAACTGGCACAGTACTTACTTTATTTTAATTATCAGTAATATTATAGTGATTCTTCAAATGCCTAATTTAATTGCATTTATTTCAGCTAAACAAAGTCTTACGCATTAATGAAAAATCGTGTAAGTGCGTCAAGCAATATAGTTATATTTAAGTACCTACCTATAA
The DNA here is from genome assembly GCA_963691665.1 of Clepsis dumicolana. Classification (NCBI taxonomy): domain Eukaryota; kingdom Metazoa; phylum Arthropoda; class Insecta; order Lepidoptera; family Tortricidae; genus Clepsis; species Clepsis dumicolana. The sequence goes on along the minus strand of OY829505.1, from coordinate 18,892,201 downwards.
ACAAAGTTGATTCATTATAATCATTATCATTGACTTTTATTATTTACTGTCAAATATTATAAAAGCTCACCTGGCCAGCCGTTGTGTAGACACAAAGGGAATCGAAAATGTTAGTGATCAAGCGCCGTGCTTTGGATGTCAAAATTAAGCAAATAATAATGCTTCAGGAAAATGTCTACGTTTAGTAATTATATGCTACTGAATAGGTACTCAGCTATAAATTGTCTTGGTAAAACTTCTGCCACTTAAACTATAGTTACATGGTATGTTTTGAAAGGTTTTGGCGCACAAACTGATACGATATATATATGTATAATATACGAGAGCTGTTTGATAAGTGGCCGCAAATAAGTACACCACCTTTTTAAGCCATTTTTCAGAGGCAAGAAAATTAAAAAAAAAATGGCATTCTTTTGTTTCTTTTCTCATTTGACAACGATTCAGTAATGGCGTAAACTTAAAATTGTTAAAATGGAGAAAGAACAGTATCGGTCTGTAATTAGATTCTTATTTTTGGAAGGAAAAACATGTGATGAAATAAAAGTAAGAATGCAAGCGGTTTACCATGAATGTGCTCCTTCTATGACAACCGTCAGTTATTGGTATAACGAGTTTAAGCGGGGGAGAACAACCGTCTTTGATGAGGATCGCCCAGGTCGGCCAGTTGACTACAGACGATATGGTTAAGAAAATTGAAAATATCGTTTTAGCCGACCGCCGAATTAAACTTCGAGAAATCGTTGATGCTGTAAACGTTTCAATCGAGAGGGTACAACACATATTAGAAGAAAAATTGGGTATGAAGAAAGTATCGGCGAGGTGGGTGCCGCGTTTACTCACGGAGGAGCAAAAACGGAACCGACTGACTACTTCGGAGCAGTGTTTGGCCGTGTTCAAACGTAACCCGAAGGAGTTTCTGCGTCGTTTCGTGGCCGTGGACGAAACGTGGGTCCACCACTACACCCCGGAAATGAAAGAGCAGTCGAAGCAGTGGATTTTACCGGGTGAACCTGCTCCAAAGAAAGCAAAAACCGTCCCATCGGCTGGAAAGGTCATGGCGACCGTTTTTTGGGATTCGCAGGGTATTATATATATTGACTATTTAGAAAAAGGAAAAACAATAACAGGGCAGTACTATGCCAATTTATTGGATGAATTTGACGCCGTGTTGAAAGACAAACGACCCCATTTAAAAAAGAAAAAGTACTGTTTCATCACGACAACGCCCCGGCTCATTCGTCCAGAGTTGTGACGGCTAAATTAGCACAGTTACGCTACGAACTATTGACTCACCCCCCGTATTCTCCAGATTTGGCCCCATGCGATTTCTTTTTGTTTCCCAACCTAAAAAAATGGCTCGGTGGCAAGCGATTTGGATCAAATGACGAAGTCATTGCCGCCACAGAGGCCTATTTTAATGACTTTCCAAAATCATACTTTTTGGATGGTTTATTGAAGCTTGAGTATAGGTGGAACAAATGTATAGAGTTAAAAGGTGACTACGTAGAAAAATAAATGCATATATCCAAAAAAAAAATGTTTTTTTTTTTCCATAAACGGGTACTTATCAAACAGCCCTCGTATTACTCTGAATTTTACCCTGAGGAGATGACACAGACAAAAGACTTGACGTACAGTAAAATTGATGTCAAATTCGCTTATCAAATATGTCATGGAAAAACTCAAGAGTGTAACTCTAAATGGTTCGTGGAATATAAAACGCGGCTGCTGCGCCGCCAGTTAATTTTTCTTGAGCTTGGCTTGACACGCTGCCGCGTGTCTAGATAATGTATTGTATAAACTAGCCAAATGCGAGTCGGACCCGCAAATGTTGGGTACCGTGCCTCTGTTAAGTATTTAACATTAATTATATAATAGACGGAGAGACAGCGGCTTAGTAAGATATTTTCTGTTGTTGACGTTTGGGTACGGAACCCTAACATATTTCTATTTTTTATTCTAGAAAAAGCAAGTTCCCGTTTGCGTTTTTAAAATTGAAGTGCAATTTTTTTCCACACAGTAGCATTAGGTACGTGTTTGCTTTGCAGTAGTTTGAGACAAATTTCAACCACAAAATTACTAATGGTACCTACCTACTAAAGTACAGAAGGCTCCTCTCAAACAAAAGTCAAGTTTAAGTACATATAAAAATTAGCCTGTTCTTTCGACCGTTATCTACTTGCTCGTGAAATTGAAACTTATTGTAGTAATCGTAATCGTAATCGTGTAAACGAGCGTTCATATTTTTTTGGGCACGGCTGACCAGCAACCGGTTTCGCGACAAAAGCAAAGGCTTCTCACTCGCCGATTTAAATTGGTAAATATTAAAATAAATCATAAATGTGTGTATTTATTCAATAAATTATCCCTCGTGAGTAAGTTGTTAGTTTAAAAGTTTCGTTGCAAAAATCACCCCCAATAAAAATATGTCAAAGATAGCAAATCAAGTCGTCATAAAATTGAAACAGTTGACTTAACTAGAAAACTATGAATGAATTGTACTTAATGGTTTTACTTAGGTAGGTATTCTAGAAATAGTTGTGACCACGTTGTAAGTAACGAAGCTGAACGATTTCCCTCTTAACACAATTCAAACATTGTTTCTTGACCCCCTCTTTCCACTTTGTATTTCATGAATTATTCAATATACGAATATTTGAGGGCATGTTTTCGAGTAACTGCCGTATATCCGAGAATATAGCGAAATGTATTCTCGGGTCAAAGTAGAATTGTAATTTCGCTTGGGGACCGCTTTTTATGGACCTGTTTATGTAATACTATGACAAAGTATAATATTATTAAATACAACAAACTAAGTAGGTATAAACAGAAGTCCAAATTAATTCTTACTAAAGTAGAGTTTATAGATCGTAGTAAGCACCTGCCTTAACTATTTCATTACAACGTATTACCTACGCTGTAATAAAGTTATATTAGGTATAACCAATGCCCAACTCCACCACCCGCCCGGCAATGCGAAAAATGAGCTAAAACCAATTTAAGCAGTTGAAGGAGTCTATTTTAAACAAATGTAATTGATGCCGTAGGCACTTTCGTGCCACCAATCTCGTCCCAAGCTTAAAACGGCAATGCACTACAAGCAGAAAATTATGTAATAACAAAAAAGTACAACCGCCTTAAAAAAAACCTTAAAAAAAAACGTAAAATAATCCTCTAAAGCCTAAAGTTTTATGGCCCAGCACTAAGTAGCAGAAATATGAAGTCGGTGCGGTGCTAGCGGAATATTCTTTGAATGTAGCACCGTTCGGTAGCTTAGCTACTTCTGCTGCTGACTGTACTGAACTTACCATAGTTTCTTTCATCAAAGAAATAATGTACCTACCATAAAACATGGCTGAAATTATTATTTAAAAGCATTCCATCGATGTCCCATAGGTAAGAGTAGAAAAAAAGTTGGATCTGCTGATAAAGCGAGGCCCTCTTACTTTGCTGTATACTCTACTTACAGTTCCACCTCTGTGACTTAATTCAAAGAGAAAAACAAAAGAATACGTTTGTATGGGTAATTAGCAACGTTAACCTCCCGTTATATTAATAAAGCTGTGTACTTCTCGGCCAATGGACCATTTCTCAAACAATATTGGTCTAATGTCACTAGTGTCGTCTCATACAGAACACCAATAATGTTAGACTAATATCGTTCGAGAGCCAAGCCCCCGCTAGCTAACCGGCAATTTTACTCGTGTGATGTGGGCGGGCTAATCTGAATAATTTGTTTGCGTCTGCAACTTTGCGTGAGGGTTCTCAGTTACTGTAATTTCATGAGTTTCATCATGCTTGACCCGCAGTCGTATTTCGATAAAAGTCCAGTTAATTTTTTTAAGAATAGGACGGCCCGTCATTTCTCACCGGAATCGTAAGGCGGACCGCAAACACGCATGTTTGTTTAGGTCTGTGTTAGTTCGCTCTTGGGTTCTCTATTTATTGGCATCGATATTATTTTGCAGCAGTGGAAGCTACCATTGGAGACGTTTTTTTAAGACACACAGCATTTTGATTGGGATGCAAGGAACACGAGGAGAAGCCCTTGCTTAGACGTAGGACAGATTAAGTTAAGTACAATGTATTATTAACGTTATTTTTTTACTAAAATTAAGTAGAGTGTTGGAGTAGGTTCTTTTGATAGGCTACTGGGCTTCTTACGTATCGACACCTTTCAGGTGCAATCTTATTACACCAGTATTCAGTAGGTAGGTATAATAGGTATAATACATGTGGACTCGATGACAACGCTATACAGTATCATCAGAAAAAAAAGAGTCCAGCAGGATAAACTTATACTCCTACTCAATCAACGTAGCGATGATTTGGTTTCGTTCGGGTTCACTTCGTCCATATTCCCATTTCGTCAACTTCCCAGCTCGTCAGCAATCCCATTTCGTCTGCATTCCCATTTCGTCCGCATTCCCGATTCGTCCACATTCCCAAGTCGTCTACATTCCCAATTCGTCAACATTCCCAATTCGTCAACATTCCCAATTCGTCCACATTTCCAACATGTCCGTTGCGGAACTGTATCTTAACCAAATATATGTCGATTGGTTGATGCCTTAACCTTAGTACGGTACTACAACTTTACAGTAGTTTATCATAAGTGCTCTAAGATGGGTTCAGAAGCCGGAATTGTTGGAAATGTGGATGAATTGGGAATGTTGACGAATTGGGAATGTTGACGAAATGAGAATGTTGACGAATTGGGAATGTTGATGAATTGGGAATGTTGACGAAATGGGAATGTTGACGAATTGGGAATGTGGACGAATTGGGAATGTTGACGAATTGGGAATGTGGACGAATCGGGAATGCGGACGAAATGGAAATGCAGACGAAATGGGGTTGTTGACGAGCTGGGAAGTTGACGAAATGGGATTGTTGACGAGCTGGAAAGTTGACGAAATGGGAATTGAATGTGGACGAAATGGGATTGTTGACGAGTTAGGAAGTTGACGAAATGGGAATGTGGACGAAGTGAACCTGAACGATTGGTTTCATTGGTATAGCTTATACATATAGTTCAGGATAAAAATGACTGTTTGACATTATGTCAGTGACGGCTCAAAATAGGGGGCTAAAAGTTGGAGTGTTTCTTAATTATGTGAAAGCAAACAACCTTACGTTAGAATATTTCGATATTCCTCACAGGGGCCACTTCTCCCTCCTTATCCTGCTAGAACCTTTGTTAGTAATTAGAGCATTACCGTAGTAGAAGTAGCCACTAATACTTGTATGTCACTCACGTACAAATCGCACACTCACATACAATATGCAACTAGATCATATTTTATATGATAGTAAGCCAAGTTCATACAAAAAAATTGCCATTGCGTAAAAGTAAAAATATTTCTTCGGCATTTTCGGTTCTTTACTGACAAAACAATAAAATATTATTATATCGGAGACGTCGACCGCGTAATTCAGTGAGCCATGTTTGCTCAGCTCTCGTACATTATTGCGCTCACTTCTTCAATGTGCGGACTCTCTAGGTCGTTACTTTATTTTTGGAATCTTACATGTCGACAACTAAGTGAGTTTTGCTGAGCCAGACCTTAATATTATGTAACCGTAAAAGCGTAAACCTTTTATCACAATAATGATAAGATCACGTTTTGTTTGTTTACTTCAGGTTTAAAAAGCGACTTTTTAGGGTTCCGTAGCCAAAATGGCAAAAACGGAACGATTTATAGTTTCGTCATGTCCGTCCGCCCGTATGCCATAGGCATTTTACTCGAAAACTGTAGAGGTATTTTGATTAAATTTGAACTATAGGTGTCTTGTAGATGCTGCTACTTAGTTTAATAGTTAAATAACAACAATAAATACTTCTAGGGGGGGTCTGGGCACACTATAGATGTAACAAAGGTCGAAAAAAAAATTTTTTCAGCAAACATCAACGTGTACATATTATATTACCATGTCAGTACATAACATTTCGATAGTTCTTTTAAAAAGAACTGAAGTTTTGAAGCAATTTTTTTTGACTAATCGAATATTTTCGGAAATAATTATTGTCCGAAAGTTTCACTTTTCACCGCACTGCACTGTAATTTGCCACTAATTTATGCAAAATAAGATAACACGAAATCAAACTCAAACTAAACATGAAATTGGATGTGTACTTGTGTGTCTGTATTATCCATTATAAGAGTATGGGTGTGTGTAAATCTCGCAAGGGATCCAACATATTCCTATCTGCATTTGTCAGGAGACAGCGGCCCTATCGCCTTTGAGGCAACTCGAGGCAACTGTGTGTTCGTAGCTTGTTACTACGTATTAGTATTAGTGCGTGGGACTGCTTAAGAAATTGATCCGTTATTTTAATTACCTATATACCACACCTATTTATGATTGCTGATGCTTACTTATTAATAATTTCTTTGCAGTCTGCAATCATTGCGTTCAATTTTGCTTTAACATATTTTGCACAAAATTGTTGTCTCAATGAGTGAAACAGTTGATACCTTTGAGCGCAAAATTTATTAAATATTATTAACTGTTCTTTCTAATCACCTCGCTAGTTTATAGGACCAAATCATCAATATCAATTATTTTTCAATTATACGATTCAATTATACGACCAATCTTCGTGAACCCTTGCTTACAAAATGGTCTGGGGTAAATTTTACCGTAAAATTAAATCTCGTCGGTAATTTATGGTATAAGGTGAAGTCCAAATATAAAGCTATATTTTATAAGCGTTAATGTTTTATAGATGAAACACTGCAGCAGCCGCAAATACTTTCTGTCACGGACATACTACGTGTCGTAAGTGAAATGTTTTTGCGGATGTCGACAAAAAAACATCCCCTAGACTCAAAATCAGCAAATGATCCTCACATCGTTCATATGGACAGCTTGCCTCAACGTAATTTGAACCCCGACGCATGCATTCTGATTATATTACTAGAATGTTTGTAACAGAAGTTGAAATCAGCCAAAAATAAATAACTTTCATCAGAAATTACGAGTTCCTGTGATTCAGGCGATCCAGCGATCCTATCCGGCGAGCGGATGATAGGGTAGGCGATGGCGAAAGAAAGGGGGTGAACCTGACAAAACATCTGATAATGTCCCAAGTCTTAAAAAACCGGTCAAGTGCGAGTCGGACTCGCGCACGAGGGTTCCGTAGAAAGATTTTAACGCTTTTTCCCAGTGTTTTAAGAAGCCCAGTGTTAAGCTCCTAAGCAAAATGTACGCAGTGTGGGGTCAACTTATATTGGTCATCGAAATCTACAGACAGACATAAAAATTTAAGACTTTGTGACTTTTTGGAGTGGTATAAGAGCTACCTTCATACCAAATTTCAAATTTCTAGGACAACTGGAAGTACCCTTTAGGTTTTCTCAGTACGGCGATTTCTATGGAAACCACCTTTTTAATGACTGTATCTTTTGATTGCGTTCACTTGGAAGGTTGATTTTTCACAGCTTCAAGGGACCGTAGGCTTGAGTATTTGATATTAATTTCAGCATGCTACCTCCACGCGTTCCAGAGAAAAAGGGTCTTGACAGACAGACAGACAGACAGACAGACAGACAGACGGACAACAAAGTGGTAATATAGGGGTTCCGTTTTTTCTTTTTGAGGTACGGAACCCTAAAAAACTGTAAAGAATATTTTGAACTGTATCTAGATTCATTTATTTATTTTTATTACAAAGAGTAAACTAATCAAAACACATTATGTATTTTAGAACCTAAAGTTTGCAAAGTCTTTACATTTTAAAATAGTATTCCATTAGGGACTGTGGTCAAGAACATGCGATTCACGTACGTAACAGCCAGCAAATCTAAAAGGTAGGCTCAAGAAAAAGTCCGACTGGTGTTCCATCAGCTAAACAATTGACGTGGGTGCTATTGATAGAGGCAATCTAACATGAAGAAAAAATGGGTCAGCAAACATGTTCTGCCGAAAGAAATTAACGCGGGCTTGTGCCAATAAGGAGTCAGCACCGGAATCGTAAGTTACACGAGTGACAAAATGTTTTTTCCCTTAGTAATTCTCTTTTATTCAGCCAACTTTTATGTGCATTACGAGTGTTACATTTTAACGTTTAACGAGGTCGTGGAGATTAACCAGAGTTGATTTCTTTGTAAAAGAAATGTTCTTTAATCGGTAGGTACTACGCCTGGAGCTAGGTCTTCCTGTTGGTAAGGAAAGTAGGTACTGAAATAAACATCAAAGTTAGGTCTCACTAAGTAACTAAACTGAAATATAATGGGATGTTTTAGTGACTATGGCTTTAAATTTTCAGTTGGTCTGTTATTGGAGCTGCTGGCTACGCAACGCAACTCAATGGTCTATCTATTGCATAAAGCAAGTGTTTGCAATAGTTACTGTTTATCTTGTCAATAAACTTATTTGAAATAGAACTGGTGATCTGAAACGCCAGACTGTTAGCAGAGAGTTATGCTTGTGCGTATGCGTATCATGCGTGTCAATGTAGCAGAAAAATAAATCTAGGTCCGAATTGACACATTTATACAGACACCTGTTGCAACAGTAATCTTTCAAGCAGTCTGTAGTGTACCTACTGGCCTATATTTCTTAAAAGCTGTCAAGTGTCAGTGTAAATGGCAGTTTTCTCTCTCAAAGAATCAGCATCGCTATTCAGCGAGGCAACGCTGCCAGCCTTTTGGGCACTATGCCACGGGGGCCTTATTTAGATTTAATTTAGTTTTAAGTTGTAGTTTATTTAGTTTAAGCTTTGATTTAATGTCATTGTAAATATCTAAATATTACGAACAAAAATGTGATTGAAGGTAAATAAATTTGCGAAAAAATTGCAATGAAACCAAAGGCGGTGAAGCCAGGCACGCGCGGGCCTATCATCACCCGCACTGGAAAAGTAAAAGGCACTAATGCGAAAAAATCCAACATTCCTTACGCTACATAGAGCCACAAAATGTACCAATTTTTAAGCAACAGTATAAAAAAAAATTAAGAGCATGTAAATAACTATTTTCATTCAGCAATTAAAATTGAAATGTATTAAGGATTCATTCAGTTAATTGACATCTTTGACTACGACAAAATCATTGATATCCTACTTTAACTTTTTGCAATGGCAGCCACTCAGATTGAACAGCACTTAACCTAGAGAGTGGGCAAATAGATATACACTTTATTTAAAAAAACCATAAAAAATGATTTAAGCAGTATTTTTTTTTTCATTCTTGACCGAGCGAATTTAGCGCAGCGTCTTTGCTTCAGCTTCGACAAAATTTCTTTCGCGTATGTCTGTTCCGCTGTCCGGCTGTCCGGCTGTTCTCCTCTACAGGTCGTATTTCTCAATCGATTCTCGTGAAAATTTGTGAGCAGGTTCGTAAAATAATTAGATTTTTTGTGGATTTGTTTTTTTTAAATTATTGTAGAGAATGAAAACGAAAAAGATTAAAAAATGACCTCGATAATTACATAGAAGTTTTTTGTCGAATCGTTTTAGGATTCCTTTAAAAAACAAAACGGAAAATGTTCAAAAATGTGGTTGCGAGGTCTACGTTCTCAGAACCAGTAGTATTTAGGGCCGGCAATTAAATAAATATTGAAAATTACCTCAGACAAAAAATGTCTACCTCCAGCAGCATAGCCGATGTGAACCCTTTTCATTGCGTTTTCATTACATTTCCTGCGTTATTTCAGTGACTGTGTCTTTGATATTTTGTTTTACTTGTTCTAGGTTCATTGGCCACAAAGCACATTGACACGAATGAGATATGAATTTGAGAGGTCGGTTGAACACCTAGTTAATTTTTATTATTAAAATTATAATTATTTCCTCGCAAGTTGGTACCACTTTATGGGACATCCTGTAGAGAGGTTCACTATCAGACATAGTACCTGATAAAATCATATGAATGTCATTCCAAACAAAATAAGATTATTTTATTTTGAATTGATTTTTGTCAGTCACTCACAGTGCCAGTCATAAAGCCAATAATCGTTTTATGGTATTTAATTAGTAATTTAAAGAGGATATTTTCACCTAAATAGACGGCAACCTTTGTGACCGACTAACCTAGAAGTAATATTGGAGAAAACCATTTCGTTCAAAATAAAAAAAACATTGTTTTTTTTATTAACTGTTTATAGAAAAACAAAATGTAGAGTGAATATCGTTAAATAACATTGACAGTAACATTGATATCATTTTATTGTAGCGCAAAAATAAACATTTTGCTGCATAAATTTAGTATTCGAGCCCCAAGAGTTCACACGTATACTACCTAATGCTAAAATTGCAACCATTTTAAGGCCGCCGATGAGATTTTGCGCTTATTGATTATTTGCCAAAAAAGCAGGTATATTGAATGTTAATTACTACGCAAATTTATAATATCAGCTCAGAGAAACAATCAAAGAAAAACAAACTGAATAAAGGAGTTCTGCTTTGGCGCGCCACTGCACACCGCTCGCAATACAAAGCCGGTTATGTCCAAAATTGGCTTGGAAGAAATCAATTCACCCTCCTTACAACACAGATTTAGCCCGCTGCGACTATCTTCTGTTCAGACTTTTGAAGAAAGATTCGAAGGGGAGCAGATTTTTGACGGATGAGGAAATGAAATCTGCGGATGACGACTATTTTGATGAAAAACAACACCCCGCACTAGTTTTTTTATCCTCCTGGATCCCCCAATCCTCACTCGAGGACATAAGATTTCAAAAAATCTACAGGTAAATGACAGACCGGCTCATCAAGTTGATACACATAGAACGTTTCTGAACGAAATTGTCAATTTTTTTATTTTATAGAGTCATAGATGGCCAATCAGCGATCAGTGGGGCTTTACATCTGACACCGCCGGCCGCGCCATGCCCCGCGGTAAGTAAATCCAGATTTATCTTACTTAAAGTCTAATTACGTATTTTTATTTTGTTTTGATTAGTACATTTTTGGTGTATTTCACATGTTAGTAAGTTTATTTCCTTCAAAAAATTCAAAAACTTTAGCCAAAAATAGCTCAGAAGTTTATGTACTCGTGCGAATACAAGGGGTCTTTGCATATTAGTTTACGAGTATGTTCTCATACGAGTACACGGGGCCTTAATGATGTAAGATTTTTTGAAGTTATATAAAAGTTAACTATGTTTTATTTGCAAAGGACTATGAAATAGAGGAGTACGTCAACTTCGATGCATCCGCGGACTTTCCGAGGGCAAAGATGTTTATGTCAGAAATAATCTCGAATGGCACCCCTCAAAGCGACGACAAAGATAGCGATTTGTTGAGAACTGTTAATTACAGTACAAGCTTTTATTACAACAAAACAAACAAAAACAAAATGAATAATAATAACAGTTCAATATTTAATTAATTATCTCACGAAATACCCGAACTCACTCAGCCAGCTTCTATAGAACGTAATCTACAAGACTAGAGCCCACAATGTTTTGAAGATTATAAAGGATTCCTTTTAACGTCGGTTTAGTAAGTCTAAATGAACACCCCTGTAAGGTTTTAATTTTGAAACAATAAAATAAAAAGAACCTTCTCCCATACATTCAATTGCCTCCGCTGGTTGACAATTCATACGGGGAGTGAAAATTTTAAAATTTCTATTAAAAAAAAACACTTCACAGGGGTACCTACTTATTTAGACTTACTTAACCCTTGGCTGAAGTCTTGGTGGTTCATTTAAACGAACCCAGAATGACAGTGTTCTGCAAAAAATGATTTTAGAAACAAATAGGACTGCCATTCTGAAAACAGGTACTATGTAGTTTATTTCAAAAGAGCTTATTTTTGTTACTGACTTTAAAAATGTTGATGATGATACTGAATTTATAAGCCTGTGCAAATAAGTTATTTTTGTAAGCACTATAATGCAAAAAAGTAGATTCATTATAGTGTTTTATTTTATCTGATACTTATCTCGAGTGAGGACAAAGTCCCCGTGTACTCGTCTGAGGACATAAGGAAAAATCGAGGGAAAAACTCCATGATTTTTTTTTACTAATTTTCCGACATTAAGGGACACCTAATAAGTCGATTTTTTGAAAGAAATACCAGTTTCGGCCAAATCGATACCTCCAGGATCCAGGAGGTTATTTCATAGTATCATTTAGATTCTAGGTAACAGAAAACCATCATGTACACACTTTTATTACTGCAAAACTACATGCAATAATTCACTCTTAATTGGTTGTATATTAAATAGGAGGCAAAATATTAGAGAAAGGAATATTTAGGAAATGAAACAACGTCGTTACGCCATTTAATTGGATTCAGAGTGCCTTTGGGAGTCACAGATATGGTCAACTGATAGCTTAGTTTGTTGTTATTCCCTTGACTTCGACCCTGGCAAAGATTTTAATTGCAATTAAGCGTCAATTAATTTTCACGTAATACGAAACGAGGGACGTAATGGTGAATAATGACTTAAATCACAATACAGCAGTTTGATTTTTACAGACAGCATTGCCCTAAAACGTTTGACAGCGAAGCCACTCCTTGTGGAATAAATCAAACATCATATTTTTTTTAACCAAAAAAAACACACGTATTCAATTTGCCTGACTCTCAAACTTTCGTCACGCTTGTTTAGGATATGGTCCCCCCATTATTCCCAGGACCGCCTTTTGTCTACCAATAGGTACCTGTTTTTCTGTAATCTCCTTGTACTGTTTTGTGGTTTTCATTAAAGAATGTTTGTATTGTTTGTACTGTATTGTTCATAAATCCGCAGCAGGCTGTCGACTATTTTAGTCACAATCGTGTTAGAAATAATTCAAGAAGATGTCTGTAGCTGACGGCTTTCCATACATGGAATAAAAAGAGACTATCGTGATCAGATCTTGGTAACAGTTATGGCCTATATTATTTTGGTCCCAATTGTAATTTATACAAATAAATCATACGAAACGTATTTTTAAAATATCCAGCGATATTTTGGGTATGACAATTGTTATGGTGTGATAATAGAAAATATAAATGTCTACACCTTATAATATATGGACATGTATCATTACAAAAGCATTACAAACCCATCAGATCCATAGTCATACCAAATTGCCACACTGGGCCATGTTTTATAAAGCTACAAGTTACAATTTGCAAGCGGGAGTCTCATTCTATCACCTTTTATTAGAAAGAGACTTCCGCTTTTAAATTGTAACTTGTAGCTTTATAAAACACGGCGCTGGTGTGACTACGGTTAATGTTATTTCTCTGTACTTAGTCAAAAGCGTAGCAAAAAAGCGTAATTTCGGTTTTGTAGTAAAATGCGAAAACAGACATGCATCGGATCTGTCTACTCACGTAAAAACCCTGAGAAAAAACGTGACCTGTATAGGTAATATTAATATGCAGTGGAGATAAGGTCGACTAATTACTGATATTTGTCGATTGTTGATGTCGATTTTGACGACCGGATAGCCTAGTGGTTAGAGACCCTGACTATGAAGCTTGAGGTCCCGGGGTCAAATCCCGGTCGGGGCAGATGTTTGTATGATGAATACGAATGTTTGTTCTCGGGTCTTGGATGTTTAATATGTATATAAGTATGAATTTATCTATATATGTATGTTTTTTCCGTTGTCTAGTACCCATAGTACAGGCTTTGCCTAGTTTGGGACTAGTTCAATTGGTGTCAAATTGTCCCGTGATATTTATTTATTTATTTATTTGTAAAAAGTAAATAGATATTTTAGAAAAGTATTGAAACGTAGGCATGGCGCGTTCTTTAGAACGTAAGCGTGATTATGTAGGTAATGTCAAAATTAATAAAGAAGCTGCAACATCGGGGGAATCGGCACCTAGACTTTTTACGAACCAAATTAAACCCACATAATACATATAAAACAGTTCTACATTTAATTAACAAAGTGTTATCGTTTGATAACGTGAAGTGTTTAGCCTATAAGTACCTATTCGACACGTAAAAAGAAATTTCAACTAAACCAAACGGACTTTACTGAATTGGCTGAAGTAGAAATAGCAGCAAAATTTAATAAATTCCTTATAACGGATACAAAGGTTTTTGAATACTATTGTTTTCTCAAACATGCTCGGAAATGCTCGCTTTCCATTTGAAAATAAAACACGGGAAACATCAAATTTTTCACTTAAAAAATAAAACACCTACCCTACCTGGTGAATGGAAATGGATTTTGATACATTTATTTTTCTCCTAAGGAGGAAAATCTCCAAATATCATTTTTCCTCGCTTACCTTTTTAAACGTTGTAACTATACAATGTAAAATTAAAGGGATCAAAGAATAATCCTATATAGCCAAGCCAGTCCGTTTTTCCCGCAGTTTTTTTATTACTCATACTAAATTTTAGTTTCAAATACGCTCACGGGCGGGCGCTATTCCAAAAGTCATACAAACTCGACAACGTTTAAAAGTCGTGCTCGACCCTCTGGGCTTTTTCGTAATGGCTTAGGTACCCTATCCATGGGCGTGTCCGACACGCTCTTGCCCGGTTTTTTAATAAAATCACCATAAAGTCAGAAAACAAATTAAACACAATTGAAACTCCCGCGATACAATCCCGAACGTCACGAATGTCATGGCTGACTGATATGCTGCGTTGTTTATGTTTTTCACCCCACCCGCTGTGGCACCTATTTGATGGAGCCAGTTTTTGGGCTTAGTTACGCTTCCATATATAATATTCGTAGGGGGAAATGTTAATTTATTTGTTTTTGTATTTCATAAAATTATCCTAGTAATATTATAATCTAAAAGTCTGTTGCCATAAATGATGAACACTATAATTTGTGCGTTTCACTTGGTCGTAGGTACTATCAATTATGATGACATTCAAAAATATGACTTGAAATTTTGCGCTATTTTAAATAATGCTTATAAAAAGTCTGACTACACTACTACAATTATGACACACAAAGTGTTATGCAAAGAATCATTTATGACAAAGAACTTGTCTGAAGAAAGCCATTATTCGCATGACAACCGATATTATGATTTTTTTTTATACTCCACTAGAGGCATTCCCAATTTCGTTTCATTAATGATGTGTCGAACAGGATGACTCACTATTAAGGGCTAATTGCTTTAGCAACATCAAAAAAAAAGTCCATGGTAATGATAATATTATACAAAGCGCCAAAAATATACGAGATAGAACAATAGTTAGGTAGGTTCTAAGGCAACAAAGACATTGATTTCAGGCATAAGAAATAATTTATTGCTCACATTCTCGATTTCTACCTAGTTATTATCAAGATAAGATTGAAATCCTTCAATAAATTCAAAATACACATTGTTTTAGAAAAACATTATTAAAAGAAGCCTTCTCATTAATTAAAAGCAAACATTGCTAATACCTTTAATGAGTCTTATTTTGTTTACCTTAATGTCTAAATACAGGTAACTAAATAGAAAAAATAAACAAAGTACGTAATAGCCTCTTATCATTTCGTTTGCTAAAATAATCCCAGTTTATTCATACAGCTGATCAGAGGCCTTATTGTCTAATGCGCTTCTTCTGTAAACCTTTTTTTTGTCAAACGATACAAGATTGTGCGAGAAAGAGATAGTGAATGCCTAAGCGAAACCGAGAGCGCTAGACAATAAGGCCTCTGGTTGCGTTTCATGTATGGATACTTACGAAACGAATACCTATCCCCGCAGATATGGAAACAGATTTGAGCGATTGAGAATAATTCCAAATGGCTGTGCGCATTCCGTCACCAATTGGGTTTAGCGAAATGTAAAATTTATACGAAAAACAAATTACGCGTTTGGGAAAACTGAGCCAAATACCTAGAATACTCACAATAGGATAAAATATAAAAATTTAATGCCAAAGTAATATTCATTCATTTATATCATTAATTCCACTTACTATTATTAAGCCGAGTTTTATAATAAGATCACACGAATGTTTTAAGGCCTAATTATGTAGAGTAGCGTAGGTACATTACTTAATCTACACACATACTCTAATATGGATTCAGAAGCCGAAGGCATAACAAACCTGTCATGAATTTTACTGTTTTTTTTTTGTCAAAATTTCATGTTTCTAGGACAACTGGAAGGTTTAGGTTTTCACAGTAAGGCAATTTGTAAGGAAACAATCTTCTTAATGACTGTATCTTTTTATTGCGTGGACTTAGAAGTTTGATTTTTCACAGCTTCAAGGGACTGCAGGTGTAAGTATTTGATATTAACTTCAGCATGCCACCTTCACGTGTTTCAGAGAAAAAGGGTCTTGACAGACAGACAGACAGACGGACAACAAAGTGATTCTATAAACGTTCCGTTTTTCCTTTTGAGGTGCGGAACCCTTAAAAGTAAAACCGCCTTACAAAACTCGAACTAGCGCACGAGGGTTCCGTAGAAAGATTTTAACGCTTTTCCCCAGTGTTTTAAGGTGACCAATTTTAGCAGAGCCCTGCTCTTAAGCAAAATGTACGCAGTGTGGGGTCATCTTATATTGGTCTGTCAAATCTAAAAACGGACATAAAAATTAAAGATTTTGAGAATTTTCCGAGTGGTTGTGCTATAAGAGCTACATTCATACCTTTAGGTTTTCAGGGAACGGAAATTTGTATGGAAACAACCTTTTTAATGACTGTATCTTTTGATTGCGTTGATATAGAAGTTTGATTTTTTCACAGCTTCAAGGAACTGCAGGCTTGAGTATTATGCTTTATTCAAAGAATATTCCGCTCGCACCGCACCGACTTCATATTTCTGCTGCTTAGTGCTAGGCCATAAAACTTTAGGCTTTCGTTTCTGTTGTCCGAAATAAACGCATTTTATTTATTTATCATTTATTTATTTTAGAGGATTATTTTACGTTTTTTTTTGAAGGCGGTTTTTCGTGTTAAAAGTTTTTCTTAATTCACAATTTTTGGTTTACGTAATATTTAAAAAAAAATCTTTCAACTCCTCCTAGCAGTTAAGGAGTTATACCTTCCATCACCATACGAGTATTTTAAGGCCTAAGTATGTAGAGTTGCATACATTACTTTATCTACACACATTTATTATAAGTACCTACTTACTCTAAGATGGGTTCAGAAGCCGAAGCCTGTCATGAACTTGACTGTTTTTTTTTAAATCATAGATAAACATAGGTACCGAGTTGATGTTTCGTATTGTAAATAGCGTTTAGTAAATGTTTTTGTTTATTGAGGCCTATTCTTAAATTATATTGGTTTTGGAATACGAAAAGTTATTGTAGTAATGATGGTCTTTTCCTACTATTTCTGAACGCATAATAGAGGACTTGTAATATAAGTGTGGATAAAAATAATCACTAAACTGCTTTTTTTAGGTCTTTCAACTTTATGCCTCAACTAAAATTAAACCTTTTGTCTTTTTTCACATTTTTCACATAAGAACTCTTCATGACAATCCGAATATTTAAAACCTGCTTTAAAGCACACGTCCAAAACTTTGTCTTTACTAGTTCTACAACACAGTGTTTCCGGAGACAAAATGCGCTTTCCTCGTAGTTCTGTTTTTTGAGCAATGTCGCTTGTAACTGAAGTTTTCTATTCGGAGTTACCTAAAAGTTTCATGTAAAAACTAAAGCTCATTTTATTCTATCTACATTTGAAGAAGAATTTAAAAGTATGCTTTACTCTGTGATTATAAAACTGGTAGAATTGACAGTTTTTAACCGATAAGAAAATTGTTTTCCAGTTCGAGAAAGTTATTCCAGCGTTTCAACGGCTCGCGATAAAATCCATTAGTCGTCGACCAAATATTGCCGTAAGCAATGATCACAAGTTTTCATATAGCAAGTCTCTGGCTTCGAATCAGTTTCAGATCTGATATGTCACTGAATAGGAACAATTCAATTTAGCTAGCAATATTTTATTGCGATTAAAAATACTCACGGAACAGAAGCTTTTAAAATAAAAATAAGTTGACTATAAAAAAAAAAATCATTTTTGAGACTAGCTTTTTTGCCGATTTTAATTTTTATTGTCTGTACTTGTATTGTCATCCAACTTACATATTATTATCTATACCAAATTTCAAGTCCATGCCATTAACCGTAGAAGAGTTCCCATCCTGTGGAGACGATCTTGGCCACACCATCAGAATTACACTACTAGATTATTGTATTGTCACCCAATTTACATAAGTATGAAAAATTTCATCTTAATCGGTTGAGGACAACTGCTTTAAAATACAGTTGCAAGATTTTACGGACAACTTTTAATATTTACTTACATACAAACAAACAGTGCAAGTTAAATAAAAGCTTGCAAAAAGAGTTAAGTCAGTGAATTATAAAGATATGAAAGCATAACTCCTATACTCGTATACATCGGTGCACGAAAATATGACCCTATATAACGCACAACTACCACGCACGTACACATGACACTTGCACATGGAAAATCGCAGCTCGCCAATGAGTGGCGACACGCATCGGCTGCGCTCGGTATTTCTCGACAATGTTCGGTCGAACCATCGAACAATCCCGTTCAGCCATGACGGTATGTCATGAAGTTTAGTATGGGGTATTAAAATGTATATTTACTTAAGAAAGATAATTGTAGTGTTTTTCATAGCAGTATGGTTTCTACACCGCTTCACGACACACGAACGGACGGACTGACAGACAGACAGACAGACAGACAGTCCGTCTGTCCGTCCGTTCGGACAGCGTAGTCTCAGTAATAGGGTCCTATTTTTTACCCTTTGGGCACGGAACCCTAAAAAACAACCAAATTCGTGACAGGATTATTATGCCTTCGGCTTCTAAACCCATCTTAGAGTAGGTACTTATAATAAGTGTGTACATAAAGTAATGTATGCAAATCTGCATAATTAGGCATAAAAACACTCGTGTGATCCTATTATGAAACTCGGCCTCGCCTCGTTCATAAAAACATAAACGCTGCTATTATTTTATGAATATTTATTTTTGTTATTCAAACTAAGCGGCTTCACACTCCAGATTTCATCAATTACTCGTACTTATACCTTGTAGTTTTTGAGTAAAATGCCTGTGACATACGGACGAACGGAACATGATGAAACTATAAAGGGTTCCGTTTTTGTGAGTACGAGTGACGCGGCGTCAGCCAATTCGACTTGTGTGCCATTGCGATAACTAGACTAGTCTGCGCTACAAGCGAGTAGGATAAATACATTTTATTTATTTAGTAAACTTAATAAAAAATATTTTCAAAAAATCTAGGTATTTTATTTTATTGAAATTTCTAAAAACCCTGAGATTTCCAAAAGCCGGCCGCAATGCTGAGAAGAGCATAAAATACCTGGGAACTCCGGTCTAACATCCTGAGACCTAGTGACCCTATACCTAATGACTTAGATTGCGCTTAGAGAAGTGTTCTAATGTTTTGAAAAGTGCTTATAAAAATGTTTTGATTTAAGCATATTCTCATCCCTATTAGCGATGTTACGAGTCGACCCTTTTCCAACTCGGATAACTCGAGTTGATTCGGAACATTGATTCGAATCAGAATACGAGTTGACTCGACTCGGATCAACCGGATGGCGTTCGTCCAATCCCCTAGTCGGCGCGTCGAGTTGAGTTCGGCGTATTCGAGTTGGCATGGCTCGGCCCGTATACGAGTCGCCGAGTTGGCGACTCGCATAAATTGCATAACTCGCATTCGCATTCGCATCAAACCGCGTCGATCGAGTTGGGTGCGCGTTGCGGTTGCTTGATTCGAACCGTCGAGTTGATTCGAGTTGCGAAGGAACTTGAATCAATCAACTCGCTTAGCGTCTGATTCGAATCATTCGAATCAGACAACTTGACTCGCCAATCACTAAATTCCCCATTGATAAGCAACCATAACCTATCAAAAGTTTCGAGGCTTAGGGATGTGAACGTTTATTAAAAGCGATTTTTAATGTAAGATAACCATGAGACTCAAATATATCGAAATAATCTTATCACCCGTGTTTTTTCGTTACTCGATATCATCCTTTTGTTACTATCGTCAAAACTCCCGTTACGTTTCCCCATGCATTCCATGAACAGAATATTTATAACCAACAAGATCTAGCCGGAGGCAGATTTAATTTCCGCTGCAACCTAATATTATGTATAAAGCTTGCGACGAAAATTGCTCCAAGATGAGTCCTGCCTGCACAAACTTCTAGTGTCACGTTTTTTCGAAGACTTAGAGAATTAAAATCTTTTGCAATTTGCATTTGTTTAATTTAATTTAAATTTAACTTTATATTGATTAATGATTTCAGATGTCTTTTCTTCTTCATTTAAGGTATCAGACGTAATTAAGTAATGGTTAGCTGCAAAAGTATGTGTACTGGATAATACTAATGAACTATTTGGCAACGCGTTTACAATAATCGTGATTGGAAAGTGTTCAACCGTGTTAAAATACAGGCAATATTTAAGGTTCATTTGCAATGAATGAATGAATTCGACCACAGTTATGATAATCAGTTGTCGGCTAAAGCTATACCTAAAAGTTTGCGTTTATTATATTTCCACCCAAATTATCTACAGATAAGTACACACTTAAGGGATCTAAAATTAGAACTTCCCTCTTGTATTAGCATTATTTGACCACGACTTCGTCCGCGTAGATTTCGGTTATCGCTATCCCGCGGGAACTATACAATTTTCCCGAATAAAAAGTAGCCTATGTTATTCCTCAATATTCAAACTATCTTCTTACCAAATTTCATCTAGATTGGTGGAACGGTTTTTCCGTGAAGAGGTAACAAACAGATAGACAGAGAGACAGAGTTACTATCGCATTTATAATATTAGTTAGGATTAGGATTAGAATAGTTAGGATTAGGATTATACGGTGGATGCAGTCGTGGCCAGTAACTAACAGACTGACGTCGTAAGTGTGACATTTCAAAATGTTATCGAGAAAATGTCTGAGAAAAGTTGAATTCGCACTCACTTGGGCAAAATATATTTGAACTTACTTTGGATAGAATTGATAAATAAATACCTAAATATCGTGGGACAATTAGCCATGCTAACTTTTTATATATGTATGGAAATCTCAAAACCGTTTCGAGAAACAAGCTTTTGGTACAGTTTCTGTATATCAGATTAAATAAAAAATTCTTACATTATCAAGATATTCGTTGAAATGTTTTGACCTTCAAATGACCTTTTTGTGAGTCATCAAACGCTTAATGGACAATGATTCCTTTGGCTTATTAAAAAAAAACGACTGTCGTCTGTCTAGTCTATATCAAACACAAACTCAAACTTGACATTGACGTGTCGTTTCATTTTGTAGTTTGTTTGTTTATTTGTTATTTAAGCACAAAGAGTAAAACCAGCAGCATTTTATCCTCTAACGGCACTGAAAATGGCAAAAAGGACGACTAATTTCGAAAAAGCCGATTCTCGCAATTTGCCACAAGTGGACAATGTCATGATACTTACTGGAGTTCATGGCGAATTCTAGCAACCACAACATCGCTGAAATAAGAGGAGCTAAAGCAAAATAAAACAATATTATAATAATAAATACAATCTAATTTATTAATTTATTCGAGTACTCAACGGTCAAGACTTTATTGTTAAACATTTAAATGATCTTCACAACAAAACTGCAAATAGTTCTTGAAGTATTTTTGCTTCACTTCACGACACCATTCCTCTCGCCGTCGTTCTGGGATTGGTACGAATAGCAAACCCGAATTATCCCTGTTGTTATTCGGACACAAAGGGACGAAACACTCGTAGCCTTCCATTTCAAACAAGTTCAGTTAGTGTTAGTGATTTTTTTTTTTTTTGAGGTTAGCCGTCCGCGGTCGCGGTGACGTTAACACCTTGACGTTTACTTTACCATAGACTTTACTGTATTTTTTTTGCGCAGGCGAAGACTACATTATCCATTATGCGTTTGATGACGTCACGTCAGCAATAAATTAATATTTATTTTTAATGTAGATAGGATTCATTAAATACAAAAATACCGAAATTGGTTTCTTAAAATAGTCTATATTTGTCAAATAAATTATAAAAACCATACAACAAAAACATGAAGCATAACCAATTGACAACAATTGATATAGTTCTAAACTAGGCAAAGACTTGTACTGTGGGCACTAGATAATGTGGATAAACATATTTATGTAGACAAATACATTGCTTAAACATGTACAATACCGTTGACCCGACCGGATAGCCTAGTGGTTAGAGACCCTGACTGTGACTATGAAGCTTATGAGGTCCCGGGTTCGATCCCCGGTCGGGGCAGATGTTTGTATGATGAATACAAATGTTTGTTCTCGGGTATTGGATGTTTAATATGTTTTTCTACTCCTGTACTTTTATCTGTCTTTTAAATGGTCACGAACACTATTATAAGAAGGTAAATAACACAACTTCAGAAAAGTCTATACTCTATTCCCCATAAAAGCACTTGTGTTATTATGTCACCAAAACGATACGCCTAGCTCCCACAGATGACTAAATGTAGGTTACAATTAGGTTAAGGTTTAACTTTTAACTCTTACTCTTAAGGTTTAACTCAACAACCATTCAATTCATACGGTTTTTATTAAAAATAAAACTTCCCGTGATAAATTATTTACTGCCAACATAAGAAAAACGTTTTTTTAATGTCGTCACTGGGAAGTAAACGTCAATTAAAAACAAAGGTTACCATAGACATATCTGTCAAAGTTACATCAAAAATTTTCATATTTCCCGCTCGATTACTTTTGCCATAGTTTCTATTAAAGTTAATTGAAGAAAACATGAGTGAAAGAGGAAGACATTGTTTCTACACCCAGAAGAAATATACACAGCGGCCCAAGCAGTGACTGAAATTTTGTTGCCTACTAAATATCGGCCTCGTGGACATTGGAACACCAGACTTCGTCTTTTTCGGAGGATGTGTTATTAGCGTATTTCCAAAATTTTATTGAAAACTTTAAGCCGTCATCACATCATCAAAGTCGACGCTTAGCATATACCACCAGACTCATCAGATCTCAAAATACGCTAAGTTATTAGCTTTATTGAAACGAAAGTGTGAAGGTTTTAAGGCAAAAAAAGCCAAAACTTTTTCTCCCTATGACTTAAAAAAAAATCATTAATAAAGCTCTATATCATGACTAGGTATATCTTTTTAACAAGGTAAGTAAATTGTTTAAAAAAAAATTACTTGTAAAAGTTGTTCCGTAAAAGTTAGTTTTTTCTGTGTATGCAAGATCTGTATTTAATTTGATTATAACAACAATTTCCTATGTTTTCGTTACAGGTTGCCATAAATTTGGTATTATGGGCGCTTGTCGCAGACAGGACCTACATAATTTAAAGATGACAAACATAATTGATGCTCATAATACACTGGTGGTTCAAGTCATGAATACCAAAAACAGAAGTGCGTCCATCTGCATTTTCATAAGTATTTTTTTCTGTTTAATTTTGTGTTTTATTTAATACCTACCTAGTCGTAGAAAAAGTACTGTATGCAACGGTGCATAATTTGGTCTAAAAACGCTCGTGGCGTCTTCCATTGCGATACTCACCTTCGGTTCGTATCGCAACTCACGCCACTCGCCTTTTAAGACCTCACTTATACAACTGTTGCATAAACTGCTAATATAAGTATGTATTTATCTTTCTATGTATGTTTATCCGTTGTCTAGTACACCTACTACTTTGCCTAGATTGGGACTAGGCCAATGGAGTCCATTGTTCCATGATATTTATTTATTTATTTACATACATTATTAAACATCCAATACTCAAGAAAATACGTATATTCGTATTCATCTTACAAATGTCTGGCTCGACCAGGATCGAAACCGGGAACTTAAGGATACTAGTTAGGTTCTCTATCCACTAGGCTATAAGGTCGTGATAAGCGACGACACGATTATTATGTACAAGTATGCCATATTAAGCAAGAACAGAAAGCGATGTCAATGAACTGAGTTGAGGGTGTTTCACACATTAACATACCCTTAATGCGTAGTTTATATTAATGCCCTTTGCCAACGCATCCCCTAGTTATTGCTCATTATTATGCTAAACTGCTGTCACTATGACGATAGGTCTAAAGCAAAGTCATTACACATTAGGCAATGATTTAATTCCGGTTCAAAGAACGATTCCAATATCAAGGATGTATTGAGAACTAGCTGTTGCCTGCGATTTCGTCCGCGTAGATTTCGGTTATCGCTGGCCCGCGGGAACTGTTATAATTTTTCTGAATAAAAAGTAGCCTATGTTATGTGTTGTCACAAGTCGATAGGTGGTGCTAATATCAATATAGTTTATATTGGAGTTTTAAATTTTGGAATAAATATGTTATTTTCGCTTAGTAAATTCTCTCATTTATCTTTCCTTGTTTAAAAATGCGTTTATGCTAATTAATTATTTTGTGAGCACTGGTAACATCGACCTTTTTTAATTATAGTTATGTCTTGTCTAAAATATCATTACACGCATCAGTTTTTCTTACGCTAAAATATTATATAGAATATTCTATGGACACTGGTTGAGTTAACGTATCGTTCTGCAAGTAAACCCTAATAAAATGGGGCGTAAACATAGATTTTTAGTAATTTAGGAGGTTTGATATTTTTTAGATTTTTTTATTTACTAAGAACAACGTACAGTGAAGGTATAAGTGGAACGGAACGAATGAATAATGGCCGCGATTATCTCTCTAATCTGTGGTTTTTCACATTCACCAGGTGTCTAAGTTGGAGTTGGAATGCCTGATAAAAAGAAAATGTGTAAAAAATAAAGCACTGAATAATTATCAAATTCATCGAAACGGGAAATTGGGCAATTTCTATTACACCATGTTCTAATGTACATAATAGAACACGGTGTAATAGCAATTGCTCAAAGTAAATTACTTTAACATTTAGGAAACTAGACGTCAATGACGTCATCGCATATTTTGCCGTCACAAAGCACCAGATGTCGCTGTGTGCGAAACGTTGAAGTGACATCTCTATTTCAGTTATAAAAAGGTACTCTGTGAAAAAAACAACACAATAATTACTAGTGGCTTTATGAGCTGTAGATATTTATAGGGGGCACTCCACAAATGTAATGGAAGCAGATTTTTTATCAGCAAACGTCATAATGGAACAAACATCCTCAACTCAGTTCATTAACTTCGCTTTTTGTTCTTGCTCAAACATATATATGTACCGTTTTTGAGTTATTGCCAAAAAAGTGCGCTTCTCAACAAAAAGACGTAATTACCATGAATATACGCTCTTTTGCTGCTGCAGTTTCTAACATCGATTTTTTAAATTTTCAGATTGTCTAAGTAGGTAAGTACGTATTTAATTGCGTTTTAACGCACTTTTTTCATCTGTAGTGCATTTTTTTGTAGTAACGGTTACGGCACCCATGGCCCGACTTGCTCTTGGTCGATTTTTTATTTCAGTAAATAGAAATTACAGTGAGCCGTTGTAATTTTATTGCAAAGTTTATTTGAAAATGAGTTGCAAATCAACAGATCATGCATTTTAGCATTAAAGGCAGTGTATTTCCGACAAGGGAACAAATTGGAATAATTTGTACAAACGGGGTCATTATATTGATTGTCGGAGGCTGCCAAACTGGACCCACAATGCGCAGTGGCTTTATCAATCACGTATAAGTACTATTAATTCATTGTACATCAAGTAATATATAACTATTAAATAACTAGTAAATAACTATTCTATAAAAAGTTGGTTGTAGATTAGTTTTAGGTTACTTCGTAAACGAACCGCTCGAATATAATGAACGTGATTATATTCACAGTCCATTAAAGTCAACAGATTAGCAGCTGTAACACACATAAAAGTACAAGATATCTTCATGAAGTAGATTACGACATAAATATGATTTTTTCAGCAGGCTAAAGGGAATTGGGTCAATGTGAGCGTTTTGGTCGAAGTCACGCGAGCTTATGCCAGCTAATGCTGGCATTATCCTGATTGCCTAATACCATTTGTACCCAGCACAATCGGACGCTTAAATTTTTTAACAATGCTCAAAAGTAACTGTTATCTGTTTAGAGTGTAATTAAATTTCTTTATTATTAGTAGAATGTAAACAATAATATCTGGAATCATTTAGATCCATGCTTTTTGGTAAACAAAAAACAAACGGTTGAGACAGAGACTTTGACGGCCAGGCCTAATTTATTCAACTTGACGGCGATAGATGACAATGACAATTCGATATAAATCACCGACTTGAGTTTTTTGTAATACAAGGCTTCATATCGCGTTTGACATGTATAGGAGTTGTCATTATCATCAGTCGCCTATCGTTTTGGTGAAATAGGGGTCAGGAAGCTACTGACCCTGAATACAACGGCTCTTGAGTGAGGTCAATATTTTGCAGCATTTTTAAATCTGCATAAATTGGCCGGTTTTTTAGGGTTCCGTATCTCAAAAGGAAAAAAGGGAACCCTTATAGGATCACTTTGTTGTACTTCTGTCTGTCTGTATGTCTGTCAAGACCCTTTTTCTCAATCTCAAAATCTTAAAATTTTATGTCTGTCTGTAGATTTCACAGACCAATATAAGTTGACCCCACACTGCGTACATTTTGCTTAGGAGCAGGGCTCTGCTGACACTGGACTTCTTAAAACACTGGGGAAAAGCGTTAAAATCTTTCTATGGAACCCTCGTGCGCGAGTCCGACTCGCACTTGGCCGGCTTTTTAATAATTTTTTGTTTTTAAATAATTTTGTTTTATTTAAAGCTTGTTAGTCATATATGTATATATAAACTGAAAATGTTTGCGAACCAACTTTAAACAGTTATAGATTCTAAATGATCACTCAAAATTAAAAATGGTAAATGAAACCTAAAGTTGATTTTCAAATACTTTGATTTAGTTTGTCGACTTTTTATTTTTCACAATATGGCGTCTAGTGGTCACCATATTGGAATTAAATTACTGACATGTCTTTAGTGACACTCGCAAGTTAAATACGAATCGATTGTCGTAAGAATCATTAAAATCGGCAGACGCGTTCGGTCTCTAGAGTGCCACAAAGGAACAATAGTTATTTGTTATACAAGGGTGCAAAGTTGTATTTTACCCGCGAGTGTGGAATTGAAACGTAGCGAGTGTTTCAACACACGAGAAGTAAAATACATTTGCACCCGTGTGTAACACAAAACTTTTCACCTCACTGTAGCGAGGAAAGCGCGACATCCAAAAAAACAGCTCATAAAAATAAATCTTCATCACTGGACACATTTTTTTTACGACATTATAACATAAAACTCTGGAAGTTGTGTATTTTTACGTGAGTCGGAGTCGGTGAGAAAATTTTTGTTGACAATGTTGACATTTCTGACGATGCGTTTAGAAATTGCATCGACTCAATTTGTGTGTTCAGAATTATATTCAACATCATAATAAAAAAAAACTAATGTTTCTCATAGAATTTTATTAAATAAAGCTAAATCTGGTATTTTTTATCAAGTTCTCAAACCATTTATTATTTATTTAATGATAATTAATATCGAACGAACCATTATTATGAGTGTTGTACGTTTTGTTATCTGTCAATAGCTACTTAAACACACTCCACTCCAAGGTCAAATGACTTTCTCCACTAGTGGATAAAACGCGATTTTACCCGCTTGTATTAAAGGATAAAAGACGACTTTCCGAGGTAGTGACGGGAAAACATACATACATACATAGGCTGATAAACACATTACCCTCCTTTGCGTTTCGCAGTCGGGTAAGAAGGACACAGTGACATCACTAGCTCGCGACCGTTGCCAAGGTACTTGTGCGGCACAAGCTGCTTGTGCGAGAGAGGAGACATAATCAAACAACGCATTAAGCAGGCTTGAGTATTTGATATTAATTTCAGCAGGCTACCTCCACGCGTTCCAGAAAAAAAGGGTCTTGACAGACAGACAGACAGACAGACGGACAACAAAGTGATCCCATAAGGGTTCCGTTTTTTCCTTTTGAGGTACGGAACCCTAAAAAAGAGAAAAACTAGCTCATTATGAGTACTTTATACATAGGTACATAGGTAGCTTGAATGTTATTAGGAGTGCGGGCGGGGTCAAAAAAAAAATGACGAAACAGCTGTAACATGCCCATGCCCCCGCCTGCACTCCAAATAATATTCAAGCTACCTAAGTACTTACGTATAAAGTACTTATATAATGAGCTAGTTTTTCTCTTTTTAGTTAATTGTTTTTGCAGTCGGGTTTTTTGTTTTTTGAACAAACGCTTTGAAACACTATGCTAGTAAGGTGCTAGGTTCGAAATAGTGAAAAAGTGGGCGTAACTGTGTTAGTATTCAATTGCTTGTAGTAGTAGAGCATTGTGGTAGAGATGGATAGGCGACACGCGTTTTCATAGGAGAATCAAGCGTAGGCATTTTTTTTTATTTTATTGATAGAGGGAGGCAAACGAGCAAACGGGTCACCTGATGTTAAGCGATCACCGCCACCCATGAGAACCAGCAACCCCAAGAGAGTCACTAGTCCGCTGCCGGCCTTTAAAGGAACAATACACTCTTTTCTTGAAGGCCCCAATGTCATAGTTAGTTGGGAATACCGCTGACGGGAGTTGATTCCACAATTTCACTGTACGTGGCAAAAATGCCGACGAAAACGTACCGTAGTAGACCGCCCCTCCATCAAGGTGGTGACGATGGAACTCGGATTTACGGCGCGAGGTGCGATAGTGGAAGCCAGTAGCCGGTATTAAATTGAATAACTCCTCGGAGCACTCCCCGTGGTAGAGCCTGTAGAGCACACAGAGAGACCCCACGTCTCTTCGCAGGGATAGGGGATCCACACGACCGGAAATCTGCGGGTCGTCGACAAGTCGGACTGCACGACGTTGGATACGGTCAAAAGGAAGGAGAAGGCATTGGGGCGCTCCAGCCCAGAGACGAGAGCAGTACTCTAAGTGCGGCCGCACCTGAGCCTTATACAGTTGAAGAAGGTGCTTCGATGTAAAATACTGTCTGGATCTATTTAGTACCTCAAGCTTCTTAGAAGCTAATTTAGCTTTTCCCTCCAAATGACCGCGAAATTGTACGTCACTCGTTATGTCTACGCCGAGAATCCGGGAATATATATACTTAGTTAATTATTGAGGTTTCTGTGGGTGCAATTTCTAACGTTTGCATTCAAAATTCAAGAAATTTTAGGTACATAGAAGCACCACAGAGAGATAGTTAATAAACGGCCCGCTCTACAAACGACCATTGTCACAAAGTTTTACACTTGTCCATCTGATGTTTCACGAGACGAAAGCATTCATTCATCTACTACGCTATCTCTTGATGAATACCTTTTCATGAATTCGCGTAGTAGGTACGAGTGCGGTTAATGTTCGAACAGTAGATTGCAGAAAATGTAGCACATTTATCTCTGATGTGGTACAATAGACTGAACGTAAACTTTGTTGAATGATATATATTATTATAACAATGTTTCACTCCCGTATACTTATAACTATTATGTATGATGGAATTAAAGAATAACTAGTTGGGGCTTATACCTACGCAATTTTATGAGTACTGTTTACGCAGCTCGCATTCGATGTGCAAGTTTATAACGTATTAATTTTAGTTTAAAAGTTTTGATAGGATCTATTTCATTTAAAACAATGTCATAAGGTCATAACAGATGTATCTTCTTTGTAAGCTTCTATTTTTTATGTACCTTTTATAATTAGGTGGGTACCTCACTTTATTTAGTTACGAATTATTTTAAATAGTGTCTTAGGGTACCTAGTGAAGGTAAAGTTAACGATAAATAAACGTATAGTCTGTCAAAAAAACCAAGAAATTAAATATGGGCGGCGCCCGTTGGGCGCCACTTTCTTCGTAACTGTCACATTTTAGACGTAAATTGCTTAAATATGGCAACAAATTTGTATGAGAAATCGTTGTTTCTCTTTTCTCCGCTTTCTTGACTTTTTTGCCAGACTATAGGTACTCATAAATAGAATTTTCCTCATTATTTTGAATCGTAAAATATGTTTGTTTATTAACGAGTACCACGTTTGATTGATGATGCAGTCATCGTACCATTACGTTTACGATAAAGCTCCTCAAATAATGTTAATTAAATCCATGAACATACGCTTTACAAACAGTAGTGTAAACGCTTCCTTAGCTAAGCTATCGCGTGCCACCTACTCAGTGAAACGTTCCTAGCCCGAGTTCAGTTTGATCAAATGTTTAGCATGTTTCGTAAAATCGATAATCGCCCACACACCGCGTTTTGTAGTATGTATCGAAATCATAGACCGAAATAGTTATTTCAGGGAGCGCAACTTTGGTGCCAGTGACGTCATTATGACGCAAACTCACTTATAGGATGCTTTTATAAATAGTTATTTATGCAACAGCCCCCCGACTACGAAGTACAAAATTCGAACTTCGTATCGTGCCGTCCCTCTCAAGCTAATATTATTTAATACGAGAGTGAGCGGGACGATACGATACGAACTTCGATTTTCGAATTTCGTAGTACGGGGGCAGGTTACAAGTAAAAAAACCATTTAGCCACGTGTGCGAGTTTATGATCAATATGTATGTATATGTGTATCTCTTTATTGCACATAAAACATGAAATAGCAGACAACAGAACAAAAGCAAAGAATGTACAAAGGCAAATTATTATAGACTAAACAAAATAACAATCTTTTAACAAAAAAGTAAAACCACCTCCAAAAAACCTTAGAAAAAAAACATGAAATAATCCTCTAAAGCCATGAGTTTTATGGCCTAGCTCTAGCAAAAATATGAAGTCGGTGCTTCATTCAAAGAATATTCCGCTCGCACTGCACCGACTTCATATTTCTGCTAGAGCTAGGCCTTAAAACTCATGGCTTTAAAGGATATTTCATGTTTTTTTTTCAAGGTTTTTTATGGCGATTTAATTACTTAATTGATCAGAAAAACATCCCGCGTCGATTAGTCTAGGGTATGCCACGTCTTTCTACGACGAAAAAAATTAAAGGTACCTACGCCATTGGCTTTTTTGTAGTTCTTCTACTGTTTAGATGACAAAATGCTGTAAATAGAGAAAAGAAAACGCAATTTTGAAATTAAAACAGATACAACAACACGCCTGTGTACAATGGTTGATTTTAAGGAGATACAGTACTTTTGATGTCCCTAAATTTAACGTTACTGGAGATACAACAATTCATTCCGAATTGATGTGTATTATAATCGAACAGTTACCACATTTCAAACTTTTAATCTGATAGCGAAAATCATAATATGATTTTACATATTAATTTTAAATATTATTTACGTCATAAGAATAGGGTAAGTATTGTTTTGTATACTGTGATAAATACATTACTCTGACCAGATGCGCCCCATTCATCCCCGCGTACGCTGTTCCGATTACGCGACAATAATGCGTGAGCGCCTATGTATATCAACTTTGAAAAACAGTAAGGGCGTATCTCGTTAAAATGGGTTGTAACTAGACTAAATATAAGGCTATAATCAGCTTCTTTTTCAACGTCGATTGGTTTGGGTCTCGTTGGTCTACGATGACATGAAATCTGAAAATCAGTCAGTATTTTGAACAGTGTGTATAATTTTTCTGGTCGTAACTGCCCTTAAAAAGACGAATTTAAACCTCTTAGAGATACGACGAATAGAAGTTTACATTTTCATAAAAAAAATTGTTACGTTTTTCCTTTTTATATGCACGATAGCTGTTACGCCCTTTTTCAGGATGTATTTTTTTACTTTATTGCTTACGACATTCTCACTTTTCGTATTTTTAGGGTTCCGTACCTTAAAAGGAAAAAAAAGGAACCCTTATAGGATCACTTTGTTGTCCGTCTGTCTGTCTGTCAAGACCCTTTTTCTCTGGAACGCGTGGAGGTCGCATACTGAAATTAATATCAAATACTCAGACCTGCGGTCCCTTGAAGCTGTGAAAAAATATATATAGCATATAGTTAAGACGAATCATAATAGGTCTCGTCATCTCTGGAACATTCCGGTTTTTTAATTAGGAAATTAATACTTTGTATGATCCAAAAATTACGTTCATATGATTTATCGTTCCAAAATTATAATTTTTTCTCAGTATTTTTACTGTTTTTTGGCTCTAGTGTGTTGACGGGAAAATATACCCACTAAATAAAAACTGTTTTATTTACAACGAAAACGATTAACATATATCAAAATATAGACGCTATAGAAAAAGTCGAACGATTTAATATTTCCGACAAACACCGATCACGCGTAAAAAGTGTTAAGTAAAAATGATCAACATAGAAACGTCACCCCGTCCTATTTAGATAGAACTACTTCGACAAAGTTCCAGTTATTTTTTTCTTTTTTTTATTCAGTGCGAATCCATTGAATAAGTGTAACTTCTTAATTTTCACGACTGTCTTAATTTGCCCCGAATAACAATGTACAAAATAATGAAAAATACATGTTCCATACTTTGCACTGGGGTGCAAAGTGAACTGAGTGTGTATAATGCTGTAAAAAACTTAATGTAAGTTTGCACCAATCGACTGAATTATCCTCGAGCCGCAATGTGAAAAAAATAATTTACTGAGGTTGCATACACCACACACCTTAATAATTAAGATATATTATGCAACAAAGGGGTTTATACACGAGGCTAAACTTACGCCAAATAACTTTTAACATACTCCAATATTACGCCACTTTAAAGTTTATACCTAACATCTGAAGGTCTTCCGTACATAACAGGAACGGTGCAAACCGGGGGCAACCATCTAGTCGTTCCCTCTAACGATTCGAAAAAAAACCACGACTACATGACTTACTTCCGTACTTTTCACTAATTCAACTAGGGTACAAGGTGTGATTGGGTTTCTTTCGGCAATACTTTGGAAGATAAAATCCAAGAATTTCCTAGAGTCACACCAGATAATTTAGTTGACTCTTATAATAACCTTATTTCCAGCTTAATTATGACAACTGATAAACATTTTCAAGTTAAAAATGTTGCCAGAGGCCGTAGGTCTTCCCCACCATGGTGGGATGATGAATGTTCGGAAATAATTAAAAAAAGAAATAAGGCAGAGAGAGATTGCAACATACAACTAGATCTAAATTCATTCCTAAAGTTCAAAAATGTTTCAGCTGCAACAAAACTATTTTTAAAGAAGAAAAAGAGGTTGAGTTGGCGCAACTTTTGCGCCTCTCTATCTCCAGACACCTCAATTAGCGTAGTCTGGGATAAAATTAGAAGATACAGAGGTTCCTGTAATAATACTTCGCTCACTTCTTTTAGCACTGATTGGGTTGAACCTTTTTTAAATAATCAGGCGCCGGAAGTTGTTCCATATTTTAGTGAAATGCCGTATAGATATACTTCTCCTAGTCCGAATCGCCACATTTTTAATTTAAGCTCCCATTTTTCTTTAGCTGAATTAAAGCTGGTTTTAAAACGTCTTTCTGATTCAGCCCTGGGCCGTGTTTTATAAACCTACAGGCTACAAGTTACAAGTCAACAGGAAACAGTCACCTGTAATGCACTGTGTACAATTACAGGTGTTTTATAAAAACACACGGAAAGCTACACTTGTAATACGGTATTGTAAATCTCGACTCCAAGTAAATTCTACAAGTGTAATGGACATCACTAATTTAAAAAAAAGTGGCTGCCATAAATTACAAATACGTAGAGGTTTTTTATCTATTACATATTAAAAATACCCATGCAAAGTTGATAAATGAAAATCTGTCTAAGTACATAAAACAAAATCGTCTTAATTGCACTATTTATAAGTCATGGCTGGACCGATTTTTATGATCTTTCATTTATTGGATTTATCTTTGCTTCGAATAGCAGGATAGGTATTAATAGAGGGGAAAATTTCACGAGAAAAAAAAATTAAGTTCGTTTTCTCATAGGTACATTTTCTATAGAATGACCTATGGCGGTGCGAAGTTCGCGGGTTGGCTTGTAAAATATATCTATTCTAAACAATGGCGAAAAACGGCCAAAAAATGTTTTTTTTTTTTAATACGACGAGGAAGGCAAACGAGCAAGTGGGTCATCTGATGGTAAGTGACCACCACTGCCCTGCCCACTGCATGTCAACGATCGCATGATACTCCAGTGCATACAGACAGACACAGACAGAGAATTGAAGCTTCGCGCTCAATGAATAATTTTAATTACTCGACGATTCTAATGAGCTCCCAATTTCTTGCAGAATCTAGTCTAGTCTATTTGCGTATACTTAGTTCATTCTGGACCTTTCATTATAATATTGAAAAGGTGTGTCAAAATCTGTATTTATTCGTGGCCAAAACTCCCTTGTTCTATGCTGCCGTGGACTCTCTTATTCCGAGTCCGACTCAGACGAGTTCCTCAATAAACTATTAATTTCTTGAGACCTTGAAGACCTTGAGTTTAATAACTTGAAGAAGAGATAGATAGGTAGATAGAACGATTGAATTGGTACTGATCCAGACACCTAATTCAAAAATTTGTACACCTGTAGCCATTGTTACAGGTCTCAAGACGTACGCACGAGTAAGTTTTCGTTACAAGTTTACAAATCTACAGTTGTATTTTTTTTTTTTTTTAAAAACGCTTGTTCAATTATGAATTTAAAACTATAAAATGTCCACTTTTTGTCTATGATACGGCTACAGGCGCCTGTACTTGTAGCTTGTAAAATTGTAGCACAGTACTTTTATAAAACGCAAATTGTAAAAAACAGGAAAAGTGTTGCCAATAAACGCCTGTAAAATTATAACTTGTAAGTTTATAAAACACGGCCTTGGTGTTGTCGGTATACCTTATTCTTTCTATATCAATTCAGAAAAAGATACTTTAGAATACATTTTAGACATTATTAATATAGTAGTTGATACAGGAATTATACCTGATAGTTGGAAACAAAAAATAGTAATAACAAATTTTGAAACCACACAAGGATCCATCTTATCCAGCATCGTATCGGCCAGTTGCTCTTTCAGTTACTTTTTGTAAAATTTCTGAACATTTAATAAAAAATAGATTAGAACGGTTCATTGAAAAAAATAATGTCTATCCCAGTAGTCAATTTGGATTCAGGAAAAGTAAAAGTACGACGGATAGTCTTAACTCTTTTTCTTCTGATGTTTTAATTTCCTTTTCTAATAATTAATCTGTTGTAGCTGCTTTTCTCGACATTACAGCTGCATACGATAACGTTAATCTTCTTATATTGAAAAGAAAAATGTTGTCTATTAATATTCCTACTAAATTCGTGGATTTTTTATTTAACTTATATACCGGCCGATCAATATCCGTACGTGTCCTTGGCGTTAACATTCCTTCCAGGCTTATCTGGAAAGGTGTTCCCCAGGGATCCGTTTTAAGCTCTCTTCTCTATAACATTTATACTTATAATCTGGACCAGAGCGTTATACCGACTAGCTCTATTCTCCAATATGCAGACGATTTAGTCGTATATGGTATTGATAAATCAGCATGTTTAGCCGCTGGTATTGTCCAACAAAGTTTGAATGAACTGTCGAAATGGTTGGCTGAACGACTTTAACATATCAGCAGATAAGAGTGTAGTAGTTACTTTTTCGAGAAGAAAAACTAGATGTTAATTTATGTATAGAAAATTCAAGTATACCAAATTCGAACGAAGTACGTTTCTTGGGTGTTAAGTTAGTCTCCAAAATGTCTGGCTTAGCACATATAAATCATACCGTTGGTAAATGTGAAAAAACCATAAATTTATTGAGATCACTAGCAGGAGTTTGGTGGGGCGCCCATCCTTCCACCTTAAAACTGGTTTACAATGCACTTTAGACTAGACTAGAAGTATTTTAGACTATGGAACTGGGTTATGTCCATTAACTAAACAAAGTCAGCATAAGTTGAACCTCATTCAGTCCAAAAGTCTTAGGATAATTGCAGGTGCCATGAAAAGCACTCCTATAAACGCACTCCAAGTTGAATGTGGAGATCCTCCACTTCATCTTCGGAGGCAATATCTTTGTGATCGTTTTTTTTTCAAAATCATTCAGTATGAACTACATCCTCATATTTCCAAAGTAACAGCACTTCACAATTTAATCGATAGCGGCAATTCGACATATTGGCTTAATAAATCAGTACCTCCTATAGTTATGAGCTATAGAATTTTTTTATATCTCAGCTGTAATGTAGTAAAAACTTCTTGTCATCCTCTGTTCGTATATAATTATGAAGTTTTGACTTTTTGTCCATCAATTAATTTAAGCATTGGGATATCAAAAGCTACTAATGAGCCCGAGGTGAAATTAAACAAGTTTATTCAGGAGTATGATAGTAATGCAGAAGTTTTCTTTACTGATGCATCTAAAATATCAACTCAGGACCGCGGCTCTGTAGGTGCCACTTTTTTACAAAAGTCCTCTGGCTACTTCAGACTTTTTAGGTATCCATATTTGTATTCAATTTTCTCTGGTGAGGGTATGGCTATATTAGAATGCGTTAATTACATATTAGAAAAAATAAATACTAATGCTCTAATCTTTACCGATTCTTTGAGTTTTCTTCAGTCTGTTCTTTCCAATCCGTTTGATAAAAATAATTTCTCATTCCTCTCGTTATCGGTGAAGCACAAACTAAAACTCTGTGCGGATTTAAATATTTCCATTGTTCTTGCTTGGATTCCGGGGCATAAAGGAATTCAAGGAAACGAATCAGCTGATCAACTTGCTGGGTTGGCTACTACTAACGGTAATGCAACATTCTCGGATATTTATAGTCAAGATATAATTAATATTGCTAAATGTTCTCTAATTGAGAGTTGGAATCAGGACTGGTCTGATCCAAACCAGCGAAAAGGTAGGTTTCTCTTTCAATTTCATCCCATAGCTACTGTGAAACCATGGTTTTCCAAGTTGAAATTGAACAAAAAAACTACTTCTCTAATTTCGAGATTAAGATTAGGACACTGCTCGTCTCCTGCTCATTTGAGCAGGCTTAAAATCAGAGACTCACCTCTTTGTGATTGCGGCATAGAAAATGGTAACATTGAACGTATTTTATTTTATTGCAGCTTATACGATAATCCATCCCTACATGACATTCTTGTCAGGAATAAAGCTCCTCTTCCGTATAACCTGTCCTGTATATTATCGCTGACTCATAATAAGTATATATTGTCATTATTCAAATTCCTATCCGTACACAATATAGTATTATGAACACATTATAACTTATCCTTATATTCGTTTATTTATTGCCCTATCTACACATTCCTTGGCCAAAAAAGTCCTTACCCACAAAATCTTCCAATCATCCGAAACTGTTCTCCTTCACTTACCTCCTTATGAAGAAAGAAAAAATATTGAAAATTCGCGCAAGATCCAAGAATTAACTGGAAGATTTACCAACATTCACCACAACACGACGCTGGCAAAAATGGTCTCGTAATACGAGTACCGGTTGCCATATCTGGGGAACATAGTTTCCCTGATAAGAAGAAGAAGAAGAACCTTTGGGGAAAAAGGCGGGAACCTGTGAACAGGAAAGGCGCGATTTTCTTGAAATAATTTGTTAAAATTCTAAATTTTGTAAATATTGTCTATTTTATCATTGTAAATAGTTGTACATTAGAAATAGAGCGGTAATTATAAGTGTTGAGGTAAGATGGGGCGGGAGAAGCCCAAAAAACGGAAAAAAGAAAAAGAAAATCGAGGGTCTTCTACTGAGGACTCCGACATAGACGATGCGCCCGACAAATATGACACGTATAAGGTATCTAATTACTTTCGTAAATACCCAGAAACCTCGCAAAGGCAAGACTTCGTTGTTTTTCTGTAGTATAAAATTATACTGAAGAAGTTTTATTGGATGTGACTACATTGAAAAAATATACTGCAGAAGTTTTATTGGATGTGAATACACTGAAAGAAAACATATACTAAAGAAGTTTAATTGGATATACCAACAAAGGGGAGAAAAAATACTAAAGACGTGAAAACAATAAATTCAGAAGTATTAAAACTTATGACGAGGCGATATGGTCTTTGACCTTAGCCTGTCCAGATGGACTAAAGAAAAAAATAAAAAATAAATAAGTAAACCTTTGGTAAGTAGGTACCTAATAATTACTTAATTACGTATAGGTTGACGTGCATTTCCTTTTACCTTTCAATTTCGCAATTTCAATTGCCCTGGGGGAGGCAAGGCAGTGAACGTCTTTCGGCTGATATGATGATGATGAATTGTCGTAATTCGCACTCCACGAACAATGCGATGCGCGCGGCGCGTGAGTAAGCAACATCCGACATGCGACCCGGTCGCGGTCAGCGCGGCTGGCTGTGCGCGCGGTGGTCCTGTGAATTTAGTCCTATGGATAGGACTCGCCGCGTTATTGTAAAATCTTACCTAAACGTGGAGTTGGAGCGCCCTGTGCCAATCTTCCAAAGAGTCAGTCTGTGCAAAGCGCTTACCGACGACAGACCTGCGTCAAAATAACGCTCCATCTGGGATGACTTTTACTAAAAGCCAGCGTGGGAAATAAGACAAATAAAAGGAAAAAATACCTATATATCCGTTTTGGAAAAAATAAAGCTTGGACAGAAATTTAGAGATAAAATAAGTACGTTAACGTACGTTCTCAAAATTTATATAATCGCGTAATTTCGATACTTACCGTTATTTTCAATAATTTATTGAAAGAGGGAGGTAAACGAGCCAGCGGGTCACCTGATGGTAAACGATCACCGCCACCCATGAGAACCAGCAGCAACCCCAAAAGAGTCACTAGTCCGTTGTCGGCCTTTAATGAGGATAGGGGATAGAGGAAAGGAGGGGGGGGGGGATCGGACATCCGGCACTTTCACTAACCGAACGAAACGCAACAGGGGTGCTGTTGCTTCACGCCGATTTTCAGCAAGAGGGTGGTACTTCCCCAGACGAGCCGGCCCATTCGTATATTATATTTATTCGGTTATTACTTCATGTATTCGTATTCGTTCCTACTATCCTACTAAAAATATTATAAATGTGAAAGTTTCGATGTTTGGATGTTTGTTGCTCAATCACGCATAAACGGCTAAACAAATTGGAATGAAATTTGGCAAGTGTATAGCTTATTACCTGGATTAACACATAGGATACTTTTTATCCCGAAAAACTGAGAAATTCCCGCGGGATAACACACAAGGTTAGTTAATAAGCAGTGTGACCACATTACAAATGGAATAAGCGTACGGCTGTGACACAAACTTACCGATTTTTATATGGCGACTCGCGCTGTGCGCGACGGTGGTGTTCAATAAAGAGTATTGTATATTGCCAATGGAATAGCACATTTATTAATCGGATATAATCTTATTCTACATAAAATATACGATGAGCGGCTGCAAAGTAATCTACCTAACAATGAAACAAAAGACTGTCGTGGCTAATTTATTTTTATTTTTCTATATAGCCCCCTGCTAGTAAAATACACTTATTAAATTTTTCAAATATTGAATTTAAACCATTAAAAAAAAATCTTTTGGTTTGTCGTCAAAAAAGTCCCGCAGTAACCGCAGCCTTCATTTCGTCATCGGTCAGAAACCTTCGTCCCCTGAGGTCTTTCTTGAGAAGTCTAAACAGAAAATAGTCACAGGGGGCTAAATCTGGACTATAAGGGGGGTGGTCAATGGTTTCGAAGCCATTGTCTTTAATTGCTAGCTTCGTTGTGCGGGCGGTATGCACTGGTGCGTTATCGTGCAAAATCAGAATTCCTTTGCTTAGTTTACCTCGCTGTTTTTCTTTTATTGTCTCTCTTAGTTGATATAGTAAGTTTGAGTAATAATCAGCATTCATTGTAGTTTTCTTCGGTAAATAATCTATGAGCAAAATCCCTTCTGTGTCCCAAAAGATTTAGCCATAAGTTTACCTGCCGATAGACAGACCTTGAATTTCCGAGGCGGCTTCTCATCCTTAAATTTCCACTGTAACGACTCTTGCTTATTTTCCGGGTCCCATTGTCGAATCCAAGTCTCATCACATGTTACAATTCTAGAAATTATTTCTTCCTCTTTCCCTCGACTCATGTCCAAAAACTTTTCGCAACATTTGACACGCCTCTCCATGTCAAATGCAGTCAACATTCTGGGGACCCAACGTGCACTAACCTTGGACATGTTCTAATGCTCATGAATTATTTCATTGACTCGCTCTTTACTGACGCCCACATCTCTAGCTATCTCCCACTGCTTCACTCGTTGGTCCTCTAATATATTTTTTTTCACCCTGGCTACATTTTCATCGGTGACGGCCGAAACTGGTCTTCCGCTACGAGGATCATCTTCCAGGCTCTCACGATCTAACTTAAACTGCTTTGACCAAAACTTTATAACAAATTCGGAAGAACACGAACTGCCAAACACACGTAACATACGCTGTCTGATCTCCGAAGGCGTATTCCCTTCTTTAGTCAAAAACTTAATCACCGCACGCTGCTCGATTTTATCCATTTTCACTTTTTCTACCGACATGTTTGAAACAATTGTAGGAGACAAATAAACGTGATGCAATAAACAATAGTACATTGTGCATGAAGGGCGGTAAGAAGGGTATTACTAACGAAAGTCTATTAGAAGGCCGACGCCGTAGGCGGAGGGCTTTTAATGACTTGAGTTTGTAATACCCTTACTGCCCGTGATACACACAACGTTTTTCATCACATTTGCGAGGAAATAAATACACCCAACAAAAGGCAAAAAATCTATTTATTAAAAGTTTGGTCTTCACATACAGAAGACATATTTTACTAAGTACCCAGGCAGTACCTCCGTAATTATTAGATTAAGTATATACGATTATAAATAATAGTTTTGAGATTGTCAACTTTTTTCAATGGAGACTTCAGACTTCCAGTATTTCCACAGATAATGATAAATAACGCGTTTAGAAACAGGAAAGACGAAAGCCCATCCATACAGCCAGTTTTTATCGTTTTCAAAATAAAATTCACTGAAATAATTGCAAAAGTAAACTCAAAAAGTTTTAAAACACAACAATAACGTTTAAATTAAGTAATACTTATTTGTAGAAAACGTAAAAAACCATGTTTGATTTAAAACCTCCTTAGTGTGGAATGACATATTATACCAACTTACCTACGAGTGAACGCCATATTTTTTAAAACTAAACTCATTACTCCCTTGGGAAAATTACAAATTACCATTACTCCCGTAGGAATAATTTAGGCCGTTGTCCTTCAGTATACCTGCGTACAATACGACGCTTTACGAGCAAGTGTGATGAAAATGAATGTAATACATTTTGAAAATAGAATAACAAACGAATATAAATCCATACCAGCCAGCATTATTTTTGTATATATTTCTGACCAAGGAGATTACTTATCAGCCGCCCCTCGTACTTACAGGGTGTTTGGTTAATAGTGGATAATCTAGTGATAGGGGGCACTTAGGATGTCCTAAAAAAAATACAACTCCAAAACTCTTTCTTACTGAGCTCAGGTGAGCTGCTTGATTAAGCTACTCATAGATGGCGCTAAGGAGAGATCTTCCAAATAAAAATATGACACAAGGCATTGAAAAATTCGTTAGGTTCACCAACGTTAAGAATAGCTTAATTGGTGGAGCGTGGTACGGATTACCGAGGTTGCTGGTTCAAGTCCAGCTGCTTAACGAATTTTTCTTTGCATTGTCATTGTATGTTGAATTTAATTCTATGAATGTTTCATAAAAATAAAAACAAAAATAATCAATAAATCGATTATTTTCATTGATTCAGAAAATAGCTCCATCTCTTGCCACTAATGCGTAACTGTAGAAGTTCCGTAGTGGGTGAGCTGCTTGATTAAGCTACTCATAGATGGCGCTGAGGAGAGATCTTCCAAATAAAAATATGACACAAGGCATTGAAAAATTCGTTAGGTTCACCAACGTTAAGAATAGCTTAATTGGTGGAGCGTGGTACGGATTACCGAGGTTGCTGGTTCAAGTCCAGCTGCTTAACGATTTTTTCTTTGCATTGTCATTGTATGTTGAATTTCATTCTATGAATGTTTCATAAAAATAAAAACAAAAATAATAAATAAATCGATTATTTTCATTGATTCAGAAAATAGCTCCATCTCTTGCCACTAATGCGTAACTGTAGAAGTTCCGTAGTGGGTGAGCTGCTTGATTAAGCTACTCATAGATGGCGCTGAGGAGAGATCTTCCAAATAAAAATATGACACAAGGCATTGAAAAATTCGTTAGGTACACCAACGTTAAGTATAGCTTAATTGGTGGAGCGTGGTACGGATTACCGAGGTTGCTGGTTCAAGTCCAGCTGCTTAACGAATTTTTCTTTGCATTGTAATTGTATGTTGCTTTTAACTACCTTTATGCGTAATATTTCATTGTAGTTATTTAGTGCTCGTGTTACAAAAAAAGGCCGTGACGGCTTTTTATCGTAGGTTTTCAATAAAACATTTACTTCAAAATCAAGTATAAACGCGGTTACTTCGCTATACTACTTAAAAAGGCCGCTAAAAGTGTATCATCGATCGTCGGTGTAAGTCGATTGGGAGTTCGCGACGCGCGGCGGAGGGTTGCGGGGAGCACGCTCGTACGACATTACAACGGCTCGTATTCGCAGCCGACAGACAGATGACAGAGCGTTCCGTGAGACTGTGATGTTAGGACGCGCGCGCAGCGCTGCGACTTTTTTGGTATGAATCGCATGTAAATTGTATTGAGCGTTTAGTATTATAGCATTTTCTGTGTCGCGTTTGAACAATTGCCTAATAAGAAACTTCAATAACTATATGTATTGTTATTCATAGTTTACTTGATTTAACATCTCGTGATCGAAATTTTTACTTAAGTAACAAATCTGTGTTCATTTAGGTATAAGTTCTCTCTATTTAAGTATAACATAATTATATTTTTTTATGTAAGCATTAATATCCTTTGTCAGTGTATATATAACAATGTTCATTGAGAAACGATAAACAATTTCTCTGTATCTTTGTAGGATATCTTTTGGAGTTCGTCTTGGAGGACTTTCTTAGTAGGTATAACTAAGTGGATATTATGCCCCATTTGGCGTTTATTCTATTATAGAGAAATCACCCTAGGAAGATGTGAAAGTAAAGGCTTGTTTTTTTCCACTTTTCTTGGGCAGACTACCTGCCTAATATCTTTTCGTTCCGTGTTTTTGATTTAACTATTATGTATTCTGTATTTATGCATTGAAAACTGAATGAAATTTGTTTTATTCGTGTTCAGAGCTAATATAATAATTGTTACTGGAGAATGCTATTAACGACATTTAAGCCTTTTTATACATAATAATAAACCTTTTGTACTGAGACTGGAGAAAACAACAAAGCAGTATCATCTCTGCATGGGACATGGTTGCACCTCTATCTAACATTAAGTTACAAAGACCATTAATATAAACTAAGAATAGGGTGGGGATGGTATGACCTCAAATATTTTCTCGGGAAACTCCAAAACAGGTGTTTTCCAGGTCGGAGTTGACAATATTTCCAATTTTCACAAATTGAGCACGCATATCCAGGTAACTAGCAAATAATTTAAGTTGGGTTCCTTTAAGGTTCTGCAATACGATTAGGTGGAAACTGTCAAAAGCTATAGCAAAGTTCATAAATATTTCCACCGTCCGCTTGGCCTTGTCCAGTGCTTATGCTACGTAGTCAGTGAGTTTATGTACAGCGTCCGCAGTAGATAATTTGTATCGAAAACTAAATTGAGTTTTTGACAACATGGAATTCTTCTCTAAATAGGTATTGGACAAGTTTTTCATTTAGGTATGTTTTCTCTAGCAGTCTTGATATCGCCGGTAGTAACGAAATGGGTCTAAAATTTGTTAGGTATTTGATCTTTGCTCCCAGCTTTGAACAACAACTACGGCTTTTTTCATTCATTGAGGGAACCAGGCATTTTCGAAAAATAGCTTACTTATATGTGTTATAGTATGTGCTTAAACAATTTTGGTGTTTCAGTCTAAAATTGAATTCAATAGTGACTAATTCGTAAAAATGTTTTTATTTTATAATTTCCGCAACAATAAAGATTAATTTACTTCAATTTAGACATCCGTAATCATTTTGTGAGTATAAAGT
The DNA here is from genome assembly GCA_963691665.1 of Clepsis dumicolana. NCBI lineage: Eukaryota > Metazoa > Arthropoda > Insecta > Lepidoptera > Tortricidae > Clepsis > Clepsis dumicolana. Next base: position 18,848,183 of record OY829505.1, on the reverse strand, counting down.
TTAATGAATTACTACTCAGTAATACTAACTTAACTAATGAAAAAGGCGGTTTTATAAGTTAGGTAAATACTTTAACCACTTTTTATGTTAGTTTTGCACGTAACATGGGATACTATTCGTACCAATACTAACCTTAAAAGCGATTTTAGTTACTTACCGGCTTGCTTTGTCCATTTAGTGTATTACGTGTGTGTCATGTCGGATGCATAAAAGCGGTTACGTTATTAAACTGCTATTTTTCGTAGCATTGGCTTCAAAATATCAATCGCAATAAATTTAATAAGGAATTCATAGGCGAGAAGGGGGTTAAGATATACAATACGGCCTTTATACCTAGTATTATTCTATGTTGTGAAATTATTATGCTACGATAAAACAACAATCCCAGTTTTTTTAACTATATAACATTATCTAAATGAAACGTTTACATAAATAGGTTCTACATAAAATTTGCTATCAGGATCTATAATCATATTTACTCTAGGTAGCATACAACTCTAGAAACCATGTTCGAACGGTTTTTGCCGTTTTTCTCGAAAGTTTCATTTTGCACTTAACGGCCTTCTTTCATATCAGGGCAGTATAGATAGTTATGTCGTCTTTTAATTTGTTGCTAATTCTCTGTAACTTAACTATTAACTGTTTTTTTATATATCTTTTTTTTATATATCTCTTTAATGAAATCGTTTTTAATTTTGAACGTACAATGACGAGGCATGTTTATCGAAGCTCGCAGTTTATTGCGCAGTAGTATGGTGATAGAGAATGCGTGTATGAAATCAACTTGAACACACATCACGCGCTGTCAGCCACAGATTGCTTTTGTTGGTTACAATTTCACGGTCGGTTTATTTATTTACTGCTTAGTGATTTTACAAGGACTGCCTTATGACGCCTAACCTATGATAATATGCGGCAATAAATCATTTGTAAATTAGATTTCATTCTGTGATGAGCGTGATCTTTACATCCTGGCATGGCCTTTATACATTTAATAAGTTTTCAGGCAATCTCTGAATTTAAACCAGTGGTGTGCCTTTTTAAATTCCAATTGAATGCATACCAGCAAGTACAAGTACTGCAAACAACGACAAAACTATACAAACAAACAAAATAATAGGTATGCGGGTAATGTTTGTGAAATAAATGTACTTAAAGATCGTTTTATTGTAGAGGTATAAAACTTACCGCATAAAGTGAGAAGTTTTCGTGAGAGAGAAACGTCCCCAGTTTGTATAATAAAGGTACTTAATAGGCAGTTTTTAACGCGGATGTTTTACCAGCATCCTAAATGAAAAGGGTTTTCTATTTATCCAATAACATTGGGAATCCACATTTTTGGTTAAAAGGAACACCGTGCTCTCGCGGCACATCAACCGCGATCGAATCACTCGTAACGCAGCACAAATGACTCTCCGAATTGTGAATTTAGGATTCTCTACACGATCAGCTACGAATACAATCGTGCCATTATGGTAAATACAACCACAACACAATGGTCGAGTAATTTTTGGTCATGCTGAGTTTAATAATAAAGGTAAGAAAAACGTGGGTAAAAGGAAAAAGCCATGAAGGATGACGGAGTATCTCTGCGTCCGCAACTTGAAAAATTATAGGTATGTTCCAGCAAAACCCATCTGAAGAGGCACTCCATGCGGCCTCAATAACGGCTGACGTCAAAGGGTACCGAGATGGAACAAATCTATTTTGATAAATTACTTTCTCTGCGATAAAAGTGTCGATTTCGGTTATTGGAATAGTCTTTTGTTGTGCTAAGCTTAATATATTTCATAATATTACATAAAAAAAAACGCAATTCATAATGTTAAATGCAGCAAAACTATCACTTGTAGCTTATTAAGTTTAAATCGGTTGTTTGGTTACATATTAGAATCCCTAAAATTGGTATGTAACCGGCTGTTTATTGCTTCTTGATATTAAAATTTTCGTAAGTCCCGACTGCAATGTCGATCATTAAAGTACAAAACAAACTATTACTGTGTACTGTGGTAACACAACTGTTGTATGTACTAGCTACTATTGTATGTTTTATTTAAATTGTGCAAAAGGTTTTACCCTTAAAAACCCATTGACGTCTGGTAAACAAATGTACTATACTTCATTGTGGAATGGAGGATCATAAAATTTGCTATTGAGTATGACTTTTTGTTATTTTCTCAGTAGAGGCTGTTAGTCTGTGTAACATAGGGATTCCAATAATACGCATAAAGAAAATATAGATTATTTAACCGTTGTGTTTTCAGTTCCAATTTTTCAACAAACTGTCGTAAACCCATTGGATATCGCGTGTAATAAACCGGGCTCGTACGCGTTTAGGCCGTCATCGTTAAATTGATAAGTGTGCTGTGAAAAAATAAAGCTCTTTGTTATAACCCAGGTTCATGTTTCGGTGTTCCGTCAAAGCGTTGACCTAATTCTAAAAGGCAAGGGTCATCTCGGAAATAAGTTTAGAACAGCCAATCAGCTGTTAAAGTTTGTTGGAGCTTGAGAAAAAGCTATAGCTATCATCTAGACACGCGGTAGCGTGTCAACCCAAGTTCTAGAAAAAAGGAACTGGCAATGCAGCAGCCGTGTATTACACGAAGCATTTGGAACTACTTTTGACCCCTACGTAACTCAAAATCTATTTATCATAAACATATGAAATTTGGTTTTTTAATTTATTAGATTCCTAGGACTAACCAGGACCCCTTTCATAAACAAGTATAACTCAATCAGTTTATTGAGATACAAAAATCTAATATCGTAATTTTTCTCGCTGACTGACTAACTGATCATTGATAATAATATCTAGGTGAAAAACCTCGCCCACTTCCAAAAAACCTAAAAATTAAAATTTGGCACCCAGCATCAGGAAACAAAATTACATCAAATTAAATTAAATTAAAATAATTAATGTTTTACGATTTGATATGTTTTTCAAAAAAGACGTTTTCAGGGTTTCGTAATAGAAATGAATAACGAAAAACAAAATCCAAAGGAAAAACGGAACCCTTATAAGATCACTTTGTTGTCCATCTGCCTGTCAAGACCCCTTTTATTTGGAACTCGTGAAGATAGCCCGCTGAAATGAATATCAAATACCCAGGCCTGCAATCCCTTAAATCTGTGAAAAATAAAACTTTTAAGTCAAGGCAATCAAAAGATGTAGTCATTAATTACATATAAATTTATACGGAACCCTCGGTGCGTGAGTCCGACTCGCACTTGTCTGGTTTTTCCTTTTGAGTTAAGGAACTTTAAAAATTTAGAATCTGATTCAAATTACACTATTAACATAATAATATTGTAAAGTAAAGTTTATTGTATTTCATTCCGAATCACAAATTTCAATTTAAACGGTAACTGCTTAATACTTTTTATCCAACTGCAAAACGCAAAGGAGGGTGTTGTGTATGTATGTTTGTTCCTTTGTGACACTCTAGAGACCGAACGAGTGGACCAATTTTAATAATTGTTACAATCGAATCGTGTTGATCTTGCGGGTGTCACTAAATACATTACAATAATTTAAATCCAATATGACAACCACCAGACGCCATATTGTGAAAAATAAAAATACCTACTTAAAAATCAAATTTAGGTTTATTTTATCGTTTTTCATTTTGAGTGACCATTTAGGTTCTATGGCGATTTAAAGTTGGTTCGCAAACATTCTAGTTTATATGACAAACAGCTTTAAATAAAACAAAATTATTTAAAAACAAAAACCCGACTGCAAAAACAATTAACTAAAAATAGAAAAAACTATCGCATTATAAATTACTTTAAAGACAGGTAACTTGAATATTATAAGGAGTGCAGGCGGGGACAAACAAAAATGACAATAAAAAAAAGCCAGCACTCCTTATCAAGTTACCTGTATATAAAGTATTTATAATGAGCTAGTTTTTCTCTTTTCATTAGTTAATTGTTTTTGCAGTCGGGTTTTTTGTTTTTAAATATTATTTTGTATTGAGATTATGTTTTACGTAGTACCAAAGTTAGTTTTTGTAAAGTGGAAAGACTGTTCAATCCCAGTTTTTGTAGAAAACCGTTAATTGTCAGTTCAACTTACGAGTGACCTCAAAACAGTAGATACAGTATCTTTATCTTAACAAGATAAATTAATATGATGACAAAACAAAGAGCGAACATGACGCTTTGAATTACTATCCATTATAAATACAAGGAGGATAACAGATGTAGATAATCGTATGAAATTACAGCTTCATGTTACCTCAAAGGCTTCAATTTATTAGATTGATGTAGGATGCTAGGATGCAAGTGTTAAGATATGTCCCAGCGACTTTAATTTAGTATAAGCAGGTTAGGGAGTATCAGTATTAAAATCTGTTTTGTAGAGTTTTTTTTAAGTTCTTTACTGCAAGGGAGAAGAAATACAGAACCCTTAATATTGTGATCCTTTTGTCTATTCGCCCCTTTGTCACCGCTCGTCTTCCATTAATGAACAAAGCGAAGTTGCATGATGAAATTTAAGGTAAGTTAGAAGATAATTCTTTTATAAACCCCATTATGAATACAAACATGATACGCACCATATCGGGCCACACTTTGATGTGATAAGTTAAGCATAAAAAATACTATGACGTAGTTTTTGGCAATTTAGATGCTTCGTTCTTTTAGATCCCTGGGCTATATAAATAAATTTAAATAAAGCGCTTGATTACTAAGTTAAAATTGTGACACTCCGCCAACTCGTGAATTCTATCGATAAGAAGAATAGGAAATGCTTTTGACAACATTTAAAAGATGGCACGATGATAGAGTAAAATGAAAGCTAAATAAAAAACATTTATTCGTAACTACTGAAAGGGAAAAAAACCGGCCAAGAGTGTGTCGGACATACTAGGATATGGTACCCTAATTTAAATAGGTGATTTTTATACCATAAGTATTATTATAAATACTTTTTTATAAATTGGTCAAAAGGTCAATTATATTATTACTCAAAAACCTACATACCTGTGATATTTTTCCTTAAAATTTAATTATTTATGCACTAATACCATGATTATTTTCACACTTTCAAATATATTCAAGAGCAATAAAAACAGGTCACTTTGTATGAACAATTCCATACAAAGTGACCCGTTTTTTTTGCTCTTGAGTGTACAAGGGTTTCGCTGTATACGGGATAAGATTTTAAAGCTTTGGCATTTTAAAGTTAATACAAATAAGTACACCAAGCGGTGCGCGAGAAAAAAAAGGTCATCCCTATTTTATGTGTAGTCCCCTGTACTATAGTGTCCAGTATACTTACAAATCTTACAATCTCATTTTATATTATAGCTTCACAATGAAAATAAGTACCTAAGTCGCTAAAGAAATATTTTTGCGAACTGGCAACTAGGCGAAACTATAAAAAGTGAAATGTTGATAATCGTCATACCTAACCATTAGTATCAGTTAACTACTGAAGAATTGTTTTCCGAATAAAATATTCTGGCTAACGATATCGCCACTACTGAAATTGGTACGTACCTACTTGCCTTTCTATGAAAGTGAAGTGGCAAAGACGAAACATCACTATAATCATAATGCGTTGTCTTATTTTATAATATCCTATCATTCTTTAAAAACAATGGGAAATATACATTATTATTTAATATACCTGCTATTTAATCTCTTACCGTAAGTACGCCTAACGCTTTCGATGAAGCGCCAGCCTATTATTGTCGTTTTAGTAACAACCTACTCACCTATGTACGCATACAGAGGAATGGATTGCTCAGAACCTACATTAGCGGAGCTAATTAATGTCGGTATAATTAATTTGTTGGTGTGCTCTTCATTAATAGTGTTATACTTCCTGTGGATGAGATGTAACATTATGACAGTGTGATAGATAAGTTAAGAAATAGGTACGTATGGAAGTAAATGATTACTGAAAAAAAAAAAAAGATTCCAACGAATTGAGAACCTCCTCCTTTTTTGAAGTCGGTTAAAAACAAATATGCTCAAGGAATAACTAATAACCTTTTCAAAAGCGCGTTTTCAAAGAGTCTTGCCATTGAACGTTTCTCTAATTTTGTCTATGCGTAAATATTGAGCACCTGTAGTTAATGCTTTATTTATGATGGTGAGTGTTTCCGTATTAGTGTCTAGTATTCGACGGGAAACGAATTTGGCTAAAAGTGATATTCAGTTATATTATTGGACCACTAACTACTTTAATACTAATTTACTTGTTTTCTCTGCTTTACAAATACAGCTACTTGTACAAACAAATACTACCTTAGATATTAAGTTCTCCTGTAAGGTAACAAATTGTTTTAATGAGAAATAAAGATTCTATAAATCGAATATTGACTTTTGACTTTTTATTTTTACTGCAAATTGCATGCCATTTTACAGTTTTCTGCTAGCATTATTTAAATTTCTATCTCAGTATTCAGTATTCATTTATTTATTGCAAAATTTTACAATTTATGTATAAAATTTTACCCTGTTGGGGCGCAGCAATATGAACATAAAAATATAAAGCTATTATAACAGCAAATTACAAATCTATTAAAAAATTTAACAGCTTATTATGTTTATCTCAAAACAAACATCACAATTTAGAACTTAAATTAATTAATATAAGTATTTATACTTCAACATATCATACTACTAATCTTATATAGGTGTAATCTATTATTGAGATCATATTAATTAATGTAGGTATATAACTATTATTACTATGCTATTCCTCTAGGTACTCATCTATAGTATAGTAGCACTTTTCGATTAAGAAGTCTTTTATCAGTTTTATGATTTTTTTTCTCGTTTTGTTTTATTTTTATGTGTTCAGGCAATTTATTATGAATTTTTACTGACATGGCGTGAGTCCCTTTGGAATGTTTTTTAAGGTAGGATGCTGGCAGTATTCATTTGTTCCTGTGGCGTAGCGAGTAAGTAGTTTGTAAATCATCTCGCTGTGTCTGGGTTTTTATGGACAAATTTACTCATTTCCAAAATGTACATGCATGGTACTGTTAAAATACTAAGTCGTTGAAAGTGAGGTTTGCAGCTATCGGTATTGGAAATGTTTACTAAGATCTGTGAAGAGTGTTGGCGCATCTGTACTATTGCCCCATAGGATGATGCCGTAGCTGAGCCACGCGTAGGCATAGGCGTAATAGGTAGCAAGTGCAGCGTGTAGGTCTGTTGATCTGTTGATCAACAGTCTTGATCTGTCTCTCTCTATCCTAAACCACTTAAATTAAGTAGATAAAAGTCTGCTGCAGGTTTGTTATTAGTTTCAATTATCTATGGATTGCACATAATCAATGATCATAACTGCTGCCGGCGGTGGTTTCATGGTAATCATTACAGAAAAACTTGACTAAGTTTTCAGTTTATTACTTATTTATAGGTATATATTACTGATCGTAATTGGTAATAGCATAATAACCTGTTTGTTGAGGTATTTTTGAGCACATTTTTAACTTTGACATGTTTGAGGGTGTTATACTTACACATTGCTAAAAGGTTTTAGTCACTAAGTTCTACATATCTTGCTCGTGTTCGGTCACGATGGACGTCTATACAATACACATAATAGCAATAAAATTTCTTTTGTGGCTCGTCCTTCGCATTCGTGGTTAAGTCTCTAGGATTTCTCTTGTTTATTTTACCAGACAGTTCATTTTTATTCTATACGTATTTGTAATGCACACATGCTAAGTACATATTTCAAAAACCGGACAAGTGCGAGTTCGACTCGCGCGAGGGTTCCGTACGTTAATTATTGAAATTCCAATGTCCTATGTTACTTTTAATGCCACAGATTTCTTATAGGTTTTCCTGTAATCTCCATAGATTACTAAGCAAAGAACTATTTTTTGTATTTTTTTTTTAATATTCGGCCCTGTAGTTTTGGACATAGAGAGGGGGGGAGGGTCAATTATCACCTATTATCTTAAATAACTTCCAAACTATCTTAAACGTAATTAATTAATTAGGTATTATTAAAAATTAAATAACCCTTCATGTTAAAAACCCTCAAATTATGAAGAAAAAAATATATTTGAGATGCTCACAATAAGCCATTTCATTTGATACGTAACACGATATAGTTTGCATAACTTTTCTTTTCATTGTCTAACTTGTTGTAAATTGTTTTGAAGAAAAAATAATTTAAGGAAACGATGTTTACTATTTGATGGTTTTATTTGAAGTAAAGTAAACAATATGACAAGCAAGATTTTTGAAAAATAAAAAGAGAATACAAATTTGATTACTAAGCATATAGAAAAACCAGTAATTAAATTAGTATAATATGGCCTATTTCAACATAACTTACCCCCCAAAAGTGGCCCCCATGTTGAAAATTCATAAATTTCCGTTACATGTCCACACGTTTGGGTCACCGACTTACATATTTGTACCAAATTTCAACTCGGTCCAGTAATTTCAGAGTAATTTGACTGTGACAGACGGACAGACACTACAGACAGATATGCGAGTCATCCTATAAGGGTTCCGTTTTTAGGGTTCCGTACCTCAAAAGGTACCTTATAGGATCACTTTGTTGTCCGTCTGTCTGTCTGTCTGCCTGTCTGTTAAGACCCTTTTTCTCTGGAACGCGTGGAGGTAGCATGCTGAAATTAATATCAAATACTCAAGCCTGCGGTCCCTTGAAGCTGTGAAAAAATCAACCTTCTAAGTAAACGCAATCAAAAGATACAGTCATTAAAAAGGCTATTTCCAAAAATTGCCGAAATCCGAAAACCTGAAGGGTACTTCCAGTTGTCCTAGAAACCTGGAATTTGGTATGAAGGTAGCTCTTATGGCACAACCACTCAAAAGAGTCTCAAAATCTTAAATTTTTATGTCTGTCTGTAGATTTCGTAGGCTAATATAAGTTGATCCCACACTGCGTACATTTTGCTTAGGAGCAGGGCTCTACTAACACTGGACTCCTTAAAACACTGGGGAAAAGCGTTAAAATCTTTCTACGGAACCCTCGTGCGCGAGTCCGACTCGCGCTTGGCCGGTTTTTTTTCCTTTTGAGGCACGGAATCTTAAAAATGCAATTAATGCAAATACAGTTATTTGAAACTTTGGCGATTTGCAATCATAGTTACTACGTTGCGATAAATTCCAAATGTTGAGGTAATTTGAAATCATTTACTACGTAGTTAAGACTCAAAATCTTACAAATCGTTCCTAGTATTGGAATGCACAATTTACAATATCGAAAAATACGTGAAAGCACGGTACTGTGTATTCTAAAGCCAGTGTTTTTTTTATATGGTAATGAGAATGCAATCCGAAAATCACATAGCGTAATGTGGTTACAATCATAATTACAAAAAATACACAATAACGCCAGATTCATCGCACAAATCTTGTCAGCCACACATTAGACGTTTGATTATTATTTCAGGATAAGGTTCGTGATATATTCGTATTTCTTTTCCCTTGGGAAAGATAGTTATAAATTTGATCTCCGTAACCGTACTATCCCGCGGCAACACAACACTCACGAGAAGTTGCGAAAACTTTATTTTGGACAACGTAAATAGTTTCACCAGGCTGTTGGGATCAGCTTAAGTGTTATTTTTGCGACCGCGCTTTTAAGAGTTTAGGATTTTCGCCTTCGTAAGCCGAGTTCGGCCGAGTTTAGAGTACTGAAGATTTATCGGGCTCAACTGGGGTATGCTGCATTCCAGTAACTATTTGAATAGGAATGTTGATGATCGTAGAACAATGACACCATTTACATGATAGTGCAAATCCGGGCATGGACGTTATCCCTCTTAGCTTAAGGTCTTTAGGTGTTAGTTTTCTGGACAAAATTGATCTTTACAACAATCAGATGCACGATATACGCCATGTAATACGACTAACCTCTGCACTCAGTACATCAATTTACTTCCTTTAGTAGTATTATAATAATAATATCCTCTTTCAGATGTAATCTGATAAAGTATTAAACAAGGTACATAATTATTATTTGACGTCTTTAGGTGTGGTAGAATTAACCAATATAAGTAGCATGACGAGTCGATTAAAATAGTTTGGCCATTAGAAATCAATTCCCATTAAGTTTTAATAATATTACTACATACAGTGACGGTTTTATTATTTAATGCACGTAAACTCTGTCACATTGGATTATCTCAGTTAAAATATTACCTACCATTGGTAACCACACCTTATTTTTTTATACAACAAGGAAGGCAAACGAGCAAGTGGGTCTCCTGATGGTAAGTGATCACCAATGCCCATAGACACCCACAACTCCGGAGGGGGTTTGCAGATGCGTTAATACTGTTGATCCTAATCAAAATTCATATAAACTTTGTTACTTAGGTACACAAGTAGATGTCTAAGATCAAGCTAAATAACAAAAAAGTAAAACCGCCTTCAAAAAAAACCTTAGAAAACACTGTACAAAACGAGTTACAAAAGTCGGTGCTTCATTCAAAGAACATTCCGCTCGCACCGCACCTACTTCATATTTCTGCTAGTGCTAGGCCATAAAACTCATGGCTTTAGAGGATTATTTTACGTTTTTTTCTAAGTTTTTTTTTAAGGCGGTTTTACCTTTTTGTTAAAGGATTTTTATTTCACAATTTTATGTTGATTTAATATTTTCAGAATTATCCTCCAACTCATAACCGTTAAGGTGTTGTACCTTCCATCATCAGCTCATCAACATGAAATGATGACTACCAGACGCAAATACTTGAATAGCCTTAGAAAATATATGAAACACATAATAAGTGCCTATAATATTTGAGGGTTGCCCTCGATTTCCCTGGGATCCCATCATCAGATAATGACTTAGTGACAAAGGGACCACAGGAGTAGACCCTTTCGAATAAAAAAAGAATTTTGAAAATCGGTCTACAATTGACGGAGTGATCGATGTACATACATAAAAAAAAACATACATACTTACAGTGGAACGTAGAACCTCCTCCTTTTTTTGAAGTAGGTTAAAAAGAGAAAATACGTTTCTTTGTAAGGCAACCCAATATCTCAATAATCGACACGTTCATTGCAATAATTGACACCTTGCTTGTCACCTTTTGCGGGTGGTAGGACCTTGTGCGAGGTCCGTCCGGATAGCTACCACCATCTTACTCGCTAATCCTGCTGCCGGCGTAATTACGGGCACAAGAGGCATTTCATCTTAGCTCTCTAGGTTGGCAACTTATCTGCTAACCCCCCGGGATTGCGGGTGTCTATGGGCAGTGGTGATCACTTACCATCAGGTGACCCACTTGCTCGTTTGCCTTCCTCGTCGTATAAAAAAATCTTTTATGGCTACGCATTAAGATTGAAAGTACCAACTATTGGGATAGTGTCGGGCATAGGGACATTTACCTTATGGATACCCGCTTTAATTTACAAGCTTTTTTTATTTAGATTCACAATACATGTTTCGGGTTTATGTGTAATCAAACAAGTTAAATTTGACCCACTTCCAGTGGTCGCATTGACTTGAAATTTGGTATGTAATGCAAGTTAGGTGACAATAAAGCACAGTCAACAAAAAGTACAGTCGGCAAAATCGCTTGTATTAAAAAAGTTTTTTTTTTGCAAAAACTGGTTTTAACTTTATTTTTATAAAATTGTTTGTTTTTTATTTTTTTTATTTATATGTGTAATACATATTATTTAGTAGAAATTTCAAATCTCTAAATTTATAGTCCCCTGAACGGCAGACGGACGGACGGAAAAACGGACGACAAACAGGCCGGCAGAGGAGGGTTTGTATACTTATAACAGGGTCCCGTTGGTGCCCTTTGGATACGGAACCCCAAAAAACACTCAACAAAATAATGTTTATTCAACTAAATACTAAACTTGATAACTTTAGCTATAACACATAGTAATCATGACTGTCATCCGCTATTGAAATTTTATCTGCAGCAGATAATGTATATTGTACTCGTATAGGTACAAAAAATTGCTTGAATAAGAATATTTTTATTAACATTCATAGTATTATGCAACTATTGACATTTGCCTTTTTGTTCACGCAGTGAGTACCTACATTATTAACGTCAATGTGTTTTTACTTTCGTTACCTTTTCTTACATTCTCAGTAACTCAGCAGAAAAAAAATAGGAAGATAATTACTTTGGTCCACTAACTATGAGCTCAGTTTGGTTTATGGCTCAAGGAAATCCTTCATTACATTGATAAAGGTCGTCTTTAGGCACACGATTGAGTTCATCTAAACTTGCACTAATGGTGACATCGGCTTATATACTAAGTGAACTTAGAAACTCTCTTTACGGTGCGATATTTATTAAGGCCAGTTGTTAGCCGTTGTTATTAGACATAAATCAGGTTCTTGGTGTGTGAAAGCTGCCGAATACATGAAACTGGAGATGTTTTAATAATTATTTTGCTCAAACTAAAATGTTTACAGGTCTATTTTGCATTTGCAGCTTCTAGGAACTCGGTAGGAAGGTAGTTGAGAGAGTTCCTTTTAACGTATGAACCTATTTGTGCTAAAACCCTTGCCAGGACTATTGCTAACCGCTTATACTATACAGTGTGTATACACCCGATTATTGCAATACACTCCCTATACATTCACTTTTTTATTATTTTCATTTCATTTTTAGAGCCATAAAAACCAAGGATCCCTTAAAGGCAGAAAATCACTTCCCTTTAGCAATGCTTTCACATAAATCTTCAAGAGTAAATGCAAATGGCACGCCAGTCGAATTCCAGTCTGTAATCTGAATTTATTATCGACATATTAATACGAGCATCACTTGCAAAGCCATAACGCTCTGGCAAGTGGCTTTGTATAAGTATATTGCACATGTAATTACAAAACCAGCCAAGTGCGAGTTGGACTCGCGCACAGAGGGTTCCTTACAAATTTTGTAGATATGTAAATAGGATCATTTTATATCGGTTACTAACATAGACAAACGTGAAGAAGTTGTGGAGGTGCGAAACCCTAAAATCTTCACATATTACAGTTACCTGATTCCGGTTACCTACACGGAACAAGGGAACTATTCAATTGAATCTATAACAATTCATGAGCATAAAACGACATTGAAAACGAAAGGTTCTTTGTAATTTGGTTAAGGTACTAGATAATTCTGCTTTAAGGCATTCCAAAACCGGCTACTGAAGTTACATTTCGCTGCAACCATTTCCTTTGTGGCATTGTATTTTGAACTTTGTATAGTTATTATGTCATGCTTAAGTTAATGTTTTCATGAGCGTCCTGCATTTAATGCAAGTTTATTCGGTTTCGCAAGTCTTGAACTCCCGACAAAATACAGGATTTCATTTGTGTTATGTAAGTTAACGGATAACGATAAAAAATAGAAATAGGAACTTGTTTTTCTTTTCAGCTTGTAAGTATCGCAAAAATATCAGTAAATTCGGTAGGTAAAAGCCTGTCATTTTTATCCAAAATACTTAAATACAGTTTGCACATAAAAATATTACCGTACCCCAGAAAGTTTTAAGACCGAGATGAAACGTCAATCCGTACGTTTATTTCTCAAGGGGCAAATGAAGTTAGAGTTCTTTCGAGAAGTTTTTAACGACACGAGCAATTCTGTGAGCGATTATATTTTTACACTCTATATTCGTAACTTGATGAACACCAAAGTTGAATATTGTCTTGAAACAGCACTCGTACCTACAATAAATAACTTAGCTACATTATTAGTTTCAGTCTTTAATTTCTAATATTTTTTATAAGAGATGTGGAAAATTGAAATGACGTTAAAATGTAAAATCTCTTTTCAATAAAAAACAAAAATATCAAAATGTTATATTACTTTTCAATACATTTATTTGTACGCTAGGAACTAAACATCGTCTTATCTACTTTTATTTCAAACTAGCGACCCGCCCCGGCTTCACTCGAGTAGCAGAACATTACATAATAATATTATGCCTACATTTTCGGAGAGCGCAGGGCGCGTCTCACTTCCCACCGTTTGAATTTATTTTGTCGCCTGACTTTTTTTTCAGTATCAATTATTGTATTAATATTAAATTAAATATGAAAGGAAAGTTTTAATTTTGCAATAAATATTATGATAATGCCGCGATAGCCTAGTGGTTTGACCTATGGCCTCTCAAGCAGAGGGTCGTGGGTTCGAGCCCCAGCCCGCAGCTCTGAGTTTTTCGGAATTCATGTGCGAAATTACCTTTTTAATTTATCGTGAGCTTTTCGGTGAAGGAAAACACCATGAGAAAATCTGCGCACTCCTGCGAAGAAATACACGTGTGTGTGTAAAGTTCCCAATGCGCACTGGACCCGCATGGGAACTATAGCCCAGGCCCTCTCATTCTGACAGGAGGCATGTGCCCAGAAGTGGGACGTAAAAAATGCTGTTGATGATGATTAAGATAATGACTGAAATTGTGGGGTTTAAAAGGGCAATTATTTAATTTGATAAGGATTAACATCATAAATTACCTACTATACTACTTACATTATACGAGACCATTTTTTTTACATTGAAATGGGTAGATATAGCAAACTAATCTTACAATATAGATAGTTTAATAAATATTTTGCCATTTGCGGACTTTTCTGCAGACCTTTCAAAGAAGAATAATCGCATTATATTACATTACATTGTTTTGATAAAGCTCAAAGAGATTAGGCAACGTTTTCGACTAAAGCTCATGCGGCTTGGCAAGCTACTCAATCCCTCCTTTTTTCAACCACATCATCGATTGTCAGTATCCTCGGCAGCTAATTCTGCTGGTTCAGTTCAGCTTGAGGTTCTACAGTAAAGTGTGTGTAGATGCATGCGAATTGCCTGACGACTCATTTAAAAAATACATAAAGAGCGCACTCCTGAGGAAAGCAGACGACTCTTTTAAAAAATACATAAAGAGCGCACTCCTGAGGAAAGCATACTACAAAGTGGGGGAATCCTCATATGATGATACCTCTTGGTCAAGACTGAAAACAGAAGATAATTAGGACATCAATGTGACTTGGCTGCGTGAGGCTGCGTGGCTGTGAGGCTACGTGTGAGTTTGAAATTAAGTATCGAGTTTAAGGTATTATGTGAAGTATCGGGCCGACACAAACATCAAAGCCTTTCCCGTACACACGACAGATCCGCAATTTGCAAGCCGATGCAATGCGCCGACATCCCTATTCAGTAACCAAATCATTTACATACTGTTTGTGAGCTATTGTGCCTGTCTAGTTATACCAACGTTTAGAGGTCTCAACACATTTACCATAAATGTGTACTTTTAAATCAAGATTATGTTACTAGATATACAGTTTTTTAAAATACTCTGCGTAGAACAGACAGCTGCAGGAAAAAAGGTACTCCCCGCTCACGGCGGTAAGGGTCACCACACTTGCCTCTTCTCTGCAGCTAACCCTGCCCTACAACACCTTTATAACAGTACCTACAGTATTAGTAGAAACGGACTGCTTAAAATATCAGAACAAATTAATGTAGATATTTAGTGTCAATTTATAAGTAAGTTTGCAATGATATTAATATTACATATAAAAAAGAGGTAGATTATGTCATCAGCACGCCGAAAATGAAGCACATAAAAGGCTACAATTGTAGCCTCTTTGGCATAAGTCGTTCTCGAATAAGATTCAAACTTGCGCTCAAATGTAAAAATATTCGGAACATGTTTTCCGATTGTTTGTGAGCATATGACGTATCTTTACTTATAATATCATTGTAAGTTTGACACTTTTGAAAATAGAGTTTGTACCCGTATTTAAATGCGTGTGAATAACAATCATAGCGTCTAAATTTCTTCGTTTTTAGGGTTCACACACAGAGACATACAGACACACATATCGATCAAACTTATAACACCCCTTTTTTGCGTCGGGTGTTAAAAAAAGACAAAGTATTCGTGCTAGATTTTCATGAATGCTAAATAAGAAAATGAACGAACAAACAAACAGCGTAAGAACAGAAAGAAACACTTCGTCGGAAGTTTTGATGACATAAATATACTTATTACGGTTTATTTTAAGCTTATTAACATATAAAACACTTTACCAAAACAGGCCTATTCCATTTTTATTTCTCTTATAAATGACTAACACTTTTCATGGAATTTAATTTGGTGAACGTTTACCTAAATTGCTCAGTTCTGTTAGGTACTTTATTATTATAAATAATCTGTTTGCTTCCACTTTCACGGGAGTTGCATATCCGTTAATATTTTAAAAAAATCAATTTACTTATACCTAATGTTTAATGGAAACAGCGAGCCACGTATTTGTTTTTCTTTACTGTTGGATGTTCGCTGAAACGTAAATTCACATCAATTGGTTCATAATTGGTGTAAGTGCCAAAGAAAATTAAGCATGCTCTTAATTTTGTAAACAATTTTAACAAAGTTGTAGTTTGCGTACCTTTGTACGGGCTCGTGACTTAATTTTCGCATTTAACGATATTTTTGGAGTCATTTTATAGTAATAATTTCAGATAACGTGATTGAGTCATTAACAACTTTGTCTGTTTTTTTAGGGTTACGTACCTCAAAAGGAAAAACTGAATTTATAAGATAACTTTGTCGTCCGTATGTCTGTCTGCCGGTCTGCCAAGACCCTTTTTCTCTGGAACGTGTGGAGGTAGCAAGCTGTAATTAATATCAAGTAGTCAAGCCTGCAATCTCTTGAACCCGAGAAAAAATCAAACTTCTAAGTCAAAGCAAGCAAAATACAGTCATTAAAAAACCGGCCAAGTGCTAGTCGGACTCGCGCACAGAGGGTACCGAACTGTAGGTGTAGGTACCTACGTAAATAGTTCGTCTATCACGGCAATCGAGTCTTGAAGATTTTTGCCACCTTCGAAAATCATGAATTGATTTTGATGATTATTTTTTGGCTTTGAGGTGGTCTCGTATAAATAGTATTAAAAAGAATTTAACGTAATAAAATCGTGAAATAAAAAGTAATTTAACAAACATTCTCTTAAAGCCATCAGTTTTATGGCCTAGCACAAATTCCGTGCCTCATTCAAATAAAAATAATATTCCGTACCGAATTAATTTGTGCTAGGTCATAATACGGATTATTTTACGATTTTTTAGGCGGTTTTAATTTATTACTCATCCTCATTTACACAATCAATATAAATTTTAAATAAAATAATTATTTTTTGTCAGTACAAAAATCCATTTTTTGTAGTAGTAGTATCAGACGCGCTCAAATTGTTGGGATTGGAATTAACAGTAGAGAAGATATAATATCTTAACTGAAAGAATTAATGAAAATATATAACCGTTCTATATCAACTAAATAAAAATTAGTAAAGATCACACGTACCAACTTAAGTATCGGACGTCAAAAATACCCTTTGAAACTTCTACCAGGCGGCTTCAGTCACGACGTCAATTTACATATGAAACGTGCCTTCGCTCCACACTGAATAAATCAGACTAGCTTAAAGTAACTGTAACTTAATGTTAACATTTAAGATTTATTTTTGGATATTAATAAACATAGTAACAATAGTTTGCATAATTTATATAATGTGCCGCGTTTCGTTGCGATAATGGAAATCGCTAAGAATCGAGTTCACGAATATCCATTGTAACGTAATAGTGGGTGGGTGTAGCCAGTTCTTAAGAATGAAATTAAAAATATATAGGTACAGTCAGCAGCAAAAGTACCAAAGCGGTCACAATGATCTAAGCACGGCTCTATTGTTATAGACATAACAGCTTGTGTAGATCATTGTGACGGCTTCGGTTGCTTAGCTACTTCTGCTGCTTACTGTACGAATAACACAGTAAATAAATTAGATACCAAAACGTTTAACGTCTTTTTTTTGATAATGATAACGAGAAGGTTTTATTTAAAGCATTCAAAATAAAGCGTCAAATTTTATTGTAACGGGCGCTACTCAAGGTACTAAAAGCTGGTGGCAAAATTTAAATTATTCGAGCCACATAGTTAACTGATTTCTACGTAGCGAGCAACATCATTTATACGCATGATTCCCGTTCCACAACAAAGGGAGAAGGATATTGAGTTGCAGTCGGGACTCATTTGCATACGTTTTAGGGTATAAATATATTTGAGCACCACTGGCGCCGTTTGGTGCTTTACAGAGAAACGAAACGCATTGACGTTATTGGTCAATCAATTACTTCGTTCCTAGTATTTTTGTTAGTACTTTTATGAAATGTACACAGTATTGCTATCCACTGAGTCAACACAAAATCAGGTCATGTTTTATCGATATTGTATCGACCAAATCTTCTTCAGATCGGTTCTTTAGTAAATTCGCTTATAACGAAGCACTCGGCACATAAAAAATAGCAGTTTAATTTTCCTCCATATCGCAAAAGTTTTTTTATTCCGGGATATTTTTTCTTTGATTTTGCCAGAAAGGTGATATCGTTGGCGATTTAAGATTCTTCAACAATATTTGCCAGTATTCAATCCATAAGTTCGTAACTCGAACTCGATATCTTTGTTTTGAAAGAAGATCCAGACGGTACAGAAATGGAAGGAAGTCAAACTTAAGAAGTAACTTAAAATTGCCGGAATATCATTTTCACTTACGCGCGCGAAATGCGTTTGCAAAAGGTAGTCCGCCATTTACTTAGAATTACTTTACTACAATATTAGTGAGAATATGAATTCCTTCGTCGTTTAACTGAGAATAGGAAAGAAACAAACGGAGTCGATTTCACATTGCTTTAATGGTTATTTAGTGAAATAAAATGGATCGCTCACGTATTTAAGTCGAGTTTAGCCTAATCTACTATTTGGCTGTTTATTTAAATTTCAGATTAGATCAAAGATACCTAGTAGAAGAGTATACATATTCTATAAAATTAGCACTTTCCCGGACATGGGCAAAACGGCTCTTAAATGTTATTGTGGTTATGATAAAAAAAAAAAAACTCAGTGATATTTACGTATATATTGCAAGTAAAAAAATACCTATGTCAGACGACTCTAATTCTGTTATTAGTTATTACCCAAAAGCAAAAGTCAAATAAGGAGTTAAAACGTGCTCATGAGACGATACATTCAGAGTTATGATACCATTGAAAGTAATGAAGTAACGCCCAGGCCCGCAATTGTAAAGTTTTAACAAAGGGGGGACAAAACGAACTTGCTCAGGAAACTAAAGCGTGAATCCCACCGAAAGTTTCACATTATCATAACGTTAGGAACGGCTTGTTGGCCGAACTACAGGATGATTTACTTGAATATGCTCCGTTCATATGGAGCTTGTACTTTAGTCTGGTTTAGTTTGAAGTCTACTCAGTCGATAGACATATTCAACAAGGGATATTGACCGCGTTGATGCATGTAGTTACATGCAGTTGCCATGCGTTGCGTTGAGTTCCCGATATTTCTACGCAGTTGCGTAGAACTATCGAGAACTCAATCCAAACCTAGTCAAGTAATCGTGTTGAATATAACTTAGTCATTAGACTCTAATGAACCTAATTAAACTCGAGTCATTTAAAACTGTTATTGAAACTGTTACTCAGTCGATGTCGATAAATAAATATTCAACAGCATTTTCCAGATAAGGCGGGACTACTGGAAACAAAAACTCACGTAACAAGTTTAAGGGGGTTCCCCTATGTAAACATCGCGTCGAGAGTAACACACGGAAATGACTCACCCAAATCGGGAAAAAACTACTTGTACAGTAGTATTTACTACATACAAATACTCTTCAAAACAAATTTAACCTGTGCTATAATGGAAAACGCTGGATTCGAATTCAAGAATATCCATTGTAACGAAATAGTGGAGTGGATATTGGGCTTTGAATGTTTGTAAAAATGAATATTTTCTACCATACACAAAACCGTTGTGTCTCAGAGAAACGTGTATAATTAATAATCACTTTAATGATTAATGTAATAATTATGCTCTGGTTAATTACATTTTAATGATTTATGAAATGTCTTGACAGTATTTGCAGGATCAACCTGTATAATTCCGAAGAGAATTTCTTAAACTCCAAGTGACCTTTGTCTGAAGATCAGTAGGATGAAATAATGAGTGGCCTTTTGTGTGGGAAATCAACCACTCGACACAGCCATCTATTTGTATCCTTACTTTCTTGTGTTGGAATTGGAAAAGTTTTTATAGGCAGATAGTAGGAGAGTCTAATTAATGTAAGCAAAAACCCTCATTATTCAACGACTGATACAAAATACTTAATGGCAAATAATAATCAATAAAGTACAAAGTTAGCTTACATTGCATGATTTTATGCAGTATTTTTTCTAGTCACCATACAATTCACAATAATGTAATAGAAACATTTATCAATCTAAAATGATAGGTGACTTTTTAAAAGTTTCTGTTTAATTTAGTTTCATATTGGCAGTGAAATGTACATCGTGCTACAGCTGCTACTGAAAATTCCAGATAAAAAAAAATAATGTCAAATTTGAGCTGCTTGCAGCAAAGGTACATGAAATCGACACCCACGTATTTTTTTTTTGTCAGAAATCTTAAATTATCACGCGCCATTTTTAGTCCAAAAAAACATATTTCAGGTTCCGGATCCTTTTACTTTTATTTGTATGTCTACTCTTTTTTCTGATGTCCTGTCAATCGCCCGAGGGTTAACTGGTAGAGGTCCCTTTAAGCCTTAAAGTTTAAGGTATAAGTTCGCCTTTGTACTTTTGGTCTTGCTCGGGCCACTGTATTGACGCAAGGACCCAAATGTGTTATAATTGCATTTCGGGTATTATAATAACAGATTGATATAACTCTAGCGTCTAGGAACGGAATATTGAAAAAGTGTGTAGTCATTGAGTCGGGGACAAAACACTGGATTGAGTAGCACCAGCCCTAAGATCATTTCTACGGAACGCCATTATGTATCAAGACTGGTGAGAGAAGCGGTTGAAATTAAGAAACATACAAATTTTAACCGTGAGGATGGGTTTGAGTTGTCAAATGTCTGGAATCCGGTGATTTCGTTATGCAAGACTTGTCCAGAATCAGTTTCGGGTACGAATAGTGACACCGTAAGTGTTGTGTAAATCGAGTAACAGGTGAGAACGCGACTGATAGTAGTGGCAGTGCGCGCAGTCATTGCGCAAAAATGCGGGTAGACAGAGCCCGGTCTGCGCAACATTAGTATCTACCCTCGTTTCGTCAGTTTGCAAGTGATCATGATGCATGCAACTGCTTCGAAATATCGGGAGCTCATCAAACCAATGAAGTAATCGTGGTCAATATCCCGTTTTCATTATGTCTAATGTATGTAGTCATTGTTAGATTACTTACGGTTACGTTTTAATATCAAAATTTATCAAAAACGGGACCACATAACACACCTCCTGTGCCTAGAATTGTTTTCTTTTTATGTAAGGCTCTACAAAAAAGACGTGATCTGGCTGATTGTACTCTATCATTACTCTATAATTATAACGAGGCTAGAAGATATTTTCGTTTAATTAAGGTAATATCCTTTTTTCACGATCCTTGCGTGAATTAATAAGTTGGAGGCTCCAATTGAAGTAGGTATTCCATTTTCCCATTTAACAAAAATGTTTTATCAACGGCTGCATACCTACCTACCTACCAATTAACTGTTTCCTATTTTCTTTTGCCCTTCGCAAAATGCTAACCAATTGTTTTCAGTTTTTTTCCCTTCATTAAGGTTGGTAAAAGGAATTTTAAATGAATTCCGTTTTGTAACTAATGAATGGTCAGTTAATAAACAACCGTACCTACAATTAAGCAGTAAACCGTTTTTTGCGTACTATACAATGTATGTACCGGGTTTTGCTACCAAGATATTTTAGTGATTTATACTTTACTGACATACGTGAGTGAAGCGTTTATTTCACTATAATTTAGATTTAATCTAAAAAAACCTATTCTTACTTTTGATCCAGTCTTGGCTATTCAGATTTTAAAATGCTTATTTTGTCATCGCATCTGTTAGAAATACAAGTTTGTTATATAGGCAGGTACCTAAACTTTTTTAGTTTCAGCTATCCCGATGTTTGTGTTTTATTTAATCCAACTACTGGAAGTGGAGTGGAAGTGGACACACAAACATAAGTAGGTACACTCAACAAAAAACACATTCTGCAAAAAAAGACTTTCATAAAATGGTATTTTTAGTATCCTTACCCGGAATAGTGCTGGGATTATAAACTGTTTATTTGCTTCTTGAAAAGCAAAAGCTTTTGTCCAGGAAGCGTTCGCTCAAAGGGACATAAGTCTACTTTAATTAACATCGTGCTCGGCGTTTTTCAAAGTAGTTTTTGTTACGGAACGTCGTCACAGAGGATTTTTTATTGGATTTGAGATTTTAGTGAATTTAGTGACACTTGCCCGGTCATGATTTATCCAGTTACAATAAAGTGCATGTCGGACACTATGACACATTTACTTACAAAATGTTTTTAAAGGATCAATGCTGCTTTTTTGCTAGTTTGGCCAAATAACTTATAAATAATGAGACAGTGTAATGCCCCTCATGCGTCATAACTGCTATTATGTATGAATGTGCGGCCGGGTGACGTATCTCAAGCCCGGAATATAAGAGTTGGGGTTGTGTGTCTCGCTATAGGAAAATTTATATTACACAGTCCGTGGTTTTTGTTATCATTTGGCGTAATACGAGTAATTATGTTATAATTAACCTACAATAACACTCTTGTGTCGAAGCTTACAGATGAAACATGGTGTACCATAAAAAAACAAGCATGCATTTAATTATAGTGCTCACTAGCCCTGGTAACTGGCCTAGCGTCGAAGCAATATTTGGTACCTTTTCGAGCATTGCTCTTACTCCTAGTGCTGCAGTTGATTTTGGTGCCAATAGTAACTAAACTGTCGCTGGGGTCGCTCCAGGCACAACAATATTATAGGCGTTACAGCAGTAGTATCGAGAACCACTGCCGCCACTTCCAGCGCATGTTCACAGGCTCATTCATTAAAACCAATACTCAGCCAGCAATTGGCTGTTTCCAGCCTTGTTCCCTAATAGGTAACAATGTACTATTTCTCAAGTATGCTCGAAAATGCTCTCTTTCCATTTGAAAACAGAATTCACGAAAAAATTAATACAACAAACTTTTTCTGCCTAGGTATCATCTAGGTGCATCTTAAGTCGGAAAAAGGTTCCAGGAAATTCTTCGTTACTAGCGCAAAAAATAATTTGACAGCTACAGAGACCGGGAAGATGTAATTACTTCAGTAATTTAACTTTAAGAAAACAATTTTATATTGACAACAATCCCAAATAGACAAAATAATCAGCTAGTATTTTAATGACTATGGACGAAAAAAAAATGGGAAGAAACAGCGGACATAAAAGTATTTAAGCCATTTTGTTTTCATTTGTTTTGTTGTAATATATTTATATTTTGTCTCTTATATTTTTATTTTAATACGAGATATGCGTTCAGGACTAATTTAATAATCCATACTTAATTCATGCAGCGATTTTAGCGCTCAATTGGTAGATCACAGCAGCTGGCTTGATGACCAATGCAGTGAGAGAAGTAGATTTGGAACATTCTAGAATTTAAGAAAATCGAGAGATTTGGAAGTTAACTTAGTTTATTTTTGTTTCGAAAAGTGCGACTCAGTGGCACCGAAATATGCCGCAGAAGGACTACAAATTATTACGACACTGTTGGGCTAAACTCGACTTATATCCGTTTATTTCACTATGGTCTTCCTTTAGAACTTAAGAGCTGGATATTTGTAACAGAAAGCTCAAAAGCGACTGGGTATTATATAAAAAACTTAATACTGCAGCGGGTGCAGCCTGTAGCAAAAAGTAAATACTGAAAAAAAATATCTATCGTTTATTTTTTACCATTACCTTTTTTGATGTCCGTCCCAAGTCTTGACTATCGTATAGGTTCTATAACCTAAACTATTTTAGGTTTATTTTTTAACCGTCCAACAGGGAGCATGGGGAGGGCCGTTCTAAAGAAAGCGAGTTGTTTCGTTGCCGATATTTCGGAGCCGATGACGCAGTGTCAGCTGCTGCTGATGCTAATGTAATCCAGCGACCCGCGGACAGTGGCTTCGTATTGGTACAAAGTTGATAGAAAGGTGCCTAAGTAGAATTAGGTAAGTCTTAGACCACCGAGTCTTAGTCTTAGACCAATAATAAAAGAAGCACTGGGAAATAGCACACAATATTTCCTTCTCTTAAGTGTCTAAGGTTTTCACTATTTCATATTATGAAGTATAAGTTTAAACATCACAAACATTTTTCCTGAAAAAAAAAAAATTATAAACTGGACACATTGCCAAGAACAAGACTTAGAAATACCAAATAATAAATAAATAATAAATAAAAAATAAATATCAAATAATAGCATCTGTCTTCCTGAATTAAGTAGCGGTTTTTTAGGGTTCCGTACCTCAAAAAGAAAAAAACGGAACCTTTATAGGATCACTTTTTTGTCCGTCTGTCTCTCAAGACCCTTTTTCTCTGGAACGCGTGGAGGTAGCATGCTGAAATTAACATCAAATACTTAAGCCTGCGGTCTTTTGAAGCTGTGAAAAAAATCAACCTTCTAAGTCAACGCAATCAAAAGATACAGTCGTTAAAAAAATTATTTCCATACGAATTGCCGAAATCCGAAAACCTAAAGGGTACTTCCAGTTGTCCTAGAAACTTGAAATTTGGTATGAAGGTAGCTCTTATAGCACAACAACTCGGAAAAGTCTCAAAATCTTAAATTTTCATGTCTGTCAGTAGATTTCGCTGACCAATATAAGTTGACCCCACACTGCGTACATTTTGCTTAGGAGCAGGGCTCTGCTAACACTGGACTCCTTAAAACACTGGGGAAAAGTGTTAAAATCTTTCTACGGAACCCTCGTGCGCGAGTCCGACTCGCACTTGTCACTCGGAAACACACAAAAACCATGAATGACTTCCAAATAAAACGGCACTTATATTTTAATATTGTACTCGTACTGTTTCACATGCGCTGTTCCGTGTGTCCATTGTAGAAAGCTTTCACACAGAGATATGCCTCCATTAGCAGGTGGGCCGTTAAAAGCTCAATAGAAAAAAACAGCAGGGCGTATTTTACGTTTTACGGTCAATCGATTTTGAAAGAGTGTAAAAATAACGGAATGAGTGGGAATGAATAACATTGAAATTTAAAATGTTGGATTTATGTAATAATAGGTAATGATTTTTTTAGGGTGAGATACACTAGACAGAACCTTATTACAGAGAATACGTTTTTCGTCAATTTGTCTATCTTTCTGTGTGTTCTACTTTCAAAGCATCTGTTCTAGTGATGTAAAATGTCTTATATCAAATAATAAAAAATATAATAAAAAAATTAGGGGTTTTTATCATCTGACGTTACGTTAACCTCGGGTTATTGTCTAACCCAGGTCAGTGTAAGTTGGCCCTATGATGTTACCAATACGTAATAAAATCTTGAATGAGCCGTATGTATGTACAGTCAGCGTCATATATATGGTGACATCCAAAGTGATCAAATAGTTCGGCACACCATATAAATCGTATGGTGTGCCGATGTGTTTGAGCACTTTGGATGTCACCATATATATGACGCTGACTGTACCAAAATTTAATATTTTTCAAACAACATTTTCTATATGTCGTACTTATGTCGTTGAGTTTAAAAATATAGTTTTTAGGATTTTCGTCTGTTTCTCGGTTTGCCTGTTTGTATGCATACTAATCCCAGAAACGGCTGAACCAATTTGAATGCGGTTTTTTCTGATATATTGTGGCAAGCTACTCTCAGCATTAAGTTTTATTTTCATTCGCTTGACAAACATAAAAGTTGAGGGTGTTGAGTTGAAAGAGGCATTATACATACAGACACACATAAAAATTTAAGATTTACAGTCTTATTTCATTGTTTGTGCTATAAGTGCTAAACTTCATACCAAATTTCAAGTTTCTAGGAGAACTGGAAGTACCCTTTAGGTTTTGATAGCTCTTCTTCTGTTTTTCTCAGTTTTATTACAGAACAAATGGGACTTACCCTGCCGGTTTTTAGGGTTCCGAACATCGACTTTAAACATTAAAGACAGGCCACGCACCTCTTAAGTGCTGACAAAATGCAGCCTTCACTCATTAGCTGCCATTAGACTGACATATCAAACTTCAAGGGAATATACCACAGACAAATATACCACCTGGATAATGTACGACTACCGACCTGCTAATTCATGTCCACAAAATAACAAGTAGTCACATGATAACAATGACCTGCTAATTCACGAACATAAAATAACAGGTCGTTCTTTACTGACCGAGCGAGCGAAGTGCCAACGTTTCAAATTTTACAAAAATGTTTTCCTATGTCTGTCCAACTGTTCTCCTCTACGGTGTAAAATGTTGTAAACAGGCTCGATAATTATAGTTTTCTAAAAAAAAAAAAATAGCTCACGAGATCTACAGCTCACAGAGCCACTACTGATAATATTTTACGTATAAGAGACGAGAAAGCTCACAGAGTGGCAAGTGGAATGGAAGGCAAGTGTTTCGTAACTGTTTCAAAGGTAAAAATATAATATACTTAATGGAAAAAATACAAAAAAGATATTTCAGTGTCATCATTGGCCGGATATGCACAGTCTAAATCGGTAGATCTAAAAACTGGAAAATAAGTAGAAATAGATGGAATAGTCAGTTTCTGTAATAGTTTTATTCAATTTACTAGGAACGAACAATGCTATAGTAAAAAAAAAAACAAATATTCTATGAAAGTTCACCGGGAGTTTTTCTTTCCGAATTTCTGCTCGGGTCGGGATTTATCAGGTCGGGACATTAATGACCCTATGTTATTTGGCCATAATATTAGAGGTAGGAATTTATCAGGCGGGGAAATAAATTGTTGGCCCTGCATTATTTGGCTATAATATTATAATTTTATATGCGTGGTTTTCTTTACAAATAATGAGTATATTTATTTATTTAATTATTTATTTATTTTGAAACAAACGGTCATACAAAGACAAGGTTACAAGAGTATAATGTTGAATACAGACCTATAGTTTCCAAAACTTAATATAATACAAACACGAGAAATGCGGCATGATTACCGCAATTCTCATACATCTGTGAAAAGTAATAGTCAATTATCACACTAATAAAAAATATGTACTAATTATATTATTGCTTACGCTAAGAGCTTGTTTACCCACTTCGTGCCTCTTTACACCCCCGTTGAAAAATGCTATTATGGAATCTATTTCAAAAGTAATTTAAAATTTAAAACCGACATTCAAGACAAAGCGAAGTTAACATTCATTCATTTTACGTCTTAAAAACATTTTTTAATGAGTCTATGGTACAATTGAATATATCTATTTCTATAAGCTTTTCATTTTTGTTATAAAGTGTCCATGCACGCCTGATAAACATATTCTTAGAGTAGTTCGTTCTACTACGTGGGATTGAGAAAAGATGCTTATAATTGTCACGGCATTGGCGTTCTCTCGTACCTGGGACTCTAAATTGGATATCTTTCAGCAAATCAGGGTCGTCAATATTATTACTTATTATG
Organism: Clepsis dumicolana; assembly: GCA_963691665.1. Taxonomy (NCBI): domain Eukaryota; kingdom Metazoa; phylum Arthropoda; class Insecta; order Lepidoptera; family Tortricidae; genus Clepsis; species Clepsis dumicolana. Next base: position 18,820,691 of record OY829505.1, on the reverse strand, counting down.
TTATATAACAAAACTGAGTCAACACAGTCTCTTCGACACTCAAAAGATTGCATTTTATGACGATTTAATGATTCGATATAACCTTTGTATTCATTGCCACATTTAAAGTCAAGGCATTTAAAAAAAAACTTTTTTAATCTCTCTATACTCGTACCATGAATATCATAATGAGGTTTCCACACTGCACATGCAAACTCAAGCCGGCTACGTACATAACTATTAAAAGTATTTTAAGAGTCAATGTACTCTTAAAAGGTTTACCAATTTGCAATATCATACCTAATTGTTTAAAAGACTTACCCAAAATGCAGTCAATATGGGGTACAAAAGACAATTTGTCGTCCATAATAACTCCAAAATCACGGATCTCTTTAACTCTTACTAAATCCTTACTGCATAATTTGTAACAAAAATTTGATGATTTATTTTTTCTTGAAAAACTTATTGTACTGCACTTGTCTGGGTTAAGAAATAGATTATTCTTCCCACAGAAAGTCTCAAAGTTACATAAATCACGTTGCAATATTTCACAATCAGCATCACTACGAATAACTCTATAAATTTTTGCGTCATCTGCATAAAGAAGGATATTAGAGTGAGAGATACATTTTACAATGTCATTTACATATATAATAAACAATAATGGTCCCAAATGGGACCCCTGGGGGACACCGGAACTTGTAATTTTACTGTGAGACGTAAACCCTGAGACCACCACGGACTGCGTGCGGTTTTCGACGTAAGACTTAATCCATCGAAACAAATCACCGTGTACCGAGTTCCCAAAGCTTACATAATAAAGTATAGTGACAAATTTTGTCAAATGCTTTGGCAAAGTCAGTATACACGGCGTCTACAGAAAATCCATCATTCATGGCCTCTAATATGACACTAGTGAATGTTAATAAATTAGTATTTACCAACCGGCCCTTATAAAAACCATGTTGATTGGGTACGATATGGTGCCGCACAACAGTACTTAACTGATCAGTAACAATTTTTTCCAAGAGTTTGCCAAATTGACATAGTTTGGATATAGGCCTATATTTCTCAATGTCCCGACTTGCGGGACCCTTTGGTACAGGAGTTATCCAGGCCTCTTTCCAAATGGCAGGAACAAGACCTTCCTTAATTGATTTTTTTTAAAGTATAGTAATCGGAGCTGCAAGAGAAGAGGAACAATTTTTAATAAACAAGGGATGTACTCCGTCAGGCCCCGCACCCTTGTGTACATTAACAGATTCGAGATATTTTTTTACAGTATTTTCATCAATTTCAACTGAATAGATATCTATTAAAGGATTAGTTGGCGCAGCAAGGTTATCTGTGTCAGAAGGACTCCTATCATATACCTCAAAAACTGAATGGAAATGGTTATTAAATAAATTACAAATTTCTTCCCCGTTAGATGTAACGGTATCTCTATACGTCATGGTTTGCGGTAGCCCATTATTTGAAAATATTGACTTAATGTATGTCCAAAAGAATTTTGGATTATTTTTTATATTGTTTTCTGAGAGACTTATGAAATCACGATAGCGTTTTTGTTCAATTTTTTCAGCACGTTTCCGAAGTATACGGAAGCTATCATAATCAAGTGGGTTTCCGTACAGTTTTTTTCAAAGATGTCTTATACCAAGCCCGCAGTTTAGACGATGAACGAAGCTTACGTCGGGGAACATACTTGTCAATAATGTTATTTAGTAATTTATAGAATTTTCCAACCGAAGCCTCACAATCAAGATCGTCGAAGTAAGTACACCAATTCATCTTTAATAATTCATTATTTATTTGTTCATAATTCGCTGTATGAAAATTAAAAACTAATTTTGCAGAGGGGGCCAATTGAGGTGTATAATTAAATTCTAAGCAAACAAGTAGTGCCTTATGATATAATGCGTCCTCAGCAACAAGTGGTTCATCGTCTATACAAACTTTGCAACAAACATTGCTGAAAACTAAATCAAGTAATTTTTCATATGCATTAATATTGTTTTAGGTCAGTAAAACATAAAAAATCGGCCAAACACTGCGATGCATAGCTGTTGCCCGACAGTAAATTCATTGTGCCCGACGGAGTTAACACCCATTCTGCTTGAGATACATTAAAGTCCCCCAACACTACAAACATGTCCTCAGGATAGTCCATAACCAACTTGTATACTATATCGAAAAAGGATATTAATGATTCTTTATAGCACGGTCCATGTGGTATATAAACACATGCAATGTTTAAATTACGGTGTTCCTTAGGTATGCCACGCACCAAGCCTACACTATTATTGCTCTGCAAGGTCGACAAAGGAACCGATACCCATACATATTCACAGCCAGCCGGTGAGGGGACGGGCTAATCGCAGCACACAGGCCGATACTCTGCTCGCACGGCTAAGACCACTCCTCCTCCTCGAGCAGCTCCGCTTTCTACTATGGACCGGTCGCAACGATATACATTATATCTGCTATCAAAGTATTCACGATCATAAAAGTCAGATGTAAGCCAGGTTTCGGATATGCCTATAAGGTCATAGTTGGATTGAGCTACACGCGACAAAAACACATGAGACTTAGTGCGTAAGCCCCTAGCATTCTGGTAATAACCATTAAAAGTTTTCAATGCCATATTATATTGATAAAAATATACCAATTAATTCGGAGATTTCTACCGTACGACGCCAAGTAGTAAAACTTACAAACAATAAACAATCCCAGTCGGACATGGAAATAAGATTCACACATAATGTTTAGAAATAAATAGATACAGATTTCAGGCAAAATTATGTCTTCAAAGTTAATTTTATAGACAGAAAACTCACCAGTATATAACAACACAACAACTATGTGCATTTTGACGTAATTACAACTCATATCCAATGAACATGCCTTTTCAATTAGCTTATGTATGAATGGCACATAACAAAACAAAGAGGTGCGGTGAATAAATAGAAGACAATTTGAAAAGCTAGAAAGCAGATGAGCAATGTTATTGAGAAAACTTTTCACGATATCACAAGAAAACAAACACGTTTCTATATCAGTTAAAACGAGTAATAATAAGCCAAGCAAAAGTCACTTCAATTTGTCTAAATCTATGTATAAATGACTCTTTATGTAAATCACCTTACTATTATCTCTCTTGCGCATTTGTATTTTGCAATCACGAGTCAACAAATACGTGTATTGAAGATCATTCTTTGTCTGCCTGGCCCGTTTCAGGAGCAGTTTATTTTCAGGGCTTAGGTGATCGCCAACATACACGGTGGAGGCTGGCCCCGGGAGCTCGATGTCCGCAGTGGTGATCTCGCGTCTAGCTCGAATAGCAGACAAAAGCTCATCTTTGCGTTTTCTTTGGGTGAAGCGAACAATGATTGCGGGTGGACGCGCAGCTTTCTGTGAACCACTTTCATTGCTTTGATAGCGGCGAACTCGGTGAATCGTGTCCACATCACCGTCCCGTAGTGTAAAGCCAACCTTAACACACATGTTATGCAATATAGTCATCAAATTTTCTCGTTTATTAAACGGTATACCCGAAATTTCTAAATTATTTATCAAAGAAAATTGTTTAGTATCATTATTTTCCCTTGAAAGCCTCTGTATAGTCTCCTTGGCGTCATCTAAACTTTTCTTATAATCACACTCATTTAAAATCTTCCGGAGCTGCTGGTTCTCCGAGCGCAAATCAAGAGTTTCTGACCGAAGGTCCGTAAGCTCAGCCCGCATCTCATCGCTATTGTTGGACATGACAGCGATATCGGTCTGCATGCTTCTAATCGTGTCCTCAAGCAGCGAGAACTTGGATGCCCAGCCCTGAATTGTAGTAGCCAACCCGTCAATTTTGTTGTTGAAACTGTTCCTAAGTTCAACCATGTCACGAGTTAGTTGCTCAAATTTGGTGTTCATGTTATTCATTAACGCCTCCGTGTCGATGCTTACAATCGAGGGCGAGTGATCTGTGTTGCCATCTGAACGTTCATTTATCAGCACAGGAGTCTTAGGGCTATCAGATGCCGATTGACCTTTTTTAACGTTCTTGCAATCGGAACACTTCCACTTTTTCAAATTCATCGGAAGTATTTTCTTAAATTCCTGCTCCATAAGACCAGCGCATGAATAAAGGAGACAAGCCTCCCATGATAAAGATGTGCACTTTAAAAAATCGCTGGACCCTAGCCCCTTTTTGCATTTAGAACAATAATTCATCTTGATTCAAATTTAAACTCGAATTTCGAAACTAAATTTACGTACTGAATGTGATTCCTTTTGCTTTGTTTCTCTTTTTCGTGTTGTTTGTACAGTTCAAAAATGTGTGAAACTGTTGTAACTGGGCAAGTCAAGGAGATGTCTGGTGACTAAGTCATCGAATCACCTATATTGCTTGTCCGCGCGCGGTGAAGGGGTGGCATATCCGTCTATTTTTAGTACAATGGTTCCGAAGCCAAAATGGCAAAAACGGAACCCTTATCGTTTCGTCATGTCCGTCTGTCTGTCTGTCTGTCTTTCCGCGGGATAGCTCAGAGACTATTGGCACTAGAAAGCTGTAATTTTGCATAGATATACTAAAAAAACATCATTGCTTTACGTGTAGGGGAAGTACCCCCCAAAAAAAATATGATTCAAAATTTTATACCAGCACTTTTTGACCTACATTATACCTACATATAAGTGTAGAAACAGGAGAAACTGTTGTATTTGGAAAAGTGAAAAAAATCAGAGCAGTAGTGCATATAGTGAATTTAAAAGGATAACTATCAGGGATAAGCAGGCTTTACAGGTTTGGGAGTAATAGTTGACCAACTTGTTAGGTTAGTCTATGTTATGAAATCGATATAAATTGACCCCACACTGCGTACAGTTTGTTTAGGAGTAGGGCTCTGCTAACACTGGTTTCGAATAGGTGTGATGAAAATACTTTTAAATAAGGTATCTATGCCAGGGCTTTTTTTAATGGCTTAGGAACCCTATCCTGGGCGTGTCTCATACGCTCTTGTCCGGTTTTTTACACGTAATGATCTTCTCAATATAACCGTTTGAGCTATATTTAAGAAATTTGAGGTTGTAGTTATTAGTTTTAGGCACAGTATATATATAAGCTAAAGCAGTACGGAAACTAGGCCTTTTTGTTGAGATAAATACCTACGCGCCAATTGAGGGTTAAGGTTGTCCTCCTATTTTTTGTAAAATTGAAAAAGTTTTTCTTTAGTAAGCTCTGTATCTCAGCTATTTAGGCCTTTTTTGAGATAACTAGAGCATTATGGTTATCATTTTTAATTTTTATAAAATTTATAGTCAGGTTTTTATTTATTAAAACGTTTATTTGGGTTCTATAATGATCAAATAATCGAATGAATTTCCAAATTATATGAAATCGACACCCATGACCAATTTTAGTGACTAAAATTACCAAATGTCATCCTCCATCTTGGATTCAAAAAATAATGCCAAATTTATGCTCACCGCTGTCATTACATGAAATCGATACCCATGACCATTTTTAGTGACAAAAATTACCAAATGTCATCCTCCATCTTGGATTCAAAATTAATGGCAAATTCGAGCTCACCACAGCCAAATTACACGAAATAGATACCCATGTGACCATTTTATTAACAAAAATTACAAATCCAATCTCAATCCGCAATCTTGGATTGAAAAAAAAAAATCAATTCGTCCATTGATTACAATTCGAATTAAATTAATAAAAAAGTAAATAAATTAATATGTCACTATGCTATTACCATTATTCATTATTAAATATCCCACCTATCTAATACTAGAGTAGGTTTTAAACACAAAGAGTGACCACTAGTCTCGACGCGGCACCCGCGACTGAGAGCACTGCGATGTCCGCTTTGGGGCCTTGTAGAGACATGCGTCTGTGGGGGTGTGTCATTTCGAACGTTTGCACGTAGTTTCTTTTCTGCTTTAGCTTATATAATATATACCGTGTCTTAGGGGTCATAATAAATGAACCAAATTTCATGTCTACCTATGTTAAACAGATTTTGAGTTATTGAGGGGTCAAAAGAAGCCCCAAATGGTTCGTGTAATATTACACACGGCTGCTGCGTCGCCAATTCCTTTTTCTTGAACTTGGCTTGACACGTATGTTGCCTAGTATCTAGATAACTTGTATTTGTTTCTATTGATTTTTGTCACACTTAGCGCAAAAATGTATATGTAAATACCTACGTAAAACGATGTATTATTAGCATAAACACTGGCATTAAGATCGTAGCATCCTCATAAAAATGTTTTATTTGCCTTCTAAAAATAAAAAGACAATTCGTTTTATATTTTATGAGGTATTAAAGTTGTAGCTTTAATGTTTACTTTATACCTGACTCTTTTTAAATAAGGTTTTACACTGTTTTGAAATAAGCAATTCGACGCGTTGAACTATCTAAAAGGTACACTGTGTTGAGATGAAACACTAAGTACCAGTCCCAGTAAAACCTCAATACAAACTATATTATTTACATATGTATGGAATGTGATTCCTTGTTCTTTTTTTTTGTGTTATATTTGTATAGTTCAAAAACGTGCACGACGTCATTTTGAGCGGTTGAAACTGTTGTAATTGGGCAAGTCAACGAGATGTCACCTGCGCGGCGGCCGTTGGCGACTAAGTCACCGAGTAATCTAATCACCTATATTGCTTCTCCGCGCGCGAAGCTGCGCGAATCTGTCACTATTTGGTACATCAATGGCATAAGGCCTAGAGGCCGCCATTACGAAGGATGAAGAAGAAGTAAACATTATTCAAACATTGATTGCATTGTAATGAAACTGGTGTAATAATAAACTTGATGTAACATTAACCTTGGCCTGTACCAGTATCATGTTGTGATGTTCAGTACAGTATATATATGGTGAATGACTACCGGGAAAAATCCATAATGGACTCAGAGAATGGAGGACTCTGAAGTGTCCGACTCCCACGGACTAAAAAACCCGGTCGCCACTCCCATATCCCCTTTGCATTATAGCAGATATTTATTTCCACTCTTTTTACTTTTATTCTTTTTATCTGCTTTGTCTTTTTTGTCTGCTTTTTCTTTTTAATTTTTTACATGCAAAGTGTTATACAATAATCTATTACATTTCCTTTATAAAATTACTAAATACATTTTACTTAACTATAATATCATTATTTCTTATACTACAATTTAACTGTTTAGGGTGTAAAGGGCCCTGTACATTTTATTTATTTATGATTCCCTTAACTATTTATAACTATGTTGGACTTAGCTGTATTACTAAAAGAAATTTCCAGTTATTTAAGATATCTTTTTCTACCTGTTTCTTCCCCAGCTTCCAGTATTTTGTATTTTAAATCCTTGTGGATGATGGGGGACGAGTCCACCCCTCGAGATCCCTATTAAATCTTAGAGCCATTTGCCCTCGCCACGACGCGCAAAACTCCTAGCGCAAAAGCTAAAAATTTTTTCCTCGCTCGGTCGTCAGTAACGAGGTCCTTAAAATTTTCTACTTTAATTGCCATGCCCGTTCCGTACTCGCAGTCTAGACGTAAGCTCGCGAATTTGGGACAGTCAGTCAGAATGTGACTGACCGTCTCCTCGCTCACGTCGTCGCAGGCACAGAACGGGGATGGGGCCAATTTGAATCTGTTTAGGTACTGCCTCAGTCCCCCATGCCCTGTGAAGATCTGTGCCCTTAGGTTCTCCATCCCTTCCTTGCTCAAAACCTTGTGCGCCGATCTAATGTCGGAGAAAAACAATTTCGTACCTGCCCCCGTGGGCGATTCGTTGTATCTGATTTGCCACTCATCCAAAGTTTTTTGTCGTAGCACTCTTTTTGCGTATGATATTGGGAATCTGTCATACACTGGAGCTCGCTTATTCTTTAGTGCCGCGTTCTTTGCGAGCTCATCCGCTCTTTCATTACCTATTATACCAGCGTGGGCCTTTATCCAAAAGATGTTTATTTGTACGCCGTCCCGCTTTGCCCGCCTGAGTGTGTCCTGTATCTCTCCCGCGACCGGGTTCAGCGTTTCAGGGCAACAAATGGACTGGATCGCCGACCTCGAGTCACTGAGTACATTTGCACTCTCCTGGCGCTCGACCGCTAGTTGAATCGCCCGACTTATGGCTACCATTTCGGCCTGGAAGACGGTGCAGTAAGATTCTAGTCTGAATCCGAGACTTCGAATCTCCGCACCGCCCTTCCAAGCCGATACGGCGTCGCCAACCTTACCCTCGAGTTTGCTCCCGTCGGTATATAACGCCATGCCACTGGTCTCAACCTGCAGAGCCTCTTCCTGTGTGTTAACTAATTCAAACACTATGGGTTCTCTCTCCGCAGGGTGTGGCATGTCGGCGGGTCTTCTCTTGGGTTGCAGTTGTCTGTCATCCGGCAGTTCCTCCAGCGGTCGGCCCCGTTTTACTTCATATAGTTTGAAGTGCTCCCTGGCCCTCAAGTCCAGTGGAAGAATTCGGGCCAACAGGGTACCCGAGGTCAATGATACAGTCCTGTGGGCTTTTGCTATTTTTATAGCGAAAGCCCTGGTCACCTTGTCCAGTCTCTTCCTAATGTGGACTCGGTCGAGAACCAGGCCCCAGGCACCGGCGGCGTACAAGACAGTCGGCTCCACAACGGTGAGGTATATTGTGCGGAGTATCTCTGGGTTTAGTCCCCACTGTGCCTTCGCCATTCTGGCCACTATTTTATAGAGGTTTATAGCCTTTTTCGTGACTCGCTCCAGGTGTTCCCCAAAGCCCAGGTTACGGTCTATGGTTAGTCCCAGGAGGTGGACACTATCCAAGATCTGGATGGGGACGGACCGCATATGAAAATTCGGTTGGTCGTATTTCAAGCGCTTTGTTATTACCATAGCTTGGGTCTTATGTGCAGCGAACTTCAACCTATTTTTCTGGCCCCAATCCGAGATCCTCCCCAGCGCTCCATTCATCCTCCCCTCAAGCTCCGGGGTGGAGTCTGCCACAGCCATCAGCACAATGTCATCAGCAAAAGCCTGTATTTCTACGCCCAGGGTCCCTGCCTCCCGCAAGAGTGGGTCGAGCTTGACGTTCCATAGGAGAGGTCCCCCAATGGATCCCTGGACGCAGCCTCGCTCGGTTTTCTCCGTGATGGATTCCCCCATGTAATTTAGTGTGACGGTCCTGTCTTCAAGGTAACTGCACACTATGCGGAAAGCGTCGAGCTGGCAAGTCCTGCTCGACAGTTCCCGCACAATGGCAGGCCACCAAGCTCCGTCGAAGGCGCCCTGTATGTCCAGGGACACTAGCGCGACTATCTTTTTCGCCTTCACCCCACCCCTGATATAGGTGATGACGTCGTACAGCGCGTCCTCAGTACTCCTTTGTGGCGTGAATCCGTATTGTCTAGGACTGATCCCCCCCCCACTGTGTACCCCCCATGCTATCCGGTTGAATATTAATTTCTCTAAAATCTTACCCAACACGGGGAGCAACCCAATGGGGCGGTATGACTTTGGGTCAGTATAAGCATCCTTCCCTGGCTTTGGTATAATACGGATCCACGCCTTCTTCCATACTTTGGGGAAATAACCCAACCTTAATCACGCGCTGTACATTGCCAACATTACTGGGGTTGCGTCAAAAGCATTGGCGCAGATGTCTGCAGTGAACCCGTCCACACCTGGCGCCCTCTTCGGGTTCATTTTCTTGAGGACCGCCACTACTTCCTCTCTGGTGAACGGTCGCACAGTTAGTGGCTCCATTTTTATTCTCCTCCGGAGTTCCTCCGCCTCCCCTCTACATGTCGCCTGGTCGCAGTCGTCCGCCTCCGGGTCATCCCCAGGGAAAAAGGTATCCACGAGGACCGCAGCCGACTCCTTTGCACTCAGGGTTCTTCCGTCCGCAGCAGCCCTCAGGAGGCACTCTTGGGTGGTCATTGATTTGGTGCTGTTTTTAATGACTCTATATGAGGTTTCCCATATGTCCTCCCTCTGCTGCCGCGAACAGAACTCTCTCCAGCTCTTTGTTATGGCGCTTTCGATTGCCTCCCTGTAGGCCTCTCAAGCTGTTTTGTAGGCCTCGTAGGCCTCCTCTCTCCTATGGGGGTTAGCGGTGGAGATTCTCCTCCTGAGGCGCTTTGTTTTCCTCTTCTGTTCGGTTAGCTCCCGGGTCCACCACGTCGCGCTCCTTCCATTTTTTGCCTTTCCCACCTCCGGAATCGCCCCTTTACACGCCTCTTCAATTATTTCTGAGAATGTATTCACTGTGGTCTCCAGCTCTTCTTCTTCCATTGTTTCCTCAATTTTTCCCACAGTGAGTCCACTCCGGAGGATCGCAGCATGTAGGCGGTCCCGGAAGCAGGTCCAGTCCGCTTTGTTTGTGTTGTACCGCCTAGTCGTCCCCATTCCGTGGTCTGCTGTGGGTTTTACCATGTGAACTGCGTACTCTATCCTTCTGTGGTCTGAGAGTCCCGCATCGTCCTCCAGGACTCTCCAGTCTCGGACCCTATCCAGCATGGATTGTGAGCACGCAGTTACATCCACTATGCTGGTGTAGAGCCTCCCAGCGCGGTACGTGTGGAAGGTTGGTGTGGAGCCGACATTAACCATCTCCATGGAGAACTCCGAGAAGAGATCAACGAGATCCGACCCCCTCTTATTTTCTGCGATGCAACCCCACCAGTGGCTGGTGGCATTTACGTCCCCTGCTACAATTATGTTGTCTGTCGTAGCAGAGTCAAGGATCCTTTTAAGGCAGCCCAGGTAATCCTCTATTGGACGATCTCCCTCAAAGTATACTCCAACGACAAGCATCTCCATCCCGCCCGTGGAGATGGTAACGGGGACTATATTTTTTGATATGTATGTTGGATCCACCTTTACTTTCAGCTTCGAGTCCAGCACTACGATGGCTGACTTCACCGGACCTTCGCCATGCTCTTTCTGCACCACCGGGTGCGAGACCGCGAGTGTACCTTTGGAGCCAACATAGGGTTCTTGGAGTATTAATATAGCCGTGCCTTGGTTTTCGGCGTCCCTAATCAGCTCCTTGGTGGCCGCGTAGCCTCTCCCCAGGTTGGCCTGCACGACTCCAATCCGGCGCGTCTGAGTGTTATCCGGGGTGCCCTCAGCAATATAGAACCTGGGACCGTGCTATTCGATCCCATTTTTGCCACTCCGGGCATTCGGTGCTGTAAGCGGGGTGTCCAACCTCCCGGGGCATTCCGCCATTTCGAGAACAGTTTGTGCACCTCGCCGGTGCCCCCCTAGCGTTGCAGGCCCTGGTATCGTGCGCACCCGCACAATACCCACAAACCCGCTCCGCCGAGCAGCTTCCGGCAAAATGCCCAAAACCCAGGCACCTGTAACACTGAGTGACAGGCGAGTGATCCTTTGCGAGCAGCACCTGGTATCCGAGACGCACCTTACGGTCTCTGAGTCGGTTCCAGGACTCTGGGTCGACCTCCAGGACAACATTGCTGATGTCCCGGGTCCTACCCTTTGTCCGTCTCAGTACCCTGATGCACGTCTCTCCGTCAAGCGTCGCTCCCAAAAGGCTCCCATTCTGTCTAATCAGTGCCCCAGGTATCTGCTCGTTTGTAAGGTCGTTCGCCACGCCCCCCAGCCGAACAAGGGGCTTTTTCATGGAAGGAGCGCTAACTTGAATGCTTGGGCATTTGCTCTTGATCTCCTCGACCATGACCCCCCTATCCGATTCGGAGGCGAGACCAAGGACCGCTTTTTGGTTTCTAAGCCCCCGGAGGTAGTCCACCCCCACTCCCAGCTCCGATGCAGCAACGTTCTCTTTCAGGGTTTTAATGATGGACGAACCTGTGTGCCCTGGGTCCCTGGATTCCAGGATGAGGGGAAAGCTCGAGCGCGGTACGGCCGGTTTTTGGTCCCCGCTCTCGGCCCTCCTCCTCCTCCTGGCTTGGGCTCTCGACATTGCTGTTTCCCATTTTGTTGGGTCCTGGTCTGGAGGGTGTTCTATTTCCCCTTGGCTCCCAAGTTCGTCCATCAGGGTAACCCCGCCCATTGGCTGGTTGGCCGTGAAAGCCGCTGCCGTTTGGATTTCTTCCTTGAGCTCGGCAAAGCCGTTTACGGCCACGGTGTGCAGTCGAGTCACCACGGATTGAATATGGTCCTCTGTTCGGTGGATTTTCTCGACCACCCCCGCAACCGCCTCCGGCGTGCCTACCACTCTTCGGAGGTCTTCTCCCATCTCTGCGACTGCTCGGCCAACCTCGACTACTTGCTGCTGGATCTGCTTCCCGTTTCCCTCATTCTTCTCGCTTCTCTCTAGGGTTTGGAGTATGACCCTGCTCAGATCCGAGTTCAAGGATGATAACCCCTTGATCTCGGCTCTGAGCTTGGTAATCTCCAATTTGAGTTCCTCTCCTCTGAGTCGATCTTCCTCCTGAGGTCTTTTTCTGAACTCCTCCCTGAGCTCGCCCACATCTCTCAGGATTCGCGGTCCATATTTGTCTCCCTTGGCCTCGTCTACAACACGGCTCTTTGCTTGTCTCGATTTTGTACTCAGGTCTGCCAGGGTGTCCCCGATGTCCGAGACTGTCTAGTTAGGTTAGTTAGTAGTAGTAGTAGTTAGGTTTTGCCCGTATTTCAGATCCACGTATAAAAAATATGGCTTATCGTTTTTTTAAATGGCTGAATTCTATGATGCTGTGTCACAAATACATGTGTAATGAAAATTAAATAAGAGCATCTTGCCGGTCTAGGCCGGGAAGTATGTATGAAATTCCATTTCTAATACCTGCACCTCGTCTAACCGCGCCGGCAACGTGATTGATACGTCCTCGCCTATTATTTGGAATGTAACTTCAATATTTCATTGCTTGTTTGAGATAAGACTCTTATACAAAAGAGGAAGTAGCAATATTCATTGACACGAAACGAATGTGTGAATATTCCTTCACACGTTCGCTTAGAGTAGGTCAAGATGGTCTTGTCAGCTGGGTATGCCACAAACTTTCTTGCAATGTTGTAAAAAATTCAGTGACACACTCTTGGTGATACAATCGACCTATTTTGTGGAATAAAAGATACCCCAGACGGGTAGTATGACCAAAAACGTAAACATATGACCTTTTTCTTTTCAATATTACTGTATACATATACATATTAAAATAGGTACCTAGTTTGTTTTGTGTCTGATATATTTTTAGTCTTATTTAACTCGGGCTAAAGCAATGCTTCTCCGAGAGGGAACTGCGCCTTATTTCATTCATAAAACTATTAAAGTAGTCAGCAACTGTCCTAGAAGACTTGTTGATTTTGTTGATGTGGCAAAACGTACCTACCTTCGTAACGTGTCCTATCTTATTTTAAATGTTTTATTATTTTTTGGTGCTTACCTAAAGTTAATTTGTTTTTAACAAGCCACTCCCGGAAATCATAATTATAATTCTCCAATTAAAATCTTTTACAAAAGTATTACATTCGAACGGTCGTTACGGGCAACAAGATTTTGAGGCGCATCCTCTTTCAGCAAGTTGAAGAGGTTATAAAGTTTCTCTCAATAAATCTGTGCCCTAAGCACGACTTGTCGAATCCTGCGTCCCGTAAAATCGAATAGTAAACTTTAACGAGTTTGTATGACGTTTGGAACAGCGCCCGCCCGTGAGCGTATTTGGAACTAAAATTTAGTATGAGATTTCTCGATCTCGATACGATAACCGTAACGTAACGCAGGATTCGACAAGTCGTGCTTAGGGCACAGCAACAGCAGTGCAAAATTAAACAACAATACAAAGAAATTGAAAGCCTTGAATACCTTCAGTGGTAGATTTTCGGTGGATATTAAATAAACCACATTAGGTATAACTTGCAGCAGCTGCGAGCGCCCGAATCAAATTCAAAGAGAGGCTTGAAGCATGCCACGAACCAACGCGCTCGAATTTGCTTAGTTGAGCGGCCGGCAGCAGCGCGGCGCGGGGCGGGAACAACGACACGGGCTGGTAGGACCCGCTAGGTATATGGCTGTCGAAACATCCTCAGCATAAGTTGAGGCATGTAATCAAAAGATCATGGGAGGAAATAAAAGAACGTGTTTCAGGTTATGAGGGTAAGTTTAATAGGTAATGCGCATGAAATACGAGCTACTTTCCAGGCTCTAAGTCCGAATACGAATTTTCAAATCCTGCGTAACGTAATCGCGTAGTAACGTTATAGAGAAATCTGTATCACGTTTCGATCAGCGACCGCACGTGAGCGTATTTGGAACTAAAATTTTGTACGTAGTTTCTCGATTTCGACACGATAACGGAACGTTACGCATGATTCGAAAACTCGTGCTCGGCCTACTGAAGTGTAATTTTCGATAACGCCATTTTAAATAAGTACGTTAAATACGTTTCGGCTCGATACCGCTGACGCTGCTGCGAAGTACGTGGCATGCTCGCCGCTTCGCTCTCTCTCGCCGCGCCGCCTGCCGTCCCACTCACCGCTAAGGCCAAAGTAGCCAGGCAGTAAAACTAAACAAAAAACCGATTTGAAAGCTGTCGACATGTACACAAAGTTGAAGTCATATTTAGGTATAGGGTTATTCAGCTTTAAGAACCAATTTCTGAAATAAAATTGCACGGTGGGGTGTTAAATTTTTTGCTGACAAGGTCGTGTCGGTCAACTTTGTTTCTCGCAATTAGACATTTCGCCAGAATAGTTTCGTGCTATGATATAATTATGTACCGTGGTAAAAGTAATTTAACATTCGAGAAATTTCACAAAAAAAGTAATCGATGTACCTATTCAGGGAGTCCGCTCCACATTCACACATTGGTAACTACCGCATGTTTAAGCCGGCTTTAAAATATGAATGTTTTACTTAAGGCCGATTTTTCAATCCCCAGTTAAGCTCTTATCCCACGGATAGTGTATGGGTATTTTTCGAATAAGAGCTTATTTAAGGATTGAAATATCGGCCCTTAATCTTGTTTCTTTGCTTTTTTTTTTGGGCTTGTCAAAAGAAAATAATAAAAGGCGATCGATAACTTTCGTCTTTAGCTAGCACTAGAAGAATTGTACATATATCATCACAATGTTACAAGGCAAGCAGAATTCAGCGAAGTACAACAAGAACAATAGGTGTATTATTGTGCAGCGAGTCACCCGACGTTTGTTGAACCTAACCCGAGAAACTGGGCTGAACAATGTTTAGCGAACATAAGAATGCCAGGGACCGGCAGAATGAGATGCACACTGCTCGAGAGGATCGCTTTATTCTTACTACCATGCTGCGAAATCGGGGACTTACGGCAGTTGAAGTAACAAACTAACTTCGAGAAGCCCGTAAGCGAGTGGATAAAGTATTAATCTTGTAAATAAGTTAGTTCAAGTGTTGTAAGTGAAGTACCGACCATTATTAATTTGAACTCAATTACGAAGATTTTGTTATTTTGATTTGCCAAATTTAATTAAAATTTATTTTGAATTACTAGATAATTACCTTTATTATTATAAGAGTAATTGTGTTTTTTCTTACCGACCCGCATTCTTCGCTCGCCAGTGTATTTTGCAACTTCCGTTTCATAAACATTAATTTGATATTATTATAAACAGTCTACAAATCTTAATTTGATAGAGCTGAGCTGTGTCGCTGTATGAGTGTGTGTTAATACGTGGTCCAATCGTGTAGTCCGATTAGTCGGACCACGGGCACTCCTTGGTCCGACTAATGAATCTAGTAAGCCTGTTAGCCGGCACTCTGAATTGTTAGTGCATATGTAGCAATGATAGAGAATATAGTGGTTTTTGAAGTGAAAATAACAAAGTGACAAGAAATAAAAATAAATACTCACTTTAACGAACGTTGAGGTTAAGGGGGTTGATTGGGATACCACCGCCTGTGCTTCCGGGCTGCTACAACGGTGTCAGTTGCTGTGAGAGGGAATAAGTAATGATTCTCAGCTTTCTGTTCATTAGGATAGTTAGAATAGATTGCGCATTGGTATGCAGATGCAATGGTGTAAGTAAGTAAACACTTATATCTACACACATATCATAAGTCCTCTATATTGCGTTCAGAAACCGTAGAAAATGATCAGCATTGCAGCATGCCGTCGACTGCTCGCCGCCAGCCCCCCGCCAACCACCACCAGCAGCAAAGTAATAGTCATTACGACATCGAATTCGATGTCATAATGACTTTTTTGTATCAAATTCGACGTTTCCAATTTGAAAACCAACGTAATTTAAAATATATTGAAATAAAACGAATCACTCACGTATGTAAGTCGAGTTCAGTCCGACATGTATAAATAATAATGTGATAATTTACAATAAAAAAAAACAGTCTACGAAACGTCCGATCGGTATGTTTGTCTGCTACGATAAAAAAAAACAGTCAAATCCGTGACAGGTATGGGTATGATATGCCTTCGGCTCCTGAACCCATCTTAGAGTACGGATAATAATATTACAAGTACATATTATTTTATTATTATTAACAAATTATGTGTGTAGCTAAAATAATGTATGCAACTCCATATAATTAGGCCTTAAAACACTCGTGTATTTTTTTTATACAGAGACGAGATGTGACACGTGAGAGTACCAAAAAAATAAATACATAAAACCTAAGAAGTTGAAAAATATCTGCTATTGCAAGATAAAAAAAAAGCTTTTTATAACTTATTTATTAATTTGATGTAAACAAAATAACAGTTTTTGGTAGGTATTGCATATTTTTCAAACAGAAATATAACTCTTTTTATTCAAATGATTATCTACCAAAACTTTTATTCAAATAAGGTGTTTGGATGACGACACAATAAAAGAAAGTTTATTTTTCACAAATGTTATTATTCATTAACTTTATTTCTTTTAATTAATTGTCATAAGAATCCATAGTAACGGTTAGATAACTTTAATTTTAATAAGTTTTAACATATTTTATTAACACGCGATGCATGTATTATCCGTAAATACGACAGTTACGCAATTATTGAGAAAACACCCAGTAGTTAATCATAAATATATAGCAATTGATAAGAAAGGATGTTTCTGCTAACAGCAAATATGGCACTTTGACTTTCATTAAACTAAGCAATGTTTTTTTTTATGCAAATTTATTAGTTACAAAACTTTAGCCACAATGTCAATTATACATACAATGGAAATGAACAAATTTTATACAAAGTTAGGTTTAACGTCCATCAACATATAATGTTTTATTATCAATTTTAACGAAGAAAATTCTTAAAAGAAGTCCACATACATCATTAACATCCATAAAACACGGAGTCCATAGCTCAGAAAATATATTACACGTATTTAGTGCCTCTTTTTACCCGATTGCGGCTAAATGAAAAGCATCAGAATATAAGAGGGAGCTTTTTGAGTTACAAAATTTCCTATTTAAAAGTAATAACAAACTAAAGTAATATGCAAGCAAGTAGTTTATTATAGCTGCTAAATCTAGCCTCAGGAAACAAGCCTTATTTACTAAAGATGTTTTAAATATTCGGGAAATGAAGCATAAATCAATGTAATAACATTTCTAATTAAAACCTTTCGGCCTTGGATCTACCTAAAATTAAACATCCTCCTATTACAAATACACAGTCTTTAAGATTCTAAATTATTTACATTAATTACGTCATCATATGACCGTACCACACGTTAATAATCAAAACGACGTTGATTTGGAAATATGTGTGAACCATAAGGGCAGTAAGATTTTTAAAACTTTTCTAATTATTTTAAAGATAGGTAACTAGTACGTCGGTTCCTATTTCACCCTTTTAACTCTTAAATCCATTTGTAATGGAATATTGACCTACAGTTTGTAAATATAACTATGTACAAGAATAAAAGTAAGGTTATTCAAAGACAGTTATATCACTTAGACATAAATTTCTTCTGATTACATTTCCAATTTAAATCTTAACAGATACCTGATTTGTAAGTAGTTTATAAATTTATTTACATTTTGCTGTTTAAGATATTTACAACCATGCATTGTCCAGTGACTGTACACTTTGTTACCGAAGTGTCAATTCCCGCACATATTAGTGTCAAAGGTATCACTTTACACATAATTGTAAATATCTTCCATTTCTCATACATTCATTTCCGACATAGCCGCTTGAGGAACTCTCGACTTCTGGAAATGTTGCGCAGACGGCGAAGCGGGGGGAGGCATCACGGAGCCGTTGCCGGAGGCCAGCGACTGTCCCGTCTGCGCCTGCACATCGGGCAGGTTGCTCGAGCTGCTGATGAAGGTCGCGTTTTTAGGCAATGTCATGCAATTTGTTGCATTACAAATTTGGTTTTGCTGTTGGTAACTAAATCCAACTTTCCTCGGTAGCGTCGTACATTGACCCCGACTAGTTGGCGGACTTGCTTTTTGCGATAGATTTGACATTTGTATCCCCGTGTGACATACGTTTGGACAATTTGCATTCGAAAAATGTGGCACACGGTTTGTCATTGCGATTATTGCATTTTTGTCCTGATGATCGATGTCCACGATTGTGCTAGAACTTTGGGAATGACCGATGAAGTAGTGGGGATGTTTTGAAGATACACTGTCGAAAGTAGAGTTGTGGGTTCTCTTTTGTTGCTGTTGCAATGCCTTCACTTGTAAACGAGTCTTATCTCTCTGATAATACACGCCCGCAAAAATTAACACATTCAGGATTAGTAAAGAACATCCAATAGCAATGGTAACGCTTAGAGCCGTGGAGTATGCTGTATAGCCAGCCACTTCTAAGTTGGAAATGTCTTGAGAGTGGGTATTGTTTGGTGTTTGACTTTGCGTGACCGCGGATCCAGGCCTCGCAGACATTACGCTTACACAAGTTGTGACGTAAGTATCCATTGTTGTGGACGGCACGTCTAAGGTGACGTTGTATATAGGCCTGCGGTATAGCTCAAGTGTGGGGTCAAAGTAGTTAGCTCGGGTGAGCGGATCAGGCCGGACTAGCCCGTCGTATAGTTCTGGGTCGTTGTGGTTTCGGAAAAGGTTATGTTTCGCAACCACGTCCTTCATCCCAGCCCTGTGTATCTCGGGGATCAACCGCAGCCACACAGACAGCTGATGGGCCCGGTAATGGTTTTTCATGCGCGGCTTCATGCCTGCAATAGAATTTTTGAATGAGTAAGGGTTTTGTTGGAATTTCGTGGGGTGAAATCGCTTTGACGTTGTGTTGGGTTGAACGGGTAAAGGTCGACGCAATTAACCTTAAAATTGATCCTTGCTCTAGTTATTTCTCGAACCTTTACAGTAAAGTAAAGTTTAACCTGATACAGGGTTAGTAATGAACATACCTTTAACTGTTACTATAATGGAGGATTTCGATACATAAATTTAAATGAATGCTTACCGATTTCCAAGTATTTTTGATGTAAAGTGTCATATTCGTCCCATACTATGCTTTTGTAGCGGTTCCGTTCTCGGGAAATAGGCAGCAAGGATTCTTGTCGCTGAGCTTCATTCGGATTCCTAGGACGAAATCAAACCTTGAAAAAGATGAAATTCCCACCGAACACAAGTCAGAAGGAATACAACAATTCGCTGCATTGTTTTATGATATTGCAGTAAGTGTATACATATTTTTCCATTAATTCAATCTCTCATTACTTAATAAGTGAATTTCGGCTTTTTTCAAGCAAGCATGTTAAATAAATAATGCTTGTAAAGGAGAATGATTACTATGAATCTATACATCTGGTCAATTAAATCGTGCTTGTAAAGGTAACTCTCTGGTTTTGTTGTGCTACTTTAATTACTATTAATTACTTTTCAACACACTTACTCGTAAATTGACTCTTATTGCACCATTTAAGTTAATAAGACAACTTATAACAAACGCGTGTTTTTTAATTATTATAATCGCACTTGTTTTTTTTACACTATACGTAAATCTAAGTGTTTTCACGAAATTTTTAAATGACCTATTTTTAACACGCTTTTATTTTATTGACCTATATGACTGTTATACGTATGTAACGGAATCTTTCAGCGTAAGTTCCACCAATTTCCAGAAGTCTGATCAACTTGAAAGTTTTCACAGGGTCAAGCCAAGGGCCGACGATAATACAATTATTTCATAAGCAAAACAAATTCTGATTTAGTATTTAAAAAAAAAAGGTTTAAAAGACTATAAAAAACACGTAGCGGGGGAGCTGTTTTCTGAATTTATTTTTATTTTATTTATTAGTTATACTTTTTTTCATAGGTAGGTTTTAATCATAGTTTTTATTTAGGTTATGTTTTTTATTTACTGACATGTACTTGTTTTATGCCGTGAAAATTATATCAAAAGTAACTTTTTTCGTATTATATTTGAAAGTTGAAAAACCTTTGGAATCTTAGAAACGACGAATTTTAAAAAGGATAATTTTGATAATACTACATTCGAAAGTTTTGAAAAAATCCAATTATAAAAGTTTGGGAAGTATCAAATAATAAGCAATTAAAAAAAACACAATTTAGATATAAAGCAACTAATTCTTATAAAAATAATAATAATAAATAAGTGAAAAAATTTGAAAATTCGACAATAAATTATTTTTTGAGAGATACTTAATTTGTAAAGTGTCTAAAGTGATCGCAAAGCACAGACAAAACACGTTATAAGAAAAACTTAACACTTACCCGGTTCTCGCAAAATTCGCAATGTAGAATATAAAAGCTTCTGATAATGCGACTTCGGACTTGGTGTAGTTTTTTGGGAAATGACCTAAACCATCCACGAGAGGTGCTCCAAATAAGTATGGTAGTTCTTCTCCATGGACGGATCCCATTCTCTAAAATAAATGGTTTTAGTTAAATAGGATGCGATTTTAATTTGTGGACGTTAAATGTGGATTGTAGAAGTTAGAACGAACTGAAAGAGCAATTTGCAAACAGTGTACCTATAATAAAGTTGCATCAAAAAAATCAGGATAGGTACTTAAGATTTTATTTCTAATAAATATTTCTAATAAATTTCTAATAAGATAAATCTTTTGTTACCTACCTGCGGGTAATCGCCATCTTTAGTTTGATAGTCAAAAACATAGAAGAACGTATTTGGCCCAGATTCCGGCGAGCTCTTGGCGACACTTAGGAAGTCTCCCGTTTGAACCAATGGCGCTACATATTGCGCGTCTGAGAGCGCCAGTACAGCTGCGTCTCGAGTGTTGATTGGATGCTGGCGAATACGAAACTTTACTTAATAAATGGTTTAACTTTTCTTAGTCAAGAATTACTGGTTACCGACACAAAACATTTTATAAGTTAAGTAGGAGACAATAACGGTGAACGTACCTGTACTGTCCTTTCCCAATCTGTATATTCATTGACTATCGTGAAAAATATTTCACTTAAATGATATGTGTAGGCATTTCTAACGTAAGTTCTAAAACAGAAACAGAAAATTACAATAACATGTTTTAAAATTTTCATTATATGTAATTTAAGCTTAATGAACTCAATACTCAAAGCTAACAATTCAATTCTAATTCAAATGATTCCCTTCTATTGCAGTAACCCAAAAGATAAGTCCTATGTATTAACCAGTCCTTGCGGTTGCCAAACACCAATTTGCTGAATAAACATCGACCTCACCTTATTATCCTATCCCTCCGTTCACCCTCAAATCCGTTTTGTATATCTTGAGCCGAGAATTTCCAGAGCGCTTCACTCGTTACCACTCCAAAAAGCAGATCGTATTTATTTTGCCCGCCTCTTATCCCAAAAATCCTATCTCCACTTCTTTTATCAGCCTTAAAATTATTAACTCCAGAAACACTCGTAAATCCTTGCAAGTCATTCGGGATGAAAAACGTCAGCAACTCTTTAGCGTAGTCAGTCTTGACTACCACTCCGTCTACTGACGGTCCAAATGCTGTTAAATAACTTGGTGTATTTATTTCTGCTGACATGAGCTCCTCTAGTGGAACCTCACGTAAACAGTCAACAATTAATTCGTGATCCTTAACAATGTCTTCTGGTAAAGTGCAATTGGACTGCTTGGCCAGTTGGACGGAAAAACTAACTGGATCTTCTACGAGCGCCCATGAACTTAAAGCTGAGCCAGATAAAAGTATAGCGCGGTGAAAGAGACCTGAAAATAAAAATGATGTAAGCGATATTGAGTTATTTGGGTTAAATATTACCACAGAACTAATATAAAGAGGATAGCAGTGGCACTGTGTCCTTGTCGCCGCACTTGCGACGCGTACGCCTCAAGTGCGTGGATTATGACTCAATATAGTTCTAAATGTCGGCGTGATACAGTGTTTTCTTATACGGCGCCTTGCATTTAGAAACTCATACATAGTTAATGTGTAATTACACTAGTAATTGCGCGCATTAATAGCAAGTGGAGGGGAAAAAGTGGCGATATTGGTTCTGGACGGAAGTACGACCGATAGCATTACTATCCTCTTTTTTTTCGTTCTACGATTATTACGCATAAATTTTAAAGATTAAGTTAGTTTCACCCATTTCAATTTCAATAAAATCTATTTTACTCACCTGGCATAACAGTAGGCGAGATCATGAGAAAGTTAATGCACGCTGCTCCTGAGCCATGCCCTAGCATGGTTACGTTACCTGAGTCCCCACCAAACAAAGCTATGTTCTGTTGAACCCAGTGCAATGCAGCGATTTGATCCATGAGTCCGTAATTGGCGACTCTGGCTTTTAAATGTGGAATAGGGTTGGCGTTCAAGAAACCTGCAATTTATTTCGTTTCTCAAATACCTCTCAAAGTTTAAATTAATCAATCGTTGTAGCACGAAGGTTAAACTCATAATGACGCAGTATTTTACGACATACTAAGCTATGAGGACAGTCTTTTTAGAGCTAATTTAAAGGAAACTAAAGGGGCTGTAGGTATAAAATAAAATGTACAATAATTAAATTGTTCTTACCCAGAATTCCAAGTCTGTAGTTAATCGTAATGACAACGAGTCCTGCATAGCTTGCTAGTACCGCTCCGTCGTAAACGTTTCCAGAATTCCATTCAAAAGATTCTCCGTGGATAAAAATAACAACTGGATACTTTGCTTGCAGAGTAGGACCAACTGTAATTTATGTCACAAAGTAATAACCGCGTAAATCAATGCATATTGTGACCTTTATAGTAAGGTGTACCTAACAAACAAATTTACATCAACACTCATATCATAAGTCCTCTATTATGCGTTCAGAAACCGTAGGTAATGACCATCATTACGACAATCAATTTTCGTGTACAAAAACTAATAAAATTTAAAAATAAGCCTCAATTTGAAAAAAATCCATACGAAACGTCAACTCGATATGTTTGTCTATGATTTAAAATAAACCGACCAAGTGTGAGTCGGACTCGCGCACCGAGGGTTCCGTACAAAGATTTTCCCACTTTTCCCCAGTGTTTTAAGAGCCCTACTCCTAAACAAAATGTACCTACGCAGTGTGGGGTCATTTTATATTGGTCTGTGACATATACAGACAAACACAAAATTTTAGATTTTGAGATTTTTCTGAGTGGTTGTGCTATATAAGAGCTACCTTCATATCAAATTTCAAGTTTCTGGGACAACTGGAAGTACCTAGTTTCGTAAACTGTTTTTTTTAGTGTAAAAAAAAAACACATTATTGTTTATACATGTCGGGCCGAACATGACTTATATACGTGAGTGATCCGTTTTATTTCACTATGATTGTAAAAAACGTTGGTTTTCAAATTTGAAACATCGAATTCGATATCGAAAAGTCATTTCGATGTCGTAATGACTATTACTTTACTGCTGGGTTGGTGGTTGGGGGCTGGCGGCGAAGTCGTCGGCGTGCTGCAATGCTGGTCATTTTCTACGGTTTCTGAACGCACAATAGAGGACTAATGATATGTGTGTAGATAAAGTAATGTGTGCAACTCTACATAATTAGGCCTTAAACACTCGTATTTTAAAGACACTCATTATGTAACAGTTGCATAAACTACTATTGTCCACCCAGCGTAAAATTGTATCGACTCTTAGCTGCAACACCAAAATGCTAAAAAATTGGCTTTCGTGTTCAGAATCGCATTCATGACCTTAATCATTATATTCATCACCTGTATGTTTTACAAATGAAATTGCCCTAATTCGAACGCGTCTGTTTTACTCTACCGTTATTATGCATCTAGAGAACAGAACTTCCTGCCAGTGCCAGCGTCTAATAGACTTGAAAAAATTTCTTACTCTTCAAGCAACAGTCAGCACTCTTGCTGACAGACGAACCCACGCCCATTTGGTAAAAAAAAAAATTCGGCAATGCAAATAGTCAAGATACTCTTTTAAATGCAAAACAGTAGGTACAGCATAAACAGCTCTCTGTATGTCTGTCGTCAGTCAAAGTGAATTATTTTTACTTTGATGGTAAATGACCGTGTGGATAAACGAATGTATAGTTCTTATAGAACTGTAGAACTGTAGCTACTGTATTGGTTTTGATAATATTCTTGGTCCATTGATTTGGATTATTTCATATTCCTTTCTTTTAAGTTTAAAGGTATAACAAAGTTGAATGATTTTTAAGCACATAAGAAATGAGCCCTCCGAAGTGTTACGTCCCGTGGTTACGTCAAAGTCGTAAAATGTCCAGATGCCCAGGAATGACCAGGTAGTAAAATATCAAGATCGTAAAATAACCAGGTAGTAAAATGTTAAGATCGTAAAATCACCAGGGAGTAGAATGTCAAGATCGTTAAATCACCAGAGAGTAGAATTTCAAGATCGTAAAATCACCAGTTAGTAGAATGTCAACATTGTAAAATCACCAAGTACAGTAGAATGTCAAGATCGTAAAATAAGCAGGTAGTGTTAAGACACTTTCAGTTATGAGTCTTCTAGTAGCTTTACAGCAATGTAGTACTATATCTTTGTACGGTTGCTATAGTAAAAGAAGATTGTTTTAACTGTTGCCATTACTCTCGAATATATTTTCCTCAAATGCATTTCTCGTGTTTTGATAGGTAGTTAGAATATCAAGATCGTAAAATAAAATGAGCGTTTTCCAAAAAAGTCTACATGGCAAAATTTGGATGTCCTTAAGTGGCAAAAACGGAACCCTTATAGTTTCGTTCGTTTTGTCCGTCTGTCGGTCCGTCCGTATGTCACAGGCATTTTACTCAAAAACAATAAGAGGTATTTTAATGAAATTAGGAGTATAGGAGTATTATGGCGGTCGCTACTTAGTTCGATAGTTAAATAATAAAAATAAATATCTCTAGGGGGGCATTCCATACATGTAACAAAAGATGAAAAAAAAATTTCAGTCAACATCGACATAGTGAAACACAACATGTTGATAGCTCTTTTAAAAACACTTCGAGGTTCCTAAAAAATGTTTTGATTAAACGAATATTTTCGGAAATAATCGCTCCGAAAGTTGCATAAATTGTGTCCCCCTTCCTTATCTTCTAAACCATTGGTCCAAAAAATATGAAAAAAAAAACTAACCTATACTTAAATACTTTCAACGAAAATTGTTTTCAACATGATTAGATTTACCGTTTTTGAGTTATTGCCGAAAAACTACGCTTCTCGAAAAAAGGACGTAAGTGCAATAGAGAAACGGTTATGGAACCCTACACTAGGCATGGCCCGACATGCTCTGGCCTGGTTTTTACTTGCTATTTGGGAACATGAGTGATATGTATTGATTCCATAAGTATTGGGCATTCGAAATATGTTCATAAAACGAATAATATAAAATGTGAAAGTATCAATACTTAGTACAGTTTTTGTTTTTTAATAATGCTGACGTAAGCTCTTGACAAAAGTGTTAGACTATTATTGGTGATGTTCTAATACTTACTTAAATTCAATAATGCAGTATGTAAAGAAAAGTGACACCTTTATAATTTTTCTTTGTATTTACAAGTGACACTAATAAATACCTACGAATATTTAAACCAAAAGCACGTACAGTAAATTGTAGCTGCCTACAAAATACTGCGCACTTGTGAGTTTTGTAAGTCAAATTTAGTTTATTTAATTTAGCGTGTTGGACTAAATCGGCCATTCACAGAGAGGGCGATTTTTGGACGTCCGAGCAAATATCGTAGTTTCCTTCGGTGTATGAGACACTGAATATTTTTTTGTAGTTACTAGGTACTAGGTTTAGTCTACCTCGCACAGTAGAGTTTTGCACGATACGATGCTTGTAACTATTATAAAAAAATATACCAAAACCTATTATCCTAAGCTCCGTTTACCGAACGGACTCCAAAAATAAGAACAAAACCTGTTTACTTTTGTGAAAACTAGCGGTAGCGAACATCAAGTGTTTTACTAGTTGGACTATACTTTTGTTAAGGGTTAATAATAGCGGTAAGGCATTACTAATATTAATATGTTTTTTTTTCCCGCGCGAGTGAACTTGCATCTAATCTTATAAAATCACAAATTACATCACTATTTCTAAGCTTATGCGCAACCCTATTACACTGAGCGTTCACGTTCGGTCTTGTCGTGGCCGTCGTCTAGGTTGGATGCCTACATAGTTTTGCTGGGCAAAATTACGACCATAAGTATCTAAACTCTACTTTGTGTTTCCCTTCTCTGCTAAACTCCGTTTAGCAGATTTATTTATTACTGGTGTGCTTCTGGGTCTCCTTGTTTTGCTATCGTACAGTTCATTATCCTATGTTTCCAATGTATTAGCTGCGATTCCCTGAGATGCGAGTATCACTAAATAAAAAATCGAAAATGGCTTTCTCCCTAAGCTCCGTCGACTAAGCACCATCGTATTTTCTGCTCAAGAGTTCAGAAAACTAAACTAAAAAGTCGCTCTATTTATACAGGGTGTCAAATAATGCTTTAACGATATTTTACCCACATATCGAGTTAGTTGGTCTGAACATCCCTGCAAAAGTTTCGACCTGCAGTTACAACTTTAAAAAAAATTAATAAAATATCAAGGTAATAGTTGCTTGAGTTGCTCAGTGTGCCACAGCCTACGCCATATCACTGCTACACACATACACACGCAATGCTACGTCGTATTTATTCGTAGCACTTCGGCAAAATTCTTTCATACTTCGGCAAGGTTCGCAAACAGTTCGGTAACTAATTTTATACGGGGAAAAATAAATTATTGCCGTGAAAACCTAAAAGTACTAGCATAGAGGCCAAATTGCTTACTCACATGATTGAGAATTTCGTCGTTGATTCGTAGTTTTGAATCTCGGTCCATAGGATAATTTGTTCGTTTTAATCACTTTCACCAATCGCACATCACATTACATTATTGTATCACTCGTCGTGAAGCAAACACGTATTCACAGTATCTAGCAGGTTCTCTGACCAACAACAATCAAACATAAATGCCTGAATGGCTTTACTATTTTAGGTACTTTTAATGGGAAAAACAGAAACAAACATAATAAAATAACCGCGCCGCGCTATCATTATTTGAAGATTGGAAGTCACTTTGAAGTCTTTAAAATTTGTTTATAATCAACACTAATGGTTTGTATTTTTCCGCCACTCGTAAATACTAAGGAAATTAAGTTCATACTGCCAAAGTCTTTCGCGTTATTATCCACATTTTTGTCAAATTAGGCTATCAACGCCATCTATGGGTGCTTGAGTGCCTTAAGGTTAGATAGATTTATATTGAATTTGAATCAGGCCACTTATAAACTTCACGGCTTGCAGGGCTTCAAAAATACAATAGAGTTTGGTAACATGAAATATGTAGAGAATTGCTATGTAACTTTTTTCGCTAAACCTTTTTTGGAAAGCGCTCAAAACTGTCAAAACATTCGTAATCGTAATTTTCATTGTAAATATGAATTTTATTAGAAACAACCGTTAATTCCGTGTGAAAAATAATTAGCTATTGTAAAAATCTCTGATTTCGGTGGTGAAGTTTTTACGTGTGTTATGTGGTTATGTAATTGTTGTGTTCTTTAACAAACTTCAAGTGTTTCGTGATAAGATATTGTAGCGATATAACGATTGTAAGTAAGTAATTAAAATCTTTAGCAGGATTTAAGATATCATTTTAATTCTACCTCCTAACATCAATACCTACCTCATAAATGATCTCTACTACTTGCTTAAGGCACAAAGAGGAGCATCTTTCTTTGGCCTTCTGCGTATCAAGCGAAATACACTGATTACGTTCACCTCACTATACGCTGTTAACGCGCTGTTATTGTCGTAAAATTTTAGGTATACCTAAATCCTAAATCCATCTTAAATAAATAGAAATAGGTATACAGAAAACGTACAAAGGTGTTTGACGTTTTAAAATAAAATAACGTACGTAACGAACTCTCGCTCGAGTGACTTTGTAACTAATGAATGAGAGAGAGAGATAGGAAATGAGTACACTGGGAGCATGGACCGTAATTAATTTAAACATTCGTTAACTAAATGGTCATTAATTAACATAACAATAAAAAAAAATTGCAGGGGTGTTCAGAATAATTAGCCCGATGAGCTAGTGAAATATCGTTAATGCATTATTTGACACCTTGTATAAGCATCGATTATTTTATGCTGATTGGTATTACATTATCTTATATTTTAATAACCCGAGTGTCCCAGTAGAACGGTTACGTTTTTTGGGTGTATGTATATTTATGTGTGTATACTTACTTGGCACGCTAATCATGGAATAGAAAAAGGGTTTAATAATTTTTGAATCATCATTTATTTTTGATTTCATAAAAAAATCAAGTTTTATATTTTTCACATATTAAAATCAAGCTCAACTCCGTCACAATATTTCTAAGTCTTGATGAAAAAATCTGTGTCTTATAAAACGTAAACTAATTGACTTATTTAAAGGAAAAAAAGCACAGAAATGCTTTTTGTAGCATAGATTTTCACATTTTGATTCAAAGCTATAAATATAAAACCCAAAATCAAGACGGAGTTTAGGCTGAGAACACCGTTTCCTAAAAATGACCGAAACATAATGTAATATTATGTAATTAAATTAAAAAAAATGTATAGATCCAGACTGTCACCGAGACATTCTGAAAGTATTCATACTCAACTCAGAATCACCATACAAAATTGGTGGCCAGTAACTAGATGACAGTAACTGGATCACATTTTATAAAGTGGTCAGTTAGAGGCAATTTACCCTATATTTATTATTAGCAAACTCATTAAAATATTCAATTTTAACTCAACTTTAATATCTTATTATTCTTTTAACTTCCACTAAGTACATTACTTAGTTCTTAACCTCATCCATAACTTAATTTATGCATTTACCTAACCTAACTACACGTGTAGGAATACATTAAATTAGGTCGGTACTGTAAAAGCCGGACTTGCTTGTTTGCGACACACATCAAGCAAGTCCAGCATTTTTCTCTTAATAAGAGCTTCTTGTTAACCATATTATGGTTATATTGTCAATAATCAGAAACTTCATAGCTGTGCAAAGTGTTAAGATTGACTTCATAGCGGCGGGGCACTATAGTGTCTTTCTTTTAACTGGGACGTTATCGGGAAATCTTATACGGAGTTACTGAGAAACTGAAATTGAAACTTTCCCC
This sequence comes from Clepsis dumicolana, assembly GCA_963691665.1. Lineage (NCBI taxonomy): Eukaryota > Metazoa > Arthropoda > Insecta > Lepidoptera > Tortricidae > Clepsis > Clepsis dumicolana. Next base: position 18,791,231 of record OY829505.1, on the reverse strand, counting down.
CGGCATATTTAGAATATTCTTATACCGTTCCAATTAAAATAAACTACAAAATAATAGTAAACTAAAACTTTTAGTACAATTGTAGTCTTAAGAAAACAACACTTTTATAAGGGACACTTGTTGACAATTTTAAAATATATTAAGTGATGAAGATAAGGACGAAGCTAAAGAAACCGTCGAAGACGCTGAAGAAGAAATAGGAGACCTAGATCGTAAAATCTGAATGAGACTCATTTGTTTAAGAAATTCTTCCACATCGACTTCATTGTTTTCCAGTTTATTTAAAACAGAATTATATTTTTGGTCAAAAATTATGCATCGGTTTCTGCGATTATTTTTTATTCCTTCTAACAAGTGTCTTTTTAACTTAAAATCATAATGCGTGCTTTCTTTTCGTAATTTGTATATAAAAAAAAATAAGAATGAATTTGGTGGGATTTTTAAGTTCAATCTTCGATGACATCCCTCAGCGGCGTTTGTGGTTCGATGCTTTTGGTTAGCACAACTTAACACCGTCGGCAACATTTTAAGATACCATTGATTTTAAAAATATTCCTGAAAATTCGTCCAGTTTTCAGTTGCCGGTAGTAAACTTTGGATATACATCCAGGTTTCAGATATGTATTGTGCAGGTAGCAACGGTAAATTAGTGCACGCTCTTATTATTTCTCTATATTCTCTTGACGAATTTAAATCCAGCTGCTTTAATTTACCCCAAACTGCCTTCTGATAGTGACGATAACATCCGCTTATATTAGCTTCTGGGTATACAACTAGGTTTAAAATCGTTGTTTCATAGTCGCATTTGAAATTTTGGATACGTAAATTAAAAACATTTTTCAGTATTTCGAATAATCGTTTGTACGTCTCTTGAGTTTCATTCGGGAGTAATGCGTAAATCACTGGAAGGATATTTGTTGACGGAATGCTCGAAAATAGATCAACGTGTGTAGTAAAACACACCTGATAAAATGGCTTGGGAGTTGTTCGGAATGTTCTATCAGCGAAATACGTCTCTGAAGTCAATGTTTCAATAATTTGTTTCGATAAACGACTAAAAAATATTAAAACTTTATTACTTTCACCATCTTCATATCTTTAGCTAATGCATCAGGTGCAACAAGCAACAACCTCTTCTAGTTTGTCATAAATACTCTTTTTAACATTTAAAAACCTTCTTCTCGCTGAATGCAAGCAACCTTTTTCAGACAAAAAGTCTGGTATCTGTTTCACATAGGTACTTTGAGCCCTTTTGTTTGAGCTCTTCAAAATTTTGTTGAATTTGAAGTCGATTGGAAGGAGGCGCACGAGGTTTCCGTACAAAGATTTCCCTGCTTTTTCCCAGTGTTTTAAGTTGTACAGTATTAGCAGAGCCCTGTTCCTAAGCAAAATGTACGCAGTGTGGGCTGTGGTGTCATTTTATATAGATCTGCGACATATACAGACAGTTCAAGTTTGTAGGACAACTGGAAGTACGCTTTAGGTTTTCACAGTACGGCAATTTGTACAGAAACAACCTTTTTAATGATAATGATTGTATCTGTTAATTGTTTTGATTTAGAAGTTTGATTTATTCACAGCTTCAAGGGACTGCTGGCTTGAGTATTAATTTCAGCCTGCTACTTCCACGCGTTCCGGTGAAAAAGGGTCTTGACAGACAGACAGATAGACGGACAGACAGAGAGACATATAGACAGACAGAGAGATAGACAGACGGACAACAAAGTGATCCTAATAAGGGTTCCGTTTTTTTTCTTTTGAGGTACGGAATCCTAAAAACATCCCCACTTTACGTGTAGGGGAGGTACTTACTCGATTTTTTTTCAAGATTATATACCTACAGCTTTCTAGTATCAATAGTCTTTCAGCTAAGCCGCGAACAAACTGACAGACAGACATACGGACATGACAATGACGTAAAAATGAAAAATGTTCAAATAATGTTATGAGCTCGCGAGGTGCCACTAGTCGTATCTGTGTATCTACAAGAACCGCCCGAAAGTTACACATTAGTAAAAACTGGACATTTTACGACTTAAGACAGTCAGACATTAGACTTCGACGTGGCACGGTTTAGACGCCGTAAGATATGGATCTGGACGCAATTTCGACACTGGACATTTTACGACTTTGACGTAACACTCTGGAGGGGAAATAATTACCGCTCCCAAAGACATTCGAGATTACTTTTTTAAGAATACCTACCCCAGAATAATTAATGCCATTGAGTGCAGTCATAATTGCAATGGCACGTTAAATTCAATCCCGCCAACCATCTTCAACTCTTCCGTGTCCAGAGTCTATTTTTAGTGATATCAGTCAGACTGAAAGCTCAAACATCATGTGCCTTTTGTTACGCTGCTTTACAAAAGTACGCAACTATCTAGATAGAGCGGGGTGCTATTGTAAGCTATGATTAAGTTTTGTGTCGCTAAAAGCTGAAGCGCAAAGTGCAAAAGATTGTGTATTGTTTTCAGTCGACATTTTTATTATCATTATACTCTCGAACGTATTTTATCCAATATTGCCGGAATACGAATACCGTCACAGAACAAACATTTTTACGTGACTACACCCAGAAAGTTATTTTTTGTGCGCATCTTTGTATTTCCGTTTTTAAAACTGAACGTTTTGTCACAAAATGGATTTTAATGTTTACGTATATCGTAGTAGGTACTTAATAGTTGTTTTTTTTTGTCAATTTAATATAAGAATTTAAATTATTTCCCTTCCTGTAAAGAAAACATTCTATAGAGCTAGTACGCAATGCGAAGCAGAACAAATCAGTGTGGACTTGTTTGGGAGCTGCAGCCCGAAATGTGTAACGCTGTTATCTTATTATAATTGTACCCGATAAGGGCTGATTATAGATACACATGATACTCGTGGAGCTACGATAGTTTAAAGCTTTCCTTTTTTAAAAACGATATTCATAATGTCTAAACAGGGTAGAACCGCGTTATACTAGTACACGAAAGCCAATAGAGAAAGACACAATATAATCCATTTTCATGGACGAAACACAAAAATAAATTGAGGGTATTGGAAATAAAGTCAAGGCTGAGAACAGATCAACGTGTCTTGTTTGCAGTGAACCGTAGAATACAGGTGCGCTGTGTGGAATCAAGAGTTTAGAGGACACAATTTATAAACGGCCGGGCTGCAAAATCGACAAGAAAGTATTGCGGATCTATATTTTATATTTATCTTAAAGTCCCACGGCAGGAAATGCAGACTTTCGTTTTTTGTACCCAACCTGATAGAGATATCAGGTTGGGTCCGGATGAGAATCCGGAGTTATTTAGGTTGCTATGCACTGTATTGTGTTTCCACTACCATAATCTGTTACTTCATCAGAATAGTAAAATATGGGTCTATTGCGCTACTTTCATGCTATCTATACATCAAAATATTATATTAATAATTTTATGAGGTTTAAGTTAAGTTAAATTGTACCGTTCGTGCCCAAATAAACATTCAAACTTTACGTTGTTTGAAGGGGCATTCTTCATTTAGAAAATAAAGGATATTAAAATATGCTTACCTTGTACGGGTGTATAAATATTCATGTAAAGGCAATCTTCACTCTGATTCTTCAGTCTTGGCAACAGTCTGCGTAGATACTCCAGTCTACCTTTAGGCATTCTATCCAAAGCCAATGTCTCATTTGAGACATCCGGCAAGCGCTGCGGACAGACCGGACCGATTTGATCCACTTGCTTCACGTCATCCCAAGGAGCCGGAGCACGTGTCGGTGCAAATCTGAATTCATTCAATAAATTGAACTGTTATTAACGAATGTCACATGGGCGGGGTGGGATTTGTTCTAACATATTGTTAGTTTGACAAGGCTTAGATAACAATGGAGTTCATCATTTATGTCTTATAAATACATTTTTTAAATTTTGTTCCATCTGAAATTAAATAAAACCATCAAATACGGGCTTTATTTCAGTCAGATATTATGTTGTTCATAAAGTTGATCACTGTTTAGCACGATATTAATATTCAGTGTCTCAATTTATGTCTGGTACATGAATCAGTCTGTTTGACTAGTTGTGCAGTGCATGTATTTGATACTCACTGATATTGATGAATACCAGCATAAACTATTCCATTGATATTTCTATATCCACATTATAGGTATAATCAATTTATGTATTTGTATATATTAGGTACTTATATTTGTATGCGGGTAAGAGGCCAGTAACACCCCAAAATATATTGACGAGCAAAGCTAAGGGGTCTTACTTCAACGCACCTTTTGAACATCAGTATTGTAAAATTTACCTGTTAGAGCCAGTCGGCGGTGTTGCATACGGCACTCCTAGGTACGCTTCCACAGGTTTCAAGTATTTGTGTTGATCCATTGGCAAAATGACACCTTGTAGTTTACCGTATCTGGTTCCAATCACTCTGGTTCTTAGCATAGAATTTCTGCCACCAGTGTAGCTATTACCGTGTGAATATTTTGCCAAGAGTAAAACTAGTAACAAGATGAACCTGTTTTTCTTTGTAACTTGTGCTTTAAAATTGGACTGAGCGTTTAATATTTTAGAACAGTGTCTACGTTTCGTGCGTAATGTCCGATCGCGTTGAGTATTCGTTACTTTTTTCAGCCAGTACTGTTTAATTGAATTACATATATGGAGCGGCAATTTTATGTTGGCCATTTTCACTAAATATCAGCTTTGAGGACCCATTTCTCTATTCACTTTCACTAATATTACATTTTGATAACATCAAGGACGTGAAAGTGATACCCTTCAAAGTATAAAAATACTCATTTAAAAATCTTGGCACACCATTTTGTTCGAATATAGTCATTAGGTACTTATATCCTGTAACAAATAAGATAATTAGTCAAGCAGTTGTTTTATTTAACTTACGCTACACAAATGAGAACTAAAAATCTTTGTTGAAATTCTGACTACATAAAACAATATGAATAAATACTCTTCGCTGATAACCTCTGGACTCTAACAATAGTAGATAACTTATGCAAAACAGTATTCATGATTTTATAAGGATGAATGAGGATGAATAAGTTGGGGCTACGGGCGAGCATATGGACGGGCAGACACTGAAATCCAGCCGAAAGTGTTCCTGTGGATGGTTCCTGAGTTGGTAGAATGTAGAGTGCCAGCAGTAATTTCCACAATACAATTTGTAAAAGTATCTGGAAACGCAATATAATATAGGTAATACATTTCAATACTAAAAATAAGTAAAAGCAGAATAAAAACTGACAAACGAAACTGAAAAAATATTCTTAACAGAAAATAATTATAAAAAAAACACAAGTTGAAAAAATGCCCAGTGTAATGACACGGACAATCAGATGTCAGTGATTCTTTGATATTGAGAGGATGGCGGGGATACCCAATCCTCAAGATACTAAAAATATGACAAATGCCTTATTCAGTATTCGGTAGCAAACGCTTGTAATAAATCAAAAGGCTCGATTATTCGTAAAGAGGAATATAGATGAGGGAAAAGAGGCTCAATCAATCTCATTTTGACATTTGACGTATTACACTTTATGCCATGTTGGTAACACCTTGCGAACTTGCACGTGAGCGAACACGTTTTAAAATTTGATTTAAGAGATAATTATGTAATGGAACTTCGAAAAATCACGACTGACAGTTATTTATTTTCTCGGGCAGTAAGCCAAGTTTAATTTTGAACGTTAATGGATAATATTATAATGGGTTGCACACAATTTAATACAATATAAGCATGTTTTCATGCAACACTTTGCCCGCGTTGTCACACGATTAAAAACATGTAACCCAAACCCAACTATCACCACTACACTACACGCTGACGCGTTTCGGAACTCTCTACGAGCCCATTTTCAAAGCTTCAAAGCCACCGTTTCACATGCTACTAGTTATTCTAGGTACAATGTAATATGTGTTGCATGAAAACGTATGCATTTGTCGCAAAGACTATCTATGTTACACATGTGGTCACGGGTGAGCAAATCAATTGTTTTTAGGTTATAGTTATGGACCTCCGGGAAGTAACGCTCGTTTCAATCAATTATTTAATACATTATTCTTAGAGGTATGTGATATTGCAGTGGTTGCACGAAAATAGTCGTCAGCTGAGCGAGAGGTCTTAGGCAGATGTTGCGGCATGATCTGTAGCCTTACTTATTGCAATAGGCACTCACCATTTCCTCTTGTCAAAGAGAAATAATGGGTGGCAAAAAGTGATAGTGTATGCGACTGTGAACCAGGGACCGGAAAACCCGATCATTCGGCTAAGCCGATCAATGCGGTAACCCGATGATGGGGCTACCACATCGATACTGTAGCCCTTTCAACGGGCTACCCTAATACCCGTATAACCCATACTTATTCGGGTAGCCCTAATCGTAACAAGAGGTAACGGCTTATCCGTATTTATTCGGTTTGGGTTAATTATATGCTAAGCGGTTACCTTCGGCTTAGGGTAGCCCTATCACCCCGCTCCGCCGCGCGCCCGTGTTTTCGCGAAGCGAAACTGTACATTAGTATGAAAACGGAAAGGAACTATGTACGAAGAGAACAATCAATTTATATTTTAATCTTTCCGTACTTATATAGGTAAGTACGAGGGCTGTTTGATAAGTACCCGTTTTCTAAATATATTAATAACACTTGCCGCAAATAAGTATACCACCTTTTTAAGCCATTTTTCAGAGGCGGGATAGTAAAAAAAAAGGCATTCTTTTGTTTTTTTTTCTCATTTGACAACGATTCAGTGAAGGCGTGAACTTAAAATTGTTAAAATGGAGAAAGAACAGTATCGGTCTGTAATAAGATTCTTATTTTTGGAAGGAAAAACATGTGATGAAATAAAAGTAAGAATGCAAGCGGTTTACCATGAATCCTTCTATGACGTCATGATCTCAATAGGAGTATCTTTTTGTATTTTTTCTCCCAATTTTTTATTTTTACGGTTTTCCCGTGAATATCAATTATATTTTTTATAAACTCACTCACTGCAAAAAGTGATAAAAACAAGCTAAGATTTGAATACATGGAAAAAATTCAGCCTTTCCTCTATGTTCAGCCGTGGTGTAGGACCCGGAGTGTCGAGGATCCGGGTTCGATTCCCGGGGTTGGCATTTTTCTGGTTTTTTTCTGTGTATTCATGTTTCAGTGAGTTTATAAAAAATATAATTCATATTCACGGGAAAACCGTAAAAATAAAAAAAATGGGAGAAAAAATACAAAAAGATACTCCTATTGAGATCGTGAATTGATTGCTTTAGTGCGCCATCTCGTTGAGCCTGGGTAAACTGATAAGTTTCGAAAGGGTGCGTTGTTTTCGGTTTACGAAGTAATCGCATAGATGGCGCTAGTCGCTGCAAAAAGTGATAAAAACAAGTTAAAATTTGGAAAAAATTCAGCCTTTCCTCTATGTCCAGCCGTGGTGTAGGGGAAAAGCACACGACCCGGAGTGTCGAGGATCCGGGTTCGATTCCCGGGGTTGGCATTTTTCTGGTTTTTTTCTGTGTATTCATGTTTCAGTGAGTTTATAAAAAATATAATCCTTCTATGACAACCGTCAGATATTGGTATAACGAGTTTAAGCGGGGGAGAACAACCGTCTTTGATGAGGATCGCCCAGGCCGGCCAGTTGAGGTGACTACAGACGATATGGTTAAGAAAATTGAAAATATCTTCGGACTACTTCGGAGCAGTGTTTGGCCGTGTTCAAACGTAACCCGAAGGAGTTTCTGCGTCGTTTCGTGACCGTGGACGAAACGTGGGTCCACCACTACATCCCGGAAATGAAAGAGCAGTCGAAGCAGTGGATTTTACCGGGTGAACCTGCTCCAAAGAAAGCAAAAACCGTCCCATCGGCTGGAAAGGTCATGGCGACCGTTTTTTGGGATTCGCAGGGTATTATACATATTAACTATTTAGAAAAGGGGAAAACAATAACAGGGCAGTACTATGCCAATTTATTGGATGAATTTGACACCGTGTTGAAGGACAAACGACCTCATTTAAAAAAGAAAAAAGTACTGTTTCATCACGACAACGCCCCAGCTCATTCGTCCAGAGTTGTGACGGCTAAATTAGCACAGTTACGCCACGAACTATTGTTTCACCCCCGTATTCTCCAGATTTGGCCCCATACGATTTCTTTTTGTTTCCCAACCTAAAAAAATGGCTCGGTGGCAAGCTATTTGGATCAAATGACGAAGTCATTGCCGCCACAGAAGCCTATTTTAATGACTTTCCAAAATCACACTTTTTGGATGGTTTATTGAAGCTTTAGTACAGGTGGAACAAATGTATAGAGTTAAAAGGTGACTACGTAGAAAAATAAATGCATATATATAAAAAAAAAATCCATTAACGGGTACTTATCAAACAGCCCTCGTATGTATTTACCTACTTAAAGTTTCTATTAATCGACTTCAAAAAAGGAAGAGGATCTCAATTCGTCGGTTTTTTTAAGTAAGATATGGGTCTTTTAACATGAAACTACCATGAGACACAATCATAATCATAAATAAAGACGGATCACTCACGTATATAAGTCGAGTTTAGCCCGACTTGTTTCGGACTAATTCGTAGTCCTTCCTCTGGGGTTAGTAGTCGCGCGAGCTGAGCCGCGGCACGCAATGTGCGTCTCGCCGCCGCTGGGTCATGCGCTCCCAGAGGAAGGACTACGAATTAGTCCGTAACAAGTCGGGCTAAGCTCGACTTATATACGTGAGTGATCCGTTTTTATTTCATTATAAGATGTGGGTGTCATTTTCTATATTTTCATAGGCGCGGATTCTGAAAATGACATCCATTTTCAAATCCAAGATGGCGGACTTATTTTTTTGTTGAAAATCAATATGGGTGTCATTTTCTATGTATTCAGGGATGCTGATTATGAAAATGACATCCATTTTCAAATCCAAGATGGCGGACACATTTTTTTGTTGAAAATAGATATGGGTGTCATTTTCTATTTTTCCGGGAACGCTAATTACGAAAATGACATCCGTTTTCAAATCCAAGATGGCGGACACATTTTTTTGTGCAAAACCGATATGGGTGTCATTTTCTGTTTTTAGGGGTGCAGATTCTGAAAATGGCATCCATTTTCAAATCCAAGATGGCGGACACGTTTGTTTTGTTGAAAATCGATATAGGTGTCATTTTTTAGTTTTTCAGGATGCTGATTACGAAAATGACACCCGTTTTCAAATCCAAGATGGCGGACACATTTTTTTGTTTAAAATCGATTTGGTTGTCATTTTCTATGTTTTCAGGGGCGCGGATTCTGAAAATGACATCCATTTTTAAATCCAAGATGGCGAACACATTTTGTTATTGAAAATCGATATGGGTGTCATTTTCTAGTTTTCCGGGGGTGCTGATTACGAAAATTAATTTTTAAGAAAAAAATATGTCCGTCACCTTGGATTTGAAAATGGGTATCACAGTAAACATAGAAACATAGTAAACATAGAAAATGACACCCATATCGATTTTACACAAAAAAATGTGTCCGCCATCTTGGATTTGAAAACGGATGTCATTTTTGTAATCAGCATCCCCGGAAAACTAGAAAATGACACCCATATCTATTTTCAACAAAAAAATGTGTCCGCCATCTTGGATTTGAAAATGGATGTCGTTTTCATAATCAGTTTCCCTGAAAACATAGAAAATGACACCCATGTCGATTTTCAACAAAAAAAATGTGTCCGCCATCTTGGATTTGAAAATGGATGTCATTTTCATAATGAGCACCCCAGAAAACATAGAAAATTACACCCATATCGATTTTCAACAAAAAAATGTGTCCGCCATCTTGGATTTGAAAATGGATGCCATTTTCAGAATCCGCACCCCTGAAAACATAGAAAATGACACCCATATCGATTTTGCACAAAAAAATGTGTCCGCCATCTTGGATTTGAAAACGGATGTCATTTTCGTAATCAACATCCCCGGAAAACTAGAAAATGATACCTATATCTATTTTTAACAAAAAAATGTGTCCGCCATCTTGGATTTGAAAATGGATGTCATTTTCAAAATCAGCACCCCTCAAAACATAGAAAATGACACCCATGTTGACTTTTAGAAAAAATTATGTCCGCCATCTTGGAATTGAAAATGGATGTTATTTTCCTAGCTAATAACAAATACCTAGTTCGCGCCGAAACTAACAATCCGACCATAACATTATTAAAAATGAGTTTTAAAAGGTTTAAAGTTTAAAGTATTTGACAAATGCCACCTCCTCCGTGTTAGGGTTTTTATATAAGCGAAACAATATAAGCCTTAACGCGCTGGAAGTAAGATTCAAAATAACCTGCACGCACAATCAGCGCTTCAAGCGGCTACCCAATCCTGGGGTTTCAATACGCTATGCGGTAGCCCGGGTTAACCCATTGCAAGTGGTTAATGTATTAACCGGTAAGCCGTTTAAAGGGCTACCGTAATATACGGGTTTTTAATACCCAGCGTTATAAGAAACCCGTTCAAAACCCTTGGGCTACCGGGTATTAAGGTAACCGGTTCCGGTCCCTGCTGTGAACGTGTTGGATTAGGCTTTTAAATAATTAAATACTCTTTTTTGAAAAGTGGCTAAAATTGTTAATCATTGTTCTGTTAGACCGTATAAAAAATATTGTATTTTGTGGGACTTATTAAAACACTAAAAACATAAGTTTAAAATGAACAGATGAAAAGCTGCCGGCCAACTTTTATACATGAAGAGACTGGCCACGCACCGCTTTAGCGCTGACAAAATGTGGCCTTCACTCATTAGCTGTCATTACACTGACATGTCAAACTTCAAGGGAATATACCACAGACAAATATACCATCTGGATAATGTACGACTACCGTACAGACCTGCTAATTCATGTCCACAAAATAACAAGTAGTCGCATGATAACAATGACCTTCTAATTTACGAACATAAAATAACAGGTCGTTCTTTATTGACCGAGCGAGCGAAGCATGAACGTTTCAAATGGGACAAAAATGCTTTCTTAATGTCTGTCCAGCTGTTCTCCTCTGCAGTGTAAAATTTTGTAAGCAGGCTCGATAATTAGTTTTTTGGAAAAAATAGCTTACGAGGTCTACAGCTCTCAGAGCCACTATTGATAATATTTTAGGTATAAAAGACGAAAAAGCTCAGAGTGGCAAGTGGAATGGAAGACAAGTCTTTCGTTACTGTTTCAAAGGTAAAAATATAAAATAATGGAAAAATTACAAAAAAGGTACATATTTCAGTGTCGTCATTGGACAGATAACGGACAGTCTAAATCGGTAGATCTAAAAACTGGAAAATCAGTAGAAATAGATAAAATAGTCAGTTTCTATAATAGTTTTATTTAGTTTACTAGGAATTACAAAATGGCCATACTATTATAGGTTGGGATTTATCAGACGGGGAAATAATTTTTCGGCCCTGCATTATTTGGCTATAATTTTATATTATAATTTTAAGTGCGTGGTTTTCTTCACAAATAATGAGTATATTATTTACTTACGTATGGAATGTGATTCCATGTGCTTTGTTTTTCTTTTTTGTGTTATTTGTACAGTTCATAAATGAGCACGACGTCATATTGAGCGGTTGAACTGGGCGAATCAACGAGATGTCACCTGCGCGGCGGCTGTTGGCGACTAAGTCACCGAGTAACCTAATCACCTATATTGCTTGTCCGCGCGCGGTGGCGAATCTGTGGCCGGCCATGATTTCCTATAGATTACCTGTGTAGTGTCCGTGTCGTGATGTCATACTGTTTACAGGTTTACAAAGTGAGAATAAAACAAAGAGTGAATTTGTGTTAAAAGCCATTATTTGTAATAGTTTGCATAAAAAAATACAGTATCATTAATGTATCGTGCTGGACTGGAACACAAAAAATGCTTCAATTAAGACTCCAGGAAAGTTATGTATTAGGATGTATGAGAGTACCCACTCAATGAAATAAATCTGGCTAAAACTTGCTAAAACGGATCCTTCGGCTTTATTAGCTAAAACCTCAAACTTTACAATACATCCTTCGATAACGACTGTTCACCAAGGCTTTACTTTAATTGTCTCCTGTGCAGTATTGAGTGTAACATAAAATTTATGAACCACAAACCTCAATAGAGCCGACTTTTGAATTTAATCCTCTTCTTAACGAATGTTGTCACATCGCCCGAAAGTAATCGCTCGTAATAAATGCACCATTCACAACTTGCACCAATTTGCAATCCACCCAATTATTTTTCAAAACAATAGCAGTGACAGTCTACGAGGGGTGATCCAAAAGTAATGATAATGGATATTTAAAACATCTCAAGGGGTCAAAAAGTAAATTTATTTCTCAACGTAGTCTCTAAACAAGTCTACACAATAAGTCCATATTTTCTCCAGATCGCGAATTACATAAAAAAATGTTTTCTTGACTACTCAAATATGCCTCCAAGGCGGCCATAACCTCGGTTTCATTCATTTTTTTTTCTGAGGTATTTCAGCCGTGCAAAATGATAGAAGTCACTGGCGAATAGGGGGGTGCTCCAGCAATTCGAATTCCGCATCACGGATAGCAGCCATGGCAACACCGGCCTTATGAGGAGGTGCGTTGTCTTGGTGGGACAGAACACCAGCTCGTAGTTTACGTCGTCGCTTATCTTTGATGGCTATACCAGCAATCTTTTTATTTATTCAGCGTAGTATGAGCCGGTGATCGTGGCTTCTTTTTCCAGATAATCGATCATTATAACTCCTTCGGCATCCCAGAACATGGACGCCATAACCTTCCCGGCTGAATTATGACCTTAAACTTCTTCGGTGTTGGAGAGGACGTCGCTTTTAAGTCATCGACTGCTGTTTGGTCTCCGGATCGAAATGATGGATCCACGACTCATCCACGGTAGCAAATAAACGCAAAAAAATTTCGGGGTCGACTTGATAGTTTTCAAGATTAGTTTATGGCATGTCGTATCGAATCTCCTTTTGTTTGTCAGTTAACATTCTAGGTACCCAACGAGCGGATTTAGACTTCAAAATATCTTATACATATTATTAAAAATACTTGCACAAAAACTCAATGTATTTTTGCGAAGTCCACTTCGATATACTAAGTACTTACTGAATTAATAATTTATAATTTTATAATTTTTTTCAATAACAGGATTAAACATCAACTTTTTACATGTTTTCATCAGATGACAGAATTGTTTTATTTTCCGTGAGGAGTGCTTAGCGGAAAAAAGATGAGAGTGAATCGTGTCAAGTCAATATTGAATTTCAGTTTTTGTGCTTAATGTTATTTGACGGATAATAAAGGTGTATTATACAACAAATTAACGTGATAGTGCCTAGCAAGTTAAGAATTCAAGTGTAAACTTATTCCCTTTGTTTATTACCCCTAAGTACCCGCCGGCCGCTGCTCGCCTTAGTTTGCCGCCGTACAGTACACCATAGCTTTACGGAAGCCATGAGCAGCTGACAGGACATGACTAGGACAAAATGAAGATTCTGACTGTGACAGGACTTTAATTTACAAAAAGAAAAAACAGACATGGCTGTTTGGACTTTTCCGTTCCAATTCTATGACGTCACGATCATGGCTCGGAGCGGCTCTGAGCCTTTTTGACGTTTCAATTTACAGGTTAAAAAAATAATAATTGAGTTTTCACGACAATTTTCTACTTTTATGTTTATGTTTGCTAGACATAATACTATATGAAATATTTAAAAATTTTTAAATTTGTTATATGAGTCCACTAGCCTATTAGACCGTGAGGCCTCGGAATTATAATTGTGCTGTTGTACTGACACAAGTTAAAATAGTAGGTACCAGTTATTGTATTGTACTACCTACATTTCAGGGAGGACTATATACTTAGGTACCTACATTAAAAAGTGGGTAACAATATAACTTCTCAATTGTTGATTTTGTATGATTTCCTCCCTGAAATATAAACCACTATAAATTACTTTGTCATTTAAACTAAAATTGGAAATCCATTATTAGATTTATTAGATAATCCTTTTGCGTATCATATATTGCTACTACAAAGTGCTTTTAGTGAGATAGAAATCGCGACATTCAATGCCGTATAGAGATGCGGGCGGGTGATTAGCTCGTTCGAATTAGCTGATTAGTTATAAACCCGTACCAAAATTGATAATGGCATGTATGTAGACTAGTAAATAGCAACCAATAATGATAAAACCTTGATCGAATTGTCACATGAGGCCTTGTCTTTTTGAGTGTATACCTACCAACTAGCAATTTACCTACTAGAATCATAGCATTACATAGCTTGATTCATTAATTATCAAGATTTGACCCGAATTTATGATTTCATTAGCACCGAGAACATTTCAACGCCAAGTAGTGGCCGCGACGTTGAGTCTGAATATCGAAAATAATAACGAAATCCTACCACTTTAATGCTATTATTATTATCATGGAACAAAATGAAATGTTTCAAAATGAACGGGAAATTGAATAAAATAGGAAATAATTCAAGATAAAAAGCTTGGAATAAAATTTTGCATAAGCAATAATAAGTATTTTATATAATCACGAGGTATTAGGTCAGAAATTTGATGGACGCATGCTTAATAATTAATAATCAATCGTAGAATGTCGCTAGTTAATGTCGGAAGTAAAATCCCTTTTACGCCTACCAAGCGTAAAAGTCCGCTAAGTGATTCTCCCTCAAAAGCAAAAACGGGTCAAGATATACTCCTAGCTGTAGGGTTGACTTATAATCAAACATTTGTAGTACCTAAATGTTTAGAAGCATTTTCAGAGTAAGTAGCGTTCACAAAAATTGTAAAGAAACTTTGTGATATTATTTTAATGTTTTTGTGATTTTGTTTTTTTTTATACAACGAGGAAGGCAAGCGAGCAAGTGGGTCACCTGATGGTAAGTGATCACCACTGCCCATAGACACCCGCAACTCCGGAGGGTTTGCAGATGCGTTGCCAACCTAGAGGGCTAAGATGAAATGCTTGCGAAACTTTTACAAAAGCAAAGTCAATTAAAAACCCTGACAGGTTTTTTTTTCGCCAGTACCAAATTGGCTTAATTTTAAAATGTTTTGATGCTTTTATTTAATTTACATAATAACAAAACTATAGAAAGGGTTACCTAAATGCTAATTATATTTAGAAAATGTTTTGTTTCGTAGTGACAACCCTATGCATGACGCGTTTTATTGCTTCGACCTGATTTTTAAGCTGAGTAAGTGCTTTTTAGCAAATGAAATTCTTATAATCCTCTTCCATTCTGCTCGCTTTAGAAATAGGAAGCTTACTTACTAGGAATTTGAAGCGAAAAGCATGCGTATCTTTTTAAACCCAAAATCGTTCTTTTACTTAAAATCGTATACATCAACATAGATCAATTTGTCGTTTGACTCTTTGCAGCTCAAAAAATTGCTTTGTGGAGGTAGGATATACGTCGTAGTTTTTTTTTTGTTTGTTTTTGCTCTCGTCTCTTTAACCACTTTGTGAATGCTTAATAGGATTTTTCTAAAAGGCAACACTTACGAAACATTTACTTTAATTAACAGTTTAACATCTTTTTTCTTTAAAACTAGGGTAAATTGCCTATTATAACCCCTCTGTAACTGGGCTTCTTGCCAATATAATTTGTAAGAGAATTAAAAACCGATGTTATGTAATTAAATTAAAATGCATAACAGTTTTAAATGATTCGCGGTTAATTGCATTAGACAACCCTATAAGGTAATCGCGGTCAATATCCCGTTTTCATTATGTCTAATTTAAAATGCGTACTCAGTATCGAAACATAAATAGGTGGCATAGTAGGTAACTGGATGACAATGTGGTCAGTTAGTGGCAATTTACCCTATCTAACGAACAAAAACGTCAACGAGTAACGTGTTAATACCTATAAAATCCGTTTAAGTACGAGTCCGACTCGCGCACCGAGAGTTCCGTACAAACACTAAGTCTATTTTCTTAATTTTTCATCATAAGTCGAAAACTATGCGGCGTAAATAAAATTAAAATATTTTAAAATATGCAGATAATGCTCTTTCATATGCTACCCCCACGAGACTTATTTAGAATTTAGGTTCCTGTTGCAATTTTTTTTTGCAAAATAGTTGGGCAAGCATGATCTAAAACTATAATCAGCTGTGACAGACAGATAGACGAACTGAGTCACACCTTAAGAGTTAATTTTTACTGACTATAAAAAGACTGAAATAAGCACGTCATTCCTAAAATGTCCAATTATGACCACGAGTCGAAGGTACGTTAATACTGAGTCAAATACTCAGCCCATAAAATGTCAACATCGAGATATATTTAGATGCCAACCGATTCTTTGAGCAACATTTTCCAAAATAGTAGTAAGTGATTTGAACCATTAAAATAAGTAAGGGATAGAACGCTTTCGTACCTTAAGTACCTCGACGCAACAATATTAATTCGTTAGCTTGATCTGTCTAGACAAAAAAAGAAGTCGTAATATTTGAAAAATATTAGCAATTTTGTATTCCTGATCAACTTTTATGCAATTTTACGTTAACATTAAAGTTACCTTATGCAGAGCTAGATTAAGATGAACATTTTACAATTTAGCATTTTTTTTACCACATATCCACATAAGCAACGTATTTTTGCAAAAAATTATTCAATAAAACAGTGAGTAATTCCAGATTTTGTCATAAATTTTTTTGCCGTTTTTGTGCTAAAACCAAACCTTTTTATTATTCTTCTGTTTCAGTGTGTTAAAGAGTTTTATTAAACGATAGCTTAAAGTAGCCGTTATGATCAGTAATTAAATTCACTATCTAATACCGCGTTATTCAGAAAATATAAAAGGATTATTTTTTATTCCAGGTTGAATATGACATTTTATATCCGGATACCAATAATATTTTTCAACATTATAACATCAACAATAAAAAAGATAATTTATTTTAGTCATCATAATTTAAAATTATTTGGTCATTCTCAACAATATCCGGGACTGAACAATCAACAGATTTTCATAGGCACACTGCTTCTCTTGGTAGTGGATTCTTCTTTAGTTTATGTTTTCTTTCTTTAATCCCAAAATCAGTAATTATGGGGTCTGAGGAGACCAATGCCCTGTGGAACAAATCAAACATTTCTGCTTCACGGGTGGTTTTTCTAGAATGGTGCTCCCTATCAATCCGCCACTATTTAATTATCAAAAGTATTTCGATGTGGCCTAGTGGCAAATTAAATTGCGGAAAACAAGGATTATTACAATTAGTATTTTTTTCTTTCTTCTATTGAGTTAGATGACTTTAATAACAGCCTGGCTTTCGACGAGCTTAACAGAAATTGTGTTTTGTCACAAGTTAGTGTCATTCTATTTATCAAAACGTAAATAAATAAATTAACGAACGAGAAGGCAAATTACTTGTCTGCGTAGATACTCATTTATTTCTTCAGACAAGCAACTCTCATGTTACAAAGAGTATTTTGCAGAACAAAGAGCGTATGTCTCGTTCTAAGGATGTTATATGTATGAGATATGACTTTAATGATCCTGTGCTTAGCGTTGGAGCAAATGCGTTATAAATTATTACGCATCTCGGTGTCGCTACATTTAAAAAACCGGACAAGTGCGAGTCGGATTCGCGCACGAGGGTCCATACAAACATTCCCCTGCTTCTCGTCTGTTTTAAGTTGTCCAGTGTTAGCAGAGCTCTGCTCCTAAGCAAAACGTACGCAGTGTGGGGTCATCTTATATTGACCTCTGAAATCTACAGACAGACATAAAAATTTAAGATTTTGAGAATTTTCTGAGTGGTTGTGCTGTAAGAGCTACCTTCATGAAAAATTTCAAGTTTCTAGGATAACTGGAAGTACCCTTTAGGTTTTCGGGGTACGGAAATTTGTATGGAAACACTCATTTAAATTACTGTGCCCTAAGCACGACTTGTCGAATCCTGCGTCACGTAAAATCGAATAGTAAACTTTAACGAGTTTGTATGACCTTTGGAACAGCGCCCGCCTGTGAGCGTATTTGGAACTAAAATTTAGTATGAGATTTCTCGATCTCGATACGATAACCGTAACGTAACGCAGGATTCGACAAGTCGTGCTTAGGGCACTGTATCTTTTGATTGCGTTGACTTAGAAGTTTGAATTTTTCACAGCTTCAAGGGACAGCAGGCTTGAGTATTTAATATTATTTTCAGTATGCTACTTCCACGCGCTTCAGAGAAACAGGGTCTTGACAGATAGACAGGCGGACAACAAAGTGATCCTATAAGGGTTCCGTTTTTTCTTTTTGAGGTACGGAACCCTAAAAACAAAGAGACTTTGCAATGTAAGTAAACAGGATAATTCTAAAGAAACATGTTTACATCCCATGAACGACATAACGTCGTCCATCAAAATAATAATTATATAGGTACGTATCTTTGAAATATCAGTAAGTAAAATTCAAAATTGAAGTAGGTTTATTAAATGATAGTGGGTTCCCAAGGGCTAAAAGGATACAGTATATCTGTGAAACCTTTTGTTTAGAAGTATCCTTAAGGTACTTAGACTGAAACCACCGCCTCACCGCCTACTTTCAATGGATGTTGGAGCTTAACTAGGAACCGCTACTTTTTGCCGTAGGAAATTATTATGCGAATATCACTATTACGATTACACACGTTAACATTTTTCTACTTCTGACTAACAACTGACTTTTTTTTATATCACACATGTTTATTTTGTTCATTATACTGTAGTAAGTTTGATTATGTTCATGCTGGATACTTCTCTCGGTAATTGAGTTTCTATTTAAAAAGTTCGTCACGAAAACAGTTCTACAGTTATTGGCACTACAGAGACTTTTTGATATTTTCTGCTCATATTCACTGATCCTAAGCCACAACAAGTTTCAATAAAAAAAACCCGCCGGCGCGTTCACGTCACTTAATTTATAGCTTAATTTATCAGAATAACAGCGGGAAGAAAGAATAAGTAAACAACAAATTTTTCTATACGATCCCTAGAGTAGAAAGCTTTTTGCAAGCAAGGGCCATTGTTTATGGTTCGCCTTCGCTAATCCTTTCCGTGCCTTTGCGTGCTCCGTAACCGGATTTAGTCATGAAATAATTTAATTGTAGCAATATTACTTGAATACTGCGCCCTTGCTGCGATGTTTATTGATAAAACCGTACAGGGTAGAAGGCTTGACAATCAATATCAGGTTACATTTTATGTTTATTAAATACGTGTTATTTGGTCGCTTGCTGGACGAGTAAAATCCGTCTTTTAAGCCCTCCAGTCCTGCTCCCGGTTTTGAGCGGTGCCCGGTCAGTCAAGACGGAGGCTCTGGTGATTCTGCCATCTCTACCTGAGCGCACCTTGCCACTGCCACCCACCGCGTGGTATCTACATCGAGATAATTTTAGTGTAGTATTCAATTCCAGACGTGTAAATCGTAATAGCTTTTTGGGTGACCATAATAGTCTACTTTGCTCATAAAGCCATTAAAATGAAACAGGGCCTGCTGCACCGTTTTTTCGGTGTTTTAAAACATCTACAACGTCATTTTGTCATAAAAACGATGGCTTTGATGTCACAATGACATGTTAGAGATGTTTGAAAACAGTGATTATATGGTGTCGCAGACCCAGCTTTAGGGTAAATTTGAAAATGAAAGAGAAACACTGTAAGCGACTTTTCAATTTATTAGGGGGTCAAACTTCTTACTACAAATATGTTATTTTGACGTCCATAAGGTTCACAGTGTGGACATAAATGTGATATATATTTTGTTTACGTCGCGTCGGTACCTATCTGTCTGCTTCCCTTCGCGTGTAATGATTTTGTGTAGACACGCTTAAATGGAGTGAGTTTTAACTGTCATTACTGCGGCAAGAGCACAGTACCCATCTCTATTATAAGAAGTATGTTCAAGCTCATTTTAGGACTTCAAGAGTAGTTTGGTGGTGATTTTTGATACCTAATGCACAAAATAAAAAGTACTTATACTCATAGTACTTATTTTACTAGCTCGATACAATTAGCGCTAAGTATTTAAATTCAAATCAGTTTCTTCTCACTTACAGTTTTTCCTACTTATACAAGAAATAACGACACCTAGTAAAGTACAAAGTACACTCTGTTGTCAGAAAAACAGTAGGCACAAAAAACGTTTGGTCTTAAATTGTTTTACCCGACATTAATAATGTGGCAAAGGCGTAAAGCCGTAGGCGGTAATGTTCAACAAACAAATTTGTCCATAAAACACAACAAAGTACCCTTTTCGGTGAATCGGAGACATAGTATTTTGGAAATAAGCCTTATCATTTTCTAAACCGTATAACATAGGCATAATATGACATGTGTTGAAATCATGTTGTAATCGTTACTTATCACAACTGATAGTCCAGTAATCAGGTGTATATGATTTTCTTTCATTCTTCCTGTTCGGAAAGTTTAATATTCATGGGTGCGAAAATTCAACATCTTCCAAAGCTTGAATTCAAGCTTTGCAAGATGTTGAAAATATCAGGTTAGTTGTTTACAATTACTGTTTAATTATATAACATTCATCATCATCATCGTCAGCCTTTTTTACGTCCCACTGCTGGGCACTTGCCTTCTCTCAGAACGAGAGGGATTGGGCTATAGTTCCCACGCGGTCCTAGTGCGGATTGGGAACTTCACACACATCATTGAATTGCTTTGCAGGACTGTGCAGGTTTTCCCTTCTCAAAAAAGCCTATGATAAATTACAGATACAATTCCGCACACAAATTCCGAAAACCTCAGAGGTGCGAGCCGGGGTTTGAACCCACAACCCTCTGCTTGAGAGGCCATGCCATAGGTCAAACTACTAGGTTATCACGGCTTTTATAATACACTATATAATTTCGCGGAAGTCTGAGTTCTAAGTAACGAATGTCAATCACCACGTCCCATAACGGTGGTTTCGTCAGGAATAATGGCGTTTGAGTCTCTTTAAATACGGGATGCTATTCCTGAGTCTCTCCTCCCTTTTTAGCTATTGCAGCGCAGCACGTGTTTCGCTGCTAATTAACATGTCTGAGAATAAACAGTTGTCGCGACAGCTTTAATTTGTAAATATGTGTATAATAGCATTAGTTATTATTAAGTTCATCTGTTGGCTTCCGGTTTCAGCTGGAGCTGACAGAAGCCGCGCATGCGCGAGCTTCTTCGTCGCTAGCTCTTGAGCTGTGTATGTCAGGGTTATTTGGCGCTCCGGTGTATGTTTATTTTGGTATATAATTTTAGTGTAAATAAATAGTGCATAATTATAGTGTGTGAGTGTTTTTCTATAGTACTTTGAACGTGTCCCACACAGTCGTCTTTGTTTTCTTTTTATTACGAGGTGCTAGGGACTAAATAATACAATACATATTCACCCTTTGTAAACTTTATCCAGAAGCACTATTCTTTAAAAAAACTATGCATTTATGGGACATTTGCATCTTTTACGTCGACTGGTGTGTGTGTGGTCGCGTCCATGAGAACACTATATAGTTAATTACTTTTGCGATTTTAACGTAGCCCAATTTGAGCTGCGGTGTGGGCGGTATACGCGATAAAAACGTGACGCAAAAGTCTTGTTACTGCGTTTAGGGTGCCTGCGTCAGCGTATTTTCAGCAGCGGTGTGGTTTAACCTTTACTCAGGAATGTATGTAGACTCTTTTTACTAGTGTGGTATAAAAACTTGCTGCGCTCGCGACTTAATTTCCATACTTATTTTTGCCTCTACAATAAGTTTGTGCAAGTATTTTAGCATTGTCAGTTAATACAATTTTGTTTACCTTAACAGGTAAACCGTAACGGTAATGTCTGAGTTTAGGTACAAAAACTCTACATAAAATCGTTGAACTCTGAACAAAGGTTAAATTT
Organism: Clepsis dumicolana; assembly: GCA_963691665.1. Lineage (NCBI taxonomy): Eukaryota > Metazoa > Arthropoda > Insecta > Lepidoptera > Tortricidae > Clepsis > Clepsis dumicolana. The sequence goes on along the minus strand of OY829505.1, from coordinate 18,769,359 downwards.
ATTCTAAAAAAGTGCGAGAGCTAAGAGCGAGTTGGTATGTAAGTAGTTCGTCTGTCACGGGAATCGAGTCACGAAGATTTTCCCTGCTATTTCCGAGTGTTTTACAATATCCAGTGTTAGCAGAGGCCCGATTACGAACATTCGAAACCTGCGTAACGTAATCGAGTAGTAAACGTTATCGAGAAATTTGTATGACGTTTGGAACAGCGCCCGCCCGTGAGCGTATTTGGAACTAAAATTTTGTATGAGGTTTCTCGATTTCGATACGGTACCGTTACGTAAACTTCGTGCTCAGCCTACAGAACCCTATTCCTAATCAAACTGTATGCAGTGGGGGTAATTATAATATTTATAATTATATCGGTTACTGATATAGACAAACATAAATAAGTTGGTCAGCTGTCACTCGTAAACCTGTAAAGCCTACTTATATATGATACTTTTCCTTTTAAATTCACTGTAATATAGAATACTGCTTTGATTTTTTTCACATTTCCAAATGTAAGTGTCTCGGTTAAAGGAGGGGGAGGGGGCACTTGTGTCTAACAAAAATGAGCACTTCAAAGCTAAATATATTGCAAACGAATCCTTTAATTGAAAATAAGCTGCGAACTCCCTGAATATTTTTAAAAGGCCTATCCTACAATGTCCCATTCTAGGCTAGGATAGGTTAGGGGTAGACGACAGAAAAAACAATCATCCCCACTTTACGTGTAGGTGCTCAAAAAAAAAGTTTCTTTTTTTCAAGGTATTATTCTATCACTTTGTCGTCTTTTTAAGAAGTATGTATATCCATGCAAAATATTTGTTTTCTAGTACTAATAGTTTCTGAGCTAAGCCGCGGGCAGACAGACAGACGGAAATGACGAGACTATAAGAGTTCCATTGCATTTTTGCCATTTTGGCTACGGAACCCTGAAAAAGGTTGACTCTCTCAATACTTTATCAGTTTTACAAATCTATCACAGCATTTGCGATGGAATTAGGCAATAGAGCTCTTAAAAAATCGTGTCGAACGATAAAATCGTACAAGACCAATTACTGTGAAAAAAGACCAACCCTGTTAGCTTTTATCTGCAGTCGAAAGTTCTTCTTATTGGCATAAAGAGCCAGAAACTTGATCGTATCAATTTTGGAGGAGGGCCAACGAGGTCAGATTAGGCACTCCTCCATCTTCATCGTACCTTTAACCAAAGGAAGGCAAATTACAATGGGCTTTTATCCTGTGTTACAATAGCGGTACGCACAATTAATTAATATTTATCGATTGGAATGGATACTGACCAGTCTTAACTTGTCTTAGGGCTTGTTTAGCATCTACGAGCTCATACGAATCGATTAATTTGTGTGACATTTTTACGGCGGACCATAATTCGCCTGCGGAGAAACCACTTTTAGGTTGGAACTTTGCTGTCACAGATCAAAATCATGCCACATTAGATACAGTCAGCCAATTTGATTCCTAGGCCGCTATAGAACCTTGTCGCTTTAACTACCAGATTAATATCTATATGTAGGTAATCCTACAATGTCAGTGCGGGTCAAAGGATTATCGACTTTACGATCCCGACATGATAATGAAAAAGTATCTTTGACAGACTAGGTAGTGACTATGTAAAATAAAAGACATAATTCCCGTTGTCAATAAAATTCTGTTCAAACAATGTACTTTTTAAGACATCAAAAAGCGTTTTGATATGCATTTTGATGGATGAGACCATAAACCCTTGACATTGCGAGCAAAGACCTCCAACTCGTAAGAAGTTTTCATTCAGATAGCCACTAAAATAAATTATCACTTTGCAATTTATTATTATCGTAGACAGAGAAAGATATAGACCGCTGGATACTTCTTACTCACTCACACACAAAAAGGACGGCTTAATACACAATTATTCATGGCGAAAAGAGATAAAGATATCTATTTTCTGTCCCTCATCGTATGGCCGGGTTTTTCAAGGTTGCGCTTCGCAATGCTCAAACAAACTTTGACGTTTGTCGGAAGGAGCGTAAGCAGTTAATTGATTTTCACGTTTAAAAGTTGAAATTGTAAAATACTTCGTTATTTACTTGCGCTAAAAAGTGGCCGGTGATAGCTTTTTAGCTTTTACATCTGTGATTATGGCGCGGTGTAGTGTTATTGGCTGTAAAAGCGATATTAGAAGGAAGGTTACTGGGTTGTCTTTTCATTCGTAAGTAGACAATTTATTCTCGTATATTTTATTACTTCAATGACTAATAAACTAAAAAACAATTACGTTGCTCACCCGCGACCACTAATGACAAATAGTTATATCTGTGCGGCAAATGTATGTTTCCATGCAACAACAACACCTTTTTTTGTATAGTGGTGGTGGTGATAGTTGGGTCTGTGTGGCATGTGTTGATTCGTGTAGCAGTGGAGGCGGAGGTGTTGCATGGAAACATACATTTGCCGCACAGATATAACTATTTGTCATTAGTGGTCGCGGGTGAGCAAAGTAATTGTTTTTTAGTTCATAAATATGGACCTCCGCAAAGTAACGCCTGATTCAATAAATTATTCAATGACTAATGTAGTTAAATTTTTATGGTTGTTAACTATGTGCGTTACATTTTTGTTAAATTTGTTAGATTTCGGCTATATTTCTGATATTTTTGCTTTATAACCTCAAAAATCAGTGTTGCTACTTTCTAGAATAAAAATTAACCCCACAATAGGGTAATTTGTAATAATTATATCAAATAATATACCTATTTCATTTTTATGAAAATTTCAGATTTCCCGCTGACCCAAACCTTAGAAAATTGATAGAAGCTACGGGAAAAATCAATCAATTATGTCCTTCATCAAAAATATGAAGTGAGCATTTTGACACGACATTGCTTTGGAAGAAAGGGAAACAACAGTACTTCACTTATTTACTTTTGTAGAGTTTCTTAATGTTATTTATACATTTTCACCTAATATATGTTTCACTGAATTATTTTAAGTGTTTAACTTACCTACTTAAATCAATAATATACTTACACATAATAAAGCCTGACCAGAAATATATGACTACTCGCCATGTTGCGGAATTTCATTGGAACTAATTTCTTACACTGGCAATAATTTTAATGATTGTCAGTGTCACTGTGGCGGTTTCTTTGAACAATAATAAAAAATGCCCAAAACAATTCGTGGTCAACAACGGATCATTGTAAATAATGTTTATAATAAAGTACTGGAAAAAAACGCTCGGGGAATGAAACTATTTCGCTACAAAACCTTTCCAAATTAACATCAGAGCTAACAGGTAAACGTTGTAGACAAGTCAAGATGTCATTGTAGTCTGGTTATCATAAATTGGTTCTGGTTTTGACCCTTAGTAAAAAATAAGCAGTAATTATAGTTATTAAGAAACTTTCTAGGTATAATCGGAGTCATCAATTACGCGAATTACGGCAGAAAGTCGTTCCTCCTCAGGTTTTAGGTCGCCAAAGAAAAACAAACCGAAAATAAAAAAGAAGATGCAATTAGACGATTTTGACCTCTGTGTGATACGTATGTTGGAAAATACACGAGTTTTATACGGCAAAAAAGAAGTACCGACACTGAAACAATTGTTGGCAGTATTGAAAGAGGACATAAATACACATTTGTTGGAAGTAACTGTTTATATTTTCAGGAAATAACTGGTAATACTTGGAAGAGCTGTTGCGATCATGTAATCAAAATAGAAAACTACTATAGGAAATCAGATCATGTAACTGATATCCACGTGGATAAGTTCGTGATTGAAGTTGGCTCTGACACCAGTGACACGTCTGACTCTGAAAGTGATTCCAATTAGTCACTTTCTGCATCTGAATTTGAAGCTAATTGCCGTATGAACACCGAATATTAGGATTCTGATTTTGACTACGGCGAATGAAAGTAAGTTAAAACGAGTGACCAATTCGCATTGTTCCGACTATACTAAACTATTGCCATATAAATAAAAACAATACCGCCCTCTTGACAATATTCATATATTTCTGGTCAGGCTTTACAAGGTAATATTATAAGTAAGAGCATTTAGTTCAACGCTGAACTTCCGTGAGACTTAATCATAGTGAAATAAAACTGATCACTCAACAATTATAACCGTGATAGTGGCTTGTTGGTGCCACCAAGTTGGAAGACTGTTAAATACTGCTAGACAAACATAATTTAGTGGTGATACTTATTTGCTGGATCGATTATTAAAATCAGTCAAGGTATGAGTTAACGTACATTATTCGACCTATAATAATTATGGTACTAATGCAGACTGGGGTAATTTTTTCATTACTTGGCAACCGTAAATATTGTATGTACTTTATCTGTTATCCTTTTCGGTGGCACGCTTAGGAGATATTCTTTTGTATCTTTATTCTATGATTATTATTGACCCGTGGTCGCAAGTGTCAAAATGTAATCATGACTCATATGTCACTCAATAAGCACTGACGTAGAAGACAAAAAAAAAAACTTGACATCGTTATATTATAGTAGTGGCGAGGGAATCTAGTTTCTTGACTGTACAGTATCCCAAACTGCATAAGTGCCGAAATCATGTCTATCGGTTGCTCTGTTACAACGTGAATATAATACTAATTCCTAGACTTTTTTTCTAATTCGTAGTAATTCTCATTTTCGCTTTGAGTCAATTTGTAGAATGCATACCTTGTTTTATAGGTACAAAAGTATATAAAGTCGTAGTCAGCGAATTAGGGTCTGTGGTGATGGACGAGCAATCATTGTTAATTTAAGTCCTCTTTTATGACACATTTGCTGTTATAAATAATAATAAATAAATAAATATCATGGGACAATTCGACACCAATTGACCTAGTCCCAAACTAGGCAAAGCCTGTACTATGGGTACCAGACAACGGATAAACATACTTATATAGATAAATACATACTTATATACATATTAAACATCCAAGACCCGAGAACAAACATTCGTATTCATCACACAAACATCTACCCCGACCGGGATTTGAACCTGGGACCTCAAGCTTCATTGTCAGGGTCTCTAACCACTAGGCTATTCGGTCGTCGTATAATGTAGGTAGGGTACAACTATAATATGTATGATAAATCACCTTTCGACTAAACTCATCCTCAATTGAATTCTGTTTCCTCCTTATCGGTGCAGCCGAGTAGACTTCTCCTCGCATTTTCAGCTCAGCTCGAGCGTTCACAATATATGACTTATGGCGTCAATGTAACGATTAAACCGCTCAACCAAGTTTCAGGGTCATGCACAATTTATTGCGATTGGCGTTGGTTATATAAATAGTTTATACGAACTGGTTTTTAAATTGTATTCAATAAAAGATTAAATGTTTTTTTTTAATTACTTTATATTTTATAAGATCAGATCAAGGCAGGTGGTGGCTAATTCCACCAGATCAACAAAAAAATGTTTAAAATATATTACATATATTAAAATTTATAAGACAACAACCTTTACGGTAACGTTTAAGTTGTCGGCATCAATCAAATGAGTGAAATATTTAATTTGTTTTGGCATGACACTCGAATTTAAGTTTGAGGCGACTCTACCTGATGTCCATGTTTATTGTTCATAGTACGCATAAACTTTTGACTAACTTTTTATTTCGTGACGGAACATGAAACCTGAGTATTAATTAGCTATAGAATATACTAAAATTATTAAGTACAAGAAACAAAATAAACGCCACAAATGACCCATAAAAATACATTTTCCGGGCACAAATTTCACCCATCTGTAGAAAAAATAGAAAGTATTAAAAATCGTGACGCACGAAACTGTGTTGTCGTCACGTGAGCCCAGGGAAACCCATTACTCCGGAACGAATGCGGCGGGACACGCGGCGCAGAAACTTACTAGAGCGAACTAGATGTGTTCAATCCAATGGTTATGTTTATCCCAGCATGTATCGCGTCGTCGTGAGAGACAGAGATCTATTAATGCGCTGATTATTTAACTAAGAATTTAAATAACACTTTTGTTGTTTTCTAAAGTAATATACACATATTCAAAAAGCGAATCAATGCGATAAAAGTAAAATGAGATATTTGTGAACGTACTCCAGGATTATAAAATAAACCCATATATAGATGATTTGAATTTTAAATTCCTAACGTCGTGTTACGTATTTTATTATCTGGTGTTATTTTTCTCCAATGAGAAAACATCGAATTAGAGAGGAGAAGAAACTGATAGCGATTGAATCAAAGGGTAAACGATATAAACGTTCAATATGCGGTATTCATTCCATAAACTTTGAGTTAAACAGATAAAACAAAATAAACCACTTGGAAACTTGCCAAAGCTTATATATTGAGGACCGAAATAAAAAAGGAAAACGCAGAAAAATTATTACATTGTTCTGATGTTTTTAGCAGTAGGTATCTATTAACTGAAGGAATGACCAAAGAGGGGTTATAATATTTTAAGAGTCAAACGAATTTTCTATTGAATATGTGTAAGCGTTAATAAAAGGGGTGTGAATTAGCTGGTGTTCGGATCTGACGGTTAATACTGTTTAATTTTTCTAATATTTTATTGTAATATCTCGTAAAAAAAAAGATTGTACTACCTGAGTCCTGACCTGAGCGAGCGTAATTATTTTGTCAAACCCCATTAACCAAATAATTGATCATTTTATTTACACAGACTAACTTAAAATTATTAATAGTTTAAAATTTACATAATTTAAAAAACCGGCCAACAGCGTGTCGGACACGCCCAGGATAGCGTTCCTTAGCCTTTACAAAAAAGTTCTGGCATATATTCTAAAGGTATTTTCATCACACCTATTCGAAACCAGTATTAGCAGACCCTACGCCTAAGCAAACTACTCAGTGTGGGATCGTTTTGTAACGGTTACTGACATAGACAAACATAAATAAGATGATCAACTTGTAAAGCCTATAAAACCTATTCAAGCCTACTCCCTTCGAATAGTTTTCCTTTTAAATTCACTACATTATTATGCGCTACTGCTCTGATTCTTTGCACATTTCCAAATACCACAGTTTGTCTGGTAGAAGGGGGACATTTGACTCCAATAAAAATGAGCACTCCAAAGCTAAATATTTCGCCAACGAATTTCTCAATCGAAAAATTATCTTGGAACACCACTTTACGTTTAGGGGCGGTACTCCAAAAAACATTTTTTCATCATTTTATTCCAGCACTTTTTCGGCTTAGTTAATATGTATATCCATGCAAAATGACAGCTTTCTAGTACCAATAGTCTTTGAACTAAGCCGCGGACAGACAGACATGACGAAACTACAAGGGTTCCGTTTTTGCCATTTTGGCTCGGAACCCTAAAAAGGAAAACTTTGTAGAACTCACATTACTAAACCACTTGCTCAAACATTCAGAAAGGGTTTTTCTGCCACCCTGTTATTATTATTACAATCTTTTATTCAGTTTCACCTGTCCCGGGCTGTGGTGCATGTCTGTCTGTGTGTAATCATAATCAAATCTTGCAAGTTACATTTGAACCATTTCCAGTTGTCGGATTGACTTGAAATTTAGATTGGAATTATGGATACCTAATGTAAGTTGGACGATAATACAAGGATAGTCAGCAAAAAAACTCTTGTTTTAAGAAACCTGAGAAATAAAAAAAACGTCCCCACCTTACGTGTAGGGAAGTACCCCAAAACAGCACAGACAGACACACAGATAGACATGACGAAACTGTAAGGGTTCCGTTTTTGCAATTTTGGCTACGGAACCCTAAAAAGTAGTCTCATGGTTAGGTACTCTGCTTTTTACGTTGAACTGTAATAGACTCGGCATGTTTTAAGGATTATTAAATTCAACCTCATTGTATTTGGTGGTTGGAAACTTTAAAAAGATTACAATTGACAATGACAAATTTCGTAAATCAACCATAATTGATATTATTGGTTACTTCCAGAATCAACTACTTAACAGTTTCGTTTTGTCATCACTTAGCAAAACACTTACGAATTCTGTATGTTTTCAACCGACGAAACACTTCTACTTAAGTATCAATTATTAATAATGTTTCCTCCTTGAGTAGTACAAACCATTTGGATTAGATGATTTAAGAATATTTCCTTCTAAAAATGTTTGACATGCAAACAAATGTAACAATTTATTGAAAAATTAAAAAAAATGACAATCCTAAGTATTTGAAAATGGGTTTTGTTAGGTTATTTTATTATAATAAAGATCCAATTCCTATCCGGAAACACTTATCAGTGCATTTACACCCCGTCCGGTTTTCTTAGCGCAAGTTATTTCACCTCCTGATTTGAACGTCTTCCGATTCAGCTTTATTTATTGTAAGTAACATTATCTTAGGCTCTTCTACCACTTCTACTTTTCATTTTAAATTCGATGTCAAGCAATAATAAAGTAACGTCAAAATAACTTATTATTGTGATAGAGAAATTATTGTCTAACTATAACAAATGAAAATTAAAGTTCCTGTCCCGCGTTCTGAACAATAGAGTATATTATCATTGTGAAATAAACGGATCACTAACGCATGTAAATCGAGTTTAGCCCGACATGTTTCGGACTGATTAGTAGTGATCCATTTATTTCATTATGATTGAGTGTCTTGGTGGTTTCATATAAAAAATTGCGTCTATCATTTTTTATAGCAAATGTTATCATACAATAAGTCACTTCTTGTTCTTCGTTACACTTTTGATACAGTGGTCATAAAGTCACTAGCTAATGAAACATTTCTAATACGTCATGTTGCGTGATTCCACTGAGCTTTCCAATTTTGACAGTGATAATAGGTTTACACAGGCAACATTGTCAAATTCTCCAGGACTCCAAAATCCCACAAAATACAGCGCAGTCATTTATTGGATTCCAGGCAAGTGTCCAATTTGACGGTGCCAACGGGTTTCGTAGTACGGGGCCCAATATCTATACCTATAAAAGAAGACCATTACTGACTGACTGACTGACAGACAACGCACAGCCTAAACCGCTGGACCTAGAGACTTGAAATTTGGCAGACATATACCTTGAGTATCCTAGAGGAGCACTAAAAAGGGATTTTTCGAAATTCTCACGGGATAGGGAATAAATGGGATTTACATTTTCGAATCAAAGTGGCTCTATCTCCGCAGCTATAATTATTAGAGATTACAAATTTGGCATGCAAGTAGATAATAATAACAGCTAATAACGGGTTTCAGTATTTTTCAAAATTCCCACAGGATAAAGGATAAACAGTAATATTTTCATAGTAACTGACTAGCAGATATAGAGACTTGCAAGTTTACAATTATTATTTCTTGAGGATCATAGAGGTGCACTAAGAAGGACTTATTCGAAATTCCCACTGGATAGGGAATAAATGGAATTTACATTTTAGAATTTTTTAATCGATCTAAAGAGTTAACATGCAAAATTCCCACGGGATAGAAATAAGCGAACTCAACTTCGGGGCTGATTTAAATTAAAATCACTAATAGAAAGCTACACTGTCACTGATTCATATTTAAGGTTTTTTTAAATAGCTAGGTTAAAACAGTTATTAATATCCGGCGTGAACTTTACAATTTCTCGGGATAAAAGTAGCCTAAGTAAGTAAGTAAGTAAACGCTTTATTGTACAGAAAATACAGAAATAAATACAGGTTACCAACAGTGAGATACGGTACAAAGGTGGACTTATCCCTATAAGGGATCTCTACCAGTCAACCTTTATATCAATCAGAAACAGCGTAGCTTTCTGTTAGTGAAAGATTTTTAATCGGGCTAAATGTAGAATTCGCTTATTTCTATCCCCCGGGAATTTCGCATTTTCCCGAGGAAAAAGTAGGTGTCAATGTCAGTTAAGAACTGTAGCTTTTTATGAGTGAAAGTTTTTTTTTTATCGATCTGAAGAGTTAAAATTACTTAAAATGAAAAAACCCGCGGGATAGAATTAAGTGAACCCAACTTCAGCGCTGATTTAAAAAAATCTTCCACTAATAGAAAGCTACATTGTCTCAAATTAACATTTAATTAAAATGAAGCCCTATATTGCTAATAAGTACGTCCGTCCGCGGTCAGTGCTAAAGCGCAAAAACGGAGAGTGACATAGGCTACTTTTTATCACGGGATAATATCTCATTCCCATGGGAAACACGTTACAACATCGCCTTTATTTGTGGTTTTGCGATGGATTAAAATTTTTATATTTTTTATACCTATATGAAGATAGTTGAAAGGTTGACGAGTGACATAGGCTACTTTTGCTACGGGAAAATATCTCATTCCCACGGCAAAACACGTTAGAAATCTTATAACATAACCCATAATGATTGTAAAGCGAGCACTTGCATGTTTGCTTGCATGCTTGCTTGCGTGCCTGCTTACATGCCTGCTTGAATGCTTGCTTGATTGCTTCCTGGATGCTTGCTTGCATGTTTTCTTACAAGCTTTAATAATTGCTTGAATTATTGCTTGCGTGCTTGCTTGCATGCTTGCATGTTTGCTTGCTTGCTTGCTTGATTGCTTGCTTCTTTGAAATGCTTATGGTTCACGCGAGCGAAGCCGCGGGCAAAAGCTAGTCTACTATAAAACTCACAAACCAAGGTCCTGTCACTTATTGTTATGACAAGAGACAATCACTGACTACTACTTTAAAATCGGTGCAATACACTACTTTGGATTAGGAAAAATATATTTCACTCGAAAATAAAAAAACATTCGGACAAATAGAGAACCTCCTCCTTTTAAGGGTTCCGTACCTCAAAAGGAAAAATGAAACCATTATAGGATCACTTTGTTGTCCGTCCGTCTGTCTGTCTGTCTGTCTGTCTGTCTGTCAAAACCCTTTTGTCTCTGGAACGCGTTGAGGTAGCATGCTGAAATTAATATCGAATACCCACTCAAGCCTGCGGTCCCTTGAAGCTGTGAAAAAATCAACCTTCTAAGTCAACGCAATCAAAAGATGCAGTAATTAAAAAGGCTATTTCCATACAAATTGCCGATTTCCAAACACCTAAAGGGTACTTCCAGATGTCCTAGAAACATGAAATTTGGTATGAAGGTAGCTCTTATAGCACAACCACTCCGAACTGTCTCAAAATCTTAAATTTTTATGTCTGTCTGTAGATTTCACAGACCAATATAAGTTGACCCTACACTGCGTACATTTTGCTTAAGAGTAATGCTCTGCTAAAACTGGACTTCTTAAAACACTGGGGAAAAGCGTTAAAATCTTTCTACGGAACCCTCGTGCGCGAGTCCGACTCGCACTTGGCCGGCTTTTTGAAGTCGGTTAATTAAATAAATTAACCTTTCCCTTTTCGAAGTAGATAAAAATAGTAGTTTATGCAACTGCTACATAATGAGGGTCCTTAAAAGTGTTTTAAGGCCTACTTATGTGGAGTTGCATACATTACTTTATCTACACACATATCATAAGTACTCTAAGATGGGTTCAGAAGCCGAAGGCATATATCATACCCATACCTGTCACGAATTTGACTGTTTTTTTTTAATCATAGACAAACGTCACAAACAAATTCGTAAACTGTTTTTTTTTTGTAAAAAAAAAACAATATCACATTATTAATTATACATGTCGGACTGAACTCTACTTATACAAGGTGTCAAATAATGCTTTAACGATATTTCACTAGCACATCGGGCTAATTATTCTGAACACCCCTGCAATTTTTTTATTGTTATTTTAATTAATGACCATTTAGTTAACGAATGTTTAAATTAATTACGGTCCATACTCCCAGTGTACTCATTTCCTATCTCTCTCTCTCTCATTGATTAGTTATAAAGTCACTCGAGCGAGAGTTCGTTACGTACGTTATTTTATTTTAAAACGTCAAACACCTTTGTACGTTTTCTGTATACCTATTTCTATTTATTTAAGATGGATTTAGGATTTAGGTATACCTAAAATTTTACTACAGTAACAGCGCGTTAACAGCGTATAGTGAGGTGAACGTAATCAGTGTATTTCGCTCGACACGCAGAAGGCCAAAAAAAGATGCTCCTCTTTGTGCCTTAAGCAAGTAGTAGAGATCATTTATGAGGTAGGTATTGATGTTAGGAGGTAGAATTAAAATGATATCTTAAATCCTGCTAAAGATTTTAATTACTTACAATCGTTATATCGCTACAATATCTTATCACGAAACACTTGAAGTTTGTTAAAGAACACAACAATTACCTAACCACATAACACACGTAAAAACTTCACCACCGAAATCAGAGATTTTTACAATAGCTAATTATTTTTCACACGGAATAAACGGTTGTTTCTAATAAAATTCATATTTACAATGAAAATTATGATTACGAAAGTTTTGACAGTTTTGACATACTAATATTTGAGTGACCACGTGACCACCCGCGCTTTCCAAAAAAGGTTTAGCGAAAAAAGTTACATAGCAATTCTCTACATACTTCATGTTACCAAACTCTATTGTATTTTTGAAGCCCTGCAAGCCGTGAAGTTTATAAGTGGCCTGATTCAAATTCAATATAAACCTATCTAACCTTAAGGTGGTTCTTCACGGTCAGCTAGGCACTCAAGCGCCCATAGATGGCGTTGATAGTCTAATTTGACAAAAAATGTGGATAATAACGCGAAAGACTTTGGCAGTATGAACTTAATTTCCTTAGTCTTTACGAGTGGCGGAAAAATACAAACCATTAGTGTTGATTATAAACAAATTTTAAAAAGACTTCAAAGTGACTTCCAATCTTCAAGTAATGATAGCGCGGCGCGGTTATTTTATTATGTTTGTTTCTATTTTTCCCATTAAAAGTACCTAAAATAGTAAAGCCATTCAGGCATTCATGTTTGATTGTTGTTGGTCAGAGAACCTGCTAAATAATTTAAACCTGATAAATAATAATTTATTTTTCCCGGTATAAAATTAGTTACCGAACTGTTTGCGAACCTTGCCGAAGTACGAAAGAATTTTGCCGAAGTGCTACGAATAAATACGACGTAGCATTGCGTGTGTATGTGTGTAGCAGTGATATGGCGTAGGCTGTGGCATACTGGGCAACTCTATTACCTTGATATTTTATTCATTTTTTTTAAAGTTGTAACTGCAGGTCTAAACTTTGCAGGGATGTTCAGACCAACTAACCTTTATGTGGGTAAAATATCGTTAAAGCATTATTTGACACCCTGTATACGTGAGTGATCCGTTTTATTTCACTATGATTGTAAATTACGTTGATCGTCAAATTTGAAAAATTGAATTCGATATCGAAAAGTCATTATGACATCGAATTCGATATTATCGACCTGCTGGTGGAGGTGGTTGGCGGGGGAGGCGACGATGTACTGCAATGCTGGTAATTTTCTACGGTTTCTGAACGCATTTTAGAGGACTTATGATATGTGTGTAGATAAAGAATAATAATAACAACGAACCGAGTCACTGTCCCTGTTGCTTTAACTGCAATAGTAAATTAGAAATCGCACAAAATAGGTACTTTAAATTTCAATAAAACACAAGTACTTATTTATTGTTATGATTAATATTTTATTTTTAACCGACTTCAAAAAAAGGAGGAGTTTCTCAATTCGTCGGAATATATATATATTTTTTTATGTATGTTCCCCGATTACTCGAAGACGGCTGGACCGATTTCAAAAATTCCTTTTTGTTTGAAAGGGTATACTTTCTAGTTGGTCCCATTGTCACCAAGTCAGGATTTGATGATGGGATCCCAGGGAACTCGAGGGCAACCCTCAAATTTTATAGGGACGTATCGTGTGTTTCATATATTTTAGAAAGCTATTCAAGTACTTTCGTCTGGTAGTCATCATCTCGTGTTGATGAGGTGATGATGGAAGGTATAACTCCTTAACGGTTAGGAGTTGGAGGATAATATTTTTAATATTAACGAAACTAAAAATTGTGAAATAAAAAATCTTTTAACAAAAAGTAAAACCGCCTTCAAAAAAAACCTCAGAAAAAGAACATAAAATAATCCCAAAAAACCGTCAGTTTTATGGCCTAGCGGAAATATGAAGTCGGTTTTTTTTGAAGGCGGTTTTTTTTCATTTGTTCTAGGATTTTTTCATCTAATGTCAGGCGATTTTTGGATTCAGTTATTGAGAGGGAGCAAATTAATTAGAAATCAACATTTTGGTTCTGGCATGAAATAGGGCATGCTGCTGGGCCATTTAAAATTACTTAAGCACTGGTGGCGTACCCATTGTCCCAGCATTCAGTGTGGATGAAGGGTTAACAAAGGGGCGATTTGACCCAATTAGACATTTCTCTCATTACAAGGATGGTGCTCGCTGCGGGTGGGTTGGGACTCCGGACGTGTTTTCTGTTAGTACTTACATGTGCGCATTTGACCGAAAATTAATTTTTGAAGCGTTTGATCGCAATCGTTAGCACCATTCAATCTTCTGTTAATTAACATTACATTAAGTATCTTTCACCTAATGACTGTATAAACTCTATTTACTTTGCGGCACTCTAAGGTATTTAATTGCCAATGACTTGGTCCCTTAGCTACGATTTACTGCGACAACTTCATAAGTTTTTTCTAGTAATAAGTTATTTAAGCTGCGGATTTTGATTCAACAAGAGGTACTTCATTCTATTCATTAAATAAAATCAACTTATATTTTTCTATACCTGTCCTGTATACCTCTTTCTAGTTTTATACCGATTTCCGCTGGATTTCCAAAGACCTTGTTTGGGGGACCTTATGGCACCTGGCTCGGACGTTGTAGGACTGACTCGCAAGCATTTAGGGTTCGCACTCAAGAATCAGCCAGCTAGAGATCCCGACGTTTTATTTCTAAACTAAAAAATAATAACTTTTCATTGAAATAAATACATAATAAGTTTGTAGGTACCCGCAATTTTAAATACTTTTATTTTATACTTGTTCCGGTTTGATCCGAAAAAATGGTCAAACGTGAATTTGTTTGTGAAAAATGGGACGATCCAAGCTCCAGCCAAGGTTTATGGTTCTCCTAAAAGGAAAAAGAACGCTAAACCGATACCGGAAGTGGACGCCTTAGAACTTACGCCGACAATATCGGTGATATTCTTCGTAAAGATCAGGTGCGTAGCACTCGGAACCGGCGAGCGTGTATGAAGAGATGTACGAATTTGGAGGAGGTTAAAGAGGTGTGTAAGGATCGTAGCAAGTGGCAAGCCATAGTTTCTGCGTACCCCCGTGGGAAAGAGGCGTGATATACGTATGTACACGAATTTTTGGAATGGTTTTTTTGCGGTACTTACGCATTTTCATTTCAAAATGTAATATCTCACAAACGGCTAAACCGATTTTGATAAAATATATTTAAGAACTATCACTAAAAAACCTGCTTCTAAATAAAAAAAACCGCATTCAAATCTGTTCAACCATTTAAGAGTTACGGTGCCACAGACAGATACACATACACACACAGTCATACAGACACAAGACACACAATAGCGATCAAACTTATAACACCCCTCTTTTTGCGTCGGGGGTTGAAACATATGCAGGATCAGTGCGAAATAAGTTTTGTTGTCGTCCCCGTAGCAGTGACGTTCTGATAGACCAGATAAAAATAATTAATTGAACAATAGTATAATTAGGTCTAATAGTTGAGTTTAGTGTAAGACATGAACGAACATTGTCGTGAGTGTATTAACTTCTCTGCATCGACGTTGAGTTTTAGTAGCCTCAGCAGGTAATGTTGTGGTAAATTAAGAGGCTTCCCTGAGAGGATGACCTTGAACGCTTGGCGCCTTCCCCACCCCACCTCACTTCTACAAAACAACTTCGTTTTAGTGACGACATCTATTAAACATCGGTCTAACTTCATTTTACACAGTGTTATCACAAATAACGCGTCTTTTCGAAAAAAAAAAAAATCGTTCAGAATTCGCACCGAATATTATTATATATTCGCACTCAATAATGACATAACAACTATTTTGAATGGCACGTCACTTAGTTTTCAAGTTTCGAAATGAATATTTCAATCACTTAACTACTTATGACACATTATCAGTTCTAGTGAAATAAACGGATCACTCACGTATGTCAGTCGAGTACAGCTTGACATGTTTCGGACTAATCCGTAGTCCTTCCTCTGGGAGCACACGCCACGCCGGTGGCGAGACGCAAACTGTGGTAGTTTCATGTTAAAAGTACAAAAACAGTCACTGTTAGGTTCCTAGGGACGTTAAATAAAAATAAGCGGACTGTATCAATATAGGGCTGGTTTAATCGCCGTTACAAATAATAATAAAAATATAAATTAATTTGGGAGGTGTCCGCGGTCGGTGGAGATCGTAAGGCGAGTGGTGGCGACGCAGCCGGCGCGGTGGTCGTGACGTCGTCGTGTCGTCCGCCGCGCACCTCCTCCGGCTCGTAGCGAAGCCGGTGCTTAACAGTCACAGGTAACAATAGGCGGCCTTATCGTTACAGAGCGACCACAAATTAATTATAATTATAGTGTTAAGTGGTCCCAGAAGTATTTTAATCAACCAAGGGCTAATAGAACTCGTCGAGCTATACTCGACTGACATACGTGAGTGATCCGTTTATTTCACTATGTTTTTGTACTTTCTTACATTTTTTGTTTCATTTGTGTCTTATTGTATTAATACATAAACTTATGAGAATTACAGAAAAAGCAAATTGTCTCTTCTAAAAGTTTAGTCTGGTTTCCACAAAAAAAAATATATTAAGTACTTCATTGTTAAAGTCCATACAAATGTTCCAATATTCAATTGAAAGACAGAAACAAAACCAATTTAACTACTAATTCAGACAGCATTCAACTTTTTGTAGGGTATCTTGCTTCGGAGTAAAATTACCTACTGTTTTATTTTATTATTTATTTATAGAATCACTGACACGTAATACGTTTTTCAACGCATTGACGATATACGCTTTTACTGCAAATAGCATGCAGCAAGTAAACAGTGCCGTGTAAATGGAAATAACTGGACAAAAACGAAAATAAAAGAGATGAACATTTATTTTCAATCAAACCATAACAATAGGTACCTACCGTGAGATGTTTTAAGTCCAATAACTTTTTCAATGGTTTCAGATGTTGTCGATTCGAATAGGTATAGAAAAACGACTTTTATTTATGACGTAACGTGTTTTAACTGAATTCGTATTTTAGTCAAGTAAAGTAGGCGCTTTGAGAAGTTGGGTGTGTAAATTACGAGATTATCATTCTACCAATGAATTCTAGTTGAGAAGAGCTCAAATAGTTATGACAGATCTTACCACTAGATATTAGGGAGTTTTTTTGCCCTCTCTCATAATTATTGATTGTATGGCAATCAATGGACAGCGCTTGCTTTGAAGTCATTTTATGAATAAAAAACATTTTTCATAACGTTTTAAAAACGTTCTTGTTCTTTCTTGTTATCCCATAATCACTTTTTTGAAAACAATAACTCACAGGTGAAGACTCCATCGATTTCCTATACAAATAATCAATTAATAAGAGAAAGGTTAGAAAAACAATTTGACCAGAAAATGGTGTCAAGAACGACATTATAAAAGTTATAATTTTTTGGGCTCTTCTCAAGTATTGGTAGAATGGGGTCTTTATGTTTTGCATACTCATTTCCCTCCAGAGACATAATTTCGCTCCACTCTTGACAAAATTTTTAATCGTTTATTTAATAAAAGCCTTTTTTCTGAATTATGATTGGCAGTGTAGTGTAGGAGCGTAGCTTGTTTTTAACTAAACCTACCTGCTTAAATTTTTGACAGTTTAATGCCCACAAAATGAACCTACTTTTTCAAAATCTTTTATAAAAATCGACGATTCGACACTTGTGATCAACTTGGTGTTAACTACTGTCTCGGATTCGGCAGTAAGCGTTTGAACAATATTCTTACTTTGCTCCTTTCAGGAGAAACCGCTTGTCTATGATTTTTAAATTTCGGTATAATTAATGTTTGTTTATGGTTAGTCAAAAATAATAATAAATAATCAACCCAAGATAATAGACTGGTCTCAGTTGTGTACAATAGGTACCTAAGTACACTAAAATTCTTTTACAATGACTGAACGAGATCGCAATGAGGTTACAATTATTATACTTGAAACTGGAGAACGAAGAAAATCGTAAACTATGTATGCTGACATAAAGGAAGGGAAAAAAGACTATGCAAGTCTTCTGATACGAAGGTAAAAAAAAGTGAAGCTCTGAAACCAGAGACATTGAGAAACTCATACCTATATAAGAGAAATAAAGTGGGATGGAAAAATGCTGATAAGTAACAATTAATGTGAAACTTTATTTGTATGACATATTTCATCTTTTATACGTATTCTTCGTATTGGTTATGAAAAATTTTGGATGAAAGCAAAAAAAAACATTTGCAAAACTTGATAATTTTTTATCTTATCTTATAATTTGCAAAAAGCATTTTTTTACATCTTTAGGAATTAATTCGATCAATTGACACTGATGTGAATTTCTAGAACCCAAGTAATGATCACCTAATCTATAGGCATGGTGAAAAAAAAGCTTTTCCACAGATCAGGTAGAAATTAATCTTATGTCAAGGTTTAACACTTTGACATGTAAAAACATTTCTCCATTCAACTAGGCAGGTATACGTCTTAACTTCTTTGGTTCGTTTTCTGTTAATCTAAAGACTAAAAAAAATGCAAAAGTTTAACTTCACAAGATTGTCTAAGCCTTTTTTTTGGCGAATGCATCCTTAGACTGAAGCCTCTACGTAGAGACTTACCTATTTTATTTACATCATGAAGTCTACAAAGATGAAGGAGGCAATCAAGGTATGAAAGCACTGGTGCAAATTAACGATATTGGTCTTAGCCTACTCTTGTAATGGGACGTGGGTATGTAATGACTGATTAAAATTGTGGGCGGATTACCCTTGTCTGTTTCATTCACCCTTCATATGAAACACACGGAATTTCATCGGCGCCGGAATCAAGCCGGCTCTTTGAGCTGATATTTAATCCGACGCTAAATATTTAATGGTCAAAGGCTCACAGATTCCCGTGTAAAGCTTTTTTTTTTTGCGAGTTTATCGAAGATTATTTTATACATTAAATTTATCCACCGGCTTGAATACCCAAATACCTGTAGTTTTAAACTATAACATAAACCCAGCCATCAAGCTAAAACAGCTTCTTTGAGGAATAGATTTAAACTCGTCAGAAATGCGATAAATTGAGCTTCATATAGGTATCCCTAGCCATCCTATCATTTAGAATTCCTAAATTAAAGAATAGAGGTCAAGGAAATGTCTGTAAAAAGTGTACCTAGACGTGTAGTGTAGACGAAAAATAAGTAAATTATATTCGTGCGTATTTGTATTTGTTTTGTCAGTAGGTATGTCATATCATGTAAAATATTACATAATTTTGCTTCATATCTAGTTATTAACCCCCAAAAAACGTAAAGGCAAAATCTGAGACTGCTCAAGAAAAATAGGGTCAAATCAAGAATCACACAGACACTTCACTGATTTTCAGATCAAGGTTCAATATGTGTGACAAAAGGGTACATTGAAAGGTTTTTATTTATTTTCTCTCAATGATCCTTAAAAAAACGGTTTAATAAAAAAAAAACTCATAACAATGGTAAGGTGGACAAAATTTTATAAAACGTTGTTCCTGCTGAAATGGTAAAATCAATTCGCACAATACTAAAAGAATGCGCGAGCCACGTCAAGAATTCGCACTTTGCAGAGGTTATTCGCAAGAGAGGCATTAATAAAAAACGATTTACAAAAACATAAAACTTAATATCGGCGCCGAAAAATAAAAGGAAATGTTTAATAAAACATTCAAATATACTCACATTTCCAGAATGTCTCCTTGGGGAACGCAAACTAGTGACTCGTGAAAAAATTATGGAGTTTCCACCAACACTAATATTACGTCCTTCCACACAACCGGCGTCAGAATTACCGGTTGAATAATAATGCGCACTAGCGTTTTTCAATCACTTCACAAATTTTATTTTTTAGTCACTCAACGATATCGCATAAACAAGTTGTGAGTTCATTAAAATTTGTGTACGCGTTCTGATTTCCACAATGCAACCTTCACGTAGGACCGCAACACGCCGTCGTTCGCAATATACTGGACTGAGCAAGACCTGGCTGGCTACCCTGATATACCTTGCTCTTTCTATCTTGTACAGTTTTCAGGCAGAAATGTAGCCGTCTTGCTCGCACAGCCTGAAAGAGAGCATGGTGAGAGTACTCGTAATACGTATAGGTCAATATCAAACCTCCTCGGGTTCTGGAGGCTGCAGTTAGGGTGCCCATGTTTTTTTAATGATAATATTTATGTATTTTTTATCCGTAGTAAAAAAATATCTTGTATTTTTTATTTTCATTGTTTTATTCTTTTAACAAATGTTTTATTAAATCAGTTTATGCATGAGTTAATAACTTAGTAAGTATACTTACTCGTAGGATCGCTTCGTTGATAGTATAGATTCAGTACATTATGTAAAGTGTAGGAGTTACATGGACACACCTACATAGATTGGATATTCTAACTGCAAGATAATTGATACAAAATTTAGTTGATTTCTGATTGACGATTAAATGATTTTTAAACTTAGCTTAATCGTTTAAATACTGTAAGTTGGCATCACTTTCTAATAATTAAAAAAAAGAATTTTAATTAACGTAACAATGGCTCGTAACCGGATTTCAAGACTCAAGTTCTAGAGGGAAAAAATATGTACGCCCTACACGATTCGCCTCGAGTCGGGCTACACGACGCATGCGCCCAAGCGGCAGCCGAGCTCGCTGAGAGACCAACACAACCGTGCACACCCCGAAAATTAATTATTCGAAACACTACCGACCCGTTACTCAAATGATAGACATTATTCATGCCTTTTGCCATTGATTAGTCGCCGAAAGCTAACTTTCTAAAGGTACGCGTAAATCACTCAGAGTCGCATGTGTATTCCAGTAGACTCAAATATAATTTAAAGCAATAAAATTTCACACATTAAAAATTAAAATAATATATACACATTTATGAGTCACATAGAGTGCTTAAAGTATAATTTCATTACTTACCTATTCTTGTGGCAAAAATTTTACACTTACTTTTAATTTTCAAGGTCGGTTTAAACTAAATAAAAATAGCAAGGAATAAATACTAAAATTTTGTCCCACAGAAAAGCAGCGTTGCGGTTTGCCGCAACATTATGCTGAGTGGGACCCAATTCACATCGTTCTGTGCAATCTTGTTTAATGTTAAATTAGATAGCTTTAGTTCTGTTGTAAATAAGGATTATTTTTTTAAATGTGCTGTTTTCTTTTTTGTATTTTGTCGAATGTGTGAATAAATGTCTCTCTCTCTCTCTCACTATAAAGTTTGTCGATGGTTTTACTCAAACAAATGCATTCCTTGTATTGTCTGCGTCTCGTAACTGGAGAAAAAAAATTAAACAGAAATTCCTTAGAGTATCTACAACTATTAAGCAAACGATCCTAATGTTTCAATGTCCTTAAGTTTTGAGAGACAGGAATTGAAAGTAAACATGTCGCTTTACGGTCGTAAGATTTCTTGGTACAATGCGTTCTGATAGAATAAGTGTAAATTACTCTAATTTATTTTGAAAATAAAAACGTACAGAAAATCCTTATCCTCACGCATTTAGAACTACTAGCTGTGGTGTCTGTAGTACACGAGAGACGTATTATCATTTAATGATTTGTTGACGAACTTTTCTTTGACCGCAATTCCATTTATTTTTAAAACACTAAATATTTCGTATTTATTATCACAAACCTACATAAAATACGCAGGTTTGATTTGATACAATTTTATGAGATAAAATATATGTTATAATCTAGTTTACTTACCTATAAGATTATAATTATTATCTATTTCAAATTTAAACACATCCGTCCAGCTGTTTCAGCATAAAGAAGTAACAGACATACATTACACACTCACTCGCAAACTAACTACCGATTTTATAATAATATTAGTAGGATTGACAATGTAAATTTAGCAATAAATGAATTAATCCTCACTTTGCTTTACGGTAAAATCAGAGGGAATGTACATGTATCCAGCCAACACAGGCGTGTTATTGTAAAAGCGGTGCAGCGTGGGACGACGAGCTCGGGTCCGCGGCGGCGCAGCCTGCTCGCGGTCGGGCTCGGGGCGCGCATCTAATGTGAGATAGGCTTTAGAACAGCAAATAGGTACTCCGTAATTTTCGACAACGACCAACGACTAAGTTTGCTGATTTTTAGGGTTCCGTACCTCGTAAGGAAAAAACGGAAACCTTATAGGATCACCTTGTCTGTCTATCTGTCTGTCAAGACCCTTTTTCTCTGGAACGCGTTTAGGTAGCATGATGAAATTAATATCAAATACTCAAGCCTGCAGTCCCTTGAAACTGTGATAAAATCAAACTTAGCTTCAAATGAACGCATTCAAAAGATTTTTTTTTTTAGCCTGCTGAAGTGTCCCACTTGCCTCTCCCCTGGATCTCCACAACTCCCGGTCTGGCGTAATGTCAGGCCAGTCCTTAGCATACGCGTCCAAATCGTCCCACCATCTCCTTCTTGGTCTGCCGCATCGTCGCTGGCCGTTCTCCGGTACCCACCAAGTCGCTGCGTGGACCCACCTCTGTGGATACATACGGCAGACGTGTCCAGCCCAGTCCCACTTTAGCTTAGCGGTTTTTTTCCCAACGTGGTGTTTCGGATTCTGTCAATCCTTTTCAAAAGATACAGTCATTAAAAAGGTTGTTTCCATACAAATTGCCGTTCCCTGAAAACCTATACTTTCAGCTGTTGTCCTAGAAACTTCAAATTTGGTAGGAAGGTAGCTCTTATAACACCACCACTCAGAAATTTTACTCAAAATCTTTTTTTTTTTTGTATCTGGCTGTAGATTTCACACCAATATAATAAGATGACTCCACCACTGCGTACATACATTCATAGCCAAATCGTAGCAGGTTTTTTTAATAGTATTTTATGCAACTGCTACATAATGAGGGTCCTTAAAACACGAGTGTATTTTTATGAAACGAGGCGAAGCTGAGTTTCATAATAGGATCACACGAGTGTTTTAAGGCCTAATTATGTACAGTTGCATATATTACTTTATCTACACACATAATATAAGTACTCTAAGATGGGTTCAGAAGCCGAAGACATATATCATACCCATATCTGTCACGAATTTGACTGTTTTTTTTAATCATAGACAAACATACCGAGCTGACGTTTCGTGAACTGTTTTTTTTTATGAAAAAAAATTAAAATGTATTACATTATTAATTATACATGTCGGACTGAACTCGACTTATATACGTGAGTGATCCGTTTTATTTCACTAAGATTGTAAATTACGTTGGTTGTCAAATTCGGTACATTGAATTCGATATCGAAAAGTCATTACGACATCGAATTCGAGCACATGAATGACTCTATCGAAAAATTATCTTCGAGCGACCCCAATATTTTTAAAAGACCTGTCCAACGATATCCCATACCATGGGTTGGGCGAGAAATAAAAAAAAACATCCCCACTATACGTGTAGGGGAGGAACTCCAAAAAAAATTTTTTTTTTAAGTCCCAGCACTTTTTGGCCTAAATTAATATGTATGTTTATGCAAAATTACAGCTTTCTAGCATCAATAATCTCTGAGCTATACCGCGGACAGACAGACAGACAGATAGGTAGACAGAGAGACAGACATACAGACACACAGACAAACAGAAGGACATGACGAAAATAGTGCTTGTTGGTGGATATTTTGCTAAAACTTATCTACCTACTGTTAAATGTTGTAACTATGTTTTTCTTCTCATTATTTTTCGGATCACATAGGGAATTGTGCTTCAAAATAAACATGTCACTCATATCCAGTTTTTTTTACCAACACGATGTGGGTTTCTTGAGTCTGAAATTATCGTTTTTTAGGGTTCCGTACCTCAAAAGGAAAAACGGAACCCTATAATCACTTTGTTGTCCATCTGTCTGTCTGTCTGTCTGTCTGTCTGTCTGTCTGTCTGTCTGTCTGTCTGTCTGTCTGTCTGTCTGTCTGTCTGTCTGCCTGCCTGTCTGTCTGTCTGTCTGGACCCTTTTTCTCTGGAACGCGTGGAGGTAGTATGCTGAAATTAATACCAAATACTAAGCCTGCGGTCCCTTAAAACCGGTAAAAAAATCAACCTTCTAAGTCAACGCAATTAAAAGATACATTCATTAAAAAATCTATTTCCATACAAATTGCCGATTTCCAAAAACCTAAAGGGTACTTCCAGCTGTCCTAGAAACTTGAAATTTGGTATGAGGGTAGCTCTTATAGCACAACCACTCCGAAAAGTCACAAAATCTTAAAACTCTATGTCTGTCTTTAGTTTTTACAGACCAATATAAGTTGACCCCACACTGCGTACATTTTGCTTAGGAGCAGGGCTCTGCTAACGCTGGACCTCTTAAAACACTAGGGAAAAGCGTTAAAATCTTACTACGGAACCCTCTTCTGCGTGAGTCCAACTCGCACTTGGCCGGTTTTTTTATAATGGACTGGCTCCGTAACAATAATTTCTTTTACATTTTTAACAAAAATCGAAAAAATGTTTTAAAATGTGCAGACGACGCTCTTTCATTATGATAAGTTGGTAAGTACCCCACCATTGCCCCACATGACCTAGTAGCCCTGCTTTGAATTCCTTAGTCCCCTGTCAGTCCCTGCAAATACTTTTATTTCTTTTTTATTTTCAAAATAGTTGGCCAAGCATCATCTAAAACTATTCCATATTTCAAGTCGATAGCATTTATTAGACAACTGCATTGACAAGAGTAGCACTCTTAAATAAGATGATGAGCATTTAGAAGTAGTTCATGGGATCATTAGCTGTGACAGACGGACAGAAGACTGAGTCACACCATAAGGGTTCTTTTTACCATTTTGGTACGGAACCCTAATAACGAAAATTTTGTGTCAACATACAAGATATCATAAACACTTGAAAATTTCAAGTGTACGAAGTTCCACTGATGGTTAAGCTTATTATGAGTGTCCAGACCAGACTCGCTTTCACGGACCAAGTGCCTAACTACCGTTGGGCTCGCTGTGTTGTTATAATTTTAAGATGTATACAATAGTCTCTGAAACACTGTTCGCTTCTTTGTTATTTGTCACGTTTCTTCATTTTTTCATCACCTAAATTTTATCACCTAAAGTCTTTAATCACTGGTTGGATCATAATTTTATAATATACAAAACTAGCTAAAATCCTTTTTTTTTGACACATTCTCCTGCCATGCTCTTTTGTAGGCAAGCAGGTCGTTACTCCATCTTCGTTTCTGTCTGCCTTTTTCCCCTGTATTTCGATATGAATCGCTTAATGCGACGGATTAATCGACAGACATGTCCATCAAAGTTGCTTGCAGTTAGTTGCTATTATTGCAATTCAACTTATTGCACTTAAATGCAATACAATTATTTAAATCGAGACGAGCCAGTGGCAAGACAAAACACCGTCGTTTTGCAAGTGATGCTATCGCAGGATCCCTCAGGAAATGAGACGGATCATTGACTTGATATTATCGCATTATTGCGTATTTTCGCTTTGCCTTACGCCTTGAGGACTCACGGAAACGAGATTACTTTTGGAAGATTAGTTGAATAATTTGAGAAGAATAATAAATTTTACGGCACAAGAGTGGTTTGATGTATTTTGTCGACGATGGCCAACAAAATTAAGGTTTTATTGAAAGAATGGAGTTCATTTGAGAGAAAAATCCCCAGTTTCCATCAGTTACATACCTCAATGTTGAATTGAATACCTATTTGTGTTTTCGTAACGGAATTCATAAAAAAAGTCTTAGAGGCTTTAACTTGCTGTCACGTTGTATTTATATACAAATCAATCATATTGTTACATCGTTATGGACGCAAATTAAAAAACATCTTTCTCGTGATTGAACGAACAGTGTCATCCAAAATGTATTTGTCTTGTTCATCCATCACGTTTCGAGTCTTTGACGGTAATTAAGGCTCATGAGCCAAAATTGTTCATCAGTATAAATCGGCAGTTTAAATTAGCAGTTTAAATTGTGTATTAAATAAGTAGCAGGTAAGACTCGTGTTTGAATAATCCGCTAATCTGTAATGGCACTTTTTGATGACGAAGGAACTGCGAAATACCTAATATATCTAGTAATGCCCCTTTTTAGTAGATACGACGCGTATGTGATTTTCGCAACATTAGGGGACTATTCTCTAATATCAGCTCAAATCACCACAATCTCGAGACCCTTTTATTTCTGCTATAAAGTAAGTAGTACACTATACGAGATCTTTAAGAGTTCAAAGAGCCTGCTGGTGGCCTGCTGTACTAATGAGAATATAATATGCGAATAGAAGGCATTTTCACGGGTGTTTTACTTTTCATACTAGCTTATGCCCCGCGGTTTTGCCCCCGTGAAATATTTCAACATGGGCTAGTTCGATATCCCGTGGGAATTTCGAAAAATCCCTTCTTAGTGCACCTCTAGGATACTCAAGGTATATGTTTGCCAAATTTCAAGCCTCTAGTTCCAGTGGTTTAGGCTGTGCGTTGTCTGTCAGTCAGTCAGTCACGGTACTGTTTTATAGGTATACATTATAACACAGTACAAATAACACATACGCAAATTTTTATCCCGCGAGATAATGATAAACGAATTATACATACAATGACAATGCAAAGAAAAATTCGTTAAGCAGCTGGACTTGAACCAGCAACCTCGGTAATCCGTACCACGCTCCACCAATTAAGCTATACTTAACGTTGGTGTACCTAACGAATTTTTCAATGCCTTGTGTCATATTTTATTTGGAAGATCTCTCCTATTTTCATTGATTCAGAAAATAGCTCCATCTCTTGCCACTAATGCGTAACTGTAGAAGTTCCGTAGCGGGTGAGCTGCTTGATTAAGCTACTCATAGATGGCGCTGAGGAGAGATCTTCCAAATAAAATATGACACAAGGCATTGAAAAATTCGTTAGGTACACCAACGTTAAGTATAGCTTAATTGGTGGAGCGTGGTACGGATTACCGAGGTTGCTGGTTCAAGTCCAGCTGCTTAACGAATTTTTCTTTGCATTGTCATTGTATGTTGAATTTCATTCTATGAATGTTTCATAAAAATAAAACAAAAATAATCAATAAATCGATTATTTTCATTTAAACGAATTATACGCAAATTAAGTCACGGGTAACAGCTAGTCTGAAATACATTCAAAATGGATTGTAACTGTAGTTCGTTTTTTGATAATCCTACAAAAATCTGACATTTTCTAGGATAAAAAAGGATTTAATCCAAGTATTAAAATAAAATATCCGTGTGCAAAATTATATTCA
Source organism: Clepsis dumicolana (assembly GCA_963691665.1). Lineage (NCBI taxonomy): Eukaryota > Metazoa > Arthropoda > Insecta > Lepidoptera > Tortricidae > Clepsis > Clepsis dumicolana. Next base: position 18,742,014 of record OY829505.1, on the reverse strand, counting down.
AATCCGTTTAGCCGTTTCAGCGTGACGATGTAGCAAACAGAGGGAGAGACAGAGTTATTTTCCCTTATATGGTATTAAATAATGGATTGATATTATCAGGAAAACCTTCGTTGTTATTTCATTGTCTTCTCTGTACAATTCTCTCTCGTAAGTTAGTAAGTATTTTACTGGCTCGTACATCTGTGCTAGGGGTTGGGGTTGCATATATAAAGTACTTTAAATGATAGTATTGCTAAAGTAGCCAATAAAGTTAACTATAACAAGAAAACCAAAAGCAAAATTTCCATGTCACGTCCGAGATAACACAGGCAAGGGCGCTTTAGATTGCACAGTTTATTTCATCTCAGTCGTCATGTCATGTCATATTTACACTTGCCTGAGTGAAGTGAGAGCCAATGTACGGCGCCAATGCAGGCGGGTTGGTTATCTTTGTTTTTGCTTGACTTGTCAATGAGTCATGTTAGATTATTATAATATAAAATATTCTACGACCAGGATTTCTGATAGCTACCAGTTATTTTGTGTTTTTGGTATCGAGTCTATGAAACGCATAGTTTTTTAATAATTACTTGTGTTGACGCCACAACAAAATCAACTGCTACGGTTCATCGGACATCGTGGTGACGTCACGAAGACGTCACGAATCATCCCCGGAGAGCGGCGGTTAAACTGCGTCGTACAGCCAAGGCGGTAACACCTTACCTTGACACCCTGTCAAATATTTGTAATTAAATTCATTGTGCATCATCCTGAGTTCTTCTTCTACGATCCTGACACCCTGGCCTGGAGAGAGCTACACTTTGAGGAGTGCCCTGACAACTTGGTAATTTTATTCTAAACTAAGGTAATTTAGTAATATATAATACAAAAACCAAGTATTTATTTATTATTTCTGACAGTTTGTTTAAACAGTGATACAATTGCGTTAATACACCCATGAAAACCTATCACCAAATTAAGGATAAGGGTTGGATTTATTACTAATCTTTTACTGTATTACTAGGGCTCATAATATTTAAACGCAAAAAATAGCAATATATTGTATTGATTCAGGCGTAACTTTGCGGAGGTCCATGTTACAAGTAACGGATTAAATTAATTTGCTCCTCCACGAAGTAGTGCAGTATAGTCATGCAAAATAGCCTCGTCTGCGCTGAGTATTTATTTTCACGCACTAATTTTGCCGCATGAAAATAAATACTCAGCGCAGACGAGGCTATTTTGCATGACTATACTGCACTACTTCGTGGAGGAGCAAATTAATTTAATCCGTTACTTATAGCAATATATTAATAGCAATATAAATAGCAGTGACAGTTAGAGCGTTTATTCCTATTGAACTAGCAATGTTTAATTATTTTTAGTTTTCCCGATTATTTCTTAGGAACTTAATTAATATTTAAAATGTGCTCTGACCAAATCTTTCTGAGTATTCAATCATATTCTAAGAAAGTTTTGGTTAAACCACATTTTAAATATTCATTAAATAAACTCTCTTAAATTATTCTAAGTATGTTTTTCACAATACAAGTTTTTCACAAGTAGGTACGCTCAAATTCACAAAGATGTCCAATTTATTTAGTTTTATACTTCTTTCTTACTATACTAGTCTTAAATAATTTGCTTTACCCTTGCTTACACTCTGCTTCATTGACACTAGAACCCCACAGTACCCGGCCAAATATAAACGGGCATGAGAATACCGCGTTGATAGAATTCTTTATACCTCTTCTTGCTTCTCCGTGCTTGAATTATTTTCATGTTAGAGAACACCTATGCCGTCAAATTTTGTGTAAAAAGAAATCTTATGTTGGAATGGAACAAAATTACACGTCGCTTAATTTTTTGTTATCCAATCAGCATGTTTAATTTGGCGTTTCTGATATATGTCTCGTTTTGCGTAATTAATGATAATATGATTTCGCCGAGCCGATCACAGCCACGTAGTAACAATCTGCAGTGGAATACTGCTGTTAGCTCACAATAATAGCTACATTCAAACATAAGATAATCACATTTTAGGGTTCCACAGCCAAAATGACTATTGGTACTAGAACGGGGCCGTAAAAAATTCAAGTTAGGCTACTAGGTCATGTGGGTATTATTTGAAAGGGCGTTGTCTGCACACTCAAATGAAAATGTAAAATATCAATTACCTGCCTATGGTACTGTGAAGATTTTTAAAAGTAAGTAAAAGGAAGTCTTAAAAGCCGGTAGGTAGTTCAAATTATAGTATCTTTAGGTTGTAGCGGAAAAGTCATAAATTATTCAGCCCGGCACTTACAATTAAAACGCATGATTCATGTCTTAAGGAAAGAAAGATAAAAATAAATGAAAAAACTGGACTAGAGTTTTATCTACGCTGTAATGCCTGTAATCCACGTTTTATAAATACAGGCGTTTGAAATACAAAATGCGACAGCAAACAGAATGTTTATGTTCGAAATGGTTATCGATTTAACTTAGACGAGACAGCACCAAAGAAGTAAATTATCCAATCGCAATAAAGTGTGCGAGCGGCACCGTTGCGTATGTGGGGTGATGGTGGAAGAGGATGGCCACCACGGCCTCAGCTGTCAAAGGTGTGCTGGGCGATTCTCGAGGCATCATTCGATAAATGCCCTTATTCACAGAGAGATGGTGGCTGCTAATGTGCCGTGCATGTTGGAGCCTCCGGGGTCAAGCCGTAGTGACGGCAAGAGTCCTGATGGACTGACGTTAGTTCCTTGGCAGAGAGGGCGTTGTCTCTTGTGGGATGCGACGTGTGTGAGTATCTTTGCACCATCTCACTTGAGTTACACGTCGAGGTCAGCTGGATCCGCGGCTGAAAATGCCACGCGGGCTAAGCACCTTAAATACTCGGCCTTGGAACCGACGTACGACTTCGTGCCGTTTGCGGTAGAGACGTAACGGCTGGCCCCTGGGGCATGGAGGCCAAGTCTTTGGTTTGGGAGTTGGGCCGTAGGCTGCGGGATAGGGGCTGCGACCCCCGCTCCGGGTCGTACTTGGTTCAGCAGATCGCGCTAGCCATACAGCGGGGCAATGCTGCTGGCGTGATGGGCACGTTTGAGCCGGGTGCGGTGAGGGGTGGTGGTTCTTAGGTTTTCGTGTTTTAGGTTATTTTGTGTGTCGCTTTGGGGTTGTTATTTATATGTGTGTAAGTGTAACTAACATAGTTATAGGTTTATTTTTGCTAACCATCTATTGTAATTTAATGTGTGGAATTCTGATTTGATTAGTACTAGGTTTAGTTAGTTTTAGCGTGTGTTTAAGGACATTGTAAATTGCTTTTGTTATTACACAAATAAATACATCGCAATAAACTGAACTTAGTAACTTTGATAAAATTAAATTCGCAACGTGTGCCGTTAACAAGCAACTTGAACATAATAAAACCGCCTTCAAAAAAACCTTCGAAAAAAAAACAATATAATCTTCTAAAGCCATGAGTTATATAGCCTTGCACTAGGAGAAATATGAAGTCGGTGCTTCATTAACCGACTTCATTCAAAGAATATTCCGCACGCACCGCAGCGACTCATGATACTCATGGTTTTAGAGGATTTTTTTTGCAAGGTTTTTTTGAAGGCGGTTTTTTTTTGACAAAATATTTTTGTTTCACAATTTTATGTTGAGTTAACATTTTCAGAATTATCCTCCAACTCCTAACCGTTAAGGAGTTGTACCTTCCATCATCAGCTCATCAACGTGGCCTGTCTTTAATGTTTAAAGTCGATGTCGGCACTTTAATTTGTGGAAGTTTTTATGCTGTTTTATTTTCATCTTCTATGCTTTAATATCTTATTTTTAACTGACTTCAAAAAATGAGGAGGTTCTACGTTCCACTGTATGTATGTTTTTTTTTTTATGTATGTACTTACATCGATTACTTCGTCAATTGTAGACCGGTTTTCAAATTATTATTTTTTTGTTCGAAAGGGGACAGTATACACAGGGGACAGGGGACAGGGGGGAGTATACTCCTGAGGTGGTCCCGTTGTCACCAAGTCATGATCTGATGTTGGGATCCCAGGGAAATCGAGAGCAACCCTCAAATTTGTTGGGGATAAGGGCAGAGTAGGCGCAGTTGAACTAGCGATAGATTGCACAACAACAATAATAACACACAAGTTAAATAAGAGTTTTTATAATCCACGGAATATTCGGTACAAGCGTCAATCAGTAAGTAATTGAAGTGTACAGTCAATAGAGGAATACGTCAATACAAACATATAATATTAACAGCCAGCAAAAACTCTGCGTTTGATACATGATACAAACCTCAACAAAATGTTATAGGCACGTATAATGTGTTTCATATATTTGCTAAAGCTATTCAAGTAAGTATTTGCGTCTGGTAGTCATCATCTCATGATGATGAGCTGATGATGGAACGTACAACTCCTTAGCGGTTAGGAGTTGGAGGATAATTCTGAAAATGTTAAATCATTATTCGAAAGGGTATACTCCTGAGGTGGTCCCACTGTCACCAAGTCATGATCTGATGTTGGGATCCCAAGGAAACCGAGAGCAACCCTCAAATTTGTTGGGGATAAGGGCAGAGTAGGCGCAGTTGAACTAGCGATAGATTGCATAACAACAATAATAACACACAAGTTAAATAAGAGTTTTTATAATCCACGGAATATTCGGTACAAGCGTCAATCAGTAAGTAATTGAAGTGTACAGTCAATAGAGGAATACGTCAATACAAAAATATAATATTAACAGCCAGCAAAAACTCTGCGTTTGATACATGATACAAACCTTAAGAAAATGTTATAGGCACGTATTATGTGTTTCATATATTTGCTAAAGCTATTCAAGTAAGTATTTGCGTCTGGTAGTCATCATCTCGTGTTGATGAGGTGATGATGGAAGGTATAACTCCTTAACGGTTAGGAGTTGGAGGATAATATTTTTAATATTAACGAAACTAAAAATTGTGAAATAAAAAATCTTTTAACAAAAAGTAAAACCGCCTTCAAAAAAAACCTCAGAAAAAGAACATAAAATAATCCCAAAAAACCGTCAGTTTTATGGCCTAGCGGAAATATGAAGTCGGTTTTTTTTGAAGGCGGTTTTTTTTCATTTGTTCTAGGATTTTTTCATCTAATGTCAGGCGATTTTTGGATTCAGTTATTGAGAGGGAGCAAATTAATTAGAAATTGATGATGGAACGTACAACTCCTTAGCGGTTAGGAGTTGGAGGATAATTCTGAAAATGTTAAATCATTATTCGAAAGGGTATACTCCTGAGGTGGTCCCACTGTCACCAAGTCATGATCTGATGATGGGATCTCAGGGAATTCGAGGGCAACCCTCAAATTTTATAGGCACGTATCATGTGTTTCATATATTTTCTAAGGCTATTCACGTATTTGCGTCCGGTAGTCATCATCTTATGTTGATGAGCTGATTATGGAAGGTACAACTCCTTAACGGTTAGGAGTTGGAGGATAATTCTGAAAATGTTAAATCAACGTAAAATTGTGAAATAAAAATCTTTTAACAAAAAATAATATTTTGTCAAAAAAAAACCGCCTTCAAAAAAACCTTAGAAAAAAAACGTAAAATAATGATAAATAAATAAAATAAAATAAAATGCGTTTATTTCTGACAACATCATTATTTCAGAGGATTATTTTACGTTTTTTTTCTAAGGTTTTTTTTTGAAGGCGGTTTTATATTCTTAAAAGTTTTAGTAACGTGCACTGCAAAGAAATCGTTATTTGCCGATGTCGTTTTCGTCGCTTTGATCCAGTCATTTAGTTGTATTTATTTATTAAAGTTTTCAGGACACATTTCAGGTCATAAAGTACAACATACAATTGACAACACGTAATCTTCTAGGAATATTTATATTTAACAATGAGAAACCTTAACGTTGTAATAGAGTATAACATTTTTTATCTACACACATATCATAAGTCCTCTAAAATGCGTTCAGAAACCGTAGAAAATGACCCGCATTGCAGTACATCGTCGCCTGCCCCGCCAACCACCTCCACCAGCAGGTCCTGCAGTAAAGTAATAGTCATTACGACATCGAATTCGATGTCGTAATGACTTTTCAAAATCGAATTCAATGTTTCGAATTTGACGATCAACGTAATTTACAATCATAGTGAAATAAAACGGATCACTCACGTATATAAGTCGAGTTCAGTCCGACATGTATAATTAATAATGTAATATTGATTTTTTTTACAAAAAAAGAACAGTTTACGAAACGTCAGCTCGGTATGTTTGTCTATGATTAAAAAAAAACAGTCAAATTCGTGACAGGTATGGGTATGATATATGCCTTCGGCTTCTGAATCCATCTTAGAGTACTTATAATATGTGTGTAGGTAAAGTAATGTATGCAACTCCACATAATTAGGTCTTAAAACATTCGTGTGATCCTATTATGAAACACACTCGTGTTTTAAAGACCCTCATTATGTAGCAGTTGCATAAACTACTATTTCTTCTACAATACTGGTTACCAATTTAGTTCCTCAACAGGGAAACTGAACAAACTGGTATTGTAGACAACTACTGACGTTCAAATACTTTTATTTTCTGCTATCGCACAGTTTCTTTACCGACATCACCACTGAACACGAAAATAACTAAATAACCGGTTACGTACTTAGGCTAAGGGAAATATGATTAAAAATAATGCACTAAAAATTCAAAAAATTCTAAGAAGATGTGATCAAAGTAACTAATAGTTGGAATTAATTTGAAATCATTAATGTTTTACTTGAAAAATCTTATGGTTTTGAAAGCACTTAATGTCTACAGTTTTATATTTTAAAATGACAAATGTTTTAACCAATTTATGTAGTCTACTCTAGTCTGAATAAGCTTATGCAGGATTGATCGCCTCAAATACCTCCCCTAAGTACAATCAACATACGTTACATATTGCGCAGATTTTTCTAAAGCATTTTCACACAAAGGAATTCGATTACATTGAAAGCACTTTAGAGTTAAAACCTTTGCGCCATACATTTTGTGAAAGAATCTACAAATAAAAGCCCCGGATGTCTTCTTGGATTTTAATAATTCTGAGCACTTTTTCCTAATTTTCAAGAGGATTTGCTTATCGTATGAAGTGAAATTGAATGGTGAAGAAAAATAAACGATTTCCGTTTCATTCTTTCATTATTGCAGAAAACTCGTCTAGTTCGGTATTTTCTTAATACTTATATGCCCTATGTTATGAGTTATGAAATATTAAGATTAGTTTTACCTTTTTAAAGCGTGGGCCACAAAACACTGCACAGTTTCAATCAAGTGGAGGGAGCCAGTTTCAATGTTAGTCTGGGTAATGTTAATCGATAAATACTGTACTGAGGGTATTCTTTTGCTCTATAAACTCTGTAACATACTACACAAGAGAAAATAGGGGCCACTGATTATTTTGATCGTTAGTTAAATTGTACTGAACGGTTTTTTTATAACATGAAATACAAGGCTTTTGTTTTATTTGGCATAATAAACATTTAATTAAGTAGTACATTCTCAATTTCAATAAACTGTATAATATTGATTTGATTGAACTGATTGTTTTTAATTGACATGTAATATTTTATTTTAATCAGTGAAATTTTGCATGCCAGATACTGGTGAAATATGTGAGCTCTCCAACATAATATTGTATATTTATAACCATATTGTATATATATCTTCTGTACCATATTACAAGTTATTCGTATTTGAATATAATTTCCACGAAATTATCAAAATACCTACTTAATGGCCCCCATTTTCTTTTAAGATTCATAATATATAATAAATATATCCTCCTTTTAAAATCCTAATCCTAACTAATATTGTAAATACGAAAGTAACTCTGTCTCTGTCTGTCTGTTTGTTACCTCTTCACGGGAAAACCGTTGCACCAATCTAGATGAAATTTGGTAAGAAGGTAGTTTGAATATGGAGAAATAACACAGGCTACTTTTTATTCGGGAAAATTGTATAGTTCCCGCGGGATAGCGATAACCGAAATCCACGCGGACGAAGTTGCGGGCAACAGTTAGCACAAAATAAACTTAATTCCGTTAAAGGTGAAAGTATCGGGGACCGTTAGTTTTTTTTTTTGTTTTCCAGGAATTGCGAATCGACAAAGTTAGCAGACCAAAGTTTAATGAAACAGCTTTGTAGTAAGTTGTTCACGATTATGTAGGTAGTAATTAATACAAAAAAAAATTGTCAAAATATGCATGCCAAATTACTCAATTCATTTCAATAGCTCATAGTACAATTTGGGCATGTAAGAGTATAAGGTATCATACATATTAATAATCACAGATAAAGTCTGGAACGACTAACTGTATTTATTTATATTTCTCGATTCACTTAGATTGTAAATCAAAATGATAAGGAACCTACGATAGAAGATTTTGTTTAACATTTTTACATCACAGAGGAAATTCCGAGACAAAAAATCTACAACGTAACGCTGCATAACATCACGTTTTAAATTTATTTTGTTAGGTACCGTAAAAAAACTTCGCTGTTACAACCCTATCGCGATCAAGAAGGATGTTAACAACTCCGACCATCAATCAATGTCTACCGTCAGGGTTGAGTGAAAAATATTGTCGTAATTTCATTAAGCTTTTATTGCAGAAACATTTTACAACATTAATTTAAAGTTTTTTTGTTACTTAATATCATTAACCGTTTATATTATGTAGGTGTTTTTAATATTACTAGCGCTCAGTTTTGATATTCTATTGAAATTAAAATAAACACAGTCATTTTAAGCTGAACGGAATGAACTTCCTGTATTAATTTATTTCTTTTGGACTCTACTGCTTTCTCGCAAAACACTTGATTCTATTCTCCTACACATTCTGTAAACTCTAACTTCTATGTCAGTTCATCTTTTCAACATAGCATTGCTATAGAAATGCATCATAAGTAAGTAGACGAACATTCAAGTAGAGTTACGTAGTAAAGTTGTTGAGTATGTAATAACTTATAGTACCTAGTAGAAAATACGAGTGCCTATTCATTACGAGTTATGAAAACATCTGCATACAAAGATATTTAGTGGAATGTAAAATGAATGATACAACCTGTTTACTGGTAGTATCTGATTCCGGAGAGGAGGCCTGTGCCCAGCAGTGGGACGTAAATAAAAGACTGGTGAAGATTACCTGATTCGGAGATTTATTAATTATTACTGGTAAGTCTATTTTTTTTTAACCGATTTTAAAAAAGGATTCTCAATTCGTCTGAATATTTTTTGTTTTAAAATGTTGAAGAAAACCGCTTATAATTGTTTCTTTTTACTAAAAGACGTGACCAAGTTTAAAACGATGTGAATAGCTTTTGTCGTCCGTAACCCGTTTCGATTTACAGGAAATAAAATAATCAATTTCTTTGATACAGAAAGTGGGTAGAGAGGGAACTTTAGTTTTATTCCTTTAATGGGTCATATATGTATATGCTTGAGATGTTAAGGCAGTACATACAATAATTAGGAAAGGGGTGGGCCTTTCCTAATTATTGTATGTATGTAGTATTTTTTATGAGAAAATACTCGTTAGCTATTGTTAGACAAAGTATCGGATTTAAAACTGTCATCGGACATCGGAGTATACTTCTTATAAAACAAGCAGTTAGTTATGATCAAGGTTATGATTTAGTTACCAAATCGAATGCATTTTCCGGATTTCAATATCTACATTTGATTATATTATAACTATGTGATTCTTATTGTTAGTTAGTGAGGAAGAATGAACTACGACAGACGTCATTAGCACCGTTATGGTATGCTCGTAAGTAATCTTTATTATATTAATTAAACCCGAAACTTCTTGTAGATTCCTTGTTACCAAAGAACGTAACGTTCTGAATAGGACACTTTAGTAGGTACCTAAGTTAGCAAAGAGCAACTTTACCTTGCTTTCAGAATAAATTCGTAACAAGATACATAATGAGAGCAGTGATAACAGCGACCGTGTGCAATCTCAGTCGGAATGGTGTAAGGAAGTGTTCGCAGTGACGTATTGCTCTGTAAACGTGCTTTTTTTAATTTTAATAAGTGGTTTAGGTAGATCGTAGCCATGTAGTAAGTAAATCAAATTGACGATAATTACAACAATATAATATTTAGACAGCAAGCATTATCATTTTAGTAATTAATTCACTATGTATAATCATTTAGTGCGGTTATAGTGAGTAGGTATTGCAAAATACCACAAATAATAATAATGTTCGGATCTCGCCGATTTGACTCCCGCTCACACTTTTGCTACTAAAGCCCTACTCCGTAACAATATAGACGCCTCGAGTAGAGCTTTTCCCCGTCTATAATCGAATCCCTTTGTTGTAGCAAAAAAATCTTGCTTAATTTCGACGGAGTATACTTTGAAGTTAAAAATTCGTTTCATTTTTGGGCTCCTGCCGTTTGGGGTTTTCAAATAATCTGTTTTGGAACATTGAAGACCCACCGCTTTATTTCTGGTGAGTTTTAAAATATTACCAGCAATTCATAATTATTTTAAAATGTTCTTCAAATGTCATATGGCATAACTAATAATTATAATCATATCGTTATTTGGTCATTGTAGCAGAAGATGGAATTAATAAGCATGACAGGTAAGACAGGATAGTGTATATGCCATGGCGCAGTTGTCGAATTTTCAGGTACATTTTATTGAATAGAAGTCATTACCCGCAACTTCGTCAGCGTAGAATTCGCTTATCGTTATTCCACGGGAAATATGTAATTTTTCAGAATAAAAAGTCATCTAAATAAGTACAGCCGTTTGCGCCTAATTGAACCACAGTCATAGTAATTTTCCCATTTATAATTCAGTAAGAGTAGGAAGAAAGATTGATGCGTCAAACTTCTAAGTTCTTTAGAAAATAAATTAAAACGAAATATTTTCGGGGCAAAACATAATATTTTTAAATACAATATCTCCTTAGAAAATGAGATCAGTCAGGATCTGAGCATGGCGCATTAATTAGCATACGAAACACGCCGTTTATGTTGAACAATGCGCTAAGTTAGATTAATGAAGACTTATATAGCCACAAGGATTATGGAATAAGGAGCTTATATATCTAATCCACATTGAGCATAATATTTTCATAAATTCTAAAGGTAACTACAATTAGGAACTTACCTTTTGTCTTATCTTTTTACTTTAAATTATGAGAACATTCCCAATTAGAAAGTTAGCCTATTTCTTGTAGTTAAGATCAAAAAGGAATTCGATTTGTATATGGTAATAGAAAGTAACGAGTGTGCAAAACATCGAGGACCTCAGCCTAGGAAGGTACTCTAGCTAAAAAAAAGATAAAATAATATTATGGATTTTCCACCCGACTACATTTTTTTCTTCCTTCTTTCCTGTACCTGCATATAAAATTAATTAAGTATTTGGGCTGAGCCCCTACTAGCTTTCGTGTTAACCTATGTTGGTGTGTGAGCTGGACGGTCGGATACGAACATCGAATTTCGGACTTCGGAGTAAGGGCTCTGTGCAATGCCAATATTGCACACTATCTACAATTTCGGCTACACGACTTGTGTTTAAGACAGCATCAAGGTTGTAAACCGTGACATTAAGAATCTTTGTATTTGTTGGAAGAAGAACCAATAAATACTTTTATCTACACACATATCCTCTATAGTCCTCTATAATGCGTTCAGAAACCGTAGAAAATGACCAGCATTGCAGTACATCGTCGCCTCACCACGACCAGCAGGTCCAGCAGTAAAGTAATAGTCAGCTTCGCCTCGTTTCATAAAAACACACTCGTGTTTTAAGGACCCTCATTATGTAGCAGTTGCATATACTACTATTATGTGTATAAGAGTGAATTTTAAATGAATTAATGGAAATATAAAAAAATACCACGTTTTAAAAAGTAATTTGTTTCTTCAGTCAATTAAATTCCAGCAAAAAGACATACAAAAAAATATATCGTTTCCGGTGTAGAACCGTTTTGGCATATCTACCATATGAAACTATAAGAGTTCCGTTTTTGGCATTTTGGGTACGGAACCCTAAAAATGGAAGGACGGCGACAAAACCACTACAGAAGAGTCCATACTCAATTCAGTGACGCAAGCGTAATATCGTAATCCTAAACATGCTAAAGGGAGTTTGTTTGTTTGTTACCTACGCTTCCACAGCTAGACCTCAAAAGCAATTTTTATGAATTATGTATGGCACAGGAAATGATAGGATTGATAGGGCCATGGAAAAGGGCAATACGCTTCTTTTTGTCTCAGAAAATGCTAAGCAGACGAAGTCGCTTGCAACATCCAGTATCATTTACACATGTTTAGTTATTATCTGAAATCTTTACATTGCGTTTACGGTCAGGAAATGCGTTTCGTCCCATTTATTGTCTCCAATAATATTTCCAGTTATGGGAAATCAATTTAATTAATAAAGGATCTTAAAAGCATGTGCCCCGTGAAAAGCGGGAATAATATCGTAAAAGCAGCGCACGGACAGAAACGAGACAAGGTACGATTATAAGACTGTAATTAATACTTTTGGGGCTCCGAACCAAAATGGTATAAAGGAACCCTCGTGGTCCGTCTGTCTGTCCGTCACAGCTGGATATCTCAGGAACTACTTAAGCTATCGACATGAAATTCGGAACAGTTTTACGGTAGATAATGCTTACCCAACTGACAAATAGAAAACAGCTACCTACTTAAAAAAACAACAGAGACTGAGAGTGGGTCTTAAAATTTCAAAGTTGGATTACTAGGTCAAATGGGCTATCAATGAAAGGACTCTATTTGCACATTCTTAGTATTTTTTCAAATTACAATCAAAAAAAGAAAAAGGTCTATTCCCCCATATCGACAAAGTTTGCGAGGAGAAAAATCTGAAATGATTATAATAGAACAGACTTTTATATAAAAAATACAGAAAAAATAACCCGTCGTCTCTACATGACACGGTTTTTCGGGAATCATCAAAAATTACATTAATTCTACTATCGGACAGGATGGCGCTGTATGTCTTTCCATTTCTTGAACATTTCTTTAATTGAATGGATTGTACCTACGTAAAAAATCTTTTAACTCAAAAGTAAAACCGCCTTCAAAAAACATAAAATAATCCTCTAAAGCCATCAGTTTTATGGCCTACCACAAATACGAGAGAGCGGAATATCTATTCTTTGAATGAAGCACCGACTTCTTATTTGCGGTAGGCCATAAAACTGATGGATTGAAAGGATTATTTTATGTGTTTTAGAAGGCGGTTTTACTCTTTAACCGACTTCAAAAAAAGGAGGAGGTTCCCAATTCGTCCAAATATTTTTTTTTTACAAGATTTCTAATTCACAATTTTAAGTTACGTTAATATTTAAAAAAATATCCTCCTACTCCTAACCGTTAAGGAGTTTACCTTCCATCATTAGAGGTAAGGAGGATCAACACGAGGTGAAGACTATATACCAGACGCAAGTACTTGAATAGCTTTCGAAAATATATGAAACGCATGATACGTGCCTATAAAATTTGAGGATTGCCCTCGATGTTCCTGGGATCCTATCATCATATCCTGACTTGGTAACAATAGGACTAACTTTTAACTGTCACACTAAGTACGGCTTCTACAAGACACGTATACTTAGAATTTCATCAATATGCCTCTTATAGTTTTCGAGTAAAACGCTTGTGACATACGGACGGACGGATGGACGGACATGACGAAACCATAAAATATAAGGGTTTAGTTTTTGCCATTTTGGTAGCATGCCACGCAACCCTTATAATGCGGAGTCCAACTCGCTCTTGACTGGTTTTTTATTTTGAATGACAAGCATGGTCGCGTTTAAATTTGTAGGTAGATACAGAATAAAAGGAAATATAAACAACCAACCGAAGCTCGTAAAAATTATTTCGTCTCGCAGCAAAAACGGCTCATTTCATTATTTAAGTGTTGTTTTTTAATTAATCAGTCTGAATTCCCTTTCTTCGTTCTACGCGTCAAGATCGTTACGCCATCTCCGCGAAGGTTTGCTGGTATTTCGCAATGTTATACAGACCTATACTTATTTCCTGGGATCCATAAGCTTATTGTCTAACGCGCTTATTATCGGTTAGCGGTAAGTATAAGATGGTGCGAGACAGAGATGGTGAATACGTTAGCGAGCGCGAGCGCTTTAGTCGATAAGCGATAAGGCCTTCAGGTCAGCGATTTCCTTAGCCCATGAGTGTCAATTAAAACATATAAAAGATTTGTATATAGGTTTGAGGCGTAAAGTGAAATTTAATACAACGTAAAAGAAAAGCAAGCAAAATGAGTAATAATTCGCAAACACTGTCCGGTCACGAACTCTATTATAAAAGTAATTATAAATTCACAGTTGAGGACAACGTACTTGAAGTTTTTTTGCTAAGTGTGCATCCTACGATACGACGTTGTTAGTGATTATTTCCAACAGAACAACATAAAATACTGATTTAATTAGCAGTTTTGAATATTAGTCGACTTATTGAATTGGAAGTAAGTAGGATTATATTCTTCCATTTTCATGTTAATATGGTTGAAAAACGTAACTTTGGAATGTGTATAAAGTCAATATAAAATTACGCGGTAATCCGAAACGTTACGCAAGAAGAAAGCAAAGAAGTCAGATAGGGAGTCAATCTCCCTAAAAGTACAATAAAATTACGACGACGTTATCTAAATTGGTCCTTTGTTTTTCCGACTATGCCATCCTGTTATCAAAGCGTTAACTCTTCTAACCACGTAAGGTGCCTTTTTTTAGCGTTTTTTAGAATGTGATAACGTTCCAGTTGTAATAGTACCTACTGTTTGATTTTATCCCGTTTGCAGTAATTTTTATCTTATTGTTGCCCAATGACAATAAAGCGCAGATAACGATATGTAGTTAGGTATAGTAACTACTAATTACTAAATTTTAAAATGTGGCATCAAACGTGAGATTGGTCTTTATTTAATTTACTTCAAGCATCTATTTACAGTCTTGAGAACATTACAGTGCAAGTTATATCAGACTATTAGGTACACAACTTTCAACATTTGAATCTCAAAACACAATAATACTTTTATCACAGACCAACAGGCGCAGTCTACTTAGCTCAAAGTTTGAGTGTGAGTCAGAAATGAATATAGCGCAACTTGCTTCTGATGTTATTTAAAATTTATTAATCCGACTATAAATTTACATGGTTCCTGCGGAAAAACCTGCAGTTAGATTTTTTTTATACGACGAGGAAGGCAAACGAGCAAATGGGTCACCTGATGGTAAGTGATCACCACTGCCCATGGACACCCACAACCCCGGAGGGTTTGCAGATGCGTTGCCAACCTATAGAACTAAGATGAAATGCCTCTTGTGCCCGTAATTACACCGGCTGTCTTACTCTCCACACCGGAACACAACAGTGCAAGCACTACTTCTTAGCGGCAGGATTCGCGAGTAAGATGGTGATAGCGATCCGGACGGACCTCGCACAAGGTTCTACCGCCCGCAACATAAATGTATGGTGATTGATAAATTTATGTCAGTATGTTCTTTGTTCTTTCTATCAGAACAGCATTATAAATAGATTAAAAAAAATTACATTACACCCTGTACTTGATTAACTGTTATTATAATATTGGTAGTAATAGTATTATAAAATAGTAGTACATAGTAGTAGGTATTAGATAACTAGTTAATTTAATCTATTTTAGATAGTTAAGTAAGTAGTTAATTTAATCAAGGGATAAAAACAATAAAATAAATAAATTGTAACTGCAGAAAAACAGCACCGATTTTCATATTCACCACGTAAACGTTGCGACAGATAATTGCATAATCTTCCACTAATGGAATGAAAACACTAATTTCCTTCGTGCAGTCGGTCGGGCGGGTCGTACGAGCGTTGCCACGTCGTCACGCCGTACGTTTTCCGCATTCATAAGCGGCTACCAAAGGGATTTATGTCTCATGGAATTAAAACACACCGATTTCGTTACATTTAGATTTTTTTTCATCGAAATGCTGTATCCATTATTACACGCCAAGAAAACTTAGAATGTTATGTCGTAGGTAACCTATACCTACTGTTATTTAAGCAGATTGTTACGAAAAAATCTGATAGCATAATTTACAGAATATAAAGCAAAAACACTTACACTATAAAACTGTGAAGTACTCAGAATAATAACTTAACACGTTCCCTGTGCAGCTGGAAGTCGTGAATCAACCCCTCACGTGTATTTTTTTTTCTTGTATAAATTTTGGTATTTACGTAATTACATGTATTTTGGCTAGAAAAACATGATTTTTTAGTATAATATTTCCCATTTAATAATTTTTCACGGTGCCCCATATGTGGTGCATGCACTTATGAGCTCGGTACCTAGTGCTGCATAGGTGGGGCACGCACGTACTATATATGGGGCATGCACGTTTATTAGCAATTTGACTGATGTCTTCATTGAATATCTGTGGTTTATTAGCAGTCTATGTTGCCAGTACAAGTCATAAAAGGTTTTGTTGATATTGTGTTTAAAGTTGAAAGTAAGTATTTAATATTTTTTATTACAGGCTAGGTGTTAGCTAGGTGACCATTCATTATGAAACTTGCAAAATCTCGAGGAAAACCGATGTCGCAGTATACGTCAGAAAAAAATGCTTTTTTAAGTAAGTGATGGTGAAAGACTATGTTATGAAAGAATTTGAGAAATCCGACATATCTGATAGTGAGTTTTCGCCTAGCTATGACACTGTGACTGCTAATATAATAGACTTCACCAATCAAGAATATTTAGATGTACCTTCTGAGCCTGATGTGACTGAATGAAATGTTAACTGAACAAGGCAACACAACCGCTAAAGACTACAAAAAGGAAAGAAAACGTAAAGTGAATGTTTGATGTGTATGTATAGGTATATTACGAGTATGTCTTCGTTGCTTTTTAGTCTGTACGTGCAAACAAATAGTAATGATCTAGCTTATACGTGCAAATTTTTATCAGTCCTCATGTTTCCAAGGAGTCGTGCACCATATATGGTGCACTCACGCAACGTTAATACCTGACAGTGCGCCACATGTGGGTCATGCACAGGGAACGTGTTAATAAAGATAGCGCTAAATTCAAGGTGAAAGTAAACCCAGAAAATTCTATGACCATTGGATAGTGCCGATACAAACAACTACTTAACAAGTTGCAATAGTGTACATAATTATGTCATGCCATGTACTTACGCCTGGAGCATGTAGGCCACACATGGATTAGAAGGACAATCTCAGCATAAAAATTTAGGTATGTATTATGAATATTTTTTTTTACAAAAACCTTTTCCTTACTCCTGAGTCGGTCACCCGGTCCCCATATGGCGGTAATTTTCGCCCATTATCCCGTACGCATCTGGAAGGTATGTCTACACATTGAGGTTGAGATTGCCCATTCTTCTTTAACGGGTTGCGTTTCCACCTTATCATGTCCTCAGCTAGCCGAGCTTCAAATTCTGTAATATTTATCATTCTATGTTAAAATAGTCCTGTCACTCATTAAGTAATGACTCCAAAATTGACTTCTACACAGACACTCATCTTGCCTTTTTTTCTTTCTTCTAAAATAAACTTTTTTCCTTTTCCCTTAAAGAAAACCGTCACAATGGCACATAATAATTCATAGGCCACATTTTAACCAAAAATGGCGTTTCTCGAAATGAACTATACCTAGAAAAGCAAAAATTCAAAGCACTTTTCAGAAATAACGTTGTTCGTTAATGATTCGACAAACATAATAGCATGCTGTGTAAGGACTACCATGTGGTGTTCAGAGTGCTCTAAGCACAGAAAGATATTGGGTCAGGCGACATTTGGCGTCGATCCAGAAAGCAATCTTCAGCTACGCTCTTTTTTGCTACACTGTAAAGTATTAGAGCGAAACCGGTTCAACTATAAATGGGTCGACTTACACAAAGGTTTGAATAATTTTCTTTATAATGAAATGACACTGTATTATACACCGTGGGCCCGAGTGACCCGACCAATTTTAACCATGCATAGCTGAGCTTATTTAGAGTTAAAAATGTATTAAGTATGATCGATTCGGCTTAGTTTAGAAGATATTTAACTTTTTGTGAAAAATAATCTCGAATAAATCTTCAGTGCAACGCACCCTAATAATAGGCAACGTTGCCACTCTTCAAGCCTGAGAATTCCTTTTAACAGCTAACGTCAAATGAATTTTCAATAGTTGACATTGCCATTTCATTGTCGCTTGTCAATGAAATCATTTTAACAGCAAACGGATAATTTCCTCGAATTTTGCAATAATATGATAAAATAAATGGTATTGCGGTAATCAAACGAGAAAACAATAAATATTATGGGCTCTTTTTTAACCGACTTCATTTGAGAACTCTGGTGATGAACATTACTTTTTTGGAGATTTGGATTGATTGTGGTGTGTTGTGCGCGAAACTAAACTAATCGGTAAATTATTCCAAAACGAAGACTCGCTAAGCAATAAATCCAACTAGAAACCCAGTTTTTTTTAAACGTTACCTATTGTTATTTTTATTATCGGATACGTAAAAAATAAAGGTGATACTGATCAAACATGAAATGGGCTTCGAGTGCAAGAAAATTATGAAAGCAATCCTCGACAACAGCAACGGCAATCACTGAATGATAATGGACGTAGACAGCCTGCAATTTTTTTTTATTATCATAAGCCTGGTGAAGTGTCCCATTGTTGAGCAAAGGCCTCCCGCCATGACTTCCACGCGTCCCGATTTTTAGCGGTTTCAGGCCAGCCGTAAAAGAAGACATACAGATCACCGTCGTCTAGGCCTGCCACTACCTGGTACCCGCTTTGTGGCAATTTTCACCCACCTATGTGAATGCATGCAGCTGATGTGGGCTACCCAGTCCCATTTCAGCTAAGCCTGCTAACACCAAATGAAAAAAACTGACAATAAGGATGCTTTTTTAGTGTAAAATTTCAATAAAACTTTATTTGTACAAACCTACTCTCAGTTCAATTTACTAGATTTACGTATTTTATTAGGTTTCATGAGAACCTGAAAACCAACAATTAATGTTTTTGGTAGGTACATTGTTTCTGAACACAACTTAGTTAGGTCTGAACCCATACCTACTTAATAAGATTGTTAATCAGCGAGAGTACAGAAACATGCCGATAAAATTCTACTGACTGATCAATTTCTACAACGATACAACTGCTACAACTACTGTTTTAGAAACTCGCACCTCTTTTCTTAAACACGAAGATTTTATTTCTGAAACCGGTTTTCCACTCTCTACGATAGGAGAACTCCAGAAACGTGGCATAGGAGCATAACAGTGGTCTTATTTTTCAACTCATCTCGCCCCTAATCCGCACATCTAGACACGCGGCAGCATGTCAAGCCAAGTTCATAGTAGTTTTCGAGGGTCATCTAGTTAAGGAATCAACTACTTCTAACACCATAGACCACATCCACAAATTGAAGCAGACTGTACAGAAGAATGAGGAGTATAATAATCAGCCCCTGGTAACCCCCTGAATATCGAGACCTGGAGCCGTTATGCAATCTCTGCAGCAGTGCCAAGTTGACTTGGGAGATACATCAAAGTGCTTAGATGTCTGTATAACGCCGCAATGTCCGTTCAACTTCAGCACAGTCAAACTAGACTAGAAACTGTTCACTGATGCGTTAGAATATTTCGTAAAAACCAATACAGAACAAACCAGTACCCACGAGCTCGCCTAAAACAGGTTAGAACTGCGTCCCCTACAAAAACGAACTACTAATAAGTTTCATAAAATGTAGTAAGATTAGAACTGAAAGCCCAATAAACACAAACGGCTACCAGAAAAGCATGCATGCACAAGTGATGAAATTGATACGTTTTCAAACAGTCATGAAATTATTTTCTGTGTAATTAGTAAGTTGTATTGTATTAAACAGTTTTAAATACTTAAACTACTAGAAAGCCTTCGATGCGATTCTCAAGCATGGGCTGTGCTCAGCTGCAGTCTCTCCAGCGGTGCCAAGTTGACTACCGGTATATCGAAGTGTTGAAGTGTCTGTACGAAAACACCACTATGTCCGTCCAACTACAGGACCGGACCACGAAGCCTATTCCTCTGCAGCGGGGAGACAGACAAGGAGATGTGATCTCTCCGAAGTTGTTCACCGCGGCATTGGAGGATGCTTTAAAGGTTAGGACATAGCCCGAAGAATTGCGAAACTTAAGTGGTAGTGAGCGGGGCACATTGCTCGCAGAACTGATGGCCGATGGGGTCAGAAGATTCTCGAATGGCGTTCACGGACCGGGAGACGAGCTGTCGGTAGGCCTTCAACAAGATGGAGCGACGACCAGGTGCGGATCGCCGGACCGCGGTGGATGCAGAAAACACAAGACCGGTCTGAGTGGAGAGCCTTAGGGGATGCCCATGTCCAGCAGTGGATGTCAATCGGCTGACATGATGAAACAGTTTTAAATGATTCGCGGTTAATTACTTAAGACATAAATGCGTCGAAATATCGGGAGGTCGTCAAACCTTTGAGGTAATATCGATCCATATCCCGGTCTCATTATGTCTTATTGTATTAAAAAAAAAACACTTAAGAATTTTAAAGAATATTTTAATTGTTGTTCTAATACGATATTCGAATTGAAAAAATTCAAATTGTTTGGTGTTCCTAATGAAATTAAAATATGAGAAACATTTTCAGTGGAACTTTAAAATAATGCGATGCCAGCTCGTCCTAAGGAATTGTTATCTTGAAGTTCCTAATTTTTAATATTTTTTGGTTTGAAAAAAAAAGAAAGTTAAAAACGCAGATTAAGCCATATGTTCATACAACGTTTTTTACTACTGAGGGCCTCAGAAATGCGTGGTTAAAATTGGTCGGGTCACTCGGGCCCACGGTGTATAAGAGTTTCTTTTGGCTCAAGATTAAAAACATTGTTTTGTTTTGGTTAACTATGAATTCGTTGGATTATGAAATACAATTGTATATTGCCTATATTTCTTATTGGGCTGTTCTATCACAGATAAGTTATAGTGAACATTGTTGTCTATATTCCGTACATTTTTCTCCCAAACCCAATCAAAGAACTGAATCGAGTAGAGTATACGAAACCTAATATAACGTTAGCAAGTAATAACAATAGTTTCCCCTTTTCGATACATCAAAAGATTGGCAGAAAACGTGGTAGGGAATTGTTGTGGCGCTGATTCGAAAAGTTTGCGGCTGCTTGCAGCCGTTTTGACGGTGATTTTCGTTCACAACCCCTACTGAAGATAACCGAAGCAATGGCCTATTTGATTTTATTGGCGTAGTTACAGATTTATAAAACCAATACTAATTGTAATTTACAAATTACGTGACCTCGACCGTGAAAGACCATGTTGGACCGCTGACAGAAACGAAGATGTGCGTCGAATCATTTAATTCCTGACCCACCGTAGAACGTTCTCATAGTAAGTATCATAATGATTTTCATTGTCAGACAATGCGATGTCACCATGACATTTTCTATGAACAGGCTCCGCAGTGGGTCACAATTCAGTTGGTTCGATAGTAGGTACGTATACAAATATTTCGAACATGATAAACAGCTTTACATTTTTTTTCTGGTTGTTTCCTACTAAGACTACCTTTAACATGAAACTCAAGCATAGTGAAAAATAAAACGGTTCACTCACGTATATAAGTCGAGTTGTGAGTTTGGCCCGACTTGTTTCGGACTAATTCGTTGTCCTTCCTCTAAGAGCGCACGACCCAGCGGCAGTGAGACGCACACTGAGGTTTTTCGATCTAGGTACGATAACCGTAACGTTACGCAGCATTTGTAAAGTCGTGCTCGACCCTCTGCGCGCCGCGGCTCTGCTCGCCGCGGCTCTGCTCGCGCGACTGCTACTGCTGCGCGAGTTAGTAGAGCAGAGGACATAACGAAATGTGGAAAACAGAACGTGAGAGTGTGAGAGAGAAAGATGATGTATTGTTAATGTGAGTGAGAGGAAGGATGTACGAATGGAAAGAGGCGTTGGTTTTAAAATGAACATTTTGGAGGATTTTAACACGGCTGGAGAGAAAGCTTTTCTCAGATTGTAACGATGTGTTAAATATGTCGCAGTACGCTGGAGAACGGGGCTGAGTGGGCGTGCATTTTCGTTGTCGGATTCCGACATTGTGGGTAACCTCAAGCAGCAATGAAATAACCAGAATTAGTTTGATTAATTTTGCTATATTGATCACAGTTACTTTATATGGACACAATTAACTATGACCGAACAGATACGTCCGCTCGGCACGAGCTCTGAAGTAAGAATGCCCGAGCGCTCCAACGGTCGCATCCAAGCTTGACAGGTTGTGACGTCATGCTTGCGTTCGGTTGTACTCGGAAGCCGGACTCGATTCTCCGACACGGCCATCTCTGATGTGTCACACGTCCCCGTGTGTGTTATCTGTGGGAACAACATTAATGCAGTAATTTTGTTCGGCTATTCTGACAATAACCGAAATTATCATCGAGCATTAAAATTATCAACTAAAGAATAATTTCACACAGCTTTATTTAATAACGATACAAGAGAGCAACACACATAATTTACAGTCCTATTAGGTGACTACAGTAATCTTCATGTTTTTAATCACTTTAATTAATATCGATTACGGCCGCACCGCACCAACGGCTCATCTCATTTTCGCATCGACGAAAATAAGGGTTTCTTATAAGCAAGCTGTCGCACCAACGACTCACCTCGCTAA
Organism: Clepsis dumicolana; assembly: GCA_963691665.1. Classification (NCBI taxonomy): domain Eukaryota; kingdom Metazoa; phylum Arthropoda; class Insecta; order Lepidoptera; family Tortricidae; genus Clepsis; species Clepsis dumicolana. The sequence continues at coordinate 18,719,265 of OY829505.1, read as the reverse complement.
CGCACCTACGTAGCGATATAGTGAACATGCTGCCGCACCAACGGCTTATGTCATGACTACTTAGGTGTCAACAATAACCAGAACTTGTTATTGCAATTCGCTACAATGAGCGTGCGGCTGTTCTGAGGCGCTACAACGCCGTGCAGTTTCATTGCCGCGACTATCATCCGTTTCTTCGTCTAATTCTGCAGGAACCTCATGAGACGGTATCCTTCTAACTCTCTCATGTGGGTACTTGTATGTTCTTCTAGAACTCAAAGATTTCAGGCGATATCTGTCATTTTCCAAAATTTCTATGATCTTAAACGGGCCCTTAAATTTAGGATCCAGCTTGGTTTGGTTTCTTTCCTCATTCTCTAGAAGAACATAGTCACCCACATCATACAGTTTGACGTTGGCTTTGCCCTTATCGAATCTTGCCTTATCGTACGAAGCAGACTGTTGGATGTTCAGTGCCGCACGTTCCCGTACCGTATTGAGGTCAATCTCACTAACTTCGTCGTCAGTCACTGTCATCAGCCCCAAAGGTCTGGCCACCTTACCAATCATCAACTCCAATGGACTAGCTTTAGTTACTCGATTGACAGAAGAGTTCATTGCCAACTGTACTTCACCGAGAGCGTCTTGCCACGAATGATCCTTACTTAACTCTACTGCAGTAAGCATACTCTTAAGAGTGCCCATCACCCTCTCAACCTGCCCATTTGCGCGACTAGCGCCTGTTGCAATAAGGTGTAACTGAATATTTCGACTTTCGCAATAGTTAACAAACTCTCTACCAGCAAAACACCTGCCCTGATCAGCCACTATACGCGTAGGAGCGCCAAATAAAGTTACACTAGACTCTAGAGCCTTTATGCTACTCTTACTGTCAATGTTCGTAGAGTGATACAGCAATACAAACTTGGTGAAGGCATCTATCAATACGATCACATATTCCTTAACATCATTTTTGCCACTAAGCTTGCCTGACGCATCTATGTGAATCGTATGCCACGGAATACTCGCTTTGGGGATGGGGTGAAGCTCAGCCTGAACTCTACCTGAACTTGGCTTGGAGATTTTGCAGGTAATGCAATTCTCGACGAACTTTCGCACAAACTTAGACATACCGTCAAACCAGTAATGCTCGTACATTTTTTCGAGAGTCTTCTCCCAGCCCAAATGCATCATTGACTCGTGTACATTATTGACTATCGACCACCTAAAAGCTCTCGGAACCAGAGGTAGACACCGATTTCTGCCATTCCTTTGTATCTTACGATGAAGAATGCCTGACCTAACTACAAACGTCTTTCTGACATCCTCTGAAACAGTCTCATTTTGAAGGTCCAACAATACCTTTTGAATTTCAGGATCTTTCTCCTGCTCTACTTGAAGCCAGTTATCCGAGAGCTCGGCAATGTTGACACGCTTCTGATCCACGCGCTGCATGGCAGCCGTGGATGACGAGGGCAGCTGGGGATTGCGAGATAGACAATCCACGTGTTTCATCCTAGTTCCCTCTCTATACACTATATCGAAGTCAAACGATTGTAGATAAGCTCACCACCTATGAACTCGAGGAGACAGTTCGGTCTTACTTTTCGTGGCCTTTACAGACTGGCAGTCCGTAACTATGGTGAACTTACGGCCTTGCAGGTAGTGTCTAAAGTGCTTAACTGCGTTAACCACTGCCAAGGTCTCGAGTTCATAGGAGTGATACCTAGATTCGGGAGAAGAGGTGCGCCGACTATAGTAAGCAACTGGATGTTGTTTGTTATCAACCTTCTGAATGAGCACTGCCCCATATCCGTCCGCGCTCGCATCGGTATGGATCTCTATCGGAAGATTGGGGTCAAAGATCATCAGTGCTGGCTGTGAGGTCAAAAGAGTGATAACTTCCTGTCTGATTTGCTCGTGAGCGGGTTGCCAATCTATTCTACTGCCCTTTCCACTAGTCAATCGAAACAATGGTGCCATGATCCTTGAAAATTGGGGTATAAACTGCCTAAAATAAGAAGCTAAGCCTATAAATTGTCTGAGCTGAGTGACCGTGGTTGGCGGTGGGAGACGAGTCAAAGCTTCTATCTTATTGGGGTTCGGCATGACCTTGCCATCTTCGACAACAAAACCCAGATAATCGATGCGACGTTTCATGAACGAGCATTTAGACAGGTTTAATGTGAAACCTGCCTCGGTCAAAACGCCTAGAACATGACGAAGTCGCTCTATACCCTGCTCCATGTCAGATGCTATGATTAGCAGGTCATCTACATAGGCTACAACAAAGGTGTGAGCCAACTCTCCTAATGCCTTCATAACAGCCCGCTGATAGACTGAAGTAGCATTTTTTAGACCGAAAGGCATTGTTAACCATTCCCATTGCCCATCAGGCGTGACAAAGGCAGTCTTTTCTACTGATGAGGGCTCCACAGGAATCTGGTGATAACCACTTACAGCATCTAGGCAAGTGAACCATCTAGCCCCACCTAACCTAGCAACCTGATCCTCAATTAATGGAAGCGGATACCTATCAGCCACAGTGTTTTCGTTTAGCTCCCGATAGTCCACGCACATACGGTCAGACCCATCCTTTTTTTTTACCAGCAACACGGGACTAGAATATGGAGAGCAACTAGGTCTTATCACACCCGCCTCCAATAGCTCATTTACCTTGTCGCGAACAACCTGCCGCTCATTGGTACCTAGACGATATGGACGGCGCTGAACGGTTTTTGTTGGATCAATTAGTCGAATGTCAAGCTGACCTGTATTAACACGCGACGTGGCCACACCCTGAGAGAACGACGTCGAGAAATCTTGTAGGACAGCTGTGAGTTTTTGTTTAAACTCCGAGGGTACATCGGTATCAATGTTTTCAAAATCTAACTGTTTACTACTGCTCGATTTTGTACAAGTTAGAACATTTCTACGACAAGTTAAAGCAACAGTATCTAATGTCACATTAACGTCGAAACCTTGAGATAAAATTTCGCGGCCTATTAGAATGTCATCGCTAAGGCAATCATCGGGCATTACATGAAATAATATTTCCAAGCTAAAATCATCTATTTTAACTTGAGACAAGATCTGCAATGAACTATTCACGCTATGCTGCCCGATTCCAGTTAGTTTAACAACATTGTTTACGCGTTTCCCGGAAAATTTATTAGCAGTATGTTCTTTGATAAGGGAACATTCGGCACCAGAATCAAAACAGAATAAATACGACTCACCCTTGTTAAAGAGTTGACCACGTGGGTTGCTTACGCTGCACATATTGACCTGGCGATCGCGCACATGCGTGACCGACGATGACGATCCCGAAGTGCTCAGATGCTGCGCGTCGCCTCCATTGCTGGCCCGGTTAAGGCCAGACTTCCGGCTGCATTTGGCCGCAAAGTGGCCCACCTCGCCACATTGGAAACAGACGACTCGGGACTGCTGTTTGCTCGTCGCAGTTGATGATGAAGTCACTGCCGGTGATCTCTTTTCCTTCATCTTCGAACGGCACTCATGCGCGCGATGTCCTAGCTTGCCACAGTTGAAGCACTTCGTTGGTCCAAATTTGCTTCGTTTCGAATCAGAGCGATTTTCTTCAGCTGCCGACGACGCCTTCCTCTTCATGAACGTGGTTGCTTTAAGTTCCCGCTGCAATTGATCCCTCGTCACTACTTCAATCGTGAAAGCTAACCGTTGTACACGTTTATCAAACTGAGTTACGTGTGCTAGAACGGTGGATACCGCAATCTCTTCTACACTCATATTTTTCCATCTTGATGTAAGCGATGTTAATAATCGTGCAGCATATGCAGATAGGCACTCATTTTCTTTTGGCTTGCTACTTTGTAGGTTAATGAGGGTAGCTGCAGGTGTTTCAACACTGTCATACCTGGCTGTGAATAACTCTCGAAACTGAGGCCACTGCATGCCAGGAAAAGAAACTTGTGATAACCATTGTGAGGCGCTCCCCTTCAATGCGCCACTGATAGCTATTATTAGCGGTCCTCCTTCTAACGGTTTTTCACCAAAACAAAGATCAACCGTGTTGCACCACGCACGTGCATTAGCGTCAGGTTTTTCAGGATGAAATTCGGGTAGTTTGATGACACTTTTACCTGCCGGTTGTTTTATAGCTTCAATGAGTTATGTTGTTATTTTGCAGCTCGAATATTTTTCTTAGTAAATCTTTATTAACACACGACGGTTGCAAATTTTCAGTCCTTTGTTGTGCTTGAGGGGATCCCACATCTGATGTCGCAGTACGCTGGAGAACGGGGCTGAGTGGGCGTGCATTTTCGTTGTCGGATTCCGACATTGTGGGTAACCTCAAGCAGCAATGAAATAACCAGAATTAGTTTAATTAATTTTGCTATATTGATCACAGTTACTTTATATGGACACAATTAACTATGACCGAACAGATACGTCCGCTCGGCACGAGCTCTGAAGTAAGAATGCCCGAGCGCTCCAACAGTCGCATCCAAGCTTGACAGGTTGTGACGTCATGCTTGCGTTCGGTTGTACTCGGAAGCCGGACTCGATTCTCCGACAAATACATTAATGGAGACAAAAAAATGTTTTTTATTAATTTAGTTCCACGACTGGGATTGCCATATTGATAATCAAAAATGACACTTTCAAATTGTGCCGCGAATTTTAAATACAAAAGTGCAGAAAACGCAACGTTACAGTAGCTTATAAAGCACAACCATTGAAATAAGTCTGAAATTCTTCATTTCTTGTGTCGTCTGTATATGACAATCACCAATATAAAATGACCCCACACCGCATACATTTTGCTTAGGACAATTAAAAAAATTCAGGAAAAATGAAAAATCTTGCAGACCCGTTTTTCGTGATAGACGGACTATATAAATGCCTACAAATTGTGCGGAAAGCGGTGCGCGAGCCCGACTCGCGCTTGGCCGCTTCTTTAAAGATCGACTTGATTTAGGTCGTGGAACAGGTTCCGTGGTGCAGACTCTCACCAGTTTTCGTAGATGTAACAAATAAAGATGGTTTAAGTTAGATTAAGTCCAACTGTTTACATCTGTCAGTATTTTGTGCATCGGACTGCTAACATTCCAAGCTTTTCCAAACAAACTTTGAGACCCATATTACCTACAAAATATTCGACTCGCGCTTCACTAAATCAATCTTTGAGGAGAGATCTCTGGGTTCATAGCTATTCGAGGAAAGGTTCGAGGTAATTTATTTTCTCCATAAAAGCCCTGTGAAATCAAGGTGATTTAAAAGTCTGTCAATAAAAAGCCAAGAGTAGCATCGCGTTCTAATTTATATTAAATTAATTTTCTTCTAATATGTCGTATTGTATGTAAATACTTTATCTACTGAACATAAAAATTAAAGAAAACAATTACAATCAAGAATATCACTGTAGTATCGCAATTTTGTAAATTTCATAATAACATACTACCTAAGCGTTGCAGAACATTTTAATGATGCACTGCAAATGTTTAAATCCACAATGCAAACACAACACACCAAAACGAATTTATGTAAATCCAGACAAAAGAACGTGTATAAATCACACATAACAGATACCTACACGTGAAGCAATTATTCAATTTTACGCGCGGTATAAAATATGTTATATAGTAAATCAATAGTGGGCTCTCTGGTTGCGCAATGTATTCAGATTAAAACTCCAATTACTTCCAAAGTCATTCGCTTGTCGATAAACTGTCGTGACGCCTGCACTATTTAAACCAATTTCCCAATAATAACGATGCTTTCAGTTACTCAATACGTACAAAATGTAATCAGAAATGTGCTATAATTACTTGCACTTTTTAAATTTCGAGAGCTGTTTCTACATTTATTTATTGAGTTTCGATGTGGATTTGAGTTACCTTAGCAATTTTTTAGGCTACTAGGCTACCCTAATGTTAGCACCTCCCTAGGGCTTGTCATCTTAACTCTTAGGTATTATAAAACCAAACAGTCGAAATCAGACAATGTCTGGGTGGCAATGATTGAAATAGCATAGACTGACATGAGCGAGCATAGACTTTTTTAGAGACTAATTATGTAGGTACTGTCTTATATCATTGTATTTTTATTTGTGACTCAAATAAGAGCTAAATAAATAAAATTGTCAAATAAACACACTGTTTTTGTACAGGAGGAGAAAAAGGTACCAATTTATCATTTATAAATCTAACTTCTAATACAGATATTTCGGGACAGTGACTTTGTTTTAATTTTCATGACCGCGAATGCTTTACGTGGTCTTTTTGGCCACGAAAATGTTTTTATTTATGTATTTATAACGTGTTTTCTTTACATTTTCCATTATTTTTACGAAATTTTATTTGTACCTAAATGTTTTCTTTTGAATAGTAATTCAACACTTAAAATTTGCTTGTTTTCCGAGAAAAAAAAGTAAGTCGAAAAGGACGCCTGATCGTAATAACAGCACTTTTGAATTTTTTTATACTATAAATTTAAGAATTTGATTTTTACGTTTATTTTTAGATTCTAACGGCAAATTGCAATTAAAACTAAATTAAAAACCGGGCAAGAGCGTGTCGGACATGCCCAGGATAGGGTTCCTAAGCCATTACGAAAAAGCCCCGGCATAGATACCTAATTTAAAGGCATTTAGACAGACATAATAAGTTAATCAACTATTACTCCCAAACCTGTAAAGTCAAGTAGACTTGGAGATCTCTGATAGTCTTCCTTTTAAATTCACTATATGCACCCAAAATGCTGGCGGCATTGCCACGTTGAATGGCAATGCTAAGCCTTTGAGCCAAATACAGGCCAGCATTTTGGGTACGCGTTTCGCTGACCAGGCGCCCAGAAAGATCTTTAAAGATCTTTCGGGCTCCCGGTCCCCACGGTCCCAATGTTTCGACCCCAAAAGGCTCAAAGGACGTGACGTGAGCTGTCAAGGTGTAAAATTTTGTGTTTTCTTTTGCTGTTTTAAATATGAAAAGCAATTGTGTATTAAATACAAAAACACACAATTGGAAGCCCTTTCGGGCTTAAAACAAGGCGGCGGAGTTTTGACGGTACTCCGACTTAGCGGATTGCATCGTCCGGTCGCTAGGCGAGGGCTGCGGCCTGTGATGTGACCACCATTGTTGCCGCAGAGGCAGATCTGCTCTTCAAAGAAGATGAGCTACGAAATGCATTGACAGCCCAGTGCTTTTACTGTAGCAATGCGATTCGAGTCGTCGTACGTTGCACGTCAGACGTCAGCTGTTCAACGCTTGTACCAAGCTTTTTAGGATACTGCTTACTCGCCAATAATATTATAAGTATGCGCTGTCTCCCTCACTGCTTCCCGCTGCAAGGAAGGAAGTACGAGAGCAATTAAATAAATAGTGGACTCATGTTCCTCGGTTTACCGTTTTTTGGTTCAAGTGCGCGTTGACGCCTCGGACGTTGAAGACAGTTTACAACAGCACGCCCCGTGTGCCGTGCTTGCACTGCCCGTGCCCGCCACTATCCTCATTCTATATCATTGTGTTTTTTATGTACCTAGTATTATTGGTTTTTTGCTTGTCAGTATTTTTATTTTTAAGTCTATTTAAGTATAATCACCATATCGCCCCGGAGATGCTGCAGAGCGCTCATGCGTGTTCTAATGAAAGTGAGAAACCCGTCGTGTCACTGGAAAATCGCGTGCAGTGCCATGAATGTTCTCAGGTACGGTTTTTCAAGGGACAAAGAGGTTTAAAGATCCATCAGAGCAAATGCCAAATGTTAATAAAATAATACTTGATAATGCTTTTGCCAAATGTTAATATCCCTCTTTCGGCTCCAATCAGAAATCAAGGCCCTCCACGCGCTAGAGTACCCCAGACCCACCTTTCATGAAAATTCTTTCCCAACTTAAAACATCAATTCCGATTTTAAAACGTATTCCAAGTGGTGCCCGCCACTCTGTCGCTACAGTACTGTCCCAAGCCATCAGGGCAGTTCTATCACAGAATACAAAACATGCCTGGGAGCATTTACTGATCTTCCCATACGCTGTTCTCTTTGTTACTCCCTAGGCAGGTAATAAGAAATCATTAACCACGAGACTAAAGGAAAACTGTGTAAGGTACAGCACGTTAGAAAACCCTGTTTCTCTTTTGGACAATATCCTGTTAACAGCACCAAATTCTAAATTGAAACCAATTACCGAGTCTACTACCTACAAACTTGTGGAAAGTAAACTTGGTGGTGGTGATATAAAAGGTGCTGCACGTTGTAGTATTACGTTAATGTTACGTTAAGTGTAATTTTTAGCATCCTTTTACTCCATTTACGTCACATGTTTTCGAACACACATCTTCAATTCTTAATTATCTTCTCTACATTCATTTCCTTAGGACCCTGGAACGTTTTAAACTCATATTAACACCATTTCACTTTATATTCACAGCATTCCTTCACGTTGTAAACGTTTTTAAAATCCTACATCTGCAGATTTACCTTTATTTGCGTTTCACAGTCTTCTACTGAATTCTACAAAACCGGGCTTCACACGCGCTTATGCGCTACACTTTTTCCTTTTCTTTTGTGATTGTATCTATTTGTTTTCGTTTTTGTTAGCATTGTTATGATCCTGAAAGTAAATTTTGACATGTTTTGACGTGTTTGTTTATATGGTCGTCATGGCAATTTCTGTTTTCTTTTCTCGTCAGCCTGGTGTTTTTATATCTAATCTCCACCAAAATTACTCGTTTCTTCTTGGCCACCTCCAAAATTTTACTTTTAATTTGAAATCTTTTGCGTTCTGATTCTGGAGCCGCCGTCGGGCACGCATCTCCGGCCGAATGCTATATAAGCCGTACAAGCGCCAGACGACGGCAGTCTCTCGTCCGCTTTCAATCAAGAAAGTACTAAATTAAAGGCCTTGTCCCGGGGTCGCTAAGCCCCGGGACCCTGCAGTGCCATATTAAGTTTTCTTTTACTGCGCGGTAAAATAAGTCTTCATCTCAAAGTTCTCCAACTTCAAGCGGCGCCTTCGGACACGTCTTGCTCTGCGAGGCGTGTGAGGTCGCCCACTTCGTGCGCACTATCCTCTGGCGTGCGCCGCCGGGTACTTCATACCTGTGTGCTCCTGGGTACGTGGCTCATCGCGTGCCCCACTTCGCTACCTGAAATCACCCTCCACGTGCACGCTACCATTGATGTGCGCTCTCCGGAATTACCAAGTCTGTGCAAACCCTGGGTGCGTGACTTAACGTGCGCACCCACTCCACTGCCTACTACCATCCCGTACCCGAGCTCCGTCGTGCCGTGCAGTGTGTGCTGGGAAGCACACTTTCCCGCCGCAGCCTTCCTCCGTGCTCCACTCCGCTCCGATCAGCTCCGCTCCGCTTCACTCCGCTCCGCTACGCTTACTTCGCCCCTTTTCCTCTACCAGTCCACTTCATACATTCCGCCTGTACCCATCATCCACTCTACATATTTTCCCCGAACCACTCATCTTTTTATTTTTTTACGGATTTCCTGTAAACATTTATTTTAAATTATTTTTCTTAAAAACTTTATATTTTCTTTCATTAGTTTTTAGTCCTAGGTTAGTTTGTTTTCTTTTTTTTTTCACTGTCGCTTCACGACATTTTGGCGCCCAACGTAAAAAAAAGCTCTCTTTCTCCCTCTTTCAAATTTTACTGCGATTTGTCTTTTTCCTGTCCTTTTTCTTGCCTAATTTCTTTTATTTTCTCTCTTTCTTTCTCTCTGTCTCTCTCTCTCTCTCCATATCATATATTCATTATTTTCGCAATTTCTAAATTCAAAAACAACACTTCATCTAGTGCTCAATAATTATCCGGCTTTCAGTTTAGGCAACCATACTTCATTCCGTCTAATACTATACACACATAACTAATCTACATACTTTTTAATCATAATCTTTTCTTTAGTAAAACAAGGTAATATAATTTAAATTTACTTTCTTTATTACAGAAATATCTTACAATGCAAAGGGTAATTAAATATGAATTCCTTAATAAGACCGAGCTAGAATATGAAGTAAAGATACGATGCGAGGAACCAGCAAATACAGTTCTGCTTCTAAAAAAAACAGATTTCTCGTCTAGTTGCAAATTCTCCCTCTGAGGATATTCTGATCTCTCCAATCCCGATTGAGGACGATTTATCTCAAATCGACTGAACTTTAACATACTTAGATTCTAAAATCGAAAAATATCTACAAGGAGATACTAAATACTTGCGTCTAATTGAAACTTATATTAACCACATTTTTTTTGGATTACAACGCATAGACACCGACTTATATCCAGACTACAAAAGCATTTTCGATACTTTGAAAACCAAATTTGACGCTATTGATAAGCAATTCGGATCTCTAACTACAACTTCAATTGGAAATGAGTCTTGTCTTCATCCTCCTGTGAGCATTATGGAACCTCCTCCTCTTCCTCAAACCTATACCCAGCTCCATACTCCCCTTCCGGACCATCAAGTTGGATTCCAATTACGTTGGATTCCCCGAATGTTGAATTCCCATTATGTTCAGTCCCATTACATTGGATTCCCCGAATGTCGGATTACCATTACGTCGGATTCCCATTACGTCGGATTCTCACTACGTCGGATTCCCATTACGTCGGATTCCCACTACGTCGGATTCCCATTACGTCGGATTCCCATTACATCGGATTCCCTATGATTTGCTAGCCGTTCGTCCTACACGCATTTGGTCCAATACGCAGTTCGTCCTAAAGTCTGTGCATTCTTGTCTTATTTAGTAAACAAAATTCTAACCTCAAAACGCCCTGTTCTTATTGTTTATTAGTTATTTTATCGTAAATAAGTAAATGAAGATAAAATATCAACAAACTTGTCTCCAAAATGATGCCTCGGGATTATTTGATAACGTAATACACCTAATTCTAATTAAAAACTAGTAGATTGAGGTTAGAATTTTGTTTAACTTGTTTTTTTTATTTATAAATAGTAGTCTAAATACCAACTTTCACGTTTCTAACTTCAAAAAGGAATGACTTGCAAACAAACGTCTACCCCTCTTTTTACCACTTGGGGGTTGAATTTCAAAAAATGCTTTCTTAGTGGATCCCTACACTATAAATCTACCCCCTGTAAAAAAATCGAGTTTCTATCTTTAGCGGTTTAGGCTGTGCGTTGATATCTCAGTCAGTCAGTCAGTCAGTCAGTCAGAACATAGCCTTTTATATACAGGGTGTCTGGAAAACCTTTGCACATATTTGGCGGGGTAATAGTTCGCACGATTCTGATCACGGGGGTATGGTCCATTTTTGTTTCTGTTAATGTAAAAAAAAAGAAGGTTTAATTATATTAATTTTGTTACTTAATGTATCGCAGCCGATACTTGACCTTGACATTTTGACGTTGTTTACTACACTACTCCAAACGCTCGTAGTAACTAACGTCAAAATCCTGTTCAAGGTCAATGTCCAGTGTCAATGGTATTGTGAGCTGGTGGTTATTTAAGCACGCCCGTTGGGTGAGTGTAGCCCTAGTGGCTCAAGCTGCGAAAGGCGTAAGAAGAGGGAAGACACTAAACTTGTGTTTTAAATTATTTTTATTATTTTCTTCAATAAAAACGAATACACGACTTTTCGTATGAAAGCCCGGTGACAGAGTGTCGCTCATGTTTTTTTGTCTTTTTAGACACTTTGCATTCGTATTTTAAAATCAACGAACACAATCATCAAACAATGAGCGGCCTCTTCACAGTATATAAACAAACACTTCGCTCCAGCTAAACAAAGATTAGGCTAGCATTATTTAAATCAGCCTGTAACTCAGTCAAATCTTAACTTAAAAAAAAAGTTACCAATATAGAAATGATCCAAATCATCCACCCTATCTACTGTTAAAATTAGTGCAAAGTTTTCCAGACATCCTGTATATAGATCATGGTCGAGTCTAAATATGTACACAATTTTTTATTTTATTTCTTAGACACAAGTTACTTATTATTTAAAAACTCTAAAAAGAATGCTTTAAATTATCATTTGTATTTACAGGCCACTTATAAAATATAAAACCCTTCAAAGATACTTGTCATTGATAACATACGTCCATTGTCGGTCTTTTCTAATGTCAGTTATTTGCATTTTCATATCTATACTCGTAGTACCATAACATATAACATGAATCCGTTTCGTGCCATTGAATTTACGAAAAATCGAAAGAAAAGAGAACTTCTTGTAATTAGAGGTAAATATACCTTTACAAAAGATGGTAAGACAAACCGTAATGGAACTACACGCTGGAAATGCACACAAAGACGTATTTGTTCGGCTAGCGTTACTTTAAGTAAAGACAGAAAATGTATAAAACGAGAATCCAAACATAGTTGCACAGGAATTCGTGATGAAATTAAAATTACAAAGCTATTAAGTGACATGAAGCAGGAGGTTTGTACTAATATGAACCCAATTCAACAGATATTTGACGAAATGGTGCAAACATTTGTAGAGTGTAACCCCTATGTTTCAGTATGTGATATACCAAAATACAGTGTAGTCAAAAGTTCTCTATACAGAGCACGTAAACAATATTTTGATTCAGATAAACTTAGTTTTAAAAGAATCAAGGACGTCAAGGTTCCAAAATGGGTGCATGATAAATTTGAGGTAATTGAAGAAGGAAACGATGACAAAATTATTGTACTTTGCACTAGGAAATCAAGGAAAATAATGAAAAGTGCTAAAAGTATTTCCTACTTCGGCGACGGTACATTCAGATCTTGCCTGAAGCCATTCTATCAAACGTATATTATTCATCTTGATGTGTTTTTGGATATAAATACTATAAATGTGTATCCAGTTATATATGCATTTTTACCTAATAAGACCGAAGGAATTTATAAACGTTTATTTACCATAATAAAAGAGTCGCTTGAAGTACACATGAATACTTTTAACTGCGATTACGAAATAGCCCAGATTAATGCGGTAAGAGCTGTTTTTCCAGGTGTGAAAGTAACAGGGTGTTTTCAACATTTTAACAAAGCCGTTTGGAATAAGGCAAAAAAAATTAATTTAGCACGAAGGAAATCCAAAAGTAATGACTTAGAGTATAAAACCGGAAGAAATATATTACGACTATGTTCTTATTTTGTGTTGCTACCAGCAATACACATGGAACGTGCGTGGTGTGATATTCAAGAAGCGGCTCCAGACACATTGAGTATGCACAAAATTCTTCAGTATTTTGAAGAGCAGTGGTTTTACATGGACCATGATTTTATAAGTTGTGCAGGTGATGTACATAGAACGACCAATGTTTGTGAAGGATATCACTATAGAATCAATAAGCGAGTTCCTAAATCACCTAACATATTTCTGGTGTTCAAAAATTAATCATCGAGGTCAGTCGCACCGACCGCAATCCTTGTTTTTTAATTTTGTAAAGAATCGAAGAAGAAATGATATAATATTTGATCAAAAGTACTCCAAACTCCTTACAAAGTTAAATAACCAAGATCTATCGCCAATTAATTTCCTTAGAGAAATAATATACTTACGATTAAAACTTGGTTTCTAGAGTTCCTTGCGTTCCATACTTACCTGGCCTTTACATATGTCTAAGAACATTGATTATTTTCTGTTGAATTCTAGAGCTAGACGAGATAAATTTTATTTGTTTTTAAGATTTCGTAGTCAAACTACGAACCCTTATAGTTTTGCCATGTCCGTCCGTTTTGAGGAGTTTATAAACGCTCCTGTTTTATTTAGGTATATAAATGTTCTAAATAAGAATAATGATCTTTTTTTAGTTTTTAGTTGTAATTTCTGTAGGAGTTACGTGTCCCCAATCCCCAGTCCACATTAGGTAATGTTACTTGGCCAATGAACATATTCTACACTCAAGAGCAATGAATACGGGTCGCTTTGTATGGAATTCCTAAACAAAGTGACCCATATTCATGGCTCTTGAGTGTATTCTATTCGATTCTTTTCTTTCACGGAGGACGATAAGACTGTATTAGAATAGACTGTTACTTTAATTTCATGTTTTTCTTTGTATTCCGTTGTGTTTTTCTTACCAATAAAGTTTCATTTAATTATGATTACTGTGTTTTATCTTCATTTAAATGCAGTTTAAATCAATAAATACCACTTGCCATAACGGTGAGGGAAAACATCGTGAGGAAACCGCATATCAGAGAAGGTTAAAACCCTTCGAAGATATGCGAAGTCCCCAACCCGCATTAGGCTTGCGTGGTGGACTATAGCCTAAACCCTATACAGAGGAGCCCCGTACCCAGCAGTGGGACGTTTATGGGTTGATGATGATGTTTTGAACTGTAAATGATAGCCGGTAGATATTTTTTACAGAGTATGTGTTATAACTATTAAGTTTTATAATGACAAGTTAGGAAGTGGACAAGTTAGGAAGTGGTCAAAGTCGACCGGAGGGAAAATATCCATGACACGTTAATTTCAGTCTACTTATACGTCAGGGTTGCCTGACTCAACTCGGTTGTGCTATAAAAGCTACCTTCATAGTGAGAAACCAACTTAATGGGACTCAACATAATGGGAATTCAACATTCAGGGAATCCAACTTAATGGGACTCAACATAATGGGAATTCAACATTCGGGGAATCCAACGTAATGGGACTCAACATAATGGGAATTCAACATTCGGGGAATCCAACGTAATGGGAATCCAACTTGATGGTCCGGAAGGCATACTCCATATCCTTCACCGCCTCTGCCTCCCTCTTTCTCTAACTCTTAACGTCTTCAAAGACCTTAAAAGGCACACCTTCAATGGTAAAAGTTGTCCAAGATATTTTCTTCAAAAAATCGAAGAATACTGTATAGCCCGTGGCTTATCTAAAGACGTGTTGATTTCACAAGCATTCGAACTCTTCACAGACAATGCTCTTCATTGGTTCAGATTCAAATATAATCAGAACCCAAACTTAACTTGGAACGAAGTTTCTTCTCTGCTGATCAAAGACTTTGGTGATTTTGATTATGACCATAAACTCTTAGAAGCAATCAGGAATCGTACTCAAGGTCGTGATGAGCCTATCATCATCTATGTCTCGATCATGTCTAGAATGTTCTCTCATCTTTCGAAGAAACTTCCTCAACAACAAAGAACAATTGGAGATGATTTTGAGGAATATTCGTCCATGCTACTCAGTTTTTGTAGCTTTAAAAGACATCGACTCAATTGGTTCTCTTCTAGCTACTTGCCAAAACTACGAAAGATTCTTAGATAGAGACAAACAATTTAAAGAGCCAAATCTACAACAGAGTCCCCTAATGGCTGAATTTGATTACAAACATACGAGTTCAAGCTCAAATGAACCTCCTAACTCCAAATTTAACTCGCAACCTCCTCCTTTCACAAATAAATTCAATCCATCCTATAAATACCCTCCCAGACAAGTCTATAGTCTCTCGCAAACTAAACCACCCCAAGAAAACCACTTTTGTGTTCGCTGTCGTAAACAAGGTCATACTTTGAACACTTGTACTCAACCTCGGTATGTTATATGCTTCAAATGTGGTCTTAAAGACTTTAAAACTGCAGATTGCCCTAATTGTTCTCCCAAACCTAATATTAGCTCAAAAAACTAACTTCTGACTTGAAAAGTAACTCAAAACTTGATAAAAACGATTGGACAAATTGGATTAAAACACTTCAAAATTTCTTTACATGCTACAACATCTCTTCTACACTCTACTCTAAAGAACAAGATTTTAGTTGTCCTTTCGTTAATATCAAAGTTCATGATTTAACTTTATCTGGTTTACTTGACTCAGGCAGTTCAGTTACTATTCTAGGTAATAATTCTCACCTGGAAATTCTTAAACTGGGTTGAAAACTTTTCAAGTCAGATCTTATCACAGTCTCTACTGCTAGTAATCAAAAAATTAACTCTTTGGGTTATTTTGACTTGCCAATTAATTTTAACAATCAAACCCATTTGATTAGAGCTTACGTCTTTCCCGACATATATCCTTCTCTAATTCTAGGTATTGACTTTTGGCAAAATTTAATCTTTTACCCAATATTTTACGTTCTATTAATTTTACACATTTTAAATGTTCTAGCATCGAATCTAAGGATATTAAAGTCTTACCTTATGAGCATTTAACCTCCAATCAGAAGAATATCGCAAATGACATCATCCAGCGCTTCAAGAATATTTCTTTCGAGGAAAAAGGTGTTCTGGGAAACACTTACTTAATCACCCACAAGATTGACACTGGTGATTCTCTTCCAATCAAACAAAGATGTTACAGACTATCTCCTGAAAAACAAAAGGCGTTAATAAACGAAGTGGACAAGATGCTGGGATGGAATGTCATAGAACAATGCGAAAGCCCTTGGTTATCACCAGTGATTATCACTCCAAAGAAGAATGGTGAATGGCGTTTCTGCGTGGACAGCAGAAAGCTTAACGCAGTTACACGTCGCGATGCTTACAGTCTAACACTTATAAGCGAAATTTTGGACAATCTAAGAAATGCCAAATATCTATCAAGTATTGACATAGCGAAAGCATTTGGAGATTCCCTTGAATCCTGCTGATAAAGACAAAACCGTATTTTATGTGCCTGGAAGCGGCATGTTTAGATTCAAGGTTATGCCTTTTGGTCTAACCAACTCTCCAGCAACTCATCAAAGATTGATGGATACGCTATTTACTCCTGAATTTGAAAACAAGGTGTTTTGCTATCTGGATGACATCGTTATTATTAGCGAATTTTTTGATGATCATATAGTACTCCTCATGAAAGTTCATGAAAAACTTTCATATGTTAACCTAACCATTAACTTTGAAAAGGGTCAATTTTTCAGGAAAGAACTGAAGTACCTCGGATTCGTTGTGGATGACCATGGTTTACGAGCTGATCCAGAAAAAATCAAAGCTATTTTAGATCCACCTAGTCGAGAAATTGACACTACAGCAAGATTTTTCTCGGATGCTCTAACAATCCTGATGCTTATCCGAACTATACAATCAGAGATAATAAACTTTATCGCTGCATTCATTCTCCTGATCGTCTCAACGATGACTTTATTTGGAAAGAAGTTCCACTACCTCAAGAAAGACACACACTTATTGAAGCCAATCATGATTCCACTTCAGAACCCCATCTTGGTATCTTCAAGACATACAAGAAAATATCTTTAAAATACTATTGGCCGAGTATGTTTAAAGACATTGCCAATTTAATCTCGAATTGCGAAACCTGCTTATACTATAAACACCCTAATCATTCTCCCTATGGTTTAATGGGTAAACCTAAGCTTTGTTCCAGACCTTTTCAAACTATATCTTTAGATCTTATGGGTCCTTTACTCATGACTCGAGGACGAAATCAGTATATTCTAGTTATAAACTGCAATTTCACTAAATATACTATGATTTTCCCACTAAAACGTGCAACTGCAACTAATATTATTAACGTTTTAGAAAATTCAGTTTTTCTAGTTCATGGCGTTCCCCAAACTATTATAGTTGACAACGGTGTCCAGTTCCAGTCAAGGGAATTTCATTCGTTCCTACAAAAATATAGGGTCCCTTGTATTTTTCATACGGCGTTATATTGCCCTCAGGTTAATCCTACTGAAAAATTTAATAATACTGTTGTTACAGCTTTGGCGTCCCTAGTAGGAGAAGATCATAGATCCTGGGATAACTATCTCCCCAAGATTCAGTTTGCAATGAACAGTGCTACAAATGTAGCGACTGGATTTTCCCCAGCCTTTTTAGTCTACGGTAGGGAAATAATTCCTTGCGGTACTTTCTATACTCCAACTCAAAATCTTGAAGAATTGGTATTCTTACTCCGTGATATTTACGCGACTAATGCTCGTCTCCTCTCATCTATCTTTCACAAGATCCAAACTAAACTACACTAGCTCACGCTAAAAATAGTGCTCGCTATGATCTTCGCCGGTCTTTTAAAGAATTTAATGTAGGAGATACTGTTTGGCGTAAAAACCACGTATTAAGTAATGCTGGCGCGTACTTTAATGCTAAACTTGCCCCTAAATTCATCAAATGTAAAGTCATAACAAAACTATCACCATTAGTATACATACTTGAGGACACTAATGGAAATCGTGGCAAGTGGCACATTATTAAACATATAAAATCCTAAATTTTCTGATACTTTTTGTTCACTGTAAATTTGTATATATGTATAAATGTCATAATTTTCAGACATTCGCCTCATTAATTGTTATTTTTTTGTTTTACTTCTGTGTTCTTTAGTTCTTTATTTTAACTCGTGTTTATAAACACACTTTAGCGTCCCTTGTTGCAGATTATCTTCAGGGTCTCGTCTTCAATGCTCTTCAATACATATTTAATAATTGTCTAATGTTCTAGATGCAACTCTATGATGCTGTTACTGATGCCTGACTTCGAGCTCTACCGCTCTGGGCTTTCAACTTCTTTAGTCTTAACGACTTAGCTTGGGAAGTTAACTCTTCTTCTTCAATTTGGAGCGGCCGACTACTCCTTAAATAAGCCATAGGTCTATATTTATATAATTTTTTTTTCTCACTTAGGAGCAGATGACTACTCCCTAAAAAAGCCTAAGTCATTTTTTAAAACACCCTTCTAGAGTGGCAGTCATTGATTGTGAACTCCACCCTACCGGCATGTAGATGATAAATGACAGAGATTGTATAACTGTTTTGGCTGGCGATGCCTGTTTCTGTGAAGCTTTGATTTTATGGTACATTTTAGATAAGGTTTTCAAAATTTTCTCTGAGTCGAAAATTTTCTAGGGTCGGGGGGAAAATGTAGTATTACGCTACTTACAGTGTAATTTTTAGCATCCTTTTACTCCATTTACGTCACTTATGTTTTCGAACACACATCTTCAATTCTTAATTATCTTCTCTACATTCATTTCCATAGGACCCTGGAACGTTTTAAACTCATATTAACACCATTTCTCTTTATATTCACAGAATTCCTTCACGTTGTAAACGTTTTTAAAATCCTACATCTGCAGATTTACCTTTATTTGCGTTTCACAGTCTTCTACTGAACTCTACAAAACCGGGCTTCGCACGCGCTTATGCTCTATGCTTTTTCCTTTTCTTTTGTGATTGTATCTATTTGTTTTCGTTTTTGACATGTTTTGACGTGTTTGTTTATATGGTCGTCATGGCAATTTCTGTTTTCTTTTCTCGTCAGCCTGGTGTTTTTATATCTAATCTCCACCAAAATTACTCGTTTCTTCTTGGCCGCCTACAAAATTTTACTTCTAATTTGAAATCTTTTGCGTTCTGATTCTGGAGCCGCCGTCGGGCACGCATCTCCTGCCGAATGCTATATAAGCCGTACAAGCGCCCGACGACGGCAGTCTCTCGTCCGCTTTCAATCAAGAAAGTACTAAATTAAAGGCCTTGTCCCGGGGTCGCTAAACCCCGGGACCCTGCAGTGCCATATTAAGTTTTCTTTTACTGCGCGGTAAAATAAAAGTCTTCATCTCAAAGTTCTCCAACTTCAAGCGGCGCCTTCGGACACGTCTTGCTCGGCGAGGCGTGTGAGGTCGCCCACTTCGTGCGCACTATCCTCTGGCGTGCGCCGCCGGGTACTTCATACCTGTGTGCTCCTGGGTACGTGGCTCATCGCGTGCCCCACTTCGCTACCTGAAATCACCCTCCACGTGCACGCTACCATTGATGTGCGCTCTCCGGAATTACCAAGTCTGTGCAAACCCTGGGTGCGTGACTTAACGTGCGCGCCCACTCCACTGCCTACTACCATCCCGTACCCGAGCTCCGTCGTGCCGTGCAGTGTGTGCTGGGAAGCACACTTTCCCGCCGCAGCCTTCCTCCGTGCTCCACTCTGCTCCGATCAGCTCCGCTCCGCTTCATTCCGCTCCGCTCTGCTTCACTCCGCTCCGCTATGCTTACTTCGCCCCTTTTCCTCTACCACTCCACTTCATACATTCCGCCTGTACCCATCACCCACTCTACATATTTTCCCCGAACCACTCATCTTTTTATTTTTTTTACGGATTTCCTGTAAATATTTATTTTAAATTATTTTTCTTAAAAACTTTATATTTTCTTTCATTAGTTTTTAGTCCTAGGTTAGTTTGTTTTCGGGTTTTCTTTTGGGGTCGAAACATTGGGACCGTGGGGACCGGGAGCCCGAAAGATCTTTAAAGATCTTTCTGGGCGCCTGGTCAGCGAGACACGTACCCAAAATGCTGGCCTGTATTAGGCTCAAAGGCTTAGCATTGCCATTCAACGTGGCAATGCCGCCAGCATTTTGGGTACGTTGCCCACTGGAAGTGGTTTATATTTAGTTTTATAATTTTTAAGTTAGTTTTAGATATTTAAATTTTAGTTTATAGCATAACGTGTACTTAATTCTTTTACAATTTAAATAAATAAGTCTATATGCACTACTGCTCTGATTTTATCACATTTCCAAATACAACAGTTTCTCTTGTAGAGGGACGACGACGACGACGACGACGACAATCGACTCCAACAAAAATGAGCATTTCAAAGTAAAATATTTCGCGCACGAATAACTCTATCGAAAAATTATCTTTGAGCACCCCCAATGATTTTGAAAGACCTATTAAGCGATACCCTACACTATGAGGTGGGCGAGAAGTAAAAAAATCATCCACACTTTACGTGTAGGGGAGGTACCCTAAAAAAAAAATATTTTTAAAATTTTTATTCCAGCACTTTTTCGGCCTAATTAATATGTATATCTAAGCAAAATTACAGCTTTCTAGTATCAATGGTTTCTGAGCTATGCCGCGGACAGACAGACAGACAGACAGAACAGACGAACAGTCAGACATGACGAAACTATAAGGGTTGCTTTTTGCCATTTTGGCCTCGGAACCCTAAAAATTGACACGCAAATCATCAAAATAATGCTCTGCTTGAAAAACAATCTTGCGAAACAATCTTGCTTCTTAATTCTATATAATTATAATTTCTAATAATTAGTATAGTTCACGTTTACCTTTGGTGGGCCATCATAATTATGAAAGTAGAAGGACAAGACAAAATACGGGCATCTTAAGACTACATTGGAGAAACAGATTAGCTTAGAGAGTATAATGTAAAGTCGGTATTTTAGCGGCTGGTCTGCACTATTAGACTGTAGAGTCTGAAGCGGCGGGTTAAGGTTAGGTAAAATATAAAAGTATTAAATGCACAGGCGATAAAAAGGACAGAATTTTAGTTGCATGTTTGACATTAGGTACTATTTGCAAAGAAGAATTCTTGCCTGTTGTCCTTGACCCGTTTTTAATTTTAAAATACTTTTTCCACAGAAATGGTCTACAAATCTGAGAAGTAATTGTAGAACTTTCGAGTCTTTTTTTTTTTCTAAATGTTTGCAACTTCGCACATGCTTATTGATGCCTTCGTCACTTCAAACAGTTCTAACATTAAGAGCTGTATAAATTTATAACTGTCGTATCGCCTTAGTTATAAAAATATGAATTAAGCATCATTTCAAATAAATTCAATTAGGTATTGATTTGTACTGCAAAATAATTTCGATTTCAAACTACTGTTTTAGTAATCCTGCAGAGACCGAATATCCTGGAAATACACAAAAGAGATCCCATTGCTTTAATGATTTCGGATTGGCAATCACGACGTATTAATGCCATGTGCGATTTGAATATCCACCATAAAGCAGTCAGTGTATCGTGCGTAATTAATTTCATCGCTATAGATACGCTGTAAGCGACGCTCATTTGCATGAGATTTGAATCAGCGGGTGAAATAGGCCTCGTTTAGAGTGGCCGGATTCTGTCAACTCGAATCCATGAGGTAAATTACTTCAAGGTTTTTAACATGTGCTTAGGTATTGTATTGGCAAAATATACAGATATAAATTTCTATAGTACGATACCGCCGTGTGATAACGGTA
Organism: Clepsis dumicolana; assembly: GCA_963691665.1. Lineage (NCBI taxonomy): Eukaryota > Metazoa > Arthropoda > Insecta > Lepidoptera > Tortricidae > Clepsis > Clepsis dumicolana. The sequence continues at coordinate 18,697,384 of OY829505.1, read as the reverse complement.
CGCCGTAACTCTAATTACTGTACGTACTCGTACTTTGTGGTACTGTCAGTAAGTGAGCTTTTTGGACTCCTGTTTCTGCATATATACATTCACTACTTTATTTGAAATATATTGAGAAATAGCGCAGCAAATTAAAGAGAACTGTATTTTTTCAAAAGTAATGATCAGTTTAAACAAATCACTGCTTGGAAGATACGGTGTTTAATCATAACAATCCCACAACAATTTTGATGTGTGCGTTTTAGATAGTTAAGGGTTTTTGTGTTTAATTCTTGTAACTTGTTTATATATGTAGTACACTAGATATTTAATCTAAAACCAAGCGGTCCGTACAAACTTGTAGGTACATTTTGGCGTTAAAATAAAACAGCTGTCCTGATGCATCGTCTAGGTCGCGGTCAGTAAAAATATTTAACATGGGGAGAAATAAATGTCCCCACTCACTATCAAAAACGAAAAATATCACATTGAATATCTTGGCTACGTGATAATTTTTTACTATGACGACGATCGCCTTATGCACGCCTTTCTTGGAAAATCGTTTTTTGATTTTACAATACAATACAATACAATAACTCTTTATTAAACACCACATAACAGTCAAAACAATAACACGTATTACATATATTATTTACTCATTTAGTTAACAGTTGCCGGAAGAAAGTTACAGAAAACCGGGAAACCGCACGCTAGTTATGCACACATCATGTCTCTGTTGTGTAGTATATGGGGATAGGACGGCATGGTGATTTTACTGTGCCAGCAGAATTATTGAAAAGTGTAGGTAATAATAGATGAATTTGAAGTTAACTTCATAGCAAATTGATTCAATTGCTCCTAAGTGTGTGTTATGTACAGGCAGCGGCAGAAGTAGCTAAGTTCTCCGAATGATTTTCACTCGACTCTATTATCAACTAAATTAGCAAAATACATACAAAATCAAAGAAAATCCCATACAAAGGGTGATCGTTTCTCATAGCAAAAAATTGTCAGGGAACCAAGATCTATTAAATGAGACATATTTCGTGTCTATTGGTGGGTGGCGACAGAGCCGATACAAATCTGCCCATGGTCCAAATACGGTTTACGGCTTTCTTTCCCTTGATTTGTGTTGTGAAACCTTCTTCGAGCCAAATATCAGGATTCTAAGTCATTGAGAAGTACCCTACCGGTTTTGATTTACTTGGAATTGACTGACAGACAGAGAGAGAAAATACTTCTACAATTTATCAAAACAATATTAACATTAAAAAAAATACCGGCCATGTGCGAGTCGGACTCGCGCACGAGGGTTCCGTAGAAAGTTTTTAACGCTTTTCCCCAGTGATTTAAGAAGTCCAGTGTTAGCAGAGCCCTGCTCTTAAGCAAAATGTACGCAGTGTGGGGTCAAATTATATGCTTGAGTATTTTATATTAATTTCAGCATGCTACCTCCACGCGTTCCAGAGAAAAGGGTCTTGACAGACAGACAGACAGACGGACGGACAACAAAGTGATCCTATAAGGGTTCCGTTTTTTTCCTTTTGAGGTACGGAACCCTAAAAACAAGTGCGAATCAGATTCCGTCAAGTAATTAACACTACCATTTTTTTAACGTTTCTTGTACGGGTCCCCGGTACAAACAAGACATAAATTTTTAATTTTTTATATTATTTATTGTTTTAGCTCTGTGCAAATTTAAGTATCTAGACACGGTCGTAATGTCGGTAAACGGCGGACAAACGGACAGCGGAAACCTAAAAAAATGTGTCATCTATCACACCGCATGACAATGAGGAGTAAAAAAACATAATTGTTTTGCCAGTCCACGAAAGTGGCTTTTATTAATTTTATATCTTGGTACTAGTTTACATATATGTCAGTAGTGGAAATGGTGGCATGTTGAACGGTTGTTGTAGTGCTTCGTTATTGGCCTCGAGGAGAGTGCCGAAACGCGTCAGCGTTTAGTTTAGTGGTAGTGGTGATAGCTGGGTCTTTGTGGCATGTGTTGATTCGTATAACAGTGGAGACGGAGGTGTTGCATAGAAACATACATTTGCCGAAACAGATATTGGGTACTTACTATTTTTCACTTGTGGTCGCGGGTGAGCAAAGTAATTGTTTTTAGTTCATAAATATGGACCTCCGCAAAGCAACGCCTGATTCAATAAATTAGGTTCTACCATGTTTACAAGGGATCCTTTAGTACGTACACAAGTCATACAATTGGGTGGCTAAACTGGCGAACACAACACAGGAATATTTCATTCATCATTTATCCAGAAAGACCTATAAAACAATGTAGAAGAGAATGAAAAGTTTCCTTTCGGCGAGAGACAGGAGAGAGCCCGCGTTCATTTACTCGGATTTAGATATTTTACTACACCTTTGTAATATAATGCTTTTCATTCATAAATCACCTCATACGTTGTCTCATTTCTAATCTTGTTTCCGCCCAGAGGGTCTCAGTCTCCTCCCTTTCACGTCATTTCTGACGATTTTGTACTAATCGCTAGGATAAGGGCTTACAATCTACTTAATGTTGACCCGCCTCGGGATCACTGCTACCTACGATGGTAAATGGGCTCATTTTCTTTCTATCTTAGATCAAGTAAATAGGTACTTAGAACGTGAATATTAAAAATGTTTTTTTTTTTTATTTCAATCTAACGCAATGTTCCTCGTCTACTCAGAATATTATAAAAATACGTAATTTATTATACGCATGTAAGCATAAAGCAGACAGACGGGAGGCGCCTTTGGCTTATCTATTTACTACAATTTTTCTGTCACGTTTTGAAGGGGACGAAGAACAGGCACGTACAGCATACGATCATGTCAAATTTTGTAACGTTCGTACACACTCACACTAAAACAAATCTGTCACACAAATGCCAAAACACGCACACAATCAACAAACCCTGTACATTTTGCACACAGTTAATGTTAGAATTTTGGCAGAGGGGAAATCGCGCGTTAACGTCTTTATTCCTTTCCAGCTCTAAGCATGTAAGGAAAGGTGAAAGGTTGTGACATAAGTAAAAACAGTACGGTCTTTTCCACCATCCACATTCATCACATGGGCGTAAGGTGAAACATTTATTCACTACTTTTACTATTCATTATTTTTTTGGGTTCCGTACCTCAAAAGGAAAAACGGAACTCTTATAGGATCACTTTGTTGTCCGTCTGTCTGTCTGTCTGTCAAGACCCTTTTCTGAAACGCGTGGAGGTAGCATGCTGAAATTAATATAAAATACTCAAGCCTGCGGTCCCTTAAAGCCGTGAAAAAATTAACCTTCTACGTCAACGCAATCAAAAGATACAGTCATCAAAAAATCCATTTCCATACAAATTGCCGATTTCCAAAAACCTAAAGGGTACTTCCAGATGTCCTAGAAACTTGAAATTTGGTATGAAGGTAGCTCTTATAGCACAACCACTCGGAAAAGTCTCAAAATCTTGAAATTTTATGTCTGTCTGTAGATTTCACAGACCAATATAAGTTGATCCCACACTGCCTACATTTTGCTTAGGAGCAGGGCTCTGCTAACACTGGACTTCTTAAAACACTGGGGAAAAGCGTCAAAATTTTTCTACGGAACCCTCGTGCGCGAGTCCGACTCGCACTTGGCCGGTATTTTGTTATACAATAGGTAGTTAGTTCTTGTAGTAACGAAACGGTCAAGCCACATAATTTTGACTAAGGTGGTAGATAGAGTTTGTGAAGTTAGGGCTTGTAGAGTTAGAGCGTGTAGAGTTTTCTACAAGACATCTGATAACTTTTTGACAGTGCCAGCCAGTATAACATCAACAAAAAAGTTACAGCTGTTAATCGAGGTATTTCCTTTCATCCTAAAATATCTATCTATGAAAAATGTTCACACTCGTTTCCCATTCAAATCGATAAACTCTTTCTTTTTAGTGCCCACGAGGTGTTGATAAAATAAGATCATGTGCGTGTTCCACGTTACTTTTTCTTATTGATAATGAAGCTTACGTCTCCTATTTTTATTATTTATTAATAATGTACTCACTCCACTAAGTCGCTCCAACTCTTCTAACTATTCCAACTATTCCTAAAAAAGTATTTCCACGGACCAACCACCCTGTGGACATCAAATGTCAGGGCGAATGTTTCCGAAACGCATATGCTTATTTGCACCTATAAATCTCTCTAGCTACGAATCGCGGCTCACTTTCGACCAGATGACAAGCGAAATGACAAGCTATGAACCAATCACGACGCATTCCCCCGGCCCGCTCACCGCGGCTCTTTTCGGAATGACTTTCCAAGTAAATTATAAAGAAGATGCGGCTTCCAGAGGGTGGTTGGTCCGTGAGTACCTATTTCGCATACCGCTACAAATTGACAATCTTGAATATGCAGAAAAACGGTAGCCTAAAGTATCTTACGGCAGAGACATATATGTTGCTATAAATGTTTTATTTATATTAGGGCGTTTAGATAACTCCTGCATCGACGTGACAGTTATTTAAATTGGACCAGTTTAGGGCTCCCTTTCGCATAATGTATACCTGAGATGCGGGTAGCACATTCGTCACACCCGAATGCCCCAGCCTGGAGAAGCCGATCAATTGAACAGAACAAGCCCCAAATCGTAACTAGAGATCGGTAGATATACTAAATGTGTGTCGTTTGAGCGACGAGGGTGACATATTGTGGCAACTCCACCGGAATAAATCACAGACTGTACCTGAATGGGCATGCAGCAAGAATACTCGAATGTGCTAGAACAGGCTGCTTTAAAGGCAGTTTTGTTACCTACGTTCGTTAGTTAACAAAACTAATGGCGCCTGTTCGACTATAGCTATAGTATATAGTAAGACAGCCTGACTACGAAGCTTAAGGTCCCGGGTTCCATCCCTGGTTCTGGTCATGGCAAATACGTAATTGAAACGAACAAACATTCGTAGCTAATGTTGGTTCTGGAGTCTTCGATGCCCAATAATTACGTATTTTAGTATAAATTATAGGTCGTACGTGTGAGTACTGGTCATGTTTAATACAAATCAAAACCAAAAACCTGATGAAAAACGAGGATGAAAACGGATTGTTTAACATCCTCAAAATTCAAAATTTAAAATTTTATTCAGCAAATAGGCAGTTGAATGCTCTTTTACACGTCATATTTTTGAGTCTACCAGCGCTTTCGGAAAGACCATGATTGCCAAGAAGAATGCGCAGCAAGAAACTTGGCACAAAGTCAGTTTTTCTAAAAACAAGTTACATTAGATCTTACAATACGTAACCACAGATAAATTAAACAAAGAAAGCTCACTCTATCATTAAAAAAAAACAAAGAGAAAAACCGTACCGTATTTTAGAAAAAAGTGTAAAAAAATAATTATTCTTCTTCTTCCAGTGCCTCTTCAATCGTGAAGGTTGGCCATCACCTTCTTGTACTCGTCTCTGTGAGCAGCCAGCCGGAACAGTTGTTCGACGGAGGCGATGCCGGTCCACTCCCGGATGTTCCGCAGCCATGATTTCTTCCTGCGCCCAGCGAGTCTCTTTCCCTCTACTTTGCCCATCATTATCAGCTGCAGCAGCTTGTATCTGTCGTTCCTAAGCACGTGACCGACATACTCTATCTTGCGCATTTTGATAGATGGCATCATTTTCCGGGACATATGAACGCGCTGGAGTACGGTTTCGTTCCTGACCTTCTGTGTCCAACTAATGCGCAACATGCGACGGTAGCACCACATCTCAAATGCCTGCAGGCGTCTCGTAGTGTCCTCCTTCAAGGTCCACGCTTCGCAACCGTACATGACGGTAGGCCAGATGGAACATAGGAGTAGCCTGACTCGGAGCTTTATGTTCAGTTGACGACAGCACAGAACTTTCCTCATTTTATTAAAAGAAGCTCGAGCAATAATTATTAGAACAGCAAAACCATGATCTCAATTGGAAAATCTTTTCGTATTTTTTATTTTTTCCATTTTTATTTTATTTTACGGTCTTCCCGTGAATATAAATTATATTTTTTTTGGTATTTAAATACCAATTCTGGTGTAAGGGTGGGCACGCGACCCGGAGTGTCGAGGTTCCGGGTTCGATTCCCGGGGTTGGTATTTTTCTGGTTTTTTTCTGTGTAGTCATGTTTCGGTGAGTTTATTAAAAATATAACAGCAAAACCAACCAAAAACAAAGTTATTTTTTAAATAACGTCAATTACAACGGCTCCTGCCATCTTGTGATAGACATCTTACCTACTTTGAGGATAAAGCGTAACAAAGGGTGTTTTGGCGAATAGTATTCTAGTTATCGGGCATTCTGGACACACCAGACCAACTCGGTGCGTGAGGATGTTAAATATTTTTTGTTACGGTATAAATTATATATTATCGGTGATAATTTTTGATCTAGAATAAAATGATTATTTGATATTGGAAGTTCTTTTCTTTCTTATACTCACGCTATAATCTTTTCCCAGCAATATTGAATTGAATATGGAATTAAATCGATTAGGCTAGTACCTATTTAATTTACTTAATTTGCTATTAAATGGAAAGGCCTTCCTGATGCATCTCATTCATACGCTTAGTATTTGCTAACCAGTATTATACTGGTCTATAGTAGTCGGTATCTTAGTAGATCTACGTAATAATTTCTGCACTTTTACAAAAATGCAGGTTTTATTTAATAAAATGGATGACGTAGTTCCATAGAACATATATATTTTTGTGTTTTATAGTTTCCGAAAATGAGTAGGTACTTATACCTATGTATCTGTGTCATAGCCAGGTATCAAAAGTAGCATGCTATGTGGTAAGAACGCATTTACCAATCCTTAATTTATGATTTCATGCTGGCTGTAAAACAATAATGATTTATACCTAATAATTTTAAGCTACTTTTGGTGTTATATGCATGCTTCCTTTTCCAGTAAGTACCTACTCTTTCTTACATATTATATTTCTAATTATTTTAACAGATTTGGTCTCTCTTTTATTTTATTATAAATTATAGACATTTTCTTAGCAAATTATAACGCAACCACATAGATAAACATTATACGCCACTTCCAGGCTTTTAATGCAGGCACGTTACTAGTATATACCGTGGGCAAAATGCGGGTGATCCATTTTTTCCATGAATTATGGCGCGGCGGGGAAATGTAAGCCGCCGCAACGCTAGAGTTTGATGTCGTGTCACTCGGGGTGCTATAAAACACGACACGGAATCAAGATATTTGGCCAACTAGCCCGAGCACCATTCCGGCGTTAAAACCTGCGTTAGTACTCTGAGGTTAAAGCGCTTGAGAACTTTCATTATGATATATTTTACTGTGAAATTGCAGGTAACATGAAATAAGAAACCTGACATTGTAGGCTCTGCTACTGGAACTTAATACTCTTGGAATATTATCATCATCATCATCATCAGCCTTTTTTACGTGCCACTGCTGGGCACAGGTCTCCTCTCAGAATTTGAGGGCTTGGGCTATAGTTCCCACGCGGGTGCGGATGGGGAACTAGCTCCGCAGGAGTGTGCAGGTTTCCTCACGATGTCTTCCTTCATCGAAAAGCTCATGATAAATTACAAATGTAATTCCGCACATAAATTCCGAATAACTCAGAGTTGCGAGCCGTGATAGCCTAGTGGTTTGACCTATGGCCTCTCAAGCAGAGGGTCGTGGTTTCAAACCCCGGCTCGCACCTCTGGAATATATATATCTAAATATAATTATGATAGTTTTAAAATTAAGTTTAAAAGTTTCCGGTGTAAAAAAACATTTTTGATACAACCTTCTTTTTGCCGACTGTAATCAAGTCAATATGACCGCTGGAAGTGGGATAAACTTGCACTCGTACATACATGTACATAACAAGTTAATAAAAAGCTTGAAAGCTTGTTATTAAACGTTGTTATTTAGAACGAGACGCTCCTGCTCCTCGCACAAGCAGTCAGGCAAGACTGGTGGTGTATTGTTGATAGTTCTAACAGTTTAGGTAGTCTCAAATTGACGGTCTTTATTTGAACTACCAATGAGTATAACAAATTCGCCAATTTGTAGCTTCAAGTTAACTTTGCCTTTATGCCGACTATCCCTATGTCTCGATTTAATAGGGTTTAATTAACTAGGGTTGACAGATCTCAAGTGGTGATTTAAGGGTCCTTTGTACCCAAGACTGGATTTTACGGTAACCTTTACAACTTAGCAAGTCCGGGGTTGGATAAGTTATTTAGTTATGTTCATTAATTGTATCGTGTATGCACGAGTTAAGTAGGAGGATCGCACTTTGTGATATAGACATTGTAACTCTGGTTTGTCAAAAATAATATAAAATAGTAGTTGTATGATAAAATTAAAAACGTTAGCGCTCTATTATTAGATATCGCTTACTATCAATTGACGTTTTTAAGCACGGCAGTTAGTGTAAATTTTCCGAAATCAGGTACTAAGGAGCTTAATAAATTTTAGGTCGGTACTTAAATACCGTTAAGTATGGTAGTAACTTTGATTTGACAATTATTTTTAGCTCAATATTTAACATTTACGATACATCAAAGTAGAAAGGGGTCCATAATAAAGAAAAGTCTTGTACTGGTAATTGCGGCTCATATTTCGGGGACTGATGTCGAGTTGAGGGCCGGCGACATATTGATGGGGGACTCCTGTTTTTTCCATGTCTAAGCGTTCCAACTTTCGCGTGGTTGTCAGATTACATAATTATGTACGTCATTGTTTATACCGGCATATATTTTTGAAAGTAGACTTTTGGTTAACCAAAACTGGTGTTAGGTTAAATCTGGTGAACGTAATGGAGAAATAGTTTTATCGACTTTTTAAATTATCTATGAAAGTTGACTAACATGCAAATTCATTTATACTTACATGTTTTTTTTTTTTCTATAAAGATCGATAGACGGTTTTTTCCGTCGTTTTGGGGTAATACCGTCTGGCAGCCATTTCTCTAAAAATTACATGTTTATTTTAAATCTATCCTATTTTCTAACAAATTTATGAAGACGTTTTCAAAACTGTAGATACTGTCAAAATATAAAACGTTATTTGGGGCTCCTCCGTAATATTTTTACGGTCGGAAATTAACAACCTTTTTGAAAAGGTTAACAAAGTTCTGCATTATTGTATTTGAAAACCTCACTTTTCATCGCAAATTTTAAAAGAAAACAGCAATGAAATTTAATGTAATTGCTCCAAAGCTCTGGCTTTGAGCACAAAAACATATATATGAACTGGAAAAATGAAAACGTAGAACGAATTTACCGTTACAATGCCAACAGCAATTTTTCTTTGGACACGGCCAGATTTATCATCATCCCGCATAAATTATGAACAGGAAAAGTGAATAAAACCGGTTTTTACACATACCTTACTAATTATAATAACACATAAAAATAGCAAACATCTCCTTTACTTTGCTCTTATTCAATTCCGATTCATCTGTTTCATGCCATGACCAATGTCCACGTATTACCTAAGTATTTGAAAATCTCTTAAAATATGATACTACATAAAATAGACTTTGTGCGGATTGCCTCTCCAATAATAATTTAAAAATAATGACATGTATAGTGCTCCGACGACAATCCAAATACAGTCAGAAAAATAATATACAATAGGTAATTTCTTTACAAAAAGTAATCGTATCCCACCTTAAACATAAATGTGAAAAAGGGAGCCAAGGTCAATACTGAACAAAAGAGGTGAAATCTAAACGGGTGCCAAGTTTTATTCAAAAGGCTTTCCATTCCATCTTAGTAATACGCAACTTGGCTAGTTTTAATTAATTTTTGGGGCAATACAAATTTGGCTATAAAAACTAGCCAAGTTTCATTAAGACTAAGATAGAAAGCCTGTTGCATAAAACTTGGCATCTGTTTAGATTTCACCTCGTTTGTTCAATATTATTGAACTTGGCTCCCTTTTTCACATTTATGTTTTTGGTGGGATACGTAGTATTACTTTACCCTTCAATTGGCCTTTAGGTACTTAGGTAGGTAAATGTATTTTTTTACGCGATTAGGTTCCGAGTATCATGATAATGTGTGAAAATTGCGGAAGTTTATATGTGTTCTAATTTTTTTTTGTTAATAAAAAATGCAAAAAGGTAACCTGATACCATGCGCACAGAGGTGCACATTGCCTAATTAAGGGTTACATTTAAATTAAGCACTACAACTGCTGGGCTTTCAACACTTTCAAAGCATATTACAATACATTATAAGTGAAGTACCTACTTAAGTATCTTTAGAACGTGACAGTTCAGCAACAAGAAACTTCTTAATTGTTATTCGAAAGTTTAATTTATCCGGTAAGTACGCTACTTATAATTTAGGCCATGCAAATCTAAAATACTATTAGTAAAAAGGATGTTTGGTTTATGGGTCTCGTAGGTATTTCAAGATATGAAAATGGAGATCTTCTAGGACCAGGCGACAGAGATAATTATGGTCAGGAAACATTTACTTTTCTTTTATCACGAAGGCTTACTGTTTCGTACATAATAGGTAACTATTTATCTTCACGCCCCATCGCCATAATACGCTTTTACTACTGACTAGAAACTTAAACAATTAATTATTGGGGCTTTCTCATGATGCTGGATATTTTAGAAATAGTCATTAGTTACTGAGGCTGTCAATTTTGGAGTTTCACGCACAACTTTGGCTATAAATAGTGAAAGATTCAATAAAATTATTTACGGCTATAATTGCGAGATTATTTAATAAGAACTTGGGGTGAATGAAAATAAAATGACCAATTAGTATTTTAAGTGGGTTTACCTACAGTAAGGCATCCTCGAAAATCTAAAAAAAGTTATAGGGTATGACGCCCCTTTTATCGGCTGAGATTGAGCTTCTGTCAAAGGCGCCCAAAAGAACGTGAGGATTCTCATTCCTCTGGCGTTACTTATTTTAACAAATTTTATATTATTTATATTTATACAATCAAATGTGACATTTTATTTTACTTTGTACTTAAAAAAATGTAAATCATTATTATGAACATCACTTTAGGTTAATTAGATTCGATTGTATTTAGGTCAAAATTTGTTAAAATATAAGATACAATAAGTAAGTAAGTAAGTAAACGCTTTATTGTACAGAAAATACAGACACATACCAATACCTAGTATTAACCGGATAAGTGCGAGTCGGACTCGCGCACGAGGATTCCGTACAAAGATTTGAACGCTTTTCCGCAGTGTTTTAAGTGGTCCAGTGTTAGCAGAGCTTATATTGTTCAGTGAAATCTAGATACAGACATAAAAATATAAGATTTCGAGAATTTTCCGAGTGGTTGTGCTATAAAAGCTACCTTCATAGCAAATTTCAAGTTTCTAGAATTACTGGAAGTACCCTTTAGGTTTTCAGGGTAGATACGGCAATTTGTATAGAACCAACCTTTTTATTGTCACGAAAAGCACGGCTGGCAGTACATAGAGGAGTGTTAGTACCGACACTTATGTATGGTAGTGAAAGTTGGGTGTGGCAAAAGAAACACCAAAGTAGAGTGAATGCAGTGGAAATGAGAGCGTTGAGAAATATGTGTGGTGTGACTTTGAGAGATAGAGTGACGAATAATGCTATAAGGGAGAAGTGCGGTGTGAATGAAGATATCAAAGAGTATATAATCACTACGTTTTAAGAGTCGGAACTCCCATACAAAAAGTTTTAGACGATCTTAGTATGAAGCCAGTTCGGGCTAACTACCAACATCAAGAAACAAACTGTACAGACTAAAAACTACTAAATAAGGTCTAAAATGTCACAATGACAAGTAGTGTTGTTGAGATTATCGAGTTTCGATGTAACGTCAACGTAGTGCTGTGATTTTTATCGATATCGATGTAACAAAAAAACGTGTATAAAGCACTGCTTATTACATTAAATTACTTTGTATTTAAAATAAAACAATTTGTGATTCTTAGTAATTATTTATTTCGTGTCTTGTTATGATTATTCTAAGTTTATTAAAATTATTTCGTATATTTTTAAACATACAGACTCATAAATACAATTATACCAAAATTGGAGTCTGTTGGCCAACACCCTATTTGGAATTTGGAAAGAAACCTTGACTTCAATAAATGTTCATCTTGAATGTTGTTACCCCATACAAGTGTGTTTTCAATGGGTAAATATGCAAGGTCCGTCTTGCCAACTACTTTTACCCACTGCTTACAACTGAAAACAAGAAAAACAGAGTCAAAGTTACGTACCAGAGAAACATGACAGTACAACTGCATTTATATTGACAATATTCGACTGAATACCGGAGTCGGCAGGAAAACATAACCTTTATTTCTGTAACTCTACTTACACATGCTCGCGTAAGGGAAATCAGGCAAAAAACAGTTTGTTTTCGCATCTTGTCTCCTGTATGCCACAAATTTCACAGGTTCTGTGTCCAGAGCTCATGTTTTCTGAGTAAAGCACTGATCAAACTAAAAAAGTCAACACATAAAACAACAAACAAAAAAAAGAGTCCTGTCTCCAATAAATGTACTTAAAGTGGTAAAGTAAGGTAACGCGGAGGAGAAAAACTCTCAAACTTAACGCTAATACCGAAACAAAACACCAAAATACCAAGAAAATCTAATAAAGTTAATAAACACAATCGCGAAAAAGTAGCACTCGTACGAAGGCTGACTTACGATTGTGGTGTTGCCACAAAAAATTATAAAAGGTCCTTAAATTAAGTAAAAATACGCTATCTTATATAGATCTTTACGTTTTGTTAATAAATTAAACTTATTTTTATTTTGATATTAATTCCAATTAATATTTCAATGTATTATGCATAGATCGCAATGAAAATAATTGAAACGGATGCTTCCAAAACCCACAACATTTCATGTATGGCAATGAATTGGTTAGTTTGGAGCGGTTGGTACCTCTTCCGAACTGGCTTCATACATTAGTTTTTTTGTATGGAGTTTCGTGAGACTGGAAGATATAGTGACGAAAATTAAGAAGGGTATGTTAAGATGGTTTGGGCATGTAGAGAGAATGAGTGAAAGCAGATTTACAAAAAGGGTGTATGAAGGGAGAGTGGATGGAAAAGCGGGAAAGGGAAGACCTCGGCGAACGTACTCCGATCAAATCGGTGATATTTTGGAAAAAGGACAGGTCAAGAGTACCCAAAATCGAAGAGCATGTATGAATAATGTTATGAGATTAAGGGAAGCAAAGGTTGTATGTCAGGATCGTAGCAAGTGGAAGTCCGTGGTCTCTGCCTACCCCTCCGGGAAACAGGCGTGACTGTATGTATGTATGTATGTACAACCTTTTTAATAACTGTATGTTTTGATTGCGTTGACTAAGAAGTTTGATTTTTTATCACAGCTTCAAGGGACTGCAGGCTTGAGTATTTGATATTAATTTCAGCATGCTACCTCCACGCGTTCCAAAAAAAAAGGGACAGACACACAGGCAGACAGACAGACAGACAGATAGACAGACAGATATACGGATAACGAACCCTAAAAAAAAATAAAGTAAAAAAAGCGGTTGGGCTTATTGACAAGCTGTTTAAAACAGAAGTAGTCAAAATTATGAGTTAAATCTAATTAAACGGCATGTGCAAGATATAGGCGTGGTGGGCTAGTGGGTCTGCTATCAGGCTTAGCCAAAGAAGATGGAAGTGATCGTAAATTCTTAATAATATGTATGTACAGTTACAGATTAAAACATTTTATTCATTGTTACTATTATAAGCTCTAAAAACTTAATCATCGCTTCAGGAGAACGCAATTTTGGACAGCGCTTACCTAGTTATAAAAAGCAGGAAACTAATAATGACACGTTGATGTCATGATCATCTCAAAAACGGCTCGACAAGCAAAATTTTCCACATTTCACACCAAGTTTCAACAAATTGCTTCCGACGAGGCGCCGAGTTCACCGCATCTAAACTTTTGCAATTAACGGTTCCGTACACTAGGACTGATTGATGCTTCCTCCCCTTATTATATGCCTTTCAGACTACCGCCGTTAATATTTTTAATACAATTAATTTGAGGAAATGAGTCACTAATGAACTGCTTAATTTGCCAAACGATAAGGTAACTGGTTAACTTTGGAAACATTGAAATAAAAAAAGAAGACGTTTTTAGGGTTCCGTATATTAAAAAAAAACGGAACTTTCAGAGGACCACTTTGTTGTCCGTTTGTCTGTCTGACTGTCTGTCAAGACCCTTTTTCTCTGGAACGTATAGAGGTAGCATGCTGAAATTAATTAATACCAAATTCTCAGATCTGAAATCCCTTGAAGCTTTGAAAAGCGAGAACGAAAAGAAATGAAAAACGAGATTAAAAGATACAGTCATTAAAACCGGGCAAGAGCGTGTCGGACACGCCCAGGATAGGGTTCCTAAGCCATTACGAAAAAGCCTTTAAAGGTATTTTTATCACACCTATTCGAAACCAGTGTTAGCAGAGCCCTACTCCTAAGCAAACTGTAAGCAGTGTGGGATCAATTTATATCGGTTACTGACACAGACAAACATAATAAGTTAATCAACTATTACTCCCAAACCTGTAAAGCCTATTGTCTGTGATAGTTTTCCTTTTAAATTCACTATATTCACTACTGCTCTAATTTTTTTCACATTTCCAAATAAAACAGTTTCTCTGGTAGAGGGGGGGGGGGGGGGGGGGACACTTGACTCCAACAAAAATGAGCACTTCAAAGCTAAATATTTCGCACACGAATAACTCTATCGAAAAATGATCTTCGAGCACCTCCAATATTTTTGAAAGACTACGGACGGACGGACGGACGGACACCATTGTATTGTTTAGATTTTGCTTGGAGACTTAAACTTCCAAAATGAAAGCACAATGATCAAGTCGTTTTTAGAAATATCGTTTACACAAAGTATAGAACGTTAAAAAACATAGGTATAATTATTTTTGCGTGTGTCGTTGCTATTTTATAAAGCGTTAATAAGAAGGAGGTTGCTACATACGAATTAATCCGTGGTATAATAAAGCTACACTCACGGCCATTTAACGAAGCCTCACGCACTGTTAGCTTACACGCTTAGATGCTAGTCGAGCCGTGTAATAAACCGAGAGTCGTTCTGTGTTGAATTTACCTACCACATACATTTACCTTCTACCTATTTCATTGACATTTTACGCCAATTTACCAAATTCTGAAAACTTTTAAGAATGATGTTTTGTAGTTTTAACTAAGTAAGTACGTATAATATAATAATAATTTACATCAGTGCGTTACATGTAGGAATACATCATTCAGGTACAAACAGGTTTAATATATGGAGGTCTTCGGCTTCGGCAGGAGGCTTTCGACCCCTAAACTAGGTGTGAACCTGCGCCTTAGGGGTCTGAGATCGTCCGATTTCTGTGTCGTAGTAACATGTTAGTGTAACAGCAGTTAAAACAAACTGATGAATATAGACTAACAAAGCAAATAGAAGACAAAAATAAAACAAAAGAAATTAAGTAAGGAATTGATTATAAATCATTGAGTGCGCATTGGAAGATGCGCAAAAACAAAAGAAAAACAATCTAGTACCGTAACTTAAATTACCAAATTGTGCTTATTAGTGTACCTAACTGTGCGTAGTGTGTTATGTTATACCCAATTATGACTAAATGTTTTGTACTTCATATAATCATATCATAGTGCTGGTGTTGCCTGCAAACTCAAGAAAGGGAAATGAAAAGATTTTCTGTGTCCTGATAAGAAAGGCGCTGCAGCCAGTTTTGTAACCTGATTTTGAGTTCAAATTTTGATAGGGAGTAAATGGAGACCAGGTTATTGACTTTATTGTAAAGATGGGAACCTTGGGCAGCAGTCTGTCGACGGGCAAAAGCAGTACGGCAGGAGGGTGTTTTGGATACCGGGTGGCCTCGTCGTTTCACGGTAATGTTTAAGTTGAAAGACAGTAGGGAGTGTTGGCGTAAAATTAAACGAAGCAAATATATTTGTCTCACTGTGAGGACTTTGGATTCTGAATATTATTGAATCGTGGAGTAATCTCTCCTTTTGAAGAGCATTACTTTTAATATTGCTCTTTGTGCACGTTCAGCCTGTATTAGCAAGGTCTTGAAGGTGCCCCCTCATACGGGTATGCAGTAGGCAATGATTGATTGGCACAAACACTGGTATACCATCGTTAGTATTTCTTTATTTGCAGAGTGCCTTAATTCTTTAAAAATATATAGTAGTTTGCGGAGACGAGTACATAGGGCCTCAATGTGAGAACGCCAGTCAAGTCTTTGATCCACATATACACCCAAGTACCTAATATGGGGAACTACGGAGAGGGAAGTTGTAACAGTCCAAGGACCCAATCTACCCTACCTACTAATGTAAGACATTCTATACCTCTATTCACCTTACTACAACTTATAACAAATAACATGGCCTCGTGACTCGTCTAATGTGTGAAGATCCTACGTTGTGATCGCTACAAAAGTAGCAGTAGTAACTCTAAGTAATTTAAGTGGCAAATAAGAACGGAAACTCTAATTAATTACTAAACAGATTCTAAGGAAAACTACCTAGCGAGTAACCTACACTTCTTGTTTAGAGAGCTACGTTTAGACTTCCTCAAAGGTTTCTTGGACACTACCTGGGCTCAACTTTAGATTGTAAATGTACTTTAGATAAACCGCTTCTCATAGAGAAGCGGGAACTTCCTCCAAAAGCCTTCCCCAACGAAGTTCAACCAGTCCACGCCAGGAACAATACGTATCGTAAGATGCGAACTGTTAAGATGTGAGAGATAGTTTATGCACTAACATTGGTGCTTTCAAAGCCAGTACAAATACAATCATTAACAAAAGGTGTTTTCCCTTAAGCATCTATAGTTCCCGTAAGCAACGTCGGACTCTATTCTTTACCGTCCTAATAAATTCATCATCCAATATTAAAAGAGATCATTCTAAGCCTACCAAGTAAACTCTGCTTGGCATAGTTTTTAGGGAATTTAACTAGCATAATGTTAGCAATATAACAAACTTCATATTTCAGTGTATGTAGCGTCTATTTATCGACTTTATGAATAACTGCAATTTATCTTAAAGCTTTACCTTTTGTAAATATTTGGCAAGTAGATATTTAGATAACCAACAATATCAATTCTATTTGATGAACTGATTTTTAAATGATTCAATAGAACTCAATCTAGTTAGAGATTCCCCCGTGTGGTGCAGAATCAACTAACAGAGCGTATACTCAGACTGCTTTCCATGTCGTCACCCTTGTTAGGTTAATAACTTCTTTAGTTATTGGTAAAGTATTTTTTACTTTGTGTATGATTCAAGATTTGGCTAGAAGATAAATTATCTATATAATTTCTTATGAATTAGACTTCTGATCACAAATTACGCTTAAATATGAAGAGTTGTTTCCTACAACTCCTTGGAGTTCCAGCAATACTTGAAGCCTAGATTCTACCTATCCTATTCCCAGATGTGTATGAATTTAGTCTAAGTCCCTAGCTCTGTGTGTAGCTATAGAGGTTTCGCCTCATTATTTTAAACATGGTGTGTGTAATGTAGATACTTTCCGGTGTAAGAAGGTATCTTCTAGCTTGGATCCCTATGAAAACTTACCTATCAACCCTACATGTGTACTTTAACTTGGCACAGGCCCCCTATTCTCTGTGTAGTTGGCAAAACTAGGAATTCAATTCCACATTTACATTTAGATGTGTAGTGTTGAGTCTTCCGGTGTAAGAAGGGTCTCAGCTAGCTTTCCTAGTTCAAAGAAGGTGTGTTCCTATTGCCTACCACGCAGACCTAAATGTTGTTAGCTTCCTGACAATATAGTCTCTAAGAAGAGGAAGCCAACGGACCGACGATACCTACAGGTGTTCATATATAAACAATATAGATAAGGGACCGTAATACTGAGTTCCAGAAGCACTGAGTTATGCGCCCCTTTCAAGGCATACACAGACGCCTGTTACACAATCGTTACAACGGCAAACAGTATCACGAGTGAGTGGTAAAACATCTCAATTCAACTCAAATATCATTGAAATGCTTCAGGAATGCCCACCCATTCCTGGAAGACAAGCGTACTTGAATTACTCTTACGTTGACATCGTTAGATTTCCGAGTAACCAAGCTGCTCCAGACCGCTTGTTAAATTGGGAAAAATACATGAAATAATGAGCATTGCTTATAAATGTAAAGTAAAGCTAAAGAATTAATCCACCACTTCCGGAAGCAGTAAACCAATACCCAGCTTAGCTACGCTATCTAAATATTTCATTCGTACTCACTCTGGAAAACAATTAGTAACCTATTAAAAGAAAATCCTCATAAACATGTAAACGAAGTAGCCACCTTCACGTTCCAAAACTGACAATCCCTCATAACCAGGTAAACGAAGTAGACTCCTTCTCGTCCCAAAACTGACAACCCCCGCCCAAACGAAAACACTTCCTTATATAGACTTTTACCGTCACTCCAGCGTCAATAGCGTCAATAGCTCCTCTGGCGTCAATAGCTTCTCTGGCGTCAATAGCCTCAGGCGATTACTATAACATAACAACTATTTACTTAAATAAATACCTAAAGAACCTTTAAAATATTCTCTCCACTACCAACGTGAATATTAAAACCAGAAAGCCTAAATAACTTTTGCCCTACAATTTTATAATTCCCCATTTAACTTTTCTTCAAATAAATATGTCTCCATTCTATAGCTCTACTTCAGCCTTTCCCTACATACTAAAACATCCACTACTCATAAACAACTAACCAGATTTAAATGAAACTAAAACGCCCTATTCCTCTATTGTTTGCCTTTATTATCCTGTAAATATTTTCCTTGCATTTTGCGCATTTCCTACGTATCAACGCTACAAGTTAAATAATCCCGCTTACTACTTTCTCAAGCTTATACGACCGAAAGACTAAACCATATTGCATGAAATTTGACAATAAGACAACTAAGAAACCAAAGCTTCTTATTCAATAAAAGATTTCCTTGCATTTTGAGTACTTTCCTTACAATTAAAACTTTCGTCATCGCCAAATCAAATATATCCGTCTCTAACATTATTACGCCCTCTGAAGTCTGAAAATAGTACTAACTAGATAGCTAGCTAACAACTGTATCAAGAACATAAATTTAGTAGAGTTGAAGCCTCAAAACTATCAAAATCTTACGTTAGATGGCGATAGAATTAAACTCTCAACTAAAATAATTCTTAATGTAACCGACTTCAAAAAGGAAGAGATTCTACAGTCCTCTGTATGTAATTTAAACTGAAATATATTCGTGTTCTGTATTTCTAGCTCACATGAAGCTTGAAATCGTTACAAAGTGCAATTGCAATTTGTGGATTGGGAGCCGCAGGTATGAGCTCTCACCATCTCAGACTCGTTTGGAGGCGTTGGTGTATTTGGTAGAAAGAATTGATCAATTTTTGATTGTGCAGTATTCAATGTAAGTTTGTTCATTGTGAGGTATTCGTTCACCTTTTGTATTGCGTATTCGGCACTTTGTTTTGGCTCTTCCCATGTATTGTGATACACCAGTAAAGCTGTATCATCTGCGTAGGTGAAAATTTCGCAATCGGGGATAGATAATTGACACAGCTCGTTTATGTATATAAGAAAAAGAGTCGGGCCTAGAATGCTACCTTGTGGCACTCCAAAATAGAGGGTATCATCAGTGCTACGATATACACCAATTTTTACGCATTGAGTGCGGTTAGAGAGATAGTCTTTAATTTTTTTTTGAGGTAAACCACGAATACCGATCCTTTCCAATTTCGATACTAGTATAGGAACAGAGACAGTGTCGAAGGCTTTTGAGAGGTCTAAAAATATGCCGTAACAGTGTAATTTACTATGTAGCTTATTAATAAGGGAGTTTATGAGCTCTGAAACAGCGTCCTCAGTGGAAACTCCACTCCTGAAGCCATATTGATTTGGTGCAATGATTTTATATTTGTTGAGGTAGGAGGTAAGTAAGTCTGTTATTAAGAATTTTCTCCAGAATTTTTGATAAAGGGCTTAGGATCGATATCGGTCTGTAATTAGTGATATTTGTTCTGTCACCACTCTTATGTATTGGGATGACCACTGCCTTCTTGAGTATATCAGGAAAGCTACCGGTACTAAGACATCTTTTGACTGTTTGAGGACTTTACTAGGGATATTGTCCCAGCCAGTTGAGCAGTCGGCACGCAGGCCAATTATAAGTCGTTCTACCTCAGCACGATCTGTAGGTAAAATGCTGAGGGAGCTACATGGGGGAGGATAATTAGATTGGGGGGTACTAGTTCTGATAGTGGGGATTTTAGAGGCCAAATTTTTGCCGATGTTCAGAAAATAGTCGTTAACGGAGTTAACAGACGCTTGGGCATCAACAGACAGCTGGAGAAGTTCATTTGGTGATCTCACAGCTTGTCCCGTGCCGGTTATAGCCCTGATCGCTCTCCACGTAGCCTTGGAGTTGTTTTTTGCCTTTTTAACTCGTTTTTTTTTCAAATGATCGTTTTAGTTTCCCGAGAAGTGAATTGCAGAAGTTACGGTACCGCTTATAAGTTAGCTTGAGGATCTCATTGTTTGGGTTTTCAATTACTCTATTGTGCATACGGTCTCTGTTTCTTATGCAACGCACCAATCCAGGGGACATCCATGGTTTAATTATTTGAATATTTTTAGGAACCCGAGACATGTAAACATTCTGAGTATTAATTTGTTGTAGTGTGTTGACAAAAATATTAGCAGCCTGATTTGAATCCACAGCTTCCATGACTGAGTTAAAATCAGTATGCTCAATCGCTCTTTTAATGGCAGGATAGTCATAACGAGTAGAAGAGTTAAGTGTAGTCTTATCGCTTTTTTGTATTATATAAGCAGACACGAGTGGGTAAATGGTCAGTGATATGAGTATCTAGGACAATTACTGTTTCAGATTGCTTTGTTTTTATCAGACAATGGTCCAAACAAAAACATGTTTAGGTTTTCGTACCAAAATCGTAAAAAGGAATCCATATTTTGCGACTCAGCCCGTCCGTGTATCTGTTCGTCTGTCACAGCTGGTTATCTCAGAAACTACTATTTCTATCGATTTGAAATTTGGAACACTGTTAGAAGATGCTTACCCAGCAAATTTGCAAATATTGCAATTAGTAATTAAACGTATTTTTATCTTTTTTGCAATAGGGAAAAAAAAAAGTTGTTCTACCAGGTCGTGTGGGGTATTAAATGAAAGAGCGTTGTTTGCACAGTCTAAAACAATTTTTCTTCTATTTTAAGAGGCTTCGTTTTCGACATTTAATAAAACTTAAAAAAAAAATAGCCCCCCCCCCCCTTTTCTCCAAAGTTCGCAAAGAGAAAAATCTGAAATAATTCTCCATCATAGAAGCTAATGTAAAGTTTACAGGAAAAGTAATACGATGTCTCTAAATAACACAGTTTTTCAGAAATCATCAAAATAAAGTTAGTTCCACAGACCAATATAAAATGACCCCATTCTGTGTACATTTTGCTTAGGAGCAAGACTCTGCTAAGTGCTAACACTGTACAACTTAAAACATTCGGGGAAAAGTAGGAAAAAAACGTCTGGACTCGTTTCTCGTGATAGATGAACTAATTGACAAACCTAAAAATTTGTAGGGAACCCTCTGTGCGCGAGTCCGATTCGCAATTGACCGGTTTTTTCTTGTAAATAAAATCCTTTATTAATGTTAAGCTAGTCTCGAAAGTCGTATTTATTTCTATTTACAGCTATCGCAATAAATGCTGCCTTTTCAAACATTACAATATAATAAAATATCATTTGCAACTGTCCACACTGACCCCGCAAGCTGTGTAGCTATAAATTGTAAGGCTCTAGCCCCCCACAGTACAGCTCGTTGGTACAGTTGTTACGTCGTTTTAATGGTTGTAAAGGTATTATTTAGTATCTAGTTGCTTTTAAACGCAATTTAATGCTAGCTAGATACGGTGTTTTTAACGGGACGTTTTCACTGCTATGACCGCATCCGTAAGATTATCTATGGTGGCTAGGCTGTGCACTTAATTAATGTATGAACACCAGTCGATAAAGCAAAGGCAAACTTCGACACTATACGCACAGATGAAGCCAAGTCTGTGACGGTTTTGATTAAATAAATAAATATCATGGGACAATTGACACCAATTGACCTAGTCCCAAACTAGGCAAAGCCTGTAATATGGGTACTAGACAACGGATAAACATACTTATATAAATAAATACATACGTATATAAATATCAGACATCCAAGACCCGAGAACAAACATTCGTATTCATCATACAAACATTTGCCCCGACCGGGAATCGAACCCGGGACCTCAAGCGTCATAGTCAGGGTCTCTAACTACTAGGCTATCCGGTCGTCAATGGTCGATTGTCATGACTTATTGTGTTTCGCATTTGTTTTGTACAAATAAGACATTGTTTAGTTAAGTGTGCTAAAAAATTCAACGGTTGAATCAGTGAGTTGTAATATTTATTCATATTCTTAACTGGATTCGTTTGTTACGGTATTAAATGAAAAATAGTTTCTTATAGTGGGTACCTATATACGTACTTATAATTAAAGGCAATGAAAATGAGTCGGATTCCTTCCAGGACACCCTGTAAGGAATCCGACTTATTTTCTTTGCCTTTAATTATAAGTCCGAATATTATCTATTTACGCATAATAATGTTTGACAAATAAGAGTCTCTGTCGACTTATAAGTAGAATCAGTTCACTCAACTACAGTCTAGGCCTAAGTTACAATCCGTTATGTCTTGAGGCTCCACATGAGCCATTACTGAATTTGGAGTGAGGCCAAGCTTCCGATTTGTGTCAGCCAAGTGTGTCGGATAAAATTTATGCGTTTTACTACATTGGTGTTCATATAGCACTATACTTAATTCATAATTCCACATTGTTTTTATTTTTATATGCATCAAACTCTTGTAAGTATTTACTTCTTGATTGAACTGTAACCCAGTAGCACAAATTGGTGGTCCAAAGTCGAAAAAATATTTAAGGATAACACTCGTATGCTTGATCCGACAAAATTATTAGAACGTCAATAAAATTTAAGATCTAAGCCTCTAGTGTAATCAACGCAACGGCCAAAAAATACGTCTCGAACACGTTTGCGTTAAAGTGTCAAATAGTATGAAAATTGTTTGTTGTCGATTCGTGCCACTAGTGCCGCCGCTGCTAATGTGCCCATAATAATTCAGACGTAAAACGCGAACGCGATCGAGACGTATTTTTGGCAGTCAATTACACTAGAGAGTCTGGTTAATAATTATAAAGATGATTCGTGGTGGCCACACTATAAGAATATCTTATAATTTGCTAAAATTGCTTTTCTCCCTTCGGCATTAGTTTTAGTTTACACACAATTAGAGCAAACTTAGCGAAAAGCCTAGTACCGAACTCTTAAAAATTTCATAAAAATAATATTTTGTTGGCTGAAATCCTGTCAGATTGATTTATAATAACGAGGTCGGGACATATCCGGGAATACGTACCTGTGAAAAATATTTTCCTTCTATTCTGTATTTGGTGCCAACCATCAATCTTCGTCACTGCAATACCTTTTAATCCCCTAATTGTTTTTTTAACATTCAACAATAACAGGAATTTAGCTAATCTCATACACAGATTGGTCTATCATTCCGTTTGTTTCATGAGTTAAACGTTTTTTTTCTGTTTGCGTAATCTGCAGTTCAATCACTAAAAGGCCGTTAAGCCAGATTTTGTTGATATTGAGCTTTATAGACAGCGTAAAAGGGCAAATTTCTCTCGATCGAGTAGTCTATGCCAAGATTTTGTCGTTTTTAGGTTTCCGTACCTTAAAAGGAAAAATCGGCCAAGTGGGAGTCGGACTCGCGCACGAGGGTTCCGTAGAAAGATTTTAACGCTTTTCCCCAGTGTTTTAAGAAGTCCAGTGTTAGCAGAGCCCTGCTCCTAAGCAAAATGTACGCAGTGTGGGGTCAACTTATATTGGTCTGTGAAGTCTACAGACGGACATGAAATTTTAAGATTTTGAGACTTTTCCGAGTGGTTGCGCTATAAGAGCTACCTTCATACCAAATTTCAAGTTTCTAGGACATCTGGAAGTACCCTTTAGGTTTTTTAAAATCGGCAATTTGTATAGAAATGGGTTGTTTAATGACTGCATCTTTTGATTGCGTTGACTTAGAAGGTTGATTTTTTCACGGCTTTAAGAGACCGCAGGCTTGAGTATTTGATATTAATTTCAGCATGCTACCTCCACGCGTTCCAGAGAAAAAGGGTATTGACAGACAGACAGACAGACAGACAGACAGACAGACAGACAGACGGACAATAAAGTGATCCTATAAGGGTTCCGTTATTTCCTTTTGAGGTACGGAACCCCAAAAACGGAACCCTTATAGGATCACTTTGTTGTCCGTCCGTCTGTCTGTCTGTCTGTCTGTCTGTCAAGACCCTTTTTCTCTGGAACGCGTAGAGGTAGCATGTTGAAATTAATTACTAAGGTTATGAGATTCAATATACTTCAAAGCTTCGAGAATTGCCAGCGCCTCCCCGGTGAAAACCAAAGAGTATGACGGTAACTTGAAACTAAGAATAATTTGGAATTTAGGGATCCAAACAGCGGACCCTACGCAACTCTGATCTGAGAGCTGAGAGGCATCAGTGAACAAAGAAATCCAGTTAGGCCATCTTTTATCAATAACATAACTTAAATCCGTATTGGCAGAGGAGGACCCTTTATAGGTTCCTAAATCGAACAGAATATCAGGCCGATATATGATTGCATCATAAGGGGTTTCAAAAAGAGGGTTTAATCTGCACTGGAAAACAGGGCAAAGAAGACGAGAAATTTTAAAATAGCTTTTAACAAGACAACGATGATCCTTGTGAGTCCAGTATAAAGAAGAAGATACCAATTCAGAAAAGATGAAGTTTAGGCACTAAGGGACGAGAAGCAGATTGCATAATCCTAAACACATAATATCTATCCGAGAGAAACTGCCTCCTTAAGGCGAGAGGGGGGTCGACGCATTCAACCTGAAACGCGTTAGTAGGCGAAGACCTCATAGCACCAATTATGCAAAGACTTTTAAACTGAATTTTGTCAAGTGAATTTAAGCCAACTTTATTGCACGGCTCCAAAAGAAAAGACCCGTAATCAAGATGGCTGCGAATGACGGCATTATAAACAAGTTTTTGAGTATATGGATTAGAGCCCCACCATACACCTGAGAGGGAACGGATGATATTTATATTATTATATTACCCTCACATTACCTAACAGCCTGGTTGATTTAATGAACACCGGTCAATTTGGAATTTACGGTAAGACCAAGAAATTTGACTTTATCTAAAACAGGATTCCGAATACCATCACAACTAACGACAATATCAGGAATAATTCTTTTTTGTGTAAAAACAACCACAGCACATTTAGGAATAGAGAGACACAGGCCATGATCACCTAGCCAAACATGTAAAATAATGGAGAGCTGAGGAAAGAGGAGATTCCGCATCGGAAATTTTAGAAACAACAGAATATAAGCAAAGATCATCCGCATACTGAAAAATGTTGCAAAAAGAATTTACAGAAGATTCGAAATCATGAGTACATAAGCTATAAAGAAGAGGGCTAAGGACGGAGCCCTGACGGAGACCTTTATAAACTAATCTCGGAGGGAGAGAAACATTGCTAGAAGAAATAAGCACTGTCCTACAAAGAAGAGAATTAATCGTGAAATTTGCTAACCTCTCCTGTAAACCCAAACGATGCAGCTTTTGCCTAAGTAATGGGAGCAGAAAGCTATCATACGCTGAAGAAATATCCAAAAAGACCCCAACCACAGACTCACAGCTAGAAAAGGCGAGATGAATGTCAGTTGTAAAAATCGAAAGGCTATCCATCGTACCTAAACCTTTACGATAACCAAACTGACTTTTAGCTAAAAGACTTCTACTTTCCACAATTCAAAATTTTGCCCAAAGCCGACGATAAGGCGATAGGACGATACCCAGAAGGATCATTAAAAAATTTACCCGGCTTTAGGATGGGAACTACAATCTGAGTCTTCCAATCCTCAGGCGGAGAACCAGAGAGAAAAATACTGTTAACAATATCAAGGAAATATTAATTAGAAACAGAAATAGAGTTAACAATGAAAGAGTAAGGGATTCCATCAACGCCAGGAGACGAATCTTTAAGATGGCTAACAGCAACAATGGACATCAAACGAGCTGAGAGAAGAAAGAGGAGAAGAAATCCTAACTGGAGAGATTTCGTCAACTGTTGGGACAGAGGGTGGAGCTAACTTAAGAGCAAATGCTTTAGAAGAAAGAGAGGCTTTAGAGAATTAGGGGAAAGGCTGTCACAAAACCTATGCCATCCAAGTGTTTTTTTATTTTGCAGGAATTTAGAACTTTCCTCTGCGACATTTTGATAGAATAGTTTTCCCTAGACAAATTAAGGGAAAGTAGAGATTCCGGCTTCCGCCGCTCGGCGTTTTCTAACAGCCGACAAGCATTTATCATCCTACCACGGGGAAATGCAATCGTAATAGGAGGTTTCATTTTCAATGGAATAGATTTATTAGCCTCGGACAAAAAGGCGCTTTTGAAGTCTTCATACAGCGCAGATACAGTTATGAACATTGGGAGAGGGGAGACGAGAAATTTCCTCGTCTAAAAAGGAGCTATACTCAGCCCAGACTGCTTTTTTTGTTTGAAATTTAAGACGAGGAGTAGAAGAAAAAGAAGGAACAGAGTCAGAAAACGAGATAATAATAGGAAAGTGATCACTAAAGTCTCGATGACAATGAGGAAGAACATAAAGAAAGATCAACAGCACTTTTTGGATTTTGAGAGGGAAGAACACGTCTTGTAGGGGAGCCATCATTAAGGACACAGAGATCAAAGGAATCGAAGAGGTCCAGTAAATGAGAATAAATCGCATCGCAGTGGTGAGAACCCCAGGAAGCATGATGAACATTGAAATCACCTAAGATGATAAGAGGGGGAGGGATTGAGGAGAAAACAGAAGAAAGCTCAGGAATCAAATCATAATGGGGATCAGGTAAATAGAGAGAAAGAAAGGAAATATTATTCACCCTAACAGCGACCGCACTGGTGAAGTCGCTGTGAGCAGGAATAGAGATTTGAGAAAATATAATAGCCAGAATTGGGAATAGGGGCACGAGCCTTCCGAGGAATAAAAACAGTTTGGTGATAAGATAGAGCAGAAGATTGGGAATG
Source organism: Clepsis dumicolana (assembly GCA_963691665.1). NCBI lineage: Eukaryota > Metazoa > Arthropoda > Insecta > Lepidoptera > Tortricidae > Clepsis > Clepsis dumicolana. Next base: position 18,670,165 of record OY829505.1, on the reverse strand, counting down.
AGGTTGAGATTGGGAAGGGGATTGGAACTGAGATTGGGAATGAGACTGAGGAGATAAGTATGGATCATGAATAGAGCTCGTAGTTTCAGAATAGGACTTTCTCACTTGAGGAAACCGGGCAGAAGATTCCGAATAAGAAATATTTTCCTGGGACATGACCATTTTAATATCACGCTGCCTCTGTTGCTCAGGACAGACGACATCATTAGCACAATTTCAGATCAAAATCATCATGATCAGAACAAAAGATGCACGAGAATACTGACACGTTACAATTATCGCCGGAATGATCTTGAGCACGTTTGAAGCACCTGGGTTTGAACCTGCATTGGACTTTAACATGGCCGAATCTACAACAATTGTTGCACTGAATACGGAAGCAGATAGCATTCGACCGGCAGACTATTATAAAAACAGAAAATGCGAGGAGGAAGAGTTCGACCGCTAAAAGTCAAAACTACCATGTCGGCATCCATATAGGCACATTGTTCTTGCCCATGACTTTTTTACCGACGAGCTTTGATCACCCGACCAAAGCCCAAAGAAACTGTTGCATTCATGACAATATCTTCCATAGAGTGTTCAGGAGACACATCTCGAATAATTCCCATGCGCGTAACATGGAAAGTAGGAATGACAGCTGAATACTTAGCTGAAACAAGAGCGGGGTGGGACAGGCAACTATTGGCATGAACAGCTTAATCAAATTCCACAGAAAAACGGTTGTGCCCTATACGCTTAACACCATCTCTTATAATTCCAGGTATGTTATTCTTGTACAGGAAGTGCCCAAAACTAATTGATCTTAAGGAAGAGCCTGATGCAGGGACACTCTACCTTCTGGACGTTGATAATAAAAAGACCAGCATCTTCATTCGAATAAGCTGATTTAACCTTTTCAAATTCCGGATGGATGTATGTAAATTGGATGGAGTCTGCTGGAGAATCAGATTTTTTGGAGGAAGGCGGGACATCAACATAATTTTTAGACAAAAGTCTTTTACCAGAAAGGGAGGCTTGAGAATCAATAACCACCTAATTTAGAGGAGTTTGAAAATAGTCACGAGTGCTTATCCCTCCACCAGGATCATTAGGATCGGAGGCTCCCAAGTCCATCCTTACTAATTAAATGGTTAATGAGATTATTTACTTTAAGACAAAAACAGTAAAAAAAATAACATAAAACGGATTCACAACAGCGAAATTAGATCAGAAACAAACCCAAAAATTATTCCGAAATACCGTCGCTTGCTACCACTAAGCACGATGACAGCAGAATCACATTATTGTTTGCTTCTCTTTTATTTGTTGTCAGTCAGTTTGTTCGCTGACGTCTTTGTGAAAGCTTGATTATATCTTTATGCTAAAGAAAATACCAAGTTTCTATCACCATTTCGCATCCTCACGTCCTAGTCAGCATATAATTTAATAAAAAGAAGAATGTACATATCCGGTATGGTTAAGTTAGTGTGTTTATATTATATAGCAACTGACGATTCGAGTGAGCGAAACGACAGCGGCAGCGCTGCGGCTGGCGTGTGCTCGTGTTAAACTATTTCAGCCAACATCACTAACCTATTGGATAACAAAAACATTTCAACGAATTGAGAACCTCCTCCTTTTTTTGAAGTCGATTAAAAATACTAGCATTTGTTATGCTTACGTTACGTTTAAAACATTATTCCACCATAAATAAAATAGAGTAGCTATAACCCCTAACTTAGAAGGTTCTAAGGAGGGACATTCTTTATTTCGCTTAGACATCACATTCGACACAATGCGATATTAAAGCCTTCTGTCCACCATTGTCTGGCTCGAAATAAATGTCCGCCGCATTTTCCCTGATATTAAAACTTACTCTGCTACTTTGCTTCGGAATTGTTCAGTTAATATGGATAACCGGTGAAGTCCAAAATCGAACATGATTAATTTATTGAATCAGGCGTTACTTTGCGGAGGTTCATATTTATGAACTAAAAAACAATTACTTTGCTCACCCGCGACCACTAATGACAAATAGTTATATCTGTGCGGCAAATGTATGTTTCCATGCAACACCTCCACCTCCACTGCTACACGAATCAACACATGCCACACAGACCCAACTATCACCACCACCACTATACTAAACGCTGACGCGTTTCGGCACTCTCCACGAGGCCATTTACGAAGCACAACAACAACCGCTCAACATGCCACCACTTCCACTACTGACATATGTAAACCATGTACTCAACTTAGTTAATGACAAAACCAACGTACCCACTAATATTTTATAAATTCCAAACTACCCTTTTATGTAAGTCCTAAACTACCCTTTTTTAAGAAATGAATTCCAAACTACCCTTTTTATTTTTATTTTTAATCTACGCCAGGTACCCCGTTATTTTTAACCGAGTACGGTAAAAAGAGAAGTCATGTTCTCATTATTACTATGACACATTATTAAAATTAGAACCAAGTCGTAACAAAGGCGAAGAAACCAAATTAACTTGTTCATTAATAATAGACCCCATGTTGTTGTACCTAATTATTTCCAATTGTTCTAAAACCGATAGCCGCAAACCCTTATCACAATAATGTAAAATTTCGTACGTATCTGAGTCTAACAACGAATGATTCGTTTCTAATAAATGCTTGGCAAAGTTTGATTTCTCTGGATGATCATGCCTATATGACGAGACATGCTCTTTAAATCTAGTATCAAAGCTTCGACCGGTTTGTCCAATGTATACTTGACTACAGTCGCCACAAGTGAGTTTATATACGCCCGACCTGTTCCCTTTATCCACCTTTTCTTTGTTATTACAAAGTCTAGAACGTAAAGAATTAGTAGTCTTAAAGGCAACATTGATGTTATTTGATTTTAAAATATTATAAATCTTGTCAGACAACCGGCCAACATAAGTAATACTAGATCTAAATTTGTTAGTAGGCTGAGATGGCAACGCAGAGTAAAGCATGCTATTCACTATCCGTCCCTGCTTCTTATGAACCAGACTATTAACCATTGCTGTACTATAACCATTTGTTGTTGCTATCTGATATATAGTATGTAACTCAGAATCATAATGCTCTTTCGACAGAGGTACAGTTAGTAGTCTATGTACATAACAATGGAAAGCAGCCAGTTTATGCTGCCATGGGTGAGTAGAATTTGCAGGTATGACAGTATCTGTGTACGTAGGCTTACGGTAAATTTGAAACTGGTGCCTATTATTTACTCTTGTAATAGTTAAATCCAGAAAATTTAATGAACGATTTTCCTCTAATTCTCGTTTGAACTTTATTTTTGGATGTTTGTTATTGAGAGCACTAATAAACAAATCTAGCTGCCTCATACTCCCCTTCCAACATAAAATTAAATCATCAACATACCTATAATAATATACTAAATTGCTGTTCCCCACTATATATTGTTTTTCAAAGTTATCCATAAAAACGTCAGCCATTAAAGGACTAAGAGGTGACCCCATTGCTAAACCATCACTCTGCAAATAATATTGACCATTAAATCTGAAATAATTTTGTTTCATGCATAAAGTTACTAATTCTATTAACTCACAAACCTCCCCCGGATGTAAACGCTTCCTTTCTAATTGACATCTAAGAATATTTAAGGTTTCACTATATGGTACGTTGGTAAACAAACTATCCACATCTAAAGAAAGTAATGTTGAGTTTGGCGGTATATTAATGTCTTTAATTTTATTTACTAAATCTGAACTATTCTTTAAACTATATATTGGCTATATATGGCTGACGTTTTTATGGATAACTTTGAAAAACAATATATAGTGGGGAACAGCAATTTAGTATATTATTATAGGTATGTTGATGATTTAATTTTATGTTGGAAGGGGAGTATGAGGCAGCTAGATTTGTTTATTAGTGCTCTCAATAACAAACATCCAAAAATAAAGTTCAAACGAGAATTAGAGG